>OX457042.1:17251445-17381445 GCA_949752735.1 Lumbricus terrestris
CAACGCGTGCGCCATCTTTCGTAATCTCTAAATTACTAAAGCGCCACTCGAAAGCCAAGCGCAGGGCACCAGCTTATCAACGAGCGCTACATGTGTTCCGTTTTATCGAACAATGAAGCAAATATGTATACATATATGGGGACTTGGGGATTTATATGATAATATATGTATATTTATATATATCACTTTAAGACCGCGTTACGTGTTTGCGGGTCCATATAATTATAATAACGCACCGCATTAATACCAAGCGGAGAGGGAACGACCATAGAGTTCGGTCTTCTATAATGGTCGCTGTCTTGTTGCCTGCTATTTTAAATCAACAACTTTTTTACTTGGGAATAGCTTCAATATAATATAGATATACATATACATATATATACTCGTGGTATATATATATATGTATATATATTTATATATACATATGTATACTCGTAGTATATATATCTATATATATATACATATATACACTCGTGGTATATATATATATATATACAGTATATATATATATAGGCAAACACAATTTGTTCGCAGCACTGCATGTGCTGAGACGTGCGTCGCATCCAGAAAGATTGAGTTCGTAATATAATAAGCGTGGTCGCGGAAGGCCCTGGAATTGGAGTGTGATTGACCAGCTGGTTGGCTTAATGTGTGGAAGGCTTGGAGGGATGTCGCATGGATGCAGAGCTTAGAGGGGTGGGCTGAAATAGAGAGACTGACAGACAGACAGACAGAGACAGAAAGACAGAGACGCACAGAGATAGAATAAAAGACAAAAGCGAATAGCATCGCGGGAAAGAGTAAAGAGACACAGACAGACAGACGGACTGACGGATAGACAGACAGACGGACGGACAGAGACAGACAGGCAGACAGACAGACAGACAGACTGACGGATGGACAGACAGACAGACAGATAGACGGACCGACGGACAGACAAACAGACAGACGACGGACTGACAGACAGACAGACGGAATGACGGATGGACAGACAGACAGACAGACAGACAGACTGACGGATGGACAGACAGACAGACAGGCAGACAGACAGTCAAAGACAGACAGGCAGACAGAGACGAAAAACAGACAGAGACAGAGAATGTCATGTCAAGACATTACCTGAAGAACAGAGTGATGAATTAAAACAATTAAGGTCGATCATCCAAAGTCCTGCCACACATTATATTCAGAGAGCGCTACAAAAAAACTATTTCAAACGTAAAGCATAATTTATTGCGTGCAATTTCCTCAGGGAATTGATGGAAATTATCGCTGCAAATGAATTATTTTCTTTAATTGAGGGCTTTCGGTTGAATCAACGGAATTAAGGGGGTGGGTGAGGTGGCAACTGGCAAGGCGTTGTGGAGGGACTGGATGGAGGGAGTTAGGGTGAATACTACGGGTATAGGAATGGACGGTCCAGATTAAGTGGTCGATTTGGATGGGTAATCGAATCGACATGTCTGCAAGTGAACCATTCTGATTTAATTGATCCTTCGATCGTAGACTGATTCTGATCGATTGCATAGGTCATCGATCACTCGACCTACACGAGATGCATGGACGAAGGTTAGCGATCTGATCTGTTGGAAAAGAAGTGAGATGGTGAGGAATCGGAGAAGAGGAGCAGGAGTAGGGAAGTAGGAGTAATAGGAGTAATGGGAGTAATGGGAGTAATGGGAGTAATGGGATTATGGGAGTAATGGGGAGCAATGGGAGTAATGGGAGTAATGGGAGTAATGGGAGTAATGGGATTTTGGGAGTAATGGGGAGCAATGGGAGTAATGGGAGTAATGGGAGTAATAAGAGTAATAGGAGTAATGGGAGTAATGGGAGTAATGGGAGTAATGGGATTATGGGAGTAATGGGAGTAATGGGAGTAATGGGAGTAATGGGAGTAATGGGAGTAATAGGAGCAACAGTTACGGAAGAATTGGGAGGAGAGGTTTTAAGGTGAAGCGGAGGAACGGGAGTAGAAGATGTGATAAGTGCAGGAAGGTCATACAGCAGGGCTTAAAGTGTGATTGGATGCAATCGTCTGCAGCATGCCACAGACATCTCCTCTATAACCACAAACTTGTTCTTCGAGCAAGGACTGCTTTGGACAACACTCGAGCTTTTGCCTTCATTGGTCCCGCATATCGACATCAGCTTCCTCCATTGAAGACACTGGTTGCACTCTGCCAGTGCCAGTCCCAAGCCTGGATAAAGGAGGAGGTTGTCGCTAATGGTCTTTGTTACCACACAGTGACGTTAAACTGCAAATACCACCACCACCGACGACGACACGTTCTTTGTTGGTATCTGGTACCCGAAGCACGCCTTTGCACTGTCTCAAAACCACTTTCTTTGCATCGGGTCTTTCGCACAGGGAGCGCCTCTGATTGGTGTACATTGTGATACAGTGAGAGGCGCTTTGTAAATTTCTAGATACAATGCAGTACAACAACCATCTGCTTTAAATAACCACCTCCTGCCATAACCATCGCCTTCCATAACCACCTCCTGCCATAACCATCTCCTTCCATAACCACCTCCTGCCATAACCATCTCCTTCCATAACCATCTCCTGCCATAGACATCTCCTGCCAAAGCCATCTCTTGCCATAGCCATCTCCAGCCATAGCCATGTCCTGCCTTAGCCATCTCCTGCCATAGCCATCTCTTTCCATAGCCATCTCTTGTCATAGCCATAGCCGTCTCCTGCCACAACATCACAAAAAATATACCCCTTTGTCTTACATCTCGGTAGAGCGCGAGAACGTGCACCACTAACGACAATCTTTGTCATGACAACTTATACTACTACACGCTACAGCAACCTTTGTCTATAGCCGGCTCTTTGTTGTGATGCTGGGCTCGTAAGTAGGCCATTACCCGGGCGGCAGGCTGAGCCAAAGATATATAATTACCTTCCAAATACATATACAGCAATGTCTTGTGTTTTGCGCCAGATGCAACTCGGCTGCGGGCGAATGAGAAGCGACGAAGCAAAACATCGCAATCGGAGAGTCACGCTGACGAGCTCGTTCCGCTCCATTGAACCTGATCGTGATATCTAACACGTGTGAACTTCCGTTTTTGTTTTACAAAACTATTCGAATCTGAAGAACGGATATCGATTCTTTCATCGTTCAACGCGGTTATCTGATCGCAGGCGTGATTCGAGCAACATGGCGGAAATCGTTTTCTTCACCGGGCTACTACTCCGTTTCTAGGTCAACTATTTAGGCTGCAGTGAAAATCCCGGGGCCGACCTAATGCGCACGCGTACTGGATACAGCGACTCCCTCGGACGACGAGCATGAAGAAGCAGAACGTTAGAACAATCTCTCTGATCGTCGTCACCTTTACGTACCTGTTGATTGGCGCCGCCGTCTTTGATGCCTTCGAATCGCAGACGGAGTGGCAGCAGCGACAGAGTCTGAGTCAGGAGGAGATGTACTTCCGCAGTAAGTACAACATCTCCGAATCGGACTTCTACAACATGACGTGGAACATCATCAACTCCATCCCACACAAGGCTGGGATACAGTGGAAGTTCGTCGGATCCTTCTACTTTGCCACAACCGTCATCACCACCATTGGTAAGAACCTGCTGGTCTTGGTGTAGTCACTGTAGTGGTGCTAGCCGGTGCTATGGTTGCGGCAGGTCGTTTGACCCGGAGATTGTATGCTTGATGGAAATGTGCTGCGATTAATTTGCAGTTAATTGCGATTTAAAAATTAATTGTGCGATTAATTTCGATAAAATTTTCTAATCGAACAACAGCTACAACTACTAAAGACTCATCTAGTTTACCATGCATTGTTAAACTGTTTTACGCTTTACACAACGTTGTGCATCTGCAGTTTTATAATAGCGTCATGAAATAAATTAGCGTTATAAGACGTAAGCACTATGCTTGATTAATTATGGTTCCAAAGTGATGGGCAGTTTTTGTTCTGTAGTATCATAGCCTATACATGTATTATGTAGACGCCGGGTATTTCATAATTATTTATGAGACCATCCGCTATAATCGGTCGTTTGTAAGCGTCTGCATGCATGCATCTCCACGTGCCATGGCTGCATGCAGTCTGGCCCAAGGTCGACAAATTGCTTTTCCATTTTACACAATAATTATATAACAGGTTTAGGGCTGTAAGCTACTCACGTGTGTCCTCGGGCTCCCAATCAGTGGAAGTGCTTAAAATGGATTCTCGGGCGAATTTTATTGGATTTTTCGGATCTTGGCAATCTGAATCTGTTTCAGCAAGCTCTTATTTTTGCAGTGAGGCTCAATACGTCATAACTAGAGCTAATAAGATGTTTAACTAAAGTTGTATACTAATAATAATCTTCATTTAATCACTCAATCTGACACACCGCAGAATGATTAGGCCTACAAGTACATGTTATACGAAATGCGGCCCACTATAGCACGACACGCAGGTCGGCTTTACAGCAGTGGGTTCGGTAACTTAACACTAATGGCCTAAGTACTGGATCACTTCTGGTCGGCCAAGCCAGAAGTGTGAGGGGCTATCTTTATTTTTAGCAGAACTCGAGTCAAGCAACACAACAGCAAAGCGCCAATGGCAGCTAACAGAAACTTTAAGAAATTAATGCCCTGAGCGAGGCTTGAACCCGGGTCGCGCGGATGACTCTCAGTTTAACGGGACCACTGCAGTATTATTATATCTATAGGCGACTATATATACGTTTGCCTGCCTTTCTGCATTGATTATGATTTTAACATTTCGATGAATAATCATATAGTAATTATATATATATATTATATGTATGTATATTGGTTTTGTGGGCACTGATAGCAGACGAGATAATGCAGGCTACGTAATTATTTGCTATACAGTCTATGCCATCTGTGGGTTTTACATGCATCAAAGACCTTGGTTGTGTCCATATTCCCATGGAAACTGTTCTGGGTCAGATATACAGTGTATGTATATTCTTTTCAATAGTCACAACGACCCAAGCGCTATAGTGTAAGCGTAACCGTAATCGTAAACTCACAACTTCTATAATAGAGCGCCCTTAAAACCGAAGTCTCGGGAACCAGCGTATACCTATAGGCGCTCAGTCAAAGCAGAGTCGATAGGCAACGGTGGTCACGATCCAAAGATTCAGGCGAGGAGTTAGACAGACAGCCATACATGTATAGTGGATGATGCTTAGAGTTGCCATGGGAAGCATGAGCCGTGGGATATGTGGAAAAAATTGTTTTCAACTTCAAGTGAAAGACCTGCGGAAATACAGCAAGAGGTGGAGTATTGGGGAGCCCGTAAGCATGATGTGTCAAATATTTTCTTATAGTCTGGCGTGCCCGATCGTGTGTGTGTGTGTGTGTGTACTTAAAAATTGTATAAACGCCTGCTATCATGGCGTCAGTCATCCCCTTATAAACCATCAATTACTGACTGGTTGCTGCTGCAGGATAGTAGTAAAATGATGATCTGTTTGGCCTCAGAAATAGATGCATAACAACTATAGCTACAGGTTTATAATATATAGGCCTATAGATAATTATGCGTATACGGTGTGTATGTCTATCTAATGCATTGTTATTGTTTGCTCGAACAAGTTTATTATTTTCTATTTATACACTTTAATGGTAATAGGAAGAAATGCAAATGTAGGTGGGTGGGTGTATGCGCAAGATCTTTGTCCGTATAATCTTTCTGTCTATCTCTCTGCTGTCTATCTGTTTGTCTGTCTGTCTGTTTGTCTGTCTGTCGGTCGGTCTGTCTAATGTCTATCTGTCTGCCTGTCAGTCAGTTACTCAATCTGTCTGTCTGTCTTTGTGTCTGTTTAACTGTCCCTTGTCTGTCGTTTTTGCCTGTCTGTCTACCTGCCTGTCTGTCTGACTGTCTACCTGTCTGACTGTCTACCTGTCTGTCTGTCTGTCTGTCATTGAATGTCAAGAAGCAGAACGTATTCGTTGAGTTGATCAAAGAAGCAGACGATGGTCGATCGCTTCAAAGTGATTTGCCGGACGCCATCTTGGAACGCCATGGAGAGAGACAGACAGACAGACAGACAGACCCAGACACACAGACAGACAGACAGACAGACAGATAGACAGACAGACAGATAGACAGACAGACAGATAGACAGACAGACAGGCAGGCAGGCAGATATGCAGGCAGGCAGATATGCAGGCAGACAGACAGACAGACAGGCAGGCAGGCAGACAGACAGACGGACGGACGGACAGACAGACAAACAGACAGACACAGAGAGACAGAGAGAAAGACATACAGACACGGAGACGGAGACAGACAGATAGTCGGGTCGGGAAATCGAAAGAAGACAATTTAAGCAGACATAATAAAAAATCGAAGTCAGACACGGAGACGGAGACAGACAGACAGAAGCGTGCAGACGTGACATATACTATTGGGGTCCATAGCCTTACGTTCGACCAATCCATCACTAAACGAAGGATGATATTTATATTTATGCGATGTTTTCAACCCTGCTCATTTTTCATACATCTTTGCTCTACTGTTCTTAGTTTTGATTTGTTGCTATTGAATTCTTCAATGTTGCACCGCTGCTTTGGTTGCTTCCGCTATTATTGTACGTTTTTTCCCTATACGTTCAGGGCTGTAAGCAAGGATATACGCACTACGCAGGTATACGGTGTATAACTTACCTCCCAGGGCTTTTTTTAACGTGCAGTTGTACACAAAATGTGCAGTTCTAAATGGATTTGTGCAGCTGTAGAAGCACTTCTGTCACACGTTTTGTGCACTTAAAACTAGCAAAAAAGGTCATTTTCATCCGATTGGAAGTAATTTACCATGGAGGATGAGAAAGGAAAGAAGGAATTGTGCAGTTCTAAAAATTCCTTAAAACAGCCCTGTTACCTTCAGGAAAAAACGGCTTCGTATACTCATCGCCGAAAACCAGGGTATAGGCTACGCCGCGAAAATATACGCGGGTATACAACCGATTGCAGCGTATACTTACCTCACAAAGAGCGTGCGGGTATACCGTATACGCACATTCATCCGTCCACTCGTACTGTCGCACATAGAGGCCTACATGTACATACACCATTGCACCCATGCGTTGGCACATACAAACCCACATGCCATTCAATTGCTAAATGTCACTATACTTAGGCTACTACCTATAATATAAATAAATGAAATATCTCAACGCCACTTAGAGAGATCAGAGAAACACTGCTGGCGCAATATCAAATCAAATGCGCTCCAGTCAGGTTCTTTGGCCGGTTTCTTCTCCAGGTCAGAATCCGGGGGGGACTCCGGGGGAGGGGAGGGGGTCAGGGAAGCTTGGAAGGCAATTTCTTACTGTAATATTTATATAGATCTAGAAACAATTCATCTTGATTACTGAGCATGCGCAGATGAAAGCCGTTTCTGTTCTTGGTCGCTCTTGTGGCAACTTCTTTCCTCCTCCTCTTCGTCGTCATCGTCCTCCTCTTTTACAAACCCTGCAGCGGGATGAGGCGTTTACAAAATTTTCGTCCCATGGATGCATGCACCATAATTACACATGACGATGAGGAGTTGTGCCAATATCTTTCTGCGATTGCCGATCTTCATTATTGGCTATGTGCAAAAGCAGAATGTTATTACTGATCAATGATCATCGTTTTAACGCAGCGGTTCTCAACCTGTGGGTCGCGACCCCCACGGGGGTCGCCTGACGATTTGCCAGGGGTCGCCTGGACCCTCAGAAATTTGCCAAATATGTAATAGCAATTTCAACGATATAACCTTCCACACTATAGCAACTTAAGATAATTTTTCACCTATGCTTTTCCTATGATTCATTCTTTAGATTGCAGCAGCTAATTTAATTTTGCCATTTCAGTTTTCAAATATAAATTCCACTTTAACCGTTCTTCCAGCAAATTAAACAATGTCTGGTTTGCTCAAAGTGACCCCTCCACTTTTTGGCGCATTCATAAAGAACACAAGTAAAGTTTATGAAACCCATAGCCTCCCGAAACGAATTAGCTAGGTTATGTGATAAGAAAATAAAAACGATTGACCAATCTTCAGGGTAGCCTTTTGTTTCAGCTTAATGAGTGGCGGCGCCAGGATTTCAGTTTTTTTGGGGGGGGGGCTGAATTTGCGGGACAAAATTTTTCGTTCTCATTCGCCAAACTTTCTGACAACCTTTCAAGAAAAATTTGTCCATTTCAGCCGTCAAAATTTCAGACGACTTTTTTTAGTCATTTGTAGTCATCGACCAAAATAAAATTTCCATTTCAGCCGTCAAATTTTCTGACGACTTTTTTTTGTCATTTTGTCGAAATCTTGAAAATGGTCCTTTTTCAAGTCTGCCACACCTCGTGCGTAGCCTACCTTTATACTACGGTTCTTTTTTGGAGGAGGCTAAAGGGGTTAATCGTGAAAATCGTTCATTTTTACATGGAAAAAAAGGATCGACTTTTTAGAGGGGCTTAGTCCCCCCTAGCCTCTTTAGCGCCGCTACTGAGTTTAATAGTTGCAGCATGGACAGAGAAGTTAAGAAGTAGCCTATTGTTGCAATGACATTTTGTCGGTCGAATCGATGAAACCCAACAATGCATTCAGATACTAAACATTCAAACTATGCAGGAAAGCATGACCAGTATTTTTATGAACAAAGCTGGTGACGTCAAGAAGGGTCAATTGAGACGGGGATTTGGGAAACTCGCAACAGCAAGACGTGGCAGCTGTTGAAATTTAATAGGCTGAATAGACTTATGAAGCTTCAACTTCAAACCAATGAATAGGTTACTCTCAGAATTTCAAGAACCAGGAAGCCTCACACAATTGCCAACAAGAATTTTTGCTTTCGATCTATGAAGTGAAAATGCATGACAATGGACAGTGACAAAAATGCAGCATGGGGGGGGGGGAACTCAGTCAATTTCATTGTTGGGGGTCGTCGCAACTTATGAACTCCTGCCAAGGGGTCGCCGCACTAAAAAGGTTGAGAACCGCTGTTTTAACGGGTTTACCTGTTCTTTGTGTAGGTTACACGTTTACTCGACTATTATATATACTCTCTGGTGTCGTTTATGTAAATTTACATAAACAACACCATGCAGAAAGTATATAATATTGTCACATCAATGAGTCATGCTCTTTGTCATGCACTTGTAACATATAAATTGAAGCTTGATGTGGTACAGTGTACCCATATTTATACATGTCGCAAATTTACACACAAATGCATATACGGACTATTATAGTCGCAAATAATTCGTCTAATTGGCGCTGGAGCGGCTGCTGATGCTGCTGGCATATAAATATATTATGCATGTATGTATTATATTACACAGGGTGGACTACCATAAATGCACCGACCTAGGGTTGTCCCAAACGTTGTATAAATTTTTTTTTTTAACTATATAAATATATAAAAAATATTTGTGAGGCGAGTTCGCGCTGTATTACCCGCGCGTACATGACATTGTATAATAATAATATTGTATATTCTCGATTACTGTAACAGCCTGCATGGTATACCGACACTAATCATGCTTTTGCTTCCTGCATGGTCGTTTATGTACACAGTTACAATGTATACACAGAACACTGTCGATAGATTTCCTTTCGTTTCACATCCCTGACCTGTCCGTTAAATTCCAGTGGCACGTCTAAACTTCACTCGACTACATGTACTACATGTACAATTGTACATGTATGTGTGTTCAGATGTTGTTTATCGCATGATTAGCCGGATCACTTCTTCGTCTTTGTAACCTATCTATATAATGTAGATGTCCCTGTCAGCCTATATATTCACCTGTCTATAACGAAACTCTGTCTGTCTATATTCATCTGCCCATATCGAAACAGACAAAACACAGACAGGCAGACAGACAGATAGACAGACAGACAGACAGACACAGACAGACACAGACAGACACAGACAAACAGAAAGACACAGACAGACATGCACCCAGACAAACACATACATACTCAGACAGACACAGACAGACAGACGTACAGACATACAGACAGACACATACATACACAGACAGACAGACACATGCAGACAGACAATGTCAGACAGACGACGAATGATTTTAAATCTGTTTTGCTTGAAGCAATCGGCTGAAAAAAATTGATTCTAAGACGATATTTCCTAAGTGCCAAAACACAGTGCCAAAACACGTTGTATACAGATAGTTTTTTGACAAATGATCATTTTGTCGATTAGTGGAGGAGCAAGCACTCTGAGCTGGTTATAGAAGTAAAAGTAAAGTAAAGTCCATCCAGTTCCATGTGGAACACAGGGAGCGCTCATCTCCTTTTCTTGGCCCTGAGCCGGCAATGGACGAATCCCAAGGTCCTGGATGCGAGGCCAGTGTATCGCAGGACTTGCCGTTTACTTCCCAGCTTACGCTGGTACCAAATTATACTGCCTGGTGACAGAGGCAAGTGTGCGCAAATGACTTGCCCAAGGTCGTTACCCGGAGTCGAACCCGCAACCGCATGCTCCGTGAGTAAGCGCTTTACTGATAGGCCACCGATTCGCACGGCTATAGAAACGAAGATAAATACTCTCTTAGTAAACAATGCAAATTAAGTAGTATATAATTAAGTACACACATATAGGCCTACATGTATTAGAGCCCATGCATAAATACACGTTGTATACAGATAGTTTTATATAATAGATCTATGGGCATAATAAATAGGATAGATAAACATATTGGCAAATACATTAAATAAGTTATGTATATACGACAATTCACAATTTCATTGACGATTATAATCATGCATGCATACATGTATAATTGCATATGAATATTTATGTAGCGCCTTACTATATAACCGTATGACGATGCTTGCATATATATATATATATATATATATATATATATATATATATATATGTGATATTCCTTGACATTGGAAGTGTGCATTTATATATATATATATACATACACATATATACATGTATATATTTGATATAGTTGCTGGTTTAAAGTGTTCGGCTGCTGCACCGCAGAATCTAATTAGCAGGCGAATGGCGTTGCGTCGGTCGTCGACTCTTCTCCCGCCTCACCAGCAGCAGCAGCAGCAGCAGCAGCAGCAGCAGCAGCAGCAGACTAATGGGCGACAATTGGATGATGATGGTTGACTTCCTTCATTAAGTCGATCCATCATTCCAACGTCTTCTTCTTCTTCTTCTTCTTCTTCTTCTTCTTCTTCTTCTTCTTCTTCTTCTTCTTCTTCTTCTTCTTCCTCTTCTTCTTCCTCTTCTTCTTCTTCTTCGTTGTCTTCATCTTCCTCTTCTCTTCTCTTCTTCTTCTTCTTCTTCCTCTTCTTCTTCTTCTTCTTCCTCTTCTTCTTCTTCTTCGTTGTCTTCATCTTCCTCTTCTCTTCTCTTCTTCTTCTTCTTCTTCCTCTTCTTCTTCTTCTTCTTCCTCTTCTTCTTCTTCTTCGTTGTCTTCATCTTCCTCTTCTCTTCTCTTCTTCTTCTTCTTCTTCTTCTTCTTCTTCTTCTTCTTCTTCTTCTTCTTCTTCTTCCTCTTCTTCTTCTTCTTCGTTGTCTTCATCTTCCTCTTCTCTTCTCTTCTTCTTCTTCTTCTTCTTCTTCTTCTTCTTCTTCTTCTTCTTCTTCTTCTTCTTCTTCTTTTTCTTTTACTTCTTCTTCTTCTTCATCTTCATCTTCCTCTTCTCTTCTCTTCTTCTTCTTCTTCTTCTTCTTCTTCTTCTTCTTCTTCTTCTTCGTCTTCTTCTTCTTCTTATTTTTCTTCTTCTTCGTCTTCTTCTTCTTCTTCATCTTCATCTTCCTCTTCTCCTCTCTTCTTCTTCTTCTTCTTCTTCTTCTTCTTCTTCTTCTTCGTCGTCTTCTTCTTCTTCTTCTTCTTCTTCTTCCTCTTCTTCTTCTTCTTCGTCGTCTTCTTCTTTTTCTTCTTCTTCTTCTTCCTCTTCTTCTTCTTCTTCTTCGTCTTCCTCTTCTTCATAATCTTCTTCATAATCTTCTTCTTTTTTCTTCTTCATAATCTTCTTCATAATCTTCTTCTTCTTATTTTTCGTCATCTTCGTCTTCTACTTCATCTTCTTTTTCGTCTACTTCTTCGTCATCATCTTCTTTTCCTTCTTCTTCTTCGTCGTCTACCTCTTCTTCTTTTTCTTCGTCTTCTTCTTCTTCATCATCATCTTCTTCTTCCTTTTCGTCTGCGTCGTCTTCTTCTTCTTCGTTTTCGTCTTCGTCTTCTTTTTCTTCTTCTTGGTCGTCTTGTTCTTCTTCTTTCTCTTCTTCTTGTTCTCCTTCTTGTTCTTTTTCGTCGTCGTTGTCGTCGTCGTCGTCGTCTTCAGCGCCTCTCCTTTCCATCCTTTCATCTTCTGTTTTCTTTTCTTGTTTTCTTCCCCTGCCGCATCTTTCATTCAATTTCTGTTCCTTTCCTTCACTATTTCTTCGGTGCATTTCACTTTCACCTCCCCTCCCTTATTCATTCCTATATTTGTTCCTCGCTTCCATCCTTTATTGAAACGACTCGATTTAATAAGGATACAAGAAGGAGTTGATGTGGCCATTCTCTCACCCCACCCCGATAGTATACAGGATTGGCGCTATATAAATTCTGATCAAATTAATCGATTGGAGATTCTCACCGAATGGACCATGGCAGTCAGCTCGAGTATATAGAGCAGACGATCTCTGTCAGAGGAAAACCGCGAAAGAGAAGACAGCGCTCGTAAGTAAGTTGGTGCCCATGCCCCTAGCTTTCGAGTGTCGCTTGAAAAGTTTTTAGCTTACGACTGCAATGCATGTATGATGTACATAGTAAAAGCGAACAGTCGAATATATCCAATCCTCTGATTCCGGGTTGCGACTATATAGAGCTATAAGGTCGCTTGGGAAGACTGACCTTCGTGTACGGAGGATGAGGAGTTGAGGACACATTTCGGCGATCGCGCAAATTTCGGTTGCTGGTTCCAGATATTGGAATAGTCTTCCACCGGACATTAGATTGGCCGCCTCATTGGACTCCTTAAAAATAAAGCTTAAAATCTGTTTGCTAAGGCTTATCCCGCAGTTACCCGTTTGTGAGGCGCCCTTGTAGCAGTATGGACTTGTTACGGCGCCATATAAATTGTCGTTTTTATTATTCTTACTACTATTGCTACTACTACTACTACTACTACTACTACTACTACTACTACTACTACTACTACTACTACTACTACTACTACTACTACTACTACTACTACTACTACTACTACTACTACTACTACTACTACTACTACTACTACTACTACTACTACTACTACTATTATTATTGTCATCATCATCATCATCATCATCATCATCATCATCATCATCATCATCATCATCATCATCATCATCATCATCCTCATCTCAGGTCTAGAAGACTAGTCTAATTGGTATACAATGAGTCTAGGGCTGAATTGACGTCATTTTATCTGATCTATAGATATACTATTATATAAAAGTTACAGAACAGCTGCGTAACTCATATAGACTTGGATGTATCCCTCAAGTGTGCTGGTTATCTATGAGTCCAGTCCAATTAGCGGTATGCATATACACAGACCATTGAATGACCTCCAGCAGGGAAACGGCTGTCAAGGGGAGGAGCCTATGTTGGTATAGAGAACAGGAAATGGAATCTGCCGGAAGCCATCTTTTGTGAGTGCGCTCTGGATGATAGGTGAGTGAATTTTAGACGATAATAGACGTACTGCGTGATGGCCCTTGTGAATGAAATCGTTGTGTGCTTGTGTTTAGCCTTCAGCACACTCTAATATATATATATATATATATATATATATATATATATATATATATATATATATATATATATATATGCATAGGCCCTATTATATAAAATGTATATATATATATGTATGTATAATGTGTTTATGAATATATATCCAATAGCAAGCGACCACATCATAGATATTATATGCATTATGATTCATATTCTTCTTCTAATATATTATGTAATAATTATATGTTATCAGAAATGCCTGTTGGCCATAGTCTGACTTGCCGGGCCACAATATAGTCTTCTCTGCTCAACTGCAGGTCGGGTGCCACAACTAACTTCGACGACTTTAATAAGGACAGAGGCTTTGATCATAAAACCATCTGCTTGTGGCAACAATGTTATTCATCTTCTGCAACACGGCAATTATGCCACCACTGACTCAGCCTGCGTCATACCAAATCAATCTCTGTCTATGTCTGTCTGTCTTTCTCTTTCTGTTTGTCTCGCTCTCTTTCCCCCTCGCTTTGTCATCAAAATGGACACAAGAACAGATAACACACTCGTGGAAGAAGAAAAAGCAATAACTTATACATGTATGCTTCAACAGACTGGCATAACTGGCATTTTATTATTTTCTCGAAATCATTAGACACCACTGTCTACTGATTAACCAATAACTCTGCCTGAAAATGGCATGCTCCTCGAGATCCCAGTGTCACGAAATAGAGTATCCCCCTATTAATCGTACCCCCCTGAGATGAAGAGAAGTTGAAAAAGCCACTTCGGCGTGTATTTATTTTTGCAAATTAATTTCCAACTGCTTTGTTTTGAATAATGACACTAACAGTTATTCCTAATAGATAAATTTTTGCTTTGGATTTGGAGCACTTAGAGCATTTGGAACACTTAAAAACACTCGGAGTCACTAAATAAATTCGAGTCGCCTTATCTGAGCATTGCTTCGGACACTTAAAACAATTAGAGTCACTTTAAATTTTGATTACAGCATAAATTTTTCAATTATGCGCATTTTTCAAAAATAGGGATAGAATGGTTTATCCCTCGGATACTCTATACCGGCATATTCCATCCGGGGATAGATTAATTCATCACCACGGATAACTTTAAGGGAAAAATAGAATATTCCGTGACATCGGCAGATTAGGCCTAACCAACAAGCGTCTATATATGGAGTAGAGATTAGAACCCGCGCCCCTGGCCCTGCGTTGAGAGACCAGCGCTGAAACCATTTAAACGACTATTCGGATTGGAATTTGCAAAGCCGCAGTTGACAGTTTGACAGTTCCTTCATCATCATCCATGCGTTTTATAATATTGCCCTCTTATCAAGTCTTAAAGTGTGGCAGGACGGTCATGGACGGCGTCCAGGCACTTACTTTAAAATCTCTATGCCGTCCTGCCACTTAAAATAGCGATCTTCTGCTGGTTCTAGGCGGCCAATACATTGCACACTGTAGTTTTTTTACATTATGTGCTAGTAAATGCATTATATTATTTGTACATTTTTCATTTCGGGAGTGTTCAAACACCCCAAAAAACCTCTAGCTATGGCCTATAGGGCAGGAAGGTCATGGACTGCGTTCAGGCATTTATTTTAAAATCTTTATGCCATCCTGCCACTTATTAATTTTGGCTGCAGCACACCTGAAAAGGTGAGGGCGTCCAGGCATGTTACAGTTTAAGCACTGCCTTTAATATAATTTCCTATGTGCTTCCTCAATCATACTCTTGCTGCTTCATCTCCACCGCTACCATCCTCTGTTTGTCTTGAGTAGTGCCAGTCCCAACGAGAGGAAAGGAGGAGGGCGACTTGAATTGTCTCTGCTTTGACACAGTATACGTGTCGTTGATTGGAAACTAATCTCGACTCTGTTCTCTTTTATCTCAATCCTATTCTTCTCCTTCAGATCTGCCCGGTCTGACGTCATCATTGTTCTGCAATGAGGGATATCAGATTTCGCGTGATTTCCGCTTGCCATCTGTCTATAGATAATTATTAGGGCACCTTTCATTTGCCATGCCTAAATTAATGATAATAATAATAACAGTAGGCCTAATAATAACCATAAAAGTAGTGGTAGACTAGTAGTAGTTGTAGTAGTAATCGTAATCGTAATAGTAGTAGTAGTAGTAGTAGTATAGTAGTAGTAGTAGTAGTAGTAGTAGTAGTAGTAGCAGTATAGTAGTAGTAGTAGTAGTAGTAGTAGTAGTAGTAGTAGTAGTAGTAGTAATAGTAGTAGTAGTAGTAGTAGTAGTAGTAGTAGTAGTAGTAGTAGTAGTAGTAGTAGTAGTAGTAGTAGTAGTAGTAGTAGTAATAGTAGTAGTAGTAGTAGTAGTAGTAGTAGTAGTAGTAGTAGTAGTAGTAGTAGTAGTAGTAGTAGTAGTAGTAGTAGTAGTAGTAGTAGTAGTAGTAGCAGTAGCAGTATAGCAGTAGTAGTAGCAGTAGCAGTAGCAGTAGCAGTAGCAGCAGCAGCAGCAGCAGTAGCAGTAGCAGTATAGCAGTAGCAGTGGTAGTAGTAGTAGTAGCAGCAGGCCCTATAGTAGTAGTAAGAGTGATTAAAGTAGTAGTAGTGATAGTTAGTATATATATTTGTAGCAGTATTAGTGGCACCAGTTGAAGTAGCAGCAGCAGCAACAACAACAGTAGCAGTTTGTATGTGCACTTGTTATAGCACCCCTTCAAGCTCGCTACTCAGAGGCGCTCCCGACTACAGAGCGGACACTGCATCGGAGTTTCACGACGAAGCGCTGCGCAATTTGCGATCGACGGACTTGCCCAAGGTCCCTACGCCGCGACTTGAGGTGGATTCGAACCTGCAACCCTCCGGCTGCAAGGCAACGAACATACCCACTACACCACCGCGCCCCACAATTCTACTGATAGCAGTAGTATTATCAGTGGCAGTTGTTGTAGTTGTTGCAGTGGTTGTACTTGTTGTAGATGTTGTAGGCAGTTGTTGTAACTGTTGTTGTTGTTGCAATTGCTGTTGTTATTGCTGTTGTTGTAGTTCTTGCAGTATATAATTGTTGCTTTGGTTGTTGTAGTTGTTGTAGTTGAAATTAACTAATGGCACAGTTAGTTAATAAGTTAAACCACTCTCGGTGCGCAGGTTTACTGGGTTGCTGCGTTCCTGCAATCGTTTTAAGGGGGGGGGGGTAAGAGGATTGGAGAATTGCAACATAGCTAGACTGAGACCCGTAGGCTACATCTAGGGCTCTGCCATTTTTTTTCAGTAATCCTATTCACGCTGATAATAATAAACATTAAGAAGAATTCCAGAAGCTGTTCGCAATACAACGATAGGCTATACTAAGTACTAACACTAACGATGGTTAAAAAATTGTCGTAATTTTATAACTATAGGCCGTTCAACCCGTAAAAAAGGTCCGTCTAACCTATATACTAAATGCATTCAACAGTGTTCGCAGGGTCTGAACGGTTGGTTTGGGAGTGAACAGGCCTTATCAGATGGATCGCAAGACGAATGGCCAGCGCATGAGCTACTCTATTATATAATGTCATTGTTATAGCCCGGCTGCAGGAATCTTAATAGTCCCTACGTCAGCGTTTGTGATCTCAGCTGCGTCTGTTCGGCCGCTCTTGAATATAGGAATTCGCAGAAGATATCTATGGTATAATGTCTTCTCCGCCAACAGCCAAGTGCCAGACACCAGCAGTGCTACATCGTCGGCAATTGCCTTAGCTGTCGATCGGCATATTGCAATCGTCTTCTACGGTCGTTCGTCTATTTCTCTGGGGGAAGGGGAAATGGGGGAACGACGACCTCTGAGACCATCATCTTGGAACGATCCCCGGAGTAGCAGGAAGCGATGGGGGAACGAGGGCCAACGTGACGCACCGTCTTCATTTGGTCCCGGGAGTAGGGGAGGTGGAGGAGGCAGTGGGGGTAAAGGGAATTGAGGTAGACCACCGTCCCGATATGGTCCCACGTGCACGTGTTGCACTGTGGTGATCGATTCTACCGCGTTATGTATTCACGTCGTCGCCTCCGTTGGACCGAGAGCTCGATCCGTCGGTCGGTCGGTCGTATACTGAAGACCGGAGCAGGAAGCAGGCCACCCTCCTCCCTACTCCCTCCATAACCCTCCTACTCATGCACCGATGCAGATCTACATTTCTCAGGGAATTCAACATTTAACAACCATGACTTCCTTCCTGTCTTGCCCCGTCCGTGTCTGTATACGTCTGCCTGTCTGTCTGCGTGTCAATCTGCGTGTCTGCCTGTCAATCTGCCTGTCTGCCTGTCAATCTGCCTGTCTGCCTGTCAATCTGTCTGTCAGCCTGTCTGCGTGTCAATCTGCCTGTCTGCCTGTAAATCTGCCTGTCTGCCTGTTTGCATGTAAATCTGCCTGTCTGCTTGTCTGCCTGTCAATCTGCCTGTCTGCATGTCAATCTGCCTGTCTGCCTGTCAATCTGCCTGTCTGCCTGTCAATCTGTCTGTCTGCGTGTCAATCTGCCTGTCTGCCTGTCAATCTGCCTGTCTGCCTGTTTGCATGTAAATCTGCCTGTCTGCCTGTCTGCCTGTCAATCTGCGTGTCTGCCTGTCAATCTGCCTGTCTGCCTGTCAATCTGTCTGTCTGTCTGCTTGTCTGCCTGTCAATCTGCTTTATCAGATGGATCGCCTGTCAATCTGCCTGTCTGCATGCCTATCTGCTAGCCTGTCTGCCTGTCAATCTGCCTGTCTGCCTGCCTGTGCCTGTCAATCTGCGTGTCTGCCTGTCAATCTGCCTGTCTGCCTGTCAATCTGTCTGTCTGTCTGCTTGTCTGCCTGTCAATCTGCTTTATCAGATGGATCGCCTGTCAATCTGCCTGTCTGCATGCCTATCTGCTAGCCTGTCTGCCTGTCAATCTGCCTGTCTGCCTGCCTGTGCCTGTCAATCTGCCTGTCTGCCTGTCAATCTGCCTGTCTGCCTATCAATCTGCCTGTCTGCCTGTCTGCATTTCAATCTGCCTGCCTGTCTGCATTTCAATCTGCCTGTCTGTCTGCATTTCAATCTGCCTGTCTGTCTGCATTTCAATCTGCCTGTCTGTCTGCCTATCAATCTGCCTGTCTGCCTGTCGTCATTTCAATCTGCCTGTCTGTCTGTCGTCATTTCAATCTGCCTGTCTGTCTGCATGCGTGTCGAGAGATTAATTGCGTCGAACTGAATTGTGTCCATCGATCCGCGGAACAAGTGATCTATATCAGAGGCGTAGATTTCTATGATGAGAAAACTGTGGTTGGCGGCTCTCCATCCCTCCCTCCGTGGCCGCCTCCAGCCTTTCCGTCCCTCCCTCCCTGGCCGTCTTCTCCATCCCTCTCCATCCCTCTCCATCCCTCTCCATCCCTCCTTCATAAATCTTTTAAGCCACTTGTGGATTTTCAACAAGTAGATGTCTGCTGTTCTCCTCATCCGGTCCTTCATCTGACGCCAGCCGTTCAACTGACGCTCGCCCGATAACAACAGATGCAATCACTGAGTGCCACACAGACAGACAGACAGACAGACAGATAAGACAGACAGACAAGACAGACCGACAGACAGACAGGCAGACAGACAGACGCAAAGACAGACATAAATAGACGAACGCACACAGAGACAGACACACAGACACACAGAAAGGCAGACACACACTCACGCAGATACACAGAAGCACGCAGACATATGTGCAAAGACAGACATAAATAGACACACGTCCACACAGACATGCAGACACCGACAGACAAACACACTCAGATACACATGCAGACAGACAAACAGGCAGACATAACGACATATACAGACAAACACTCGCGCACACAGACAGACAAACAGACACAAAGACAGGCAGACGGGCAGACAGACAGACAGACAGACAGGTAGACGTAATCAGTACGTATGCAGCCACACACATAATCCACGTTATATGCTACCCTGGTTTTGATGAGGATAAAATGGCTGGCAGGCACTATCCGTTATTAAAGCTAATGGAGGAATATGGGAGGGAATTTCTATTCTGTATTCTATTTGCAGACTTGTTTAAAGCCTCTCACTTTCTCACAGTATACAGCCCGATACAGAGGCTCTCTCAGTGCAAAGAACCCCTCTAAAAATATATTGGTCTTGCTAAATAGAAATAGAATCGCTTTGGAAATGGCTCCAGAAGCGTGCTGAGTGCTTGGTAAAACCCACGCTGTTTGGGACTCAATGTAGATTTATAATATTTCGAGCTGTCAGCATTTAGCGCAGTGGTTCCCAACCCGTGGCCCGCGGGCCAAATGTCGCCTGCCAGACCTTAAAAAATGGTCCTCAACTCTCAAAGAATGAACAAAAAGTTTAAAAATATATGAAAAAATTGACAATTTGAACAGGATAGAACATATAATTTTTTCTATTAGGAATTATTTTATTTTGACGTCTATAAAAGAATCAAACATTCTGTTTTGATTCAATTATAGCAATTTTATATGCTTTTAGTTAATTAAATTTTAGCCTTGTGCCCCCTAATGTCCTTCAACCAGGAAAAAGTGGCCATCGTGTCCTCCAACTTAGAAAAAGTGGCCCTCAAGTAAAAAAAATGTTGGAAACCACTGATTCAGCGTATATAATTGTGCATTTTAGTTCTATACAAGCAAAAGAAAGATATTTTCGAGTTGAGAAAGAAATTCTGAAAAAGTGTGAAAGTGTGTCATGCATGTGAACACGTACCTCGCTCCTAATGCACCTACATGTATTTGGACGCTGTTTACACTCCGAGATCACCATTACGGTTGCCTTTACGATTACCATTACGATCACCATTACGATTACCATTGCGATCACCATTACGGTTACCATTGCGATTACCATTAAGATTACCACTGCGATTACCTTTACGATTACCATTGCGATCACCATTACGGTTACCATTACGATTACCATTACGATTACCACTGCGATTACCTTTACGATTACCATTACGATTGCCAGTGCCTGTGGCCGAATGGTTAGAGCGGTCGACGTGTATTGAGGAGAGTGCGGGTTCGAATCTCATGCGAGGAGTTACTATACTATAGGGACGTTGAGTGCAGGACTTGAGCAAAAGTTCTTCACTCACAATTATTGCTCTGCAGCATGATTACATTTGCACCGTCGAGCAATGTTGGCATTTCTGAGCTTTGTATATACGAAGGTTGATGCCAAATTGCAGTTGTATTGTATTTGCATTATATCTGTTTTTGTATTGTATCGTATTATATTGTAATGCATTGTATATTGTACTGTATTGTATTGAATTTGCATTGTGTTACATTGTATTGTGTGTATTGTATTGTTCTGTATTATATTTCATTTATTGTGTTGCATTGCATTGCATTGCATTAAATTGTATTGTATTGTACAGCATTGTATCGTATTACATTTGTTTTTGTATTGTATTGCATTGTACAATATAGGTTACGGTCACAGCACTCCGAAGACCGCGGAAGGCAAGATCTTCTGCATGGTCTACGCGTTGGCCGGCATTCCGCTCAACCTCGTCATGTTCCAGAGCATCGGCGAGCGCCTCAACATCCTCGTGACGTACCTCCTGCGTCAGTTCAAGAAATGTCTTCGCTTCAAGGACACCGAGATCTCTCAGACGCACCTCATCCTCATCTCGATGAACATGTCGACGGTCGTCGTCGTCGGCGGTGCTTGGGCGTTCAGCTTCTACGAAGGCTGGAACTACCTCGACTCGTTCTACTACTGCGTCATCACCCTGACGACGGTCGGCTTCGGTGACTACGTCGCACTGCAGAGGAACGGGGACCTCCAGAACCGGCCGGAGTACGTCGCCTTCAGCATCCTCTTCATCCTCTTCGGTCTCGCCGTCGTCTCGGCCGCCATGAATCTACTCGTGCTCCGGTTCCTCACGATGAACACGGCCGATGAGCGGAGGGATGAGATGGAGGCCGTCGCTGCACTTAGGTCGTCCGTTCGACTTGACGGTACGTGTACACACACGTCCAGTTGCAGACTGACAGAGGCAGACGAACATACAGACGAACACACGGGTACATACAGAGAGACACGTAGACGGACGCGCACGGAGTTAGACGCACGCAAACGTATACGAGCAGATATGCAGAGACATACAGAGAGACGCGTATAAATGCAGACAGACAGACAGACAGACAGACATTTAAGTATGCACACAGACGCAGATAGACGCATAGGAAGACGCATACATACACACACACACGCACACACACACAGACGCAAGTATACCAACACGGTACACCCACAGCAAACATATGTACCCACCCCATGCATGCCTACTAAGCAGCATTATTATAATTATTCATGTTGTTGTTGATCTTATCATTATTATTATTATTATATTATTATTATTATTATTATTATTATTATTATTATTATTATTATTATTATTATTATTATTATTATTATTATTATTATTATTATTATTATTATTATTATTATTATTATACGCTACTCAGAAGCGCTCCCGACCCAATAACGGTTGAAAAGGACAGAATTGGATAGGCATTATGTTTCTCTCTTTTTTTTATTCCACTGGCTCCAAATTTAGGCGTATACGTTGAAACCATTGAATGATATATACATAAATTTTATTGCACCACTATAAGAACTTACTTTGGTGCCATTTTATCACTTCTAAGATAAATACCATAAATACAAAATTAATAGGACCTGTGTTCAATAGGGGCGTATATACAGCCTGAGCCTCTTTACCCCAGGAAGCTCTAAGCTTTTTTCTTTAGGCCTATATAAAATTATGCAATGTCAATATCTTTTGAGCAGTAAAAACACGATTGATTGATTATTTGATTGCATGTTAAGTGAGTGAGTGCACTCATTCAGCCTCTGCTCAGCGTGAATTTTAAGTAGCAGCATAATTATATTAAAATTTTCAGAGCAGTTTTTTTAAAGAGCGTTGTTTTTCAGCGTTTTAATGATCGTTTAACGTTTAATAGACAGGTGCACATTATAAATCAGACAGTGAAAGGTGGTAAAATACCTGTTGACCTCTGTGACACGTATATGTCTTCGTATAATTCGTATGTTTTGCTTGTATGCATGTCTGTCTCTCTGTCTGTCTGTCTGGCCGTCTGTCTGTCTGTCTGTCTGTCTGGTTTTGTTTCGGCTAGTCGACTTTGTGCATGGTGACTGCACGCTTTGCACACTAAAAACCATAAAATTCTTCCTCTTCCTCTCTTTCTTTATGACCACGAATGCTCTGTATTTTGTTCGCTAATATGCTAATTTCAGATGTTACTGGCAACTTCTGTATTCTTTCAGTTTGGTCTGCACACTGTGCACTGTGCATGCAGGCAGGCAGAGTAACTTAGAAATATTGGTTTCTCACTTTTGCAAAGATTGCATGATTTACCAAAGAATCTTAGCCTCTCAGTTATACATTCAAAGTAATTTGATTTTGGAGAATATAATTGAAATTAGGCTACAAATGACAGGAAGGAATATAATTCAATTGCAAATTACAAATTACTTTGATGCACAGCAGCAAATTACAAATTACCAATTACAATTGTAATTTGAATTACGCAATTTAAATTACTCAATTAAATTACTGCATTCTTTCATCACGCGCCCTTTTTAAAAATCTGAACGATTTGAAAACAGTTTTGCTATTCGATGGAGTTCTATGCCTGTTAGCTACATCGGTAAGAGCGCTGGCCGCGTGTCTGTTACGCGACTCTGTGAAAGAGAGCGTGCGGACCGCGGTTCGCATCCCAGAGCTATTTTAGATATTCAAAACACTTGGTCTAGCACGGTATACGTGCACGGGACCTAAATGGCTTGGCGTCCATTCAAACGGGCGAGCGGTGGTCGGAGTCGTTTTTAACACAGGTCCATTCGGTGTATCGCACCGAATGCCTCTCAGTCCTGTTTCCTGAGACGAGCTTTATTGTCACGTGCTAAAAATGTCGGAAACTAAATTAATCTCAGTCTCACTTGAAATCGATGAAGATCAGCGTGTATATAAGTTTTCAAAAAAGTCTTATAGTGCTATCACGAGTCGCATTACCGTACGACATTGCGTCTACAATTTATCATATGCAACGCTGATTGTTAATTTGGTTAAATATTAAAAACCATATTAATTCATAAACAATTATTTTATCACAACCCCGCCGCCGGGCCCCTAAACGTCGCATATAGACCTAATGAACACGCATGATATTGGCCAAAAACGGAAGTTCTACCGGCCCCTGTGGTAGCTTTTTGAACCGACGTTCGCAGAACCTTAAAATGGGCCTGGCGGTGGTGAAGAATCTCACCCGAAAAAATTCATTGAAAAGTGAACAGCTAGGTCGAGGCAATAGACGGCTGCTATATAAAATCCGATTACATAATTACATTTACATTTATGCCTATCTTATTGTTTAGCTGTGCACGAGTGACTGTATGAACTTATCCGGTTATGTGCCTAGCTTAGTTTAATAAACGTTTTATGGGCAACAAATCAAATTTAGGCCTAGGCCTAATGAATGTACGCCTGCCAGATATCAAGAACAAGCTGTCGTAATAGCTATTACGGTAAACTCAGCACTTCTAAAGCGCCACTCGAAAGCCAAGCGCAGGACACCAGCTTATCCACGAGCGCCGCGTGCAGTCAGCAAGGCTGTTCAAACGGGTCGTCCGAAAATATAAAGCCTGTTTACTCACTTACTATATTTAGACCGCACAATACCGGGTATAGTAGACATTACACATTTTGGCGTACAATATATCGGCTGTAGTCGATTCCAGTGAAACGTCGTCGGAAATTGCAATTTTCAGCCAATAATTGAAGCTTGCGGATGCGCGCATGGTTGTGAAACTGATATAGCGCAATATGCATGGCGCTGTCATCTTATGTTACTCGGATAGGCCTACATGGAGCACAGGACGATATGCAGTCGATTGGACTACTGGACCAGGACCACGTCGTCCTCACTCCGTGTTCTCCTAATCGAAATGAGATTGGATTGGGGGTGGAAATGGAAGCGGTTGGGAAGCTATGGCTGGAAGCCGTCGCAATCGAAATCCGATCTGTCATTCAATTATGTAGACCTATGGCGAACGAGCCAACGGACTTCCTAAGGCGACCGGCGGATATCGTATGCAATGTATGTATGTATGTATGTATGTATGTATGTATGTATGTATGTATGTATGTATGTATGTATGTATGTATGTATGTATGTATGTATGTATGTATGTATGTATGTATGTATGTATGTATGTAGGTATGTATGTATGTATGTATGTATGTATGTATGTATGTATGTATGTATGTGTGTATGTATGTATATATGCATTATGTATGTGTGTATGTGTGTATGTATTATGTATGTATGTATGTATGACATTGTATGCATCTGCATGCATCAATGTGTCCGTGTGTAATATTGTGTATTAGGGTGGTGTGGGAAAAAACGAAAATTAGAAATCTGAAATGCAATAGCAACCAATAGTTGCCTTATAATATCCTTATATAGTATTGGATCAAGAAATGTCGAAAAGGTTTTGAAAAAATATTAATGTCTTCTGACTTCTGCTGCCCCAGAGAGTCAAATTTAAGAGGAATTGTGTCTTTCAAAGAAAATTGCAGGTTTTCTTATGAAATATTTTATTGCAATATAATTGACCACCAAGCAATATAGGCTACCTTTGGAAAGAGCTCTTAAAACTGAATAACATAAAATGTTAATATTATTAAGAATAGTCCCACATCTGTAGAAGATAGGCTATTAACCTGTTTGAATACCCCACGTTCGTGACATGTCGCTATGCCTGGAAACGGCAGAACAGTAATAACGTTTTATCCTTTGAGATATTAGTTGACCTTATTTCCTGTTTTTGACTGCTTTGAAGTGCTTTTACAACTGCCCAACTCCATCTAAAACCGCACATTCTATGTCGAACTGCACGCAAAAAAAATCGAACAACGGCGCTATATAAATGCTAATTGACTTCTTGTTCTTGTTCTGCGCTACAGGTGACGTAATCACCGTTAACGGAAGCATCATGTCGACCGAACACGAGTTGTCAACAGCCGAGGTCTACAACGGCGATCGGTCATCATCAGCATGCAGTTGCACATGTTGCGCTATAAAATCGCGGAAACAACACCGGAAGCACCGATACAAGGTCACGCGATCCCCGGTCTCGAAAATCACGCATCTACTTCCGCTCCAGTTTATCGACCGCCGCTCCTCACCCTACTCGGCGGCCAAACCGAAGGATGACGTCGAAACGTGCTTACATACGTCGGACACGAGCTATTCGTTCAGAGTAGAGGTACCCCCGCCGCTGTCCCGACGCAAACGCAACTCCCTCTAGTGACCGGTTGTTTCATCGCCCGATCTGCCACTGTCCCAATCTACTTCTCCTGTTTTGCCTCAGGATGTATAATACACGAGCATCTGAACTGTGCGCATGCCTTGAGTTCTCATACAATATTATAACTGTTTCCTAATTTTTTTCGATCAATGGTTAAACGGGGGTCGTGTAATTAATTATCGAGAGACTTTTATTACAGAGCTGACACCAAAAACCGATTGAAATTCAATTCAAGACAACCGTGGTTTTCTGATTTATTGGCGTTGAGTTCGACCAGTGGCGTAGACAAGGGGGGGGGGTGTTTCGTGGGTCAAACTTCCCCCCCATTGGCCTAGGAAAAGAAGTTTTTAAAGGTTATTTATCCACCTAATAAGAAAAACAAAACAATTGCTTGTAGTAACGATTGTTTTTCTTACTTTATTCCCTTTGTTTTATTGCCTTTTTATTTACTGTAATGCTGTTGGGTTGGTGTCAGAAAGGGCATTCGGCCAGACAAAAAATTTAACCCCCCCATCATAAATGGGGGGGTTAAAAAACAATCGTGGTTTTCTGATTTATTGGCGTTGAGTTCGACCAGTGGCGTAGACAAGGGGGGGGGGTGTTTCGTGGGTCAAACTTCCCCCCCATTGGCCTAGGAAAAGAAGTTTTTAAAGGTTATTTATCCACCTAAATAAGAAAAACAAAACAATTGCTTGTAGTAACGATTGTTTTTCTTACTTTATTCCCTTTGTTTTATTGCCTTTTTATTTACTGTAATGCTGTTGGGTTGGTGTCAGAAAGGGCATTCGGCCAGACAAAAAATTTAACCCCCCCCATCATAAATTCTGAGTTCGACGGTCGCTAAAATGGTTTTACTCGTCACTGTTTCTTGATTAAAACACCCACTTTCCGTGCAAACGTAAGCGTGACGTCGAAATTTACAAACCGTTACTTTGTGGGGCGCGGTGGTGTAGTGGGTATGTTCGTAACAGTTCGTTGCCGGGTTGCAGGTTCGAATCCACCTCAAGCCGCCGTGGAAAGACCTTCGGCGTGAAACACCGATGCAGTGTCCGCGTCGTAGTCGGGAGCGCTTCTGAGTAGGATCTTGAAGGGGCGCTATAACAAGTGCACATACATAAAAACCAAGCTCAGGCGCAGGGCACAAGCTTATTCGAGAGCGGAGTGTTGAGTCAGGAGGGGATGTGTGAGAAGGCATGCGTCATAAAAGCTGCATTGGTATGGCGATGTTGTCAGGGCCTCGCCCCAATTTACCTCAGAGAGCTATGCAGCTTTACATTGGGTATCCAAGGACGTCGTCAGCTACGCTCTGCTGATAAGGGAGTCCTCTTAGTTCCTTTTGCTCGTACTACTACCATGAAGATTCGAGCCTTTTCTGTGGTTGGACCAGTGGTCTGGAATGGCCTTCCTTTTGAGTTACGCCTACACCCTGGGACTCTACCAGGATCCTTCCTTACTAAACTTATAACTGTTCTTTTTGGGCGCGCTGGAGTCGGGAGCGCCTCTGAGTAGTTTTTCTTGAAGAAGCGCTATATAAATGTCCGAATGAATGAATGAATGAATAAAAAAATCCGGGTTTTCATTGGTACGTAACAAACTAACTGCACAGGTGCGTCGTTTTAACTTAACACAGGCCTCATAATTATTATGACAAAGGTTTTACGTGATTCATTGTGCACCAAGCTCAGGCGCAGTGTTACAACCGTCTTGCTTCGATCATCACTCGGCCGTCTGGCCCGTCTCGCATCAATCATTTGTCGTCACCTCGACTTAAATGCAATCGTAGGCCAGATTGCAAGTTCGAGAGCAGAAAATCCAAGTCGATGTTGTATGTGCACAGGCCAAAACTGTAGAGTAAAGTGATTCAGAATAAAGGCGGATCCAGGGGCCAATACGACCATGGCTCCATCAGAAATGTGCATAGGACGTGCCCTCCCCCCATCAGGTTTCAAGTTTCAACCAGCATCCGATCAATGTAGAATACAACTAAAAACTATTCAGCATTGGCTTGGGAAAATGATAGGCTACATGTTGAAGAGATTTCGTAGATTGAAATGACTAAATAAAGGTCATCAGATTTTTCGGCCAAACATAGGACTAAACGAAAAAATTTCCGGATCCAAGGTAAAATGTTTTGACCCCTTCGAAAATTTCTGTATCTGTCCGGGGACCGTGATTTAGATTCGCTTCCAAATTGAAGTATGTAAATCCAGATGGGTGGAAATCTTGACAGAATCCTAATTTAGGAGAGGAGGAAAATCGGAACAACATAAGTGGATCAGGATTACAAGGTGAGACATTAGTGCGCATGGTGACAACTGTGGCATGGTGTAGGCCTAATACTGACAGATGGTAAAATGAGGTGAGTGGCTTTAAGCAATTGCGACTACACCAAACAGTAAGTAATCACAAGACACCTATTTCTCGCTAGATTTTTGACTAAACAATAGCTTATAATAATTATAATAATGATAATGATAATGATAATGGTAATAATAATAATGGTAAAAATAAAAATAATAATAATGATAATAATAATAATAATAATAATAATAATAATAATAATAATAACAATAATAATAATAATAATAATAATAATAATAGTAATAATAATAATAAAAATAATAATAATAATAATAATAATAATAATAATAATAATAATAATAATAATAATAATAATAATAATAATAATAATAATAAAAATAATGATAATAATGATAATAATAATAACTGACTTTTCCTTGCAACTAAGCACTTATCCGCTTGTTATAGTCTTTCATACTACTACTGCTGCTGCTGCTGCTTCTGCTGCTGTTGCTGTTGGAGGGGACGGCCCATGCATTTGTCCCCCCCCCCCCCCCCCATTCGTTGAGCGTCAAGACAAACAAAAAAATTTAAAAGGTCATCAACTTTTTTGGCGGCGAAAATAGAAAATTTCGTCGACATTTCGCCGGATGACTAAAAAAAGGTCGTCAGAAATTTTGGCCGGCAAAAGTTGGAAAATTTTCGGCGACACCCAGCCATTCGTCCGTCAAAAAATATCGCGTCTTTCCGTCCCCCCCCCCGCCCAAGTCTCCGCCCATCCCAGGTCTCCGCCCATACAGTCAAGATCACCAAAGCTAATCAATGGCATTCGCTATCAGGCCTAGCACATGCAATACAACTCACTGACAGATTAAAGGCTGCACGAATGAGACAGATAAGTTAAATTGTTATAACGGCATTGTTTTCTCAATCGAATTTAAAATCTATCACGCTGCAGTGTGTTTTTGACCATAAGCCAATATGGTAATTATTCACATATAATAGGCATAATTAAAGAGCATGCAATAGCTCGCCGCCTGCTTTGTCTGAAAAATATATAGTGCCACGATTTATTTTTGTGAACTTATTATAAGTAGGTCCAGTCCTACTAATAATCTTACTTAAAAAATGTCATGACATCATAGAGTTCTCTTCAAGCATTTTGTTCAGCAAAAGTCAATCATCTAGCTATAATTCCGGTCCATGACTTGCAATTTGCACACAAAGAACGACACAATGATAATTTTTCATTGTGCCTTAAAATAAGTTTAGCAATAATCCTTGCAAGTGGAAAAATAGAGGCAACTATAGGTTGGTATACGTGATTGTTTAGGACCTTGATGATTGATCCACACGTGCTCAATTTGGTATCTCCTTGATTTTGGAGCGAGAGCTGAGAAATGTTGAGAGCAGTATGAGAATTGTAGAAAGATAACTGCATATATAGTTTTTCAAAAGCAAGGCGGTTGACAGGCGTCAGTAAAGAAACGAAGTAATGAAAGTGAGTTTCCAGAAATTACATCAGCCACAACATAGTGTGAATTAGCCTACTAATAAGGTTAGATTAATAATTCAACAATCTCTGTGGGCCCTGAGGGTCGTGGGTATCCTATCATTTGGTCGAAAGTCATTTGGTCGAAATCATTTGGTCGAAATCATTTGGTCGACGATCAAAAAGTCGAACGATCAAAAAGTCGAATGATCATTTGGTCGACAATCAAAAAGTCGAACGATCAAAAGATCGACAATCAAAAGGTCGAACGATCAAAAGATCGAAAATCAAAAGATCGAAAATCAAAAGATCGACATTCAAAATGAAGCATGTTTAAGAGAATTCCAACGATTTTGCTACAAGTTTTATCATTTCTACGCTAATTCAATGCTAAGGCTAATTTTATGCATCTATAGCGTCATTAGGCTATATAAAGATTGTCCATCAGTGGCGGCGCCAGGATTTCAGGTTTGGGGGGGCTGAAGCCCCAAACCTTCCTCCCTCCCAGAGACGCAACTAGAACATTTTCTTCCCAGGGCGGTCATATTGCAATCGCGCGAAATTGTGCACTGGCACAAACGCGCTCCAGATAAATAGCCTATTCCATTGCAAGAATGATGGATGTCGATCTTTTGATTTTCGATCTTTTGATCGTTCGACCTTTTGATTGTCGATCTTTTGATCGTTCGACTTTTTGATTGTCGACCAAATGATCATTCGACTTTTTGATCGTTCGACTTTTTGATCGTCGACCAAATGATTTCGACCAAATGATTTCGACCAAATGACTTTCGACCAAATGATAGTAAACCAGGGTCGTGGGCCCGTGTGCTTTACACACACTGCACACATGGTAGCTACGCCACTGCTCGGCGAAAAATACAAATTTTACCGGCCAAAACGTTTATGACTTTTTATAATTTTTTCATTTTTTATTTTTAGTCATTCGTATGTTTCGCGTGGGGGCTAAGCGCCTAAGCCCGAGAAAAGATACCATTTACACGGTTTAAAAATGACTCGGTGGTGTAGTGGTGGCGTCGTTGCCTTGAAACCGGAAGGTTCGAGGTTCGAATCGACCTCACGTCGCCGCGTATACATACATACATACATATATATATATATATATATATATATATATATTTATATAGGGACCTTGGGCAAGTCCTTCACTCGCAATTGCTCAGCGCTTCGGCGTGAAACTCCGCTGCAGTGTCCGCTCTGTAGTCGGGAGCGCCTCTGAGTAGCAAGAGAGAGAGCTTGAAGGGGCGCTATAACAAGTGCACATACAAAGACTCTGGGTCTTCTTGGGGGGAACTTAGACCCCCTAACCTTTGATAAACTCCGCCCATGCTTTCCTGCAGGCAGTTTGTAGATAAGACTCGCCCCAACCAAACTGGTTTGCTCTTCGGTCTGTGGGTGTCGACCCCTGTGGTTTCAGGGTACGCATCAGATTTGGAGGTCTCTGGAATTCCGTTGGCGCCTCTCCGAGTAGGGCCTACTCTTTTGAAGTCAGAAGGTCAACAACATAAGCCGTAGGCCTATACTAATTTACAATGTTTACATAAGTGACAAATAAACCCTATGCGAATGTAAACTGCATAATCAGCTTGCAAAGTGCAGTGTTTGTTCGACCAATTTTAACATTGACTATAGAATACAGACTTAAAATGCGTGTTATATAACAGCCCAGTGGGTAATCTTTTACCTTTTACTCAAATATATAGGCTATTACCCGCTGGGCTGTTTTTAAGGAATTTAATTGTAGAACTGCACAACTACTTCTTTCCTTTACCATCATCGATGGTAAATTACTTCCAATCGGAGGACAATGACCTTTTTGCTAGTTTTATCTGTAGGCCTACAGTGTACAGAATCTGATGTCATTCTACAGCTGCACATTTTGTGTAGGCCTACGACTGAATGTTAAAAAGCCCTGATTAGGCCTACCCGTGAAGTTGGTTTCAACACATGGTTTGGTCCAGAGGTCTGCGCCGATTTCATATTGCCGGCGCATTGCTCTGGTTTGGTCCGCAGCATTTCACAGATTCGGCAAAGTAGACCTAACTAGGCCCTATAGAGCACGGCAGCTATGAGAAAAAAATATAGGCCTATTAAAAACGAAAATTGGCGATTCTCCTTGAATGAGGTCCACAAATGTGAAGAATGTTCATATTATTGGAGGAAATTAAAGAGTGGTATTCAGGTAGGGTTGTATTCAAGAGTAGCCTATACGCGGTTATGCGGCGTATACTTACCTGAGTTATCTCCGGGGGAAAACGGAATCGTAGGCCTATAGGCCTCTTTCCTTTCTCATCCTCCATGGTAAATTACTTCCAATCGAAGAAGAAAGACGTTTTTGCTAGTTTTAACTTTACAGAAGTGCTTCTACAACTGCACAAATCCATCTAGAACTGCACATTTTGTGTACAACTGCACGTTAAAAAGCCTTGGTATGTTTACTATTAGGTCTAGGTATATCGCCATTAATTGCTCTTACTATTATTAATCTTTTTCCTTGCAACAGAAACGATACAGGAAAAGGCTGCCGGAGCTGCTCAAGACAGAGAAGGATGGGAGACCTGTATCGCCCAATGTGCGCACAGCACGTGGAGGGACTAAGTTCTAAGGTAAGGTAAACTTTCACTCAAAACTGGAAACATGAATTTTTTAAACAGATCCTATTCTGATTCCTGCTCTTCTATTCACCTCCCTAGCCATTTCAACTTTAAACATCAACCATCTTTGCCTACCTGACTCCTCGGATCTTGACCCTCTGCATATCGATTTGTTTTGATTGAGCGCCTTTGATTAAGCGAGTTCCCGTAACATCACTTTGCGACTTGCGACTTTGCGAGCGCTGTAGAAATCTCGAGATTACGATTACAATTACGATTGCATAGGCCTACCGACTATTCCTTAAGTAATATTATATTCGCCAGAGGGCCGTTAGCGATTAATTCTCACTCACCAGATGGCAGTACGCTAGTGCATGCGAAAAGTGACCTCTGGAGACGAGTGCACACATACACACACATAGGCCTACACACACCGAACGTATAACGAGACGAAGGGACAGACAGAGTAGGGCCTACTAGGCTGCATAGATCGGTGCGCCAGCGTATCTGTTCTAGTGATGGAATTCCTAATGAGATGAGGTCACTGGCATCGATCATAGTTCGTCTCAACGACCTTATATATATTATGGTTCGCCTCGTATACTTATTAAAGAGCCGTTCGTCTTATAAATGCGCGTTAGTCAGTCTCTGTATTTCGTAGGTGTTGTTAGTGCGAGCATTTTAGTTAAAGACTGCCTCGTCTAGGCCCATATAGGGGACGCTGGACTTGCCGACCTATACGTCTGACGCACCTAATAAGTGTCAATGACTGACTGACTGACTCACTGGCTGCGCGCTCTACTCTCTCTCTGTCTGTGCCTGTATCTCTCATTCATCGTTCGTGTCCTGAGCGGCCGAGCGCTCGTTTCAAGCTGAGAATCGAGTTGAAATCTCCGCAGAATAACTCTTTCCTTATAAACTTTGAACGTGTGCGATCTGGTTTTGCCGAATATTCGGAACAGATGGGATTCTGTTGACAGGGTAACAACACGTGCCAAGGGCGTTAGAGCCGCCGACACCCCCCGCAGCCTTGTATAGCCTACATGTGCGGGGGTAAGATTTAGGTCGTCGTGCAACTGTGGGATTATATTTTCAGCTTGGATACGGCCACTGGAGGTCAACAGTTTGGTGTTGGTGTGAGTTGTGACGGCGTTTAAGGTCAGGGAGCCGTTTAAGAGATAGAGGCATTTCAATTGGTGAGTTTTGTTTTCCACATTTTGCTGCAGAAATTGAATGAAACATTGATTATATATCGACTATTATTAATGAGCATTGTTGACTGTTTTTGAGTTGTCATCATCAGCATCATCAGCATCATCGTCGTCGTCACCACCACGACCATCACCACCATCATCAATGATTTATAAAGTAGACCTATCGTTGTTATTAATAATGGAACTCGTATAATGTTGCTGCAATGATAAGTACCGTACTCACCGCATTAGCTGATGGTTTTTGCTAAGTGAAATCAATGTGTGCTAGTCAGGTGCATGTGTCCAGTTGAGAGCCAAGAGTGCTTACTGAGACAAGTTGGAAACAGCCATGGAGTGAGTGAGTAAGTGAGTTCAGGAAGAGATGAGATTTATTGCAGATAGAAAGACCAACACAGCTTCTCGAAAACAGACAAATGTTGGAAATGCTGGAAGATGCTTCCAGAGTCTTTTATTTTGGCAGCAGAATTGGTACAGCCAACAAGAGTTGTCCATGTCGAAAGTGAGAGGACTATATATGGAGTTGAGACAATAATTAAGTCTTTGGAATCTACAATAGGCCTACGAGATGTAAAGTGAGGTTGTGAATATTGGCTCAGCTCACCAGTCAGAAATTTTTAAGGAGAACGAAACAGTGGCAGACAAAGGCTACACTGGACAGATAATATAGACGAGGACTTAATTTATCATCACTTATGGACTAACACTAAGGGAAGGGCATCCAGCCAGGCCATAACCCCCCCCATCATAAATTCCTGGGTATGCCACTGCTTAGTTGAGCTACTGCTGTAGGTTTGGTGACCAAAATTATTGAGCTGGTGGGTGAGTATTGCTAAATTAGAGAAAGTTTTAACATCTATAGATTTACTCCACATAGATAATTTATTTTTCATGAGAATGGGTTTTGCCAAGATATCAGGATTTTATCATGAATACTTGACTGACTTTCAGCAGCATGGAGGGAAATGGGTAAATTATTAATTGTAGATTACTGTAGAGTTGGATTGTTCATATTCTCTGCATGTTACAAAGTTCAAGCGTGTAGACCTTCAACCACAGGAATGTCTGACCATTTATTTAGTCTGGAATAGAGACAGGTGTCAGTGATAGGTACTTGTAGGGGGGGGCCCGGTAGAGTAGTGGTTAACACGCTGGCCAAGAGTGTGAGAGGTAGTGAGTTCGAGCCCCGTTGGGCGGATTTGCTTTGTAGGCTGCCATTGGCGTTGTGTAATTACAAAGCTGTCTGTTCAGTTGGTAGTTAAGTTTAATTAAGATTACTGCATAACTTGCAAATGTAAAGCGCAGTGCGTCTTGCAGGCGTTTAATTAAAGAAAAAATATTATTATTATTATTATATTATTATTATATTATTATTGTGTTTCAGCTGGCTGGCAGATCTCTGCGCTGTTCTGAGTAGGCACTTGGGACTAAGCGAAAATTCATTCAACTGTAGTAACTGTTTGTCTATTTTTGCATTTCCAACCTTTTGAGTGTTTCCTGTAAGATTGCTTTTGGTGCATTGTAATCATAATGTCTGCATACCACAAAGTTCATGAACAGAAACCACAGGAATGTCTGACCATTTGTTTAGTCTAGAATAGACATGTAGAGAGTAGTGCCTAAGTGTCAGTTTTTTTAGCTGGCTACTCGCTTTTTCTGAGTATTAGTTCTTGGGCTAAGCCAAAATATGCATTAAACTGTAGTAACCGTCTAGTTTGCATTTCTCACCGTCTGAATGTTTTATGTGAGTGGCGTAACAATGCGCTCGGTGCAGTGTAATGTTAGCTGGTGTTTTATGCCTTCGTGTTAAACGTCAGTCTTTGTTGACTGTGTGAGGCCATTCATCCGACGGTAGAACCAACAACGGATCAGTCTTACATCATGGGGACCACCTAGACTTGCCTCCCCCCATCACTCGTCTGGGAGGCGGAGCTCCCACTCTCTACTGACCAATGGCATGACCACAACTATGTTATGGCTATCAAAATATTATTGCTTGGCGTGATGAACATTGAAAACGCATCCAGGCCCTAATGAATGGTGGCCATAGTTTGTTTACTACTGAGGCACAAGATTTCTCCACTGAACTATCTGCATACAGGATTCATATGTGTTTAAGGATGGAGTGGCCTTACATTCCACCAAACTCCGCCACTGCGCGTTCTTTGGCAGTGCCAGCCCCAAGCCTGGATAAATGAGGAGGGTGACACTAATCATCCTTGATATGAAACAGTTGCCTTAAACAGCAATGTGCCCCACATAGCTGTAGCTATGCAGAGGCCTTGAGGGCTTGAACTGAAAGGCTAAGTTCTAACAAATTGTCTTTAAGTGGGTCTTAGTCATGCTTTTCAGTAGTCAATGCCTGTATTGTGATTTCACTGTTAAGTGCAGTGGATAAATTTGGAAGCCGACGTGGCTCATTAGTTGGCTTGCCTTGGAAGCATTAAGTTAAATGCCACTTCCACAGCGGAGCCTTGATAAAATATCTGTCCAAACAAGGCTTGGACTGCAGCTGGCCAGAATATGTGTAACAGTCTTCCAGGCATTAGGTTGGGAGTGTTCATGCCTTGATAAAACAATTGGTTGTTGTGTTTCAAATTTCAACTCACATTACTCATGCTGACAATTGGCATTGTGTATTTGTAGATCAACTCGGCAGTAGTTCGTTTGCCAGTCATTATTACAAATATCTTAAAACTTCGACTGTATATACATTTCTGCATGATGATTGCTTTGCTATTTTCCAGATTCAGTCACTGTTTGGGCATAATTTCCAAACTTTCTTTAATGCACCCTCCTTTGTTGATTTGATGTCCTAAGAATATAATAAAAATAAATGTTGACATTTCCAAATTATATCTATCTCCAAACTTGTGAACGACGCTGCTGAGAGTTGAATTGTACGCTTGGGTATTATATTGCCTCTACTTCATGAATTGGTTTTATTTGCATTTGTAGTCTATATGGTCTTAAACGAATCTGCACGTGGATGGTGGCAGGTCTAGCCAGACAATGGGATTATGGTGTTTTCATCCATGGGATCTGAGGCTTTCTGAGTTATTGTGTAGTTAAATAAAGTAAATCGAATGTGCATTAAAATAGAATTATAAACTGATATATATATATATATATATATATATATAAAATAAATATATACATATATGAACTAATACTATGGAAATGCCACTGTCTGCTACCAACATTTGTTCCCTGTTACATAGATTAGGATTAGATATACTTAATACAATATGCATTTATATATATATATATATATGTAATTATATATAATTATATATATTTATAATTATATATAATATATATCTGTATGTTTATATAATTGTGAATCACTATGCGATCATTATATATACATTATAATAATATAAATGCAATGATGCATGCAGCATTGGAGACATTATTTCTATTATATATATGTACCCCTAGTGTAAGGTCGAGAGTTCTGTTTAAAAGTCCCATGCAGTCTAAAGGTTACGTAGAGATTTCTGTTTAGTTTGTGTTGAGTGTTCCGTTGGTCGGGCTATACAACATGTATAAAATTAGTAGCAGATGCCTTTCGCTGTGAAACTGGCAACTGATGATGATAATATGGAGAATGTGTTTGTGACAGCAGCCTCTGGAGCCGCCGCTGCCAGTGAATGACCGACTTTTGACACGTCTTTGAAGAGGCAATCTTGGATCGGTCCGAGGGAGTCTGTCCGGGTGGGGGTCGGCCCGGGTGGGGGGGGGTCGGTCCGGGCGGGGGGTCGGTCCGGGTGGCCGGGAGTCTTCTTCAGTGTGACTGACACAAATTGACTGGGTGGTTTATGACTTGTTGTTCGTCTCTCCCATCTCTTGCTCACTCAACTGGCAATTAGACGAATCCAACTGATTTAAACATATATATTATATACCTTCCTTTCACCACAGAACTCCTTCTTTTTTGCAGCCCGAAGGCAGAATTCCTTCCTACTATAATTGTACCCAAGGTACTTACCTGCATTATGATGGCTATGTCTAACCAAGGGAAACCGTGATAGGCATCTTCAGTGTGAGAATTGTAGAAAAATAGCTGAATGGTCAGATCAGATCATTCTGGAGTTAGGGTGTGAATTAAGTTGACTGTTGGGCTGTAAGAGAGAGGCTGTAGGGGTTGAAACCGCAATTTTTTCGGGGGCGGGGGAATTGTCGGACTGGGAAGTTGGAACAGGTGTAGTCGTGTATGCTATTTCAGTCTATCATGTCTGTACATTGTTAAGTCGTATGTTGGCGTACATGTTGACGTCAATTCATTCACGAGAATAAAGTAGATAACATTAGGATCAACAACAAAAGTAAAAAATCAAATAAAAACAACCCATTAGCACATCGCTCTAGTTCTCGACTCTCGTTAGCTTGCCATTGTCAGCCAGTCACGTAGACTGAATTGCGTTTAAGTTACACCGATTCTCCAATGATAAATGTATTTTATTCATTCTACAACGTTCAGAAGAATTGGATTTTGCATTTTTAACGCACGCATATGGTGCACATCCATTATTCTATTTGGTAACGTGCGTGCCGTACCACTTGCGTTATTCCAGTAATGGCGGTCGAACTTTTTTATTGCCATCGATGGATTTGAGGTCATCAAATAAGTACTGTAATAAGTGGAGGTGTAGAGGTACGTTCGGTGCCTTGGAACCGGAAGGTTGCGGGTTTGAATTCTCCTCAAGCCACCGCCTCAGAGGGACCCATGAGCAAGTCCTTCACTCGCAATTGCAGTGCCACTTAGTGAGGGGACAGCAGTACCACCTAGTGGAGATGACACGATATCATCAAAGGCGTAATTAGGAACGACGTCCGGGTTTCCATGGGACATGGTATAGCAGAGTATGGGATCAGTTTTATAGGTTTTCCTGCTTGACAGTGCCAATAATTATTTATTGGGGGCAATTATTTATTGTGGGGATTAAGCCAACAAAACCCCACATCTGAGGAGGGTGAACCCACAAAAAAGCAGTTTAAGGGGTATGAAACTGAAACCCCATTACCCTAATAAATATGCCCATGAGTGGTGCCATCTGGTGACCACATTCTTCTGTGCTGTCTACTCCCTCATCGTCTCTGCCATTCTAATGTCTGGCTGTTGGTATTAATGTCCTTCAAATGCAGATTTCTCCTCGTCCATTTAAATGCAGATTACAGCCAGCTTGAAGGGCGGCGTTGATGGCAGGCAGCGAGTGCCTCCAAGTGCTTGTTGTGCTATCACCATTGTGCCAGGAGTGTCATTGTGCAGCCACAACGACCATGACACACAGAGTGATGAGCTATAGACTTATTCTGACTGAGCACTCTCTCTCTTCTGGCCTCCAGCCGAGGGCGACTTCGCCTCCAGCATTGTCCAACCAACAACGGACCAACGAAGCCTTTCCAACTGGATTTATCAGCCATCATTAAATATCCATTAGACCTGGAGGACGCTGGACATCTGCCGCAGTCCCCGCTGTCACTGTCTGTCCTCTCCTCTTCTGTGTCACGTCTGCTGCCTCCTCCTCCCTGCCTCCCCGCTGAGTATCATCATTGCTGGCGCTGACTTTAATATTATTAGTCGGATAAGCGCTCGATGATTTTTATGAGACGTGACCAGAGGCATTTCTGATTTCTCCAGCGTTGCTTTTAGCCTGGAAAGGTTTCCTTCGTTTCAATGCAACGGCAGTTCTTAATTCTTAAGCAGCCAAAGGTCTTGCTGTCTACTTGCATGTATACGCCACTTGGGGAGGTGTCTACATGTCCTACAAATTCTGCCTGGCATGCAATCGGATAAGCTAAGTGCACATGATGCCGTCAGTGCTTGAAGAATGGTCCCTGCATCGTTCTCCACGGCTCGGCTTAAATCACTTTCAAGCAGGCAGTGTAATGTAACAAAACATTTGCATAGAACTTTCTTACATAAAAAATAAAAATAAAATAATCTTTTCTTTAATTGAGCGCCTGCAAACGCACTGCGCTTTACATTTACAAGTTATGCAGTAATCTTAGTTAAACTTAACTACTAACTGAATAGACAGCTTTGCAATTACAACGGCGCTAATGGCAGCCTACAAAGCATATCCGCCCAACGGGGGCTCGAACTCACTACCTCTCGCACTCTATGCCAGCGTGTTAACCATATGCCTCTAAAAGCAGTTCCATGACTGCAGAAGTGTTTAAATTGTTAATATTTGTACATTCTTAAGCATATTTAAAGGAAATCGTTAAAAGAGGAATTAGGAGAAACTGCAGGAATGCAGGAGAAAGTCTAATGAGATTGCATTGAATTGCAGCTCAGCAAGTAATATATGAATCGCATGTAACGCCAGTGGTTAAAGAGTGGTTTGGGTGAGCAGTGGGAATATTGTCCTACCTACGTACCCAGTTTTTAAACCTCTGTTGCCGGAAACACGCCATTATTGTTTGCCTTAGCTGTTAGAACCTGTGTGATGTTATGTCCTCATCTATATACACCGTGGTTCAAAAAAAACTAAGCCAAATTGTTTTGCATATATCTCTAATACCTGATGACATATCACGCTAAAATTTTACAAATATTTAGAGAATTGGACCAAGAATATGTCTCCAAAATTTCATGAGATAAAGTTGAACGGATAAAAAGATATGTATCTTTCAACTTCATATGCGGAAATATCAGTTTACAAGCAATTTTCTGTTAGATTCATTGAAATGCAAGTCAAACTGTTTTCTTATATCTCTAATGCCTGATGATTAATCAGTCTAAGATTTTCCAGATATGTAGAGAATTGAACCACCAATATTATTCCAACAGTATGGTTTGATTATTTAATTAAATAAGGTGCTCAAAATGTCCTCCTCCTGCTGCTTGCACACAAGCCTGGAGGCGCTGGCGCCATTGCGCAACAGCATCGTCGATTATCCTCTGGTCCAGGCGATCCCACACTTCAAACAAGCATTGCTTCAGATCGTTTGTATCATGGATTGTTGTCTGGTAGACTCGATCTTGCATTACACTCCGCAGTTTATAGTCGACAGGATTCAAATTTGGGCTGTTCAGAGGCCATAATGTGGGAGAAATGAAGTCTGGCGTCACAATTGTCAGCATTTCGATGGCTTCCTTGACTCTGTGGGCTGGGGCAGTCTGGGGCTTGATTTATGATTACAGGTAGAAGACGTTGTGACAGCAGAACGTCGCGATAATAGGTTCCATTAAATTTTACTTCGGGATCAATGAAGACTAAAATTAATGGGAACGACCAAGCACCGAAACCGCAACGAATACCATAACAGACTTGCTGGAAACTGATATTTCGTGAGATGAAGTTGAAATATCCATATCTTTCTATCCGTTCAAATTTATGACATGATATTTTGGAATCCTATTCTTGGTTCAATTATCTAAATATTGGGAAAATTTTAGTATGAATAATCGTCAAACATTAGAGATGTAAGAAACACAGTTTGGCTTACATTTCACTGAATATAACAGAAAATTGCTTGTAAACTGAAATTTCGGCATGTGAAGTTGAAAGATTCATATCTTTTTATCCGTTCAACTTTATCTCATGAAATTTTGGAGTCATATTCTTGGTCCAATTCTCTAAATATTTGTAAAATATTAGCGTGATATGTCATCAGGTATTAGAGATATATGCAAAACAATTTGGCTTAGTTTTTTTTGAACCACGGTGTATATATAGATATTGTCTATGGAGACTATAGTCTTGACTGCCTTTGATTCTTTTTGCATATGATTTATATATATATATATATATATATAATTATATAATATATATACACACCGACTTTAAAATATATATATATGTAATTGTATATATATATACCTATAACACTATATATATATATATATTATATATAGTCAATTAGTCATAGGTATTTCAAGAGCTGCTTTATTGTGTCAGTTGTTGTCAAATGTCGGATGCAAGATTGCAAGTGCTATATTTAAGTGGTAGAATTTGGATTACGTTGTAAAAGTGTTCACACTTTTGATCCCCTTCACTTGTATCAGATTGTAGACACTTTGACGAAGGGTCACATTAATTTTATGGATGAGTGTGTGGCGGTCAAGAAGTTGTCTTGTTTAGGGCAGAATTCGCCAGACAATTATTATGCAGTTGTGTTCTGTGTTATTTCCATCAATGACCGGTGACCAACAGACCATGTGCAGTTGCTTGATTAGATTAGATTAGATTAGACTAGACTAGATTAGATTAGATTAGATTAGATTAGATTAGACTAGATTAGATTAGATTAGATTAGATTAGATTAGACTAGATTAGATTAAGCCAAACTGCATATTAGACTGAAGTGAATGTGTTGTACTCATTGAACTCATTATAGAAATCCTACAGCTTGCAATGTTTCTATAGGCAATAGTGTGAAACTGGTAATCATGTATTTCATGGTCTTTTCCCACATACAGTCCAGAGACATTATAACCTTTGCCCTCGTGTTCATGATCTTGAACTTCCACTAAAGGATTTAGGAATTGCATAGCAAGGGTCCTATATTTAAGTGAATTTCTCTTTTATTACTATAAGCCTTCCATTTTTGATTTAAACTTTCCAAACTTTCCTTCTTGCTGTCATTTATAGCTCTGTGTGTTTGAATGTGTTGTGCTATCCATGTGTTTGGACTTAAAATAAAACGAATATGTATATATATAAATACAAATTATATATATATTTATTATATATGTTATATATATATATGTCCCATTGGGAATGGTATTTAATGTGCACTTGTATTGCAAACAAATAATTACTTTTGCACGGAACATATAGGAACATATATCGGAGTTTTTGTTGTCAGTCTTTAATGTTTCTCCTGTGACATTTATATCGTTCATTTGTGGATGGATTAGGTTTAATGCCAGGGCTTAGCTTACTCAGAATGGATACGATCATACGGATTACGGAGGAGGAAGATTTTTTTAAAGCGGCATACCTAAACCACGGACTTCTTATTAGAAGAAGCGCTTGTGTATGATATCGTTGTCCACATCTAAACCTTAAGAAATGTCCTTTGTTATTGTTTATGTATGCTGATTCCGATTCACTTGATAATCGCATTTCAGGCTTTCGCTGAGCAATCTGACCCTGTTGTGCTATCTAACATACATTACATTATGCTACTTTTATTGGAGGTAGAGAATAAGGAAGGTCTACTTGATCATGAGAAGGAGGAGGAGGGGGAGGAGCTACTTGATCATGGCTAATTGATTAGCTACAGTCTGTGGATAATATTAGACACTGACTGCTTGGTGCTCTGCATTGAACCGGAACCGATTCCCACGCAGGCATGGCAATCTGGGTCTGTGGCCGTCAGACATGGTTGTTACTTTGTCCTCAACGTATAATAGTGCTCTCCTCTGTTATAGGTCCTCCACTCTGTCAGTTATCCACTTGTGGCCGCACCTGTTCTTGACCCCATCAGGTTTGCATGTATATTGTATAAGAATCATGGGGTGATGAGTGACAAGTGATACAGCCAGCTATGTATACCTCAGTCTACCTTTTACCTGGAACAGATGTGAAGAGAGGCGTTTTTAGACACAACTTACCAAATGTGTTCCCTACATTTTGTCAAAGGCAACAGTATTGTACATGACTGTACAGTGAGTATTGTACATAACTGTACAACCACTGACTGTTCCAGAAGGACTGGCCAACATGCTAGCAAGCACGATGGCCACATAGCTTAGAGTAGGACAGTGTGCCATCTGGGTATTCACATGGACCCAGAGGGCAATAATCATCAGATTACCTTCTCACTTTCTACCTTTCTCACTTTCTTTCATTTCTCACTTAAACACTGCCTTATTTAGCCGCGGTTGGACTGGGAGCGTTTCTGAGAAGATTACCTTAAAGGTGCACTGTATAAAAACGCAACAATAATAATCATGATAGTATTAATGATGATAATAATCTTAAGTCTGCATATTATATCCCACAGACCTGACTCCGACCTTCAGTTTATGCAGTTAAGTTATTGTCTATTTGTTCTAGATTTCTCCACCAGATCTTGGTTAGGGTCTTCATTTCTGGATTAAGGTCACTGAATGGGTCACTCTATCTGCCATGCCTGAAGTCGTTCAGTATTGCATTGTATACAGTGTACCAAGCAGATGCCTGTATGAGTGTATGAGTGTACTTCTGATGTGAGTGGCTGAGACTGCTGAGAGGAGTTCTGTTGATTTTCCAATGGCGTTGTAACATCTGTGTCCATGTCTACATTGCTTTAATATGTATTTATTATTTCATCCTCGTCTAAGTTGCATCGGACGGCATTTCAGGAATCCAGTTTGCCTCAAGGAGGATTCTCCGCAACACGATACAACATGGTTACTGGTGTGTTCGATGGAACTCAGCCGACCCTGTCAATACAGATTATTAGACTGGATCAACAGAATCCGTCTTTATAGCGCCTCCGGTTCAAGTTCCACATCGTCATCCTCTCTACGTAAACCCAGCAAGTGCATCTCCTGGATGTTCCGATAAGTTTTTCCGTTGAACATCCGAACGGCTTTTCTTCACGAGAGTTTTGCGCAAAGCACGCACAACTCTTTCCAGACGAATTTTATCGTCCGCTGTATACGCCGAAGCAGAAGATTGGGTGATTTGCGGATTGGGAGTGGCGTCGGGTCGTTTTCGGATTGCCTTGTGGGAGTCGTTTCTCAGAAAATCCCGTCGCAGCCTGGAGCGGGAGCAGAAGGTCTCCGAGAAATCCGTGTCTGGTCCTATTAATCACGGAGCTTTTACAGCGTCTTAACGACTTTTTTACTGCGATTTTCCGAAGCCGGGTGTAGTCGAACGTTCTCGTACGTGTGAATGACTGAGTGGCTTTCTGATTTGTCTCTTGTCTCGTCGCTGGAGGCGGTCGGCCACTCGTACTTTTCGATTACAAATGAGTTCTGTGAATGCAGGATGCGGCAGTTTTGCTGAAGCTATTTACAGCATCAGAATTTTTTATTGATTTTTATATTTTTCGGTAAGTGAGATCTTTTGGATAAACTGGGTAATGGCCTGGGAAGGAATATAGATTATGTTAGACAATTTGAGGCCTGTTGAATATAGATTATCTTAGACAATTTGAGGCCTGTTGAATATAGATTATCTTAGACAATTTGAGGCCTGTTGCTCGTGCTACCGGAAATTACCGACCGTGTAGGCACGCTGGAATCTTGGTAGAACTTTTTTCTTTGGGCTATATAAAAGATGCAGTGTGCTCGTGTATAAGCAGAACCTTTGATCTTAACTTGGAATTCAGAGTTTGCGATTACGATTATGACGTATGGCGTGAAGTCCACGGTATTAGGATGGGTTACTAGTTTTTCTTCAGCTGTCTGCTGCGATATGGTACATATGTGTTTCTGGAAATTGCATTATGTAATGAGGTCTTATTCTAGAGCAAAACTAAACCCTTTATCGATATATAGTAGACCACATATAATATTAAATATCATATATAAATAGTGAATGGTGTTATGTACTAAGGATGGTCTGAGGCAGTAATTAAAGATCTTGATTGATTATGAAAACAGTTTTGTGATGAATGTATTTGAAATGGCAAATCCAGATGGCAGGTTTTATGCTCCGCTTGCCAGTCACCATGATGTGTGGGTATCAGAATCTCTGACCTTAACGTCCTCCACCCCCCACACCCCAACACCCGTTGAGACCGAGACGTAAGTTGGTGTCCATTTACCACCTAGGCCTATGGGATGATGTGAATATATAATATAAGGGCTTCTTGTCCCACTTCCCTCCCCCTACCACCTCTGGGATGATATCCTGCTGGTGTGACTCTGGCAAAAGACTCAAATGAGATTCATGTTTAGGTACTCTCTTAATACCAGATTTTCACGGTTCGGGCATAGACCTCTGTTTACTCCATAATACCCATAAAGCACCCCATAATACCCATAAAGCATTCATGGGATTTTTGGTGCACATAAATGCAAATCACTGGCGGTGGTAACTGTAGCCTATTGGACGCATTGCTTCAGAAAGCTGTCATTTTAGTAGACTAGCGGCACTCTATCAGGAAGCAAAATTTAATGACGGAATGAGGAAATGTGGCAGTGGCCGCCTTTCATTTGTGGCTTAATAGCTCTGGCTGTCGTGTCTTGATTGAAAAAATTGATTTATGAACATCTTTTCAATTCATATCTTTGCCGTTGATTAAATTTAAGTCTGTGGTTTGCGGTCGAAATGGAGATTTATCAGATGGAGTGAAAGAGATAACGGAGGAGGAGGACGATGGGGAGAAGGGTTGATGGAATGGGGAGAAGGTTTTATGGAATGGGGAGAATGTTTTATGGAATTGGGAGAATGTTTGCTGAGATGGGGAGAAGGTTTGATGAGATGGAGAGAAGGTTTGATGGAATGGGGAGAATGTTTGATGGGAGAGGGAGAAGGTTTGATGGGAGAGGGAAAGGTTTGATGGGAGAGGGAGAAGGTTTGATGGGAGAGGGAAAAGGTTTGATGGGAGAGGGAAAAGGTTTGATGAGATGGAGAGAATGTTTTATGGGATGGGGAGAATGTTTGATGGGAGAGGGAGAAGGTTTGATGGGAGAGGGAAAAGGTTTGATGGGAGAGGGAAAAGGTTTGATGGGAGAGGGAAAAGGTTTGATGGGAGAGGGAAAAGGTTTGATGAGATGGAGAGAATGTTTTATGGGATGGGGAGAATGTTTGATGGGAGAGGGAGAAGGTTTGATGGGAGAGGGAAAAGGTTTGATGGGAGAGGGAAAAGGTTTGATGGGAGAGGGAAAAGGTTTGATGGGAGAGGGAAAAGGTTTGATGGGAGAGGGAAAAGGTTTGATGGGAGAGGGAAAAGGTTTGATGAGATGGGAGAAGGTTTTATGGGATGGAGAGAAGGTTTTATGTCTTTCAGAAGCTGTAATGCCACATCAGCCCACACATGGTTTAATGAAGGTTGAGAAGGTTAATTAATTGTCAAAAATCCCAAGTAGAGAAAAGACTATAATTAATTATATGTAGAGTGTTCTGACGTTAATCATGTTGATGTTTAGCATTCGGTTGATCTCCGGGTTTTTCCTTCCTTCCTCCCATTCTTTATCTGACACTTTCCTTGATGAAGTCATTCAGGAAACACTCGATTGATTTGTTTTCGTGTTGAAAGGAAGTTTGATCAAATCAAAAACAAATAATATTCGACTGGGTGAAGTAGAAAAAGAGAGGACTCTCTTATTAATCTAATCTAAAGTGGCAGTCGTGTGTGTGTGTGTGTGTGTGTGTGTGTGTGTGTGTGTGTGTGTGTGTGTGAAGTACTTCCTACTTCTGATCGAAACTGCATCATATCAAGGATGATTAGTGTCGCCCCCTTTCTTCCTGCTTGAGACTGGCACTGCCAATGTATGAGTAGTGGCAGAGTTTGGATATGAAGTGTAACCATAGCGACGTGATTTGTATAACCTGAGTTGCCACTGGCCAGTCCTCTATGTCGGGGTATCATCTTCCCACGAATGGTGTACGAATGGTGTGAATGGTGTACGATTGGGGTTGGCATACTAATTAATTATAGCTGGCGGGCAGTGGCCTAATCTTTCAATGAATAAAGTATTTACGAGGTGACGTTTGTATAAAAACTGCACTAAAAGTTGAACTGGAAAACTGTGTCATGATGTTACCTGATGTTTTTCTCTGTGCAAAATACTTTGCTGTAGTCGTGTAATAAATATACACATGTACACACCATTGAATATTCGGTCATGTGAATCGAGTGCCAGATGATCGAATCCCACACAAATGCACTGGATGCCAGATTCGGAGAAAAGAGAAACAAGGACAGATATTAAGACTAGTTATTGGCAGAATTGATGAGACTACAATTGGTTCTTAGAAGAACAATGGATTTGGCTTTCGACCAAAAGGTGAACTTGCTGTTTAACAACACTATGCCATATCAATGATGATTAGTGTTTCCCTATTCCTTTCTCCAGACTTGGGACTGGCACTACAAAAGTACAGCAGTGGCAGAGTTGAAGGGTCAATGGAAGATCGTTTAGGTAGCCTACCTACTATATTGCATCTCATTGTGCTAAATATAATGTTATATTTAGTATTTACGAATTTTTAAGGCACCTCACCACCCAGTGCACCATTCGCCACTATAGTTTCTGGCATGAGGAAATGATGATAGGAAAATTATTTGGATTATGGCAATGATGATTATATGTCATTGATGGCTCCAGCTGAATAACTTAGCAGGTCATACATGTCAGGATCATGGGAGTTATCACCAGGCTGAAGAAATTAAATGTAAAGAAAATATTACAAATCCAAAAAATATTCGACAGGTCTGAGGCCAAGAGTCAAATAGGCAGGACATATGACCTGTCATGACCTATAAGGTAGTGCTGCAACGGATCATAATTGGTATTGTATTGCTGTTTTATTATTGTTGCTGAGGTCAGAATAATCTGTTGCTACTGCCAACGGTTCTATAAGCAATGTAATATAAACAGGATGTATAACCTATAAGTGCGGGTGTCCACCTCTTAAGTGTGTGGGGGTCTGTGGGTTGGTACATTCGTGTGTGGTTTTTGTGGGTGCATGTGCACTCACAGACCTGTGATGTATATACAGTTAGCACAGTTGAGGAGAACCTATCAAAAGGGTGTGACTGAAAGCCTATAAAATGTGCAACTTATGATGATCAGAGGTGGAAATGTGTGGTGGTGGGTTATTTGAAAGCCCTGAGTGGTGCCCAAGTGCTCTGATGAGTTACAGCAATGGACTAGCACACACTCTCTCTGACTGTCAGTTGGCCTTCTGATCTACTGCAGGGTTGAGGTTTTGAGAAACATAATATTCTCCAAATTATAGACATGCAGATCTGTTTGCAGGGACTTCTTAATCAATAAGTATATTGGTCAGTGGAACCAGTTCTACAAATTTTTGTGGTTGAGAAGGTAGCTGAAAGTTTTAATTCTCGGGTAAAGATTTCAAGCAATTTTGAAAATTGCGAACAAATTTACACAGTCCTATTGAATACATTCCTTATGCTCTAGGAGGCCTCTTTTTCTGTTCAAGAATTCATTTGAAGCTATACTTAATCAGTATGTTGCCAATTTATAATTACTTTTCTGTTGAGTTTAGCTGGGGTCACCTCTGAATAGGTATCTTGGGGTGCTATGCTCGGAATGAATTGATAGGCTTGGAATGAATTAATGAATTTGGTTATATTATGCATGATCGTTTATATATTTTTGCATGGTGGGCCATTACCATAGGGTATAGACTATACTAAGTAAGATAATTTTGGACATAGTAAGAGCTCTGCTGAATTAATTTATTATGGTAGGTCATTGAAAGGAATACATGTATGTTCACTAGTACCAAGAAAAATCCGCTGTGTACCCCTTGTACATATTTCACAGCGTCGAGTAGATATAGCGAGAGTACTATCGAGCGTGAAAACTATGGAGGGGTAATAAACATCAGGATTATAGGAGGATGAACATGAGGACTACACAAGAGAAGTAAGCATCAGGACTAAACATTGATGACTAAGGATGAGGACTAAGGATGAGGACGGACTACAGAGGACTAAGGATGAGGACGGACTACAGAGGACTAAGGATGAGGACGGACTACAGAGGACTAAGGATGAGGACGGACTACAGAGGACTAAGGATGAGGACGGACTACAGAGGACTAAGGATGAGGACGGACTACAGAGGACTAAGGATGAGGACGGACTACAGAGGACTAAGGATGAGGACTACAGAGGACTAAGAGGATGAGGACTACAAAGGACTAAGGATGAGGACTACAAAGGATGAGGACTGCAGAGGACTAAGGATGAGGACTACAGAGGACTAAGAGGATGAGGACTACAAAGGACTAAGGATGAGGACTACAAAGGATGAGGACTGCAGAGGACTAAGGATGAGGACTACAGAGGACTAAGGATGAGGACGGACTACAGAGGACTAAGGATGAGGACGGACTACAGAGGACTAAGGATGAGGACGGACTACAGAGGACTAAGGATGAGGACGGACTACAGAGGACTAAGGATGAGGACGGACTACAGAGGACTAAGGATGAGGACGGACTACAGAGGACTAAGGATGAGGACTACAAAGGATGAGGACTACAAAGGACTAAGGATGAGGACTACAGAGGACTAAGGATGAGGACTACAAAGGACTAAGGATGAGAACGGACTACAGAGGACCAAGGATGAGGACGGACTACAGAGGACTAAGGATGAGAACTACAGAGGACTAAGGATGAGGACTATAGAGGACTAAGGATGAGGACTATAGAGGACTGCAGAGGACAAAGGATGAGGACTAAGGTGATGATTATTGATTAATCATGAGGACCAAACATTGAGAACGAAACAATGAGGATGAGGATTAAACCCAAGTGCTAGACATGAGAACTAGACATGAGGACTAAAACATTTGAGTGTATAATAAGAACTGGGCGTTAGGACTAAGCATGATCGGAATGTGTATCTTTTTTGCCCATCAGGGCTGCATTGCAAGGACAGCAGAAACATTATTCACCATAGACATATGAGAGAGGAGAATATAACAAAGATTGGTTTATCTGAATGGCATATAATCTGACTCTCAGAACGGATATGAATTCCTTAAACGGACAAAGTGATCTGGACTATTTTGGCAGGGCATGATGACATGACACAGTAGGTCGCACGCAAGACCCGGAGTATTCATAAGAAGCAAGAGATTTGGAGGGAGTAGGTAGGCATAGTAGGCATCTCGGCAGCAGTGTTTCCTCTGCCCTCCAATTAGGGTTATGCTGATATCTTTTGCAAGTGGGCCGAAGTCTGACAGGCTTGCTATTATATAGATAAAGGACCACCTGGGGAAGGAGGGGTTGGCAACCCCCACCCTCATGAACTGTGGGCTTCAAATCCTTTCCAAGCGCTAATACCTTGCCTAAACTATTAGGCTAGTATTAGTGTACATATCTTTGTGCAATGCGTGGCAGCGGTCAAGTAACGTGATATGGCAAAACATTTATACAGTATTGGATGACTGAGGGGCCCCTCCCTCCGTCCCTCCCTGCCCGTGGCGCACTGATCGAAGATGAAGAAGTAGTCCGGCTACCAATGTCCAACAGAAAAGAGATCCTTGTGGAAAAACAACATTGGGGTGGGGGTGGGATGGAGCTTATAAATGGTAGGTAAATAGAGGGAGCGATTTAGGTAAATGCCTCCATAGAGAAAAATAAAGTAGAAGCCTGTTCGGATGGCAAGTGTAGCTAAGAGCTGTCTAAACAGAGTAGGACAGGCCTATTACCGTATGCCAATTAATCAGGAGGTTGTACTTCTCGAAGAAGTTAACCACTTGTTATACTTCTTGAAGAAGAGCCACTTATTCACCCACCGAGCCTCATTTCAGTCCCATCTGTCTCTGTACTGCATTCCGAGTCTAGTGCAAGTGTTCAACCGTTTTCTGCTGCTGTCCACAAGAACGTTTACATGGTCTTGTAAATGATATGAGCCTGTTCCAGATGGTCGGGGATTGACAGAGTGAAGTGCAACGTCTATCTATCTATCTGCAGGTTACTGCTGACGACTTCCAGGAATGAATGAATGATTTGAATGGTGCTTTGGTCCAGAATCCACTGTCCACGAGCAATAAAGAAATTGCTCTTATACCAGATTATTTGTATTAAATAGCTGTCTGCCTAAGTGATGAACGTGGAAGTGTTTATGCAACTGTGACTTCATTCATTCATTCATTTATTCATTCATTCATTCATTCATTCAGGTAATCTAAGTAGTACCAATGCCCTTCACTAACATCTCAGGACAGTCTCTTGACTGTAACGAAGTTGTTTATTAATTAATGAATTAATTCAAAATTTTGTAAAATGGTATTTGATTAAATCTATGATTGATTATTTATTATATTTAATATAGTTAATTATTTAGTTTGTGATATGGGGATTAAACATTTTATAGAAATGATGCTGTCTGTGCTCCTATTAATTTTCAATGTTTATTTGTCTTATGGTGAGGCTGAATATATCACTCTGTGTACTCTTATACTCTTAGTCCTTCCAGTGCAGGTCTGGGCATCGGGTCACAGACTTGTTCCACTCCCTCCTGTCCACTTGTTGAGTGACTTTGTCTGTTGCATGAGGTTTTTTACGGGAGTTGGTTGCAATCCCACTGCGGAATCCCCCCCCCCCCCCGTTTATTCTGGATTGGGGCAGGCTCAAGCTTCCCTATAAGATACCGTGAGGCAGAATTTCATACTGGAAGTAAAAATTTATTTTCATAAGAGTCCACAGGTGATCTGATTTCGAAATTGCTGCTGAAGGGACTGTGTGTTATGGTGGAATATTATATCCAGTTGTCCAATGTCAGTCTAAAGAAAGAGAAGCAGTGACTATGACTGTAGAAATGTTTGACATGAGACAGAACTAAACTGCAGGCTGCTAACTATTTCACTGTTGAATTGTGTACAACGACCCCTGTGACTGATAACGCTCCAGTCTAATGCTGTTAGAATCTATTGTATGTGGGCGTTCATCGGTATTTCTGTCCGTCTGTCTATTTGTCTGTCTGCCTGTGTCTATTTGTCTGTGTAGATATCTGTTTATCTATCTGCCAGTTTCTGTTTGTCTGTTGTATGCCTCTCTGTATGTATGTATGTATCTATATATTCCTGTCTGTCTGTCTCTCCGTCTGTCTGTCTGTTTGTCTGTCTGTGAACAAAGTTGCAATGTCAATGCGAATCATTAATATTATTGAATTTCATGCAGATTACTGTGGGGTGATGGAACAGATGCATTGCAGAATTCCTTGATTATGCCATGGCTTGGAGTGACTCACCCTGCATGGGGGTGGGCTATTCCCTGTAGAGAAAACGCCAACTGTGCCATGGACTGCATAGTTGATCATCTCATGGTTCAAGTTGCTGGAGATATTTATTGAATGCCTAATCCTTTTGAGAGAAGCCATCACTTCTAACTGAATTTCAATTTATCAGCAGACCATCTCAGAAATGCACTGTATGTGGGTGTTTGTGTGTGTGTGTGTGTGTGTGTGTGCATGTGAGTGTGGGCGTGTGTGTGCGTGAGTGAGTGTGTGTGGGTGGTTTTATGTGTGTGTGTGTGTGTGTGTGTGTGTGTGTGTGTGTGTGTGTGTGTGTGTGCATGTAAGTGCATATTTGTGTGTGTGTGAGAGTGTGTGTGTGTGGGTTTGTTTGTGTGTATGTGCGCATGTGTGTGTGTGTGAGTTGCTGTGGGCCATTATGCCTACTCATAGTAGCACTGATCATTGATCAATGGGATTCACCATCTGATTAGACAGGTCTTCTCAGGCTCCACTGACCAACCAATTCTTCAACCAATTCTTCTGGAAATGAATATAATATATATATATATATATATAAAATATATAATATACATGTATATATGCACTTTCTTTGGGAGGAGTGGCACTTTATCTTTAGAAGTTTGGAGCTTATGATTACTGTGGGGTGTGTGAAATTACTGAGTCTGTGGTTTGGCCAAATAGGGTAACAGAATGTTTGGGGATTTAAATGCCCTCCAGTGTTAATGAAATGAGTATGGTGTATCTGCCGGAGGGGGGGGGGGAGGGAGATAGTTTTTCAGCTGGGGTCTTTTAGTCTTATCTGGGAACTTTCCTGTCTGTCTGTGTGGTTGTCTGTCTGTCTGTCTGTCCTTCTCACTCTATCTGTGTCTGTCTCACTCTGTCTCTGTCTGTCTCACTCTGCCTGTCTCTGTCTGTCTATTTCACTCTGTCTGTCCCTGTCTGTCTGTTTCAACCTGTGCCTCTGTTTCTGCGATTGTTTATAGCTTGGAGTACACGTGAACTGGTCCATAGCAAGAATGTAGAAGCTCAGTGTGGTTTGAAGTGCAGCTGTAATCGCGTGTGTGTGAATAATTGCCTGCCCTTTGTTGTAAACACAATTAAATCAGAAAAAACTGTTTAGTTAGTATTGCTCGTGGGTCCCAGTTTTTTTTTACGGCTGTCAAGCACTAGTCACCAATTAGCAATGCAAACTTTCGAACATGTTTGATGTTCACGCAGGCGTATTTATTTCTGTTTTATTTATTCTCGCATTTCATTTTCTGTGGTGTGTGAAATTCCTGTAGTGCTGTGGTGTTGAATGACGATCTGCTCTGCATTTTTAATGGAAATCTGTATTGTTTTAGTTTTAAGCCCATCCACGCTTAATACAACTTCGTATACATTGTACGGTACATTGGGATTACCTACCAACAGAAACTTCGCCATGCTGTGTATCATCTCAAAAATATGCCATTATGTAGTATTAGAACTTGGTTCTACGATATTTCATTGGTGTTTGATGTTGCACTCGGTAAAGTCTGGCTCCAGAGTTTTGCGGGTAGTTTCGGAGAGAGGAAATGAGAAATATCACTCGAATACCTTTGCCATTCTGAAGACTATAGGCAATCTTTTTCCCAAAGGAAATTGGTGTCCATTGGTGTGAACATATCACCTGAATGCCGCCTGGCAGTGATTGCCAATAAAAGCCGTGTGACAAGAAGCAGTATGTCATGAAAGCAGCATGACATGAAAGCCGTGACATAAAAGCAGCATGACATTGACGTCGTGACAAGGAGAAAAAGCAGAGACATGCCTCTACACAACATCATCGTCGGATATTGATGATTGATGATTGATGCAAAGAGCTGTTGAGGAAGTACAGGCTGCTTTTGCCTTCCAGAGGGGCATCATCTACCAGTGTTTGATCTAGACGTCTATGGGAGGGGGAAAGTACCCCCTCGGAATGAGATTTATCCCCCCACAAATTTACGAGGTGTTGTTTACATGTACATATGTGTACCATTTCCCCCCAGAAAACTGTAATGTAACATTTCCTCAGAAAATTCGGCAGCTGTTGTTTACATGTATATATGTAAAGTGTCCCCGTTACGGATAATTCGAAACAGCGTAACATCGATGTACAAAAAGGTAATTAGATTTTAAAGTATAGAATTTAACAAATTTATTATCGGAATTCTTATGTTTTTCGTAAATTTTGACAGAACGACTTAAAAAAGCGAAACAAGATGTCATCAGTAAAAATTACCAGCTAAAGGATGTCACACTCTGCAGTTGCCGCCACCCAAAATGGTCGTTTCCCTCTTCTAGAAACCTAAATTCCCAAAACAGGGGGAAATAGATTAAACATTGGGCTAGACTAATGGGAAGCTCATGCGAATGCCGCTAGGTGACTTTTGTGTTTATCCACTGCCTGCTGGATATTATCCTACTATAGAAAGACGAGGTGGCAACATTTGGGAGACGCCTTTGTCACTCGACGTAATCTTTTGTAAAGTCAGACTGGTTACTACCAGTGCCCAAAAACTGCGCTCATGGAGCGATTCGCCGGTATTATACTCAGTCAAGTCGCCAAACTCGACGGTTTAGAGTACTGTAGTAATGCAGACGTATAGATAAATTGACACTCGAAAGATCTAGAGGGGGCTCTGAGCATTATCTGGTGGGAATTTGATCAAATCTTTACTTGCAATTTGGATGATCTATAGAAGCCTTCGGGATAGTCGCATGGTTTTGTTTGCGTCTCTTGTGCGGTGTAGACGAAACCATTTTAGATTCCAAGACAAAGTTGTTCAGCATTGTTGATGCAGACTGACTTGAATTATCAACTCTGGGGTTAAAATCAAGCAGAGATAAGACTACTTGATGAAATACGAATCATCGAAATGGAGGAAATAGTTTTGCACTTTAGTATATTGTCTGATAAGTGCAAGAACTGCCGGTGTCACGTGATATTCTATCCCCCCTTAAGCTATCCGGGGGATGAATTAATCTAGCCCCCGGATGGATTTAACCGGGTCTAGACTCTCCGGGGGATAAACCATTCTATCCCCTTTATTGAGAAATGCGTATAATTGAAAACTTTATGCTGAAATCAAAATTTAAAGTGACTCTAATTGTTTTAACCCTTTATCCATTCATTTTTAAATTTTAAGCCCGTTTTCAGCGGATATTCTCGGGGCAAACGATTAAATGTCCTAAGCAATGTTCAGAGAAAGGCAACTTGAATTTGTTTAGTGACTCTGAGGTTCTTAAGTGTTTTAAATGTTCTAAGTGCTCTAAAATCAAAGCAAAAAAATTATCTAATAGGAATAAACATGCCTGTTGTGTCATTGTTCAAAACAAAGCAGTTGGAAATTAATTTGAAAAAATAAATACAGGCGAAAGTGACTCTTTCGACTTCTCTTAATTTGGGGGGATACGATTAATACGGGGGATACTGTATTTCGTGACACCGGATTTGGTAGGCAGGCGATAACATAATATGGGAAGTTCTAACAAAGGGCCTTGAATGTCCAAAAAGGACAGTGCTCAAAGAAGAAAGAGAGATAAAGAGGCGTCTCTTAAGCTAACCCCTTCAGGCAGCCACTGTATATTAAGTGTTACTGATGCCATTCTACTTTGCCTTAGCATCCGAAACCATTCAAATATCTTACTGGGTGATTGATCTTCCCGCCAGTTGTGTACCATTTGTTTTTTTGCTGCAGTGGAGAGGGAGGGGGTGATCCCAACCTCTTTGTTGACAGTGGATCTTGTTCATAGCAACTACTATAATTTGTAGCGCACCACAGAGGAAAAGGTTATGCTTGTTAAGTAAGTAAGTATTTTCTTTATTACGCCACTTACAAACGCACAGTGGGACATAAAACATAGTTTTAAAATACTTCGAATTAATGATTTGTAATAAAAAGTGCAAATCAAATCACAAGTTGAATGAAATAACTAAAATGTTTGCGACATATAAGTCATCTATGAATTAATTATAAGACATGGTGATTAAATCCATTGCCAGTCGACGAATCACAGCAAGGCGTTGCAAGGTTGAAATTTATCGATATCGCTCGATGGTTTCTAGAGATGCCTGAAACCGTTTGATTCTTCGTGGAATCAGACAATCGTGTATTTTTAAGCATTGTTTGTTATTCATTGTTTCTTATGCATTGTTTATTATGCGGTTGGGACAAAGAATGTTGGAAATGCTGAGCCATTGACTTTGGTCGGTAGCCTGTGTTAAACTTAGACACAAAGAAAGCCGTGTGTCTTCCACTTATAGAGACTGACATTTCTATCTATGGGAATCAGCAAAAAAATCAGTCAGAGATTTGCTAGAGTAAAAGGCAATTACGTAATGTTGTTGTTCATACAGAGTTCTTCACCTTCAATAATTAACAATGCAGATTACAGATATGCAGCTTTCGATTATAATTATAGTTTTATATAATATTAATTATATTGTTGACATATCATTGTAAAACGCATGCATGTGTAATTGTGTATCTAGGTTTGTATGGGTATGCATGTCCTCCATGATTTACTCCCTCCTGTTCATGAATGACAACACTCTTTGCATCCACGTTCTCACAACCTCACAATTCCATGCATGTTCTGACCTTCTCACAAGAAAGGATTTCACTACTAGAATGCTTTACACTTATTAACATTTGTTTTACGTTACTTTTCATTTATATTACTTAAATTTATTATTGCTTCTATGTGTTATATTGCATTCTTGTTGATGTCCCATTGTGCGCTTGCAAATGGAGTAATAAAGGCTATAATTACTTTACTTAGGCCTACTTAATAATATTTATATGTATGATCTAGGTGGACTAACTTCTGTAGCACATTTTTAATCGCATGTGTCGCTCATTAGTGTTTAGTGGTTAACATGCTGGGATTTCAATTGAGAGGTCAGGGCTTAAAATCTCAACATAAATTTTGTTTAGGATTTCTGCACCCCCTTCCCCACACCTCTAGCCAACTCAGCTTTGATGAGTACATTGACTGTACACTGAAAAGATGAGATGGTGAGGGAGAAGATTGGCCACCAGCCGTAATGTGCTGAGGCTAAGAAAATGGCGGCGTTATCACTTCATACTTGTGGCTGCTCCAGGCTATGGCTTAAGAGAGTCTGCCATTCTTCTTTAAGTACGTGAAAAGTTGCTGTAGGCATGACTTAGATCTGTCCAAACTGGTGCTTTTAAGATAGCTTGAAATTTTTTACTCAACAAATATGTATGTATGTATATAATATATATAATGTGTATATATGTGTAATATATAATGTATATATATTTGTTATATATATATAATATATTATATAGGTATAATATATATAGGTATATTATATAATATATCTATGTATGGCATTTATGTATAACTATATGTAATGTATATATATATATATATATATATATATATATATAGTGTATATGTATAAAATGTATAGTATGGCACCTGAATATCCCCATGAACAGCAAAGGTCCACCTTGAAACCCGTTGACGTCATACCGACAAATGAAGCTCCTGACCTATTTCTTTGTAAGTGCACTTGTTTTAGCGCCCCTTTAAGCTCTCTACTCAGAGGCGCTCCCGACTACAGAGCGGACACTGTATCAGAATTTCACGCCGAAGCGCTGAGCAATTGCGAGTGAAGGATTTTACCAAGGTGCATACATGGCGACTTGAGATGGACCCAAACCTGCAACCCTTCGGCTGCAAGGCTGCAAGTGATGAACATACCCACTATACCACCGCACCCCACACCACCGCGCCCCACCTATGTCATTGCCCTTCCAAGAACGTAGTCCACCACAGAAGTGTGAACTATGTAGGTGGGGGAGCTATACTAGAAGGCATGCCAGTCATAGTATCCCTCCATATACCTATGTGAGAGAACTGTATGCCAGATTATTCAGAAGCTGCTGTCAAGTGTCAACGAAGGACTGCTGGTGACCCATTTCTGAACTTAAGTAGTCCTATTGCCATTAATTCTGCAGTTTCAATGTGTCTGGCCAAACGCTAATGAGGGCATACTTAATTACTTATTGCATAATTACCATGATGATGATGATTGCCTGGCTTTGCTGGCTACAAATAAACACTATGCCAATAATTACGATGGTGTACATGACCCCTGTCTTAGGCAGTGATAATAGTAGAACATGGAGAGATAAAGAGAAAGAGAAAGTGAGAGACGCAGTGATAGACAGAGACAGAGAGAGAGTGACCAGCTAGTCAGCCCTATGTAATTGCCCATTCAGAAGCACACCTAATAGTAAGTAATAGTGACTTGCTGCTCAGGGTCCTGAGACCCATAGGACCTCTGTGGAAACTTGAACTCTGTGCACTGCCATTACACATCAGACACAGGAGGCACACAACCGGTCAGATGCAACTTCACTCCATGTGGCTGTTGTAATAGTATTGGTTGTTGTTGGGGTGGGATTGGGGTGGGGTTGCGGTGGGACGGGATTGGGGTGGGGTGCTGCTGCATGTAAATCAGTGCATGTAGGGTTCCTTTTGTTGGAATGCAGTTAGCGCTGAGAGGTTTATGGTCAGACTGAGAGTGGTCTGCTAATCTTTCTGTGGTCAATTTGTGGCAATGTCTGGTTGACTGGTTGCTGCTTTACGACACCCTGTCATGTCGTGACAGAGAGAATGCAGGAATGCCTGAGGATGATGATGTCAGTTGGTGTGTGGATGGTGGGTGTGTGGCGAAGAGGAATAAGGCAGAGAATTAAGTGATGAATATATTGTGGACTTCACGAGTTATCTTCAGTTGTATCTGGTGGCCACTGGAGGAGGAGGAGGAGGAGGAGGAGGAGGAGGAAGAGAAGGAGGAATAGGAAGAGGAAGAGAAGGAGGAATAGGAAGAGGAAGAGGGGAGGAGGAAGCGGAGGAGGAGTAGGAAGAGGAAGAGGAGGAAGAGAAGGAGAAGGAGAAGGAGGAGGTCATGTGTCAAATATCTTTTTACGTCATCTTGACCCTTTAACGACCAGTATGTACTAAAGTTAACTGGGAAACAAATGCAGCTGTACGTATGTGCGCTTGTCAGATGCAAATAAAACCTTTCTACTCACTTACTTACTTAGCTCATCGTTAATTTATTTCTTGCGTCTGCTTGCGTCTGCCTACCTGGGAATACAGTTTGCCCTCTCTGGGACTTCGATCAGGGGCCTTGATTTGAAGGTACACCAAAGAGTTCTTATGGAAGCAATTCTTTTGCCATCACAAAAATCTTTCAAATGTGCCTCCTCTCTGAATCTCTCTCCTTGTGTAACCCAAGAAGCAAATTTGAATCGGTTGTGCGTTGTCTGAGGATATTCTATTGATGACAACGTTGTGCTGTATTTCAACACGCCATTGTATTGTATTGTTTCTGACCATTTATAAAGCGCTTTTCGCTGACAGAGCAAACTGATGGGGAAAGCCCATTCCATGTGGAGGGATCTATGCAGGCAAATGATCTGGATTGAGTCATAGTGGTGCAGGAGCCTTTCAGAAGTGCTCCCAGTGCATTCAGCCCCAAGAGAAAAGGCAGGTTTTTACACAGACGAGGACAGACGAGGAAAGACTACCAGAGAGGATGACAGAACGAACTGTTGAGGGGGGGAAGTTCATTCCATAGGGAGGGACCTATGCCGGTGTCACGAAATAGAGTATCCCCCGTATTAATTGTATCCCCCCAAATTAAAAAAAGTCGAAAAAATCGCTTCCGCATGTATTTTTTTGGCAAATTAATTTTCATCTGCTTTGTTTTGAACAATGACACTAACAGGTATGTTTATTCCTACTAGATAATTTGTGTTGCCCTGTTTTTTGAGCACTTAAAACATTTCAAACACTTAGGAACACTCAGAGTCGCTAAATAAATCCGAGTTGCCTTTACCTGAGCATTGCTTAGGACATTTAAAACAATTAGAGTCACATAAAATTTTGATTACAGCATAATTTTTTTATTATGCGCATTTTTCAAAAAAGGGGATAGAATGTTTTATCCCCCCCGGATAGTATAGACCGGCTAATTCCATCCGGGGAGATAGATTAATTCATCCCCCCCGGATAGCTTTCAGGGGGATACTCCGTTTCGTGTCACCGGCAAATGATCTGGATTTAACCATAACAGTCCTGACTTGTTGGTGGGACGAAAAGGTCGAGCCGATCAGAGGACCTAAGCGAACGCCGCAAAGTGGCAGAAAGTGGCAAACTATAAGATCACGAAGATACTTCGGAGCAGGATCCAATTGAGAGTTGAGGACCAAAATCACGGATTAACGTTAAGTAACCAATCCTCTCCCCCAATCCATTGTCCCCCCCAATCCATTGTCTGGTTGTGTTCACTTTGTTATTCAATATTTTAATTGGTGCTGTTGTTGTCATTGTTGCCATTTGTATTCTTGATCGTGTTTTTGGTGATGTTGTCCTGTTCTGTCGCTTAATGGAGAAGCAGCAGATGGTGTATAATAATTCGTTGATGGATGTAATGAATACTAACATCATGAGAGAGAGAGATATGCATGAACCAGACATCAGTGCTGGAATCGGCAGTAAAACTCATCAAATCTAAATAATATTTACATCTCGTCGAGATGGAAATGTTATTCAGATCCTGATGACATCCGATCTGTTTCATTTCCTATTCAATGGAAACGTAAACCGATGGTGGATAGAGTGCAGCAGCAGATCTCTGGCAAAGCACTTAATGTTGCAGAAATATGAGGAATTCTGTTGAGCAGCGATTTTGTCTTGATGATACCCGTGGCTGGCGGGAAAAGCCTCTCTCTGAGTGGAAAGACCTCTATCTCCACCTCTGATGGATGATCATCTGGATGCCATTTAAAACTTCTCTTTAGAGGGCAGTTTTTATCTGGAAGAGTCTCTTCAGTTCCACTCTTCATAGATCATGTCTTTAACTGGGGATGTCTACAGGTGTATTTGTTTAGTTGATGGTATCTTTGGTAGTTAAGTATCTTAAGTTGAGTATCTTTACTTTAGTTGGGTATCTATAGTTGAGTCTCTTAAGTTGGGTATCTTTACTTTAGTCGGGTATCTTTACTTTAGTTTATTCTCTTTACTTTGTTTGTATGTGCACTTGTTATGGTGCCCCTTCAAGCTCCCTACTCGGAGGCGCTCCCGACTACAGAGTGGACTCTGCATCGGAGTTTCATGCCGAAGCGCTGAGCAATTGCTAGTGAATGACTTGCCCAAGGTCCCTATAAAGTGAATTCGAACCTGAAACCCTTCGGCTGCAAGGTGTCAGACGAACATACCCACTACACCACCGCGCCCCATGCTATTAGGCTAAATTGAGTCTCTTTAGTTGTTATGTATACCTTTAATTTAATCTCTCTGATATGGTATCTGTAGTTGAGTATCTGTAATTGAGTATCTTTAGATGAGTAGACTTCAGTTAAGTATCTTTGGTTGAGTATCTTGGGTTGAGTCTCTTAAATTGAACTTTGCAGGGGAATCTCAGGAGACGAGAAGACTCTGCTGAAGATTAATTGCCAACTCTTAAAGCAATTTAATCCCAAGCCGCAAAAATTGCTTATGAGACTTCTGAGATCGACTCAGTTTTCTTGCATGTCTTCCGTGGGGGGAATTTAACTTGTTTTTTAAGCAAATGATTGATTGCTTTATATTGGTTGCTCGTAAAATTACAATGAAACTGAATGTTTTGTAAGCATGTCTTTTGTTCTGTAATTTGAAAACAATGGACCAGCAGTGATCGTTATTATTATTATTATTATTATCATCATCATCATCATCATCATCATCATCATCATCATCATCATCATCATCATCATCATCATCATCATCATCATTATCATCATTATCATCATTATCATCATTATCATCATTATCATCATTATCATCATTATCATCATTATTATCATTATTTTCATTATTATCATTATCATCATTATCATCATTATCTTTATTATCATTATTATTATCATCATTATCATCATTATCTTTATTATCATTATTATTATCATTATTATCATTATTTTCATTATTATCATCATTATTATCATTATTATCATTATTATCATTATTATTATTATTATTATTATTATTATTATTATTATTATTATTGACTTTATATAGCGCATCTTCAAGGTAATCTGATTAACGTTAGTCCGTTGATCAGTTGACTCAGAAAAGTGCGAAACCTTGTAATGCTGACCATGGAGAGGGAGTCATGGGAGTGAATTGCTAGCAAGGACTACTTTCATCATCTCAGCTAATGATTTCGGGTGATCAGTCACCTCCCTCACCGTCTGATCTGTCCACCGACGACAGCAGTCTGCAGTCAATGTCGACTCATTGTGACCCAGTTCAGATGAAGCAGAACTCTTCAAATAAATTTATGCCTTGGCCGGATTTCATCTCTCAGTCAATTGTCCAATACTAAGGCTACTAGGTTAACCTGCAGGCTATTAGGCTAATCACTGGGCTATTAGGCTGATCACTGGGCTATTAGGCTGATCACTTGGCTATTAGGCTGATCACTTGGCTATTGTGCACTCTTATCAGTTGATGGTGGTAAAAATAAAGTCAATTTCCTATATTCAAGGCCAGTGCTGTGGAAATGAGCCAAGGAAAGAGCAGAGGTGAATGAACCAAGGAAGGTTTCCAATGCCAAGTTGTGAGTAAAGGGGTTTTTCCAGACCAATTGACTCCATTGCATGTGGCCTGTTTTTAAGTACACAACAGGTTACTAGGATTGAGCTGTACGTTTCCATTGATGATATTACATGTGGATTAGTTTGAACCAAACGCAAATCGACCTAAATTAACCTCAATTTCTGCATCATCCATATAACCTGCGGAATTGATCATCATCATCATCATCATCATCATCATCATCATATCATCACCATTCAAATGAGCTTTTTTTGTTAGTACAGATTCAGTAATCATAGTTGACCTTTTTGGGGAAAAAACAAATTATCGTCATCCAATTTAGTGTAACTGGATCTGTCTGTCTGTCTGTCTTTCTGTGTGTGTGTCTGTCTCTCTGTCTGTCTGTCTTGATATATGTGCTGCTGTCTAGTAGTGTCTACCATTAACCTTCCCTAGTTTTGAGCTGAGGTATGTTAATGTTATATGTTTATCCTAGAACTGCCTCTAAAACAAAGCTGTCTGTGTGTCTGACTGTGTGTCTGTCTGTCTGTGTGCTGTCTGTCTGTCTGTCAGCATATTAGTTGCCCTGTCTGTGCATTAACTGGGTTCATTTAGAATAAACCGTCTTTTAAGACATTGCTAGTCTTTGGAGTACGCTAAGGATCATGTTTTGAATCTCCAAAGACATTTTTTATTTTGCAAACATAATCGTTCGGCAATCTGCTTTCATAGATTTGATTAATTGAGTGCTTTTTTGTAAACAAGGTGTGACATTTTCTGGAAATCCAATTATCGCCCAAAGACTTGTGCAAGGTGGTTATAGAACTTTAACCACCTTGCACAAGTCTTTGGGCGATAATTGGATTTCCAGAAAATGTCACACCTTGTTTACAAAAAAGCACTCAATTAATCAAATCTATGAAAGCAGATCTAAGAAGAAACCGGTCCTTTGTATAGAAAGTCCTTGGAGTCTTTGGACTAAAACTAAGGAGAGCAAATGGACTTTACATATATATGAGGACATGATGTTGAGCAAGTCTATGGTTTGAGTCTTCGTTGTTATTTAAAAGACCAGCTGATGGTGATGATATGGCTTGATTGCAACTGAATGATTGGTTTAATGAATGTGGAGCATATCTGTCATCTGAGTCATCCTCTGTGCTTGTCATCTGTTGTCATCTGATTCATCCTCTGTGCTTGTCATCTGTTGTCATCTGATTCATCTGCTCCCTTTGCAGAGGACAACGTGATCAGATGCCCTATGCATCGATTCAAGGAAGAGGAGGAGAAGAAGGAGAAGGAGGAGGGCAGGAAGAAGGAATAAGGAAGGCTGGAAGAAGGTCGGAAGGAGGAAAAGGAGCAACAGAAACCTGTTTTCGGAGGAAGTTAAGTTCCACTGTACAGGAAAAGCAATGGGAGTCTTGGCCTGGAGTGAATCAGAGGAGAATGGAAATGAGGAGGAGGATAGAAATGAGGAGGAGGAGATGGAGAGGAGGAGGAGGAGGAGGAGGAGGAGGAGGAGGAGAGATAGATGCTTGCTGGGTTCAGGAAGAAAACTGGTCAACGGAATTCCCAAGATAGCTTTTGATTTGTTTCACGAGAATATAGATGTGCCAGTCATTGTGTGAATAATGTGCTGTATTCATCCTTGAGGGCATATGGTGCCATCATCATCGGTGTTGATAGAAGACCAATTCATCATCTCTGCTTAAAGGGGATGCGTGGGGGAGTTTGGGTTGAAGATACTTGTACTATTCGGGCTTCAATCTGCAAGGCGCATTAGTTTGGGTAATTTTAAGGTCGACATTATCTGTCTTGAATCAATGCTATTGCTGCAGTGAAGAAGGACTGCGTAGAAGATGTTTTTCGCCTAGTTTATTGGACTGCATATATTCATCCTTGAGCGACGAGGGCATAGTGCCGACGAGGGCATAGTGCCGCCGCCGTCACCGCTCTAAGCTACAAATAAGACTGAAGGAGAAATTGAAGTTGAGGAGAACACTTTGTAGCCGTCACCTCGTCTAGATTGACAAGCAATACATGTCATCGCCTTCCGATTGACTCCTCAAGGAGCAGCCGACCTTATCTTATCCACTCGTCTCTCTGTCTGTCTATTGCTTTGCCTGGAAGCCATAGCTCTATATTATATGCTGCTGCTTCGGTAGGTAGACTCGCCCTGTATAATTGTGGTGTAAGACGGAACGAGTATATTGTACCCCAGAGAAAAGTTCCTGTGCTGATTAAGTTGGTGCCGTGGAAGGCAAAGTAGCCTATATGTAGCGTAGACGTAAATGTTTACCGGTCTACTTACACGGCGGTGGTGATAGTGGTAGTGGTGGTGGTGGTAGTGGTGGTGGTGCGCTGTGGTCGTTCCTGGTAAGACCAGGCAACGCCTTTCAGCTGATGATTGATGAACGCGCGCTCTCTTCTTTTCTGCCAGAATCCATCATATTATTTGTTTAGTTGCAGAGATAGTTGTGAAACTTGTCGGCCTTTGACGTAGACTAATTGATATTTTGCTGGAACTTTCGCATTCATCAATTGCGTAGACTAGAAAAGGTTAAGATGTGCTGGTTGTCTTCAGTTGGGCAGATAGCCGGAGCTTAGAGCACCATTGGTAGTATTTCAGATGCTGGCTTATACAAGCCATGATGAGTTTGCTCTTGAGTTTTTTTTTAGCTCAATGCTCTAATTTATGTTCAACAGTAGAATAAATTTTCGCTCCTGGGTGTTGTTTATGCGAAAGCACAGCGGGACCACCCGCTAGCCCCACCCAGAAATTATTGCGATTTGGTCCAATTTGCCTGATATATCCGACAATTCATAACAGGGGTGCTGACCTTGGCTTTAATTTTGGTGTTTTTTAAACTTTGAACTGATCACTGATTCTTAGTAGGATCAATGGTATTTGAAGCAGACCTGATGTTTGAATTTGACTTCTGAGATTATTATTTAAAGTGACATAATTATACAGTATTGTCAAACTGACTATATAAATTGTGTCAGAACTCCATGGTTTGAACAGATTACTTCAAGTACATTGTATTATCTGGCATATCTGCCTTTTAAGGAAGTCATTTTTAGTCTTTCGCAGAAGGATCAGATGCTGCTGCATTGTGTAGGCAGTTGTTGTGGCTAATATTGTCATTTATCATGTATGCCAGTGTCTGTTGATTTCTGTACTGTATTCATTTAATTTCTGTGCTATTGCCATTTGATTCCTAGGCTATTGTCTTTTAATTCCTACGCTATTGTCTTTTAATTCCTACGCTATTGTCTTCTAATTTCTATTGTCTGTTCATTTCAGGAACGTCATCATCGTCTAACGTTGAACACCACCAACCCTTCCCCCTTCCCCCACCACCGTCATTGGTCACCATCTCGTAATCTGAAGCAACAACAACAGCAGCTGCCATGCACCAACTAACACTGTCGCCATGGTTACAGATTGTGATGCTTACCCTGTGTTCCGTCATTGTCTCTATGCAACAGACTTCACCATTGTCTGACCAGCAGCAGCAGCAGCAGCAACATCTGACCAATTCTCATTCCTCCTCGTCATCATCGTCGTCATCATCATCAGGCAGAGATCGCATTCGACCGACGTTTACTAAACAGAACAAACCGCAGAAACCCCCACGGGTTCGACGCAGCGACAAACCAAACATCGTTTTCATTATTACAGATGATCAGGACAGCGAACTCGGTAGTTAACACTGCCATCTCATTATTTACGATATATATATATATATATATATATATATATATATATATATATATATATATAATAAGTTCAGCTATGTATATATATATAGGCTTACACGTAGTGCTCTTTCACTTCTGTAACGTTCTTTCACTTCAGAAATGTTCTATCGCTTCTGTAATGTTCTATCTTTTCTGTAATGTTCTTTCACTTCAGAAATGTTCTTTCACTTCAGTAATGTTCTATCTCTTCTGTAATGTTCTTTCACTTCAGAAATGTTCTTTCACTTCAGTAATGTTCTATCTCTTCTGTAATGTTCTTTCACTTCAGAAATGTTTTATCTCTTCAGTAACGTTCTATCTCTTCTGTAATGTTCTTTCACTTCAGAAATGTTCTTTCACTTCTGTGCTTTTAACAATAATTATTGTTTCCATAATGCTATTTTACCTCATTGATGTTCTTTCAGTACAGTAATGTTTTTAATGTTCTTCTACTTCAGTAACAATCTTTCACTTCAGCAATGTTCATTCACTTCTGTATTGGTCTTTTACTTCAGTAATGTTTTATGTGTGAGTAATGTTCTTTTACTTTGGCAACGCTCTTTCACTTCTGTAATGCTTTTCTGTTCATAGTCCTCGTTCTGCTATTTGACTTCAATTCCGGTTTTTCATTTCGGTTATGTTTTATTTCAGTAATGGTCTTTCACTTCAGCAATTTTATTTCTTGTCTGTAGGTCCCTATTTGCTTTTCGCTTTAATAATGTTATGCCACTTTTGGTGATGTTGTTTCACTTCATAAAACTGTTTTACCTATCAGAATACTGGAATATTTTCAGAATACTGGAATTTTTTTCAGGGATGTTCTTTCGCTTTAGGAATGTTTTCCACTTCTGTAGACCGCTAGTGCTATTTTGCTTCAGTATAAATGCTGTGATGCTCTTTCCAATGGAGGCTGAGCGAACTTCAAAGTGGATTGTGCTGAGTACTTGCTAAGTGATATTAATATCAGTTACTGAGTGGGTGATTAGTTATGAATTGCCTAAATTGCCTAGCGTTGAAAGCTAGGAAAGTGGGCCAATGAATTGGTGTGCTAGGGCTGAATTGTGGCTTGGTATGTTGTATATCAGGCTACAGGAATTCTGAAGTGAATTTTTATGCAGAATAAATAACTATGCATATTTTTTTATTTGTTTTGGGTGGCAGTTGCATTTAGTTGACTGGACTATTAAGCTAACACAAGTGCTTGAAATGAAATCTAGAATAGATTTATAGTGAATGGTCGTAAGTTTGCATGTGGGGTGCACATGAAATGCTGGTACCGCGGTTATATTTTGGAGTGTCTGTTCAAGTTACGACAAGTGCTGAAGCAACTGCGCTGCCAGAGAATCAGTAACACTAGAAATCGGAAACAGATGATCTCTGGTTTTCAAGAATAGTTTTCTCTACAGGAGTCCAGAATGATGGGTGTACATGTACAAATTGTACATGCTGCTTTCCTTTAGACAATGCCTAGAATGATGTGTGCATAATATATGCTGCCTTCCTTTAGGCAATGCCTAGAATGATGGCTGCATATGCTGCCTTCCTTTAAGCAATGGCTCGTGTGCTTCGACGTGAAACTTCGATGCGGTGTCCGCGATGTAGTCAGGAGCACCTCTGAGCAGAGAGCTTGGAGGGGTGCTATATAAATGCAGAAAGTAACAAAAATTTAATTTAAAATTTAAAAAAAATTCAAATGTTAATTTTGGCTTCATTCTTGTCCGTTGATTATTATTACAATCCGTCTCTTCCATTGTTTCATTCATTGTGTGCTTTGTCTTTGTCTAAGGGTCATTGAATTTTATGCCAAAGACAATGAAGTACTTGCGAGACGGTGGTGCCACGTTTCCCAATGCCTTTGTCACGACGCCGATGTGCTGCCCGTCTCGTAGTTCGATGCTGACGGGAATGTACGTGCACAACCACAACACATACACGAATAACGACAACTGCTCTTCACCGCAGTGGAGACAGACGTACGAGACAAAGAACTTTGCAACCTACCTGGATGGTGCCGGCTACAGAACAGGTATACGACGTTCAGCTTCTTTTATTGAAGATACGGCTTGCCTGTTTGGTTAATATATGATCTTCAGGATGTGGTTGCCGGTATCTAGCAGGACTTACTTTGGGAATGGCAGGTGTTTATGGTGAAACCGCAGCAATCAGGTGACAGAGGGAGTGTTTGAAGATATGTTTTGTACAATTATGTAAAAAAGAATTTATGAGAAAGGTGCAACCCTGTTGCCAGAATGATATTGCTCCTTTTGTGTTTATCCTTTGACACCCATGAACTGTATTTTTTGGTGTTCAATAAGACTTATGAATTGAATTGAATAATTGTTCACAGGCTACTTTGGCAAGTACTTGAACGACTACACGGGGGCCTACATTCCCCCCGGATGGACGGAGTGGATGGGACTGATCCGTAACACTCGCTTCTACAACTACTCGATAAACCACAACATGACGAAGATCAAACACGAAGACGACTATCACAAAGACTACCTAACCGATCTCATCGCCAACCGAAGTGTCGAGTTCTTCCAGGAATCGAAGCAGTGGTATCCACAGAGGTGAGTCCTTTAACCCGGTGGAAGACTAAAGATCACCTGGAAAGAGTGGAACCTCCTTCACTGCATCTGGTGTACTGAATTGATTTGTGACAAGCGTAGGGTGTAAGCGCTTGAAAACTGTTCGGTTTGTCCATGCTGGAGTCGGGAGCACCTCTGAGTAGTTTCCGTGAAGAGGTGCTATATAAATACTTGAATGAATGAATGAATGATTCGAGTTCTGAGGAGTGACACTCTTATTATAGCTTACTCAACTGGCATACTGCAAATGCCATCAAAGGGAATCCAAATACAGAGCTACTGGTCCACCAAAACACCAGGTGTGCTGTAATTTGTGTAGTGTCCTATGGTTTTTACTTGAGAATCATCTGTTTCAACTTACTTACCCGCCACAGCATGGCACGGTCTGCCTTCTTCCTACTCGATTTAAACTCAACTTCTTTTTCAACAGGTTGCAGGTTTTTGCTTTAAGTGAGGACCAATGTTTGTGTTTAGTGTGATATGAACGAAATCACCTCTTAACCCTCTACAAACCAAAGCACAGTGACTGATATGGGAAATCCTATGCCTTCCGTCGGTATAGGGTTAAGGAAGACTATTGGAAGTGGTTCTCAGGGTAGCACCTCTATAAGTAGTTAAAGGAATGTTCTTCTTTTCCTTCTTCTGTTCCTCCTCCTCCTTGCCCCTCATCCATATTCGTCTTCACACTCAGCTGCTTCTAATGTTCATTCATTTATTTATTCGTTCATTCATTCGTTCAAAAAAATTCATAGCGCTCTCACGCTCTAGAGCTCTCTTCTAGAAGCCTACTCAGAAGAGTGCTCCCCGCCCAGCCACGGCTAAAGAATGTGAAAGATGAATGTGACGACTGGGCTTAAAAAGTGGACTGCTGAGGCAGTTGCTTGTGAAACGACGTTGTAAATTATGTGCTGGTGATTTTTAGACCGGTTGCGATGGTCCTGAGCATGCCGGCACCTCATGGCCCAGAAGATGCTGCACCTCAGTACCAGAACAAGTTCTTTGACGTCAAAACTCACAGGTACGACACACTCTCTCTGCCCATAGGTATCTCTGTATGCATGACTGTCTGTCTGTCTGTCTGTCTATCTGTCCGCATGTTTGTTTTTCTGTCTCTCTGTCTGTCTTTTTGTTGCTGTGTGTCTCTCTCTGTCTCTTTCCCTCTGTCTGTCTCTCTTTGTCTGCATGTTTGTCTGTCTGTCTCTGTCTGTCCGTCCGTCTGTCTCTTATCCTGTGCCATTTTAGCCTACATTTTAAATTCCATCCCTGAACATTTAGTTGTGTTTTCTTACATTGCTCTAACGCGTTGGTTACTTCGATCAGCAGAGACGTGCATAGACTTTGGAATTTAACCTTAGACCATAATTATTATCTGAATGCAAACATTGAGATCTTTTAAATAATAAGCAACCTTCCCCTAGTTGCTGTAATGATGTAAACTTATTTTAATTTAGATATTTCAATGCTTTACCTGTGCTGTATCTTATGGTCAGGTGTAGGAGAGAGCCAATGCAGTGGAAACTGAATTTCATTGGAAGAGACTTGAAGTCGAGTAGACCCCATAGCAGAGGGAGATTCAATGTGTGTAAGACCTGTGGGTGTGGATAGGTATGGTGTGAGTGTGTGTGGGTGTGTGTGTGTGTGTGTGCGTGTGGTGTGAGTGCGGATGTGGGACTGTGGGTGTGTGTGTGATAGAAGAGATCCTGTTCCCAGCTGTGGTGGATGGTTCTATGGTTACTTCTGTCTTTAATATTGTCATTCGAAGGACATGGTAGATTGGTAGAAGGGTGGGCCTTGTTCTTCCATCTTTCGTCATCAATCTTTGCTAATTATGTTCAGCGGTTTCTGCTATTGTGTTTGATGCCAGGCAGCTGATTACTGGGTCTTATCAGCAGCCCCTGGGATCCAGCGGATGGATGGATCCGGATGGATGGATCCAAGCTGTCTTTGATCTCTCTGTCTGTGTCCATGCCTCTTTGTCTACGTGTCCCTGTATGTCTGTCTGTCTGTCTCTCTCTGCGTCTTTCTCTATCTATGCCTCGTCGTCTCTTTCTCTCTTTGTCTTTCTTTCTGTCTTTCTCTCTCTCTCTCTCTCGCTATCCCTCTATGTGTATGTCTCTCTAACTGTCTCTGCCTCTTTCTCTACTTAGGCTGCTGCTGCTGCTGTTGCTATTTTGTGCTATTGTGTCCAAGGTCAGTTGCCAGCAGGAAACAATTTAGCCCACTGATTAACTGACTGTTGAAGTTTGACAAATGCCTACCACAAAGTATAGGCGCAGATGAATACATTTAACTAAAGCATGTAAATACACAGAACACACAGAGGGAAAGAATCACTTGGGTATTTCATCATTCTGCTAACTAAATAGTAAATACCCATGAATTACTTTGCTATTGAACTTAACTCTGCTCGTTGGTATTTCTTCGCCCCGTTTCCGCAAGCATTTGAAAACCATTCCTTCGATTGCGGTTTGGTGCTGTCAGGTCGGGAGCGCCTCTGAGGAGTTTCCTCTGATATGGCGTTTAAAAAATTTATGATTGCAATATCGATGATCATATTTACATAGAATTATAATACATTTTTTATAATAAGTCCCATGGTACTCAGGCATGAAGACATTTTATATTATTGAGGCATATTATAAACACATGCTAAAATTCTTGGGTGCGAAGAAGGGTACGACTCTTGTGGTATTAAATAGATCGCCGTCTTTGTGGGTGATTATGCTTCTATGTCTCGCGTGACGTTCTTCGCTGGCTTCCTGTTTCTCAGCGCATCTCCTAATGAGTTGCTGCGCTTGTTTGGTAGTACATTCTTAACTGTGCACCTTCATACTTGTGTGATCCTATCTCTGACCTCGCAGCCCGTCGAGCTCTTCGCCTTTCGGCAACGGGGAGCTTTTTGCTCCGCGAGCTCGCACTTCTGTCAGACGGCGCCAAGCCTTGCCACCATCTGGAATGGCCTTCCATTAGCCATGCGATTGATGCCTGGGTGAAAATTCCCTGCTTTTTTTCACTCAAATCCACATTTTTTAGCTCTGGCTGGGCTCGTATATATAGGCAGTGGTAGTGCCTGGGGGTAGGTGTCTACACAGATTCTTGGAATGAATGAATGAATGATGCTGTTGCTCTTGTTTGTTTCATCTGAAGGACGCCCAGCTGGAACTTTGCTCCCAATCCAGACAAGCAGTGGCTGCTCCAGTACACACAGAAGATGCTTCCAGTGCAGGTCGCATTCACCGACTTACTTCATGTGAAGAGACTGCAGACCCTGCAGTCTGTTGACGATGCTGTGGAAAAGGTGAGGGATTGATGGCATGGAAGAAGACAGACAGACAGACAGACAGACAGTCAGACAGACAGACAGAGATAATTACACATACCCAAGTATATAGACATAATATGCATGCATGAGTATTGAGTAGACCCCATGAAGATGACTGAATGAATGATAAGCATGCACGCACATGAAATCATGCATATGTGTTATTCTACATACTTACTTACATGCTGAGAAAAGAAGATAAGTTGATACTCACACCCACACACATACACACACTCACACCCACGCACACATACACACACACCCACGCACACATACACACACCCACGCACACATACACACACTCACACCCATGCACACACACATACACACACTCACACCCACGCACACATACACAGAGCCATGAAAGAGGGAAAGGAAATCTGAGACAGAGATGAAGCGAAAATTGGGTAGGGGAAATGAGAGCACACAGAAGGGCAGACAGTGAGAGACAGACAGAGACAAACAAAAACACAGAGAGAGAACATTGATGTAGAATGAGAGGTAACTTAGAGCAAACATGATCGGTAATAACTTAGAGTGGCAACCGAGATGAAAGTGCAGAAGCAGATGAAAGGTTTTCCTACCGTTTCTCTAATTGTTTCTAAGGAAGACAGGATGAGCAGTATAGTTGTACGAAATCTTGGCTGTCCGAAACCTGTATACGTTTGGTATATATGCATAATACATGCTGTAAGTAGTAGTAGTAGTAAGCCACCACCTGTTCCGCTGGACTCAATCGGAAGATCCATTTTCAGGCTGACTTCTGCCAGTTCTTCCAGGCTGTTACTTTCTACCAGTTTATCCATGGATATCTTAGTATTGTCCCAAAAGAACAATGTTCGATGTGGCTTCACCTTGTTCTTGTTATGGATGTCTTTGCTATAGATGATTAATAATGGCTTTTTGAGAGGCTGTTAAAAGATGCGCTTCAAGTGTTCAGCTGCACATGTGCATAAATATATATTGCCAGAGGAGGAGGAGGAGGAGGAGGAGGAGGAGGAGGAAGTGAAGTCTTCCCGTTGTCATTGTTTAGAGATCTTTCAGGCACTTTCAAAACTGAAGAGTTTAGAGATCTTTCAAAACTCTTCAGACATATTCTCCAGGGTCATGCTTCAAGTACTACAGGCCACATTGCGTGTGCGGATGTATACAGTATACACATGTAATTATATATATATATATATATATATATATATATATATATATATATTACATGTACATGTGTGTAATGTTTAATGTGTATATAAATTTTTCTCTGTTTGTTTATTGAATGGTTTGCCGGACTTTTTAACCATCTGCAAATTATTTTGACGGTGGTTAGCTCTAGCTAAGGTGAGATGTGCTTAGCTTTCGAGTAGCGCTTTTGAAAATTCGAGTTTACGAAATTTATAAACAGGGGTCATTTGTGAAGGGTCGTTTGTAAACTTTTGCTGGTAAATGCTTTTAAATGCATGGCTTCGTGTTGTTGAAGTGTAAAAACTGGTGATGACAATTTGTTTTGTTAGATTGTAGAATCTTCATTTTTGTTTTGTCCGATTCTTATGATCAGGTGTGTGAGATGCTGGACGAGATCGGAGAGTTGGACAACACGTACATCATCTACACATCGGACCACGGCTACCACCTCGGCCAGTACGGTCTTGTGAAGGGAAAGGCGATGCCCTACGAGTTTGACATCAAAGTCCCGTTCTTCATGAGAGGACCAAAGATACCAGAAAATATCAGGTCACTTGGCTGGCTTCGTCTGCTGCTGTTCTCGTGGCTCCTCATTTCAAAGTCAAAGTTGATTAGTGAGATGGGTTGTGCACAGAGTAGGATATGTCATTAGACGATGGCTGAGCAGCACTGCACTTCGAATGACTGATATGTCCTGTTTTAGCCAATTGCCAGCCTTTGATCATCGCCTACCATTATTGTAGGCACCCGGTGGTGGTGTTGGTGGTGGTGGTAGCCTTCTACCACTGCCACCAATAATCTGTAGACGACTGATGGGCTAAGTGGCCTTGGCTTGTCTATTAAGTTGTCTGGACTGTCGTCCTCACTGCCTGCCTACCTCTCTGTCTGTCTGCCTGTCTACCTCCCTACTTGTCTGCCTCCCTGTATGTCTGCCTCCCTGCCTGCCTAGCTGCCTGTCTGCCTCCCTGCCTGTCTACCTCCCTGTCTGTCTACCTGTCTGTCTGCCTATCTGCATGTCTGTCTACCTCCCTACTTGTCTGCCTCCCTGTATGTCTGCCTCCCTGCCTGCCTACCTGCCTGTCTGCCTCCCTGCCTGCCTACCTCCCTGTCTGCCTGCCTGTCTGCCTCCCTGCCTGCCTACCTCCCTGTCTGCCTGCCTGTCTGCCTCCCTGTCTGTCTACCTCCCTGCCTCCCTGTCTGTCTGTGAGTCTGTCTGCCTCCCTGCCTGCTTACCTCTCTGTCTGTCTGCCTGTCTGTCTCCCTTCCTGCCTGTCTGCCTCCCTGTCTGTCTACCTCCCTGCCTGTCTGCCTCCCTCCCTGCCTGTCTGCCTCCCTGTCTGTCTGTCTACCTCCCTACTTGTCTGCCTCCCTGCCTGTCTACCTCCCTGCCTGTCTGCCTCCCTGTCTGTCTACCTCCCTGTCTGTCTGTCTACCTCCCTACTTGTCTGCCTCCCTGTCTGTCTACCTCCCTGCCTGTCTACCTCCCTGTCTGTCTGCCTCCCTGCTTGTCTGCCTCCTTGCCTGTCTGCCTCTCTGTCTGTCTGTCTGCCTCCCTGTCTGTCTGCCTCCCTGTCTGTCTACCCCTGCCTGTCTGTCTACCTCCCTGCCTGTCTGCCTCCCTGTCATTCTACCTCCCTGCCGGCAGGCTCTGTCTATCAGCCTGCCTGCCTGTCTGCATGCCTCCCTCTCCCTGCCTCCAAGTTTGCTCATAGGTGCCTCTGGGTTGGTGTCCAGGTGCATCCTGTGTTTTCACCTGTCAGTAATTGTCAGAGATGAGATGCTCATAAAAAGTTCAACACGGATGCCAGCGCACGAACCCCATTTACAGATCAGACGGGTCGTTTTTAGTCGTGCGGCACGTACCATAACGTATTTTTTACGTTCATTTTTTAGAAGTGTGGCGTGTGATGAAAATTATTTTTGATCAAGCGCTTTATTATCGTGATAAAGCGTTAGATAATTGCGACGACGTGAGAATCGTGAGATGGTGTTTTAATGGTTGGATGATTTTTGCCATCATATTATTATCCTGTCGCTTTCTTTTATGTATGTTGCATCCATTTGTATGTATCTTTTTTGCTCTATTTAAAAAAAATAATGATAGTAATAATAATATTAATGATAGTAATAATGATAATAATGATAATAATGATGATAATAATAATAATAATAATAATAATAATAATAATAATAATAATAATAATAATAATGATAATGATAATAATAATGATAATAATAATAATAATAATATTAATAATAATAATAATAATAATAATAATAATAATATCCATTTTTTTATTATTATTTATTGCCAAAGAAACAAAAAGAACATGTATACAAGTAGTAGATACAGAAACGGTCTCTGAGCAACAGGAAGCCCGGAAAAAGCTAAAAGCTTATATCAACCTGGCCCCTAAATTACATTTACATTTCAGTCAACGATACATGTCACACAGTTGTAAACAAAAAAGTTCTGTTGAGACCATATGAATGTTAGCACTGACCAATATTATACAACAAAGTAGCAACACAATCAGTACAAAATTATAAAACAAAATTAAATTGAAACACAGGTGCAGTACCTAGCCTAGTAAAAAAAGGATATATGAAAACAAAATTAAGAAAACAAGAACCGAAACTAAAAAGAAAAGGTGCTGAGGTATGCATAACAGCAAGATAATCGGTACAAAGTTAAGCGATGAATTGTTTAGAAAGACCTGTTTAGCATTCAGTATATTTCAGTAAAAAGTCTGATTTCACTCCCCTTTTAAATGCAGGTAAAAAAAATTCTCGTTTAAGGTCATCAGGTAGGGAATTCCATAAACGAGGACCCAGAACCTGGAGGTTATGTGCTCTGGAGGCAGTTCGTGCATAAGGGACAACATAGTTGGACGCGGTCCTGGTATTGTAAGAATGGGTTTGATCAACTGTCATAAAATAATTACAAAATTGATTAGGTAACAAGTTGTGTACAGACTTGAACATGAACACAAGTTTCGATAAATGGGATAATTCATAAATTTTTAATATTTTCAGCTTATAAAACAAGGGATTTGAATGAGAAAGGTAACTGGAACAGGTAATAATTCTTACGGCAGCTTTCTGGAGCCTTAGGATACGGTCTAAATTCCCAGTTTTATGCGGTGACGACCATACAGAGCAGCAGTATGTCAAGTGTGGCTCCAGTAAAGTGTGGTATAGTAGTTTTAATTTATCGGCATCAAGAATATGGCCAACCCTATAGAGTATGCCCACAATTTTCGATACCTTGTTGACTACCATATCTACATGTTTCTTCCATTTAAGGTCATCAGAGAACACCACTCCAAGAAATTTGATTTCATGCACTCGATTCAAAGAAACTCCGTTTATAGTAACATTAACATCAGTATCAGAAAACATTTTTCTAGTAAATACCATAAAGCAAGTTTTTTGCAGGTTCAGAGAAAGTAAGTTAGCTGCGAACCAATGACAAATTTCCTCCAGTTTACTATTTAATGATGCAGCCAAAAGGATAGGACAATGACCAGTTGCAAAAATGTTCGTATCGTCTGCAAACATGATCAAGTTCAAGTCGGTCACAGATTGTATATCATTTACATACAAAAGAAATAGGAGGGGGCCGAGAATTGAGCCCTGCGGGACGCCGCATATTATAGGTAAGAAAGATGAAGAGGTATTATTGAGAGAAACATATTGGTATCTATTAGATAAATAACTAGTGAACCACTTTAGAGGGGTACCCCGTATTCCGTAGTGTTCAAGTTTATGCAAAAGTATTTCATGGTTCACAGTGTCAAAGGCCTTCGAGAGATCCAGAAAGATTCCAATTGTAGTCTGATGATCATCTAAGGATTTACTAATTTGGTTAGTAAGATCAATTAAGGCCAATTCTGTAGATAGATTTTTCCTGAATCCATACTGGGTATCTGCAAGCAGATCATTGTGTTGCACAAAAGTGGTAAGCCTAGTGTAGACAATTTTTTCTAGCAGTTTGGAGAAGGGTGATAAGATAGATATGGGACGATAATTAGAGACCTTTAATTTATCTCCAGACTTAAAGACTGGAATGATTTTTGCTATTTTCAGTGGGTCTGGGAAAATACCTTGCATTAAAGACTGGTTGAAAACATCAGCTAAAACAGAAGAAACTTCAAAGGAGCAATGTTTTAAAATCATGGTTGAGATATCATCATGGCCCCTGCTCTGAGAATTATTCATTAGAGCAATAGTGTCTATAATTTCAGGGGGCGTTACAGGGGTAAAAAAAATAGATTGGGTGGTTCTGGACTTTAGGTAGTCCTGAGGCTTAGTATTAACTGGCGCAATGGTCTTTGCTAAGTTAGGGCCTATATTACTAAAATAGTTGTTGAAGCCCACAGTTATAATTTTAGGATCAGTGACCCTAGTTCCACCATGGTCAATTTCAGATATCTTAGGAGTAAAAGCGCTCTTCCCAATGATTGAATTAATGGTTTGCCAAACTTTATGTAGGTTATTTCTATGGAGTTGAAGTTTATTAGCATAATAGCCTTTCTCGGCCGCCCTCAGCAGTGATAAAAGCTTATTCCGATAGGCTTTGTATTTATTAAACAGAACCCTGTTATTGGAGTTTTCCCCCTTTACACAATCTTTGTACATTTTATTTTTCTTTTTAATAGATTTCTTCAGCGCCGAGGTAAGCCATGGGAGATCAGTTTTACGACTTGCATTTGATTTTCCTCCCAGCCGTCTATAAGGAAAGCAAAGATTGTAGCAGTGGGTAAACTTGCCCAAAAAATCATCAAAAGATTTATTAGCATCAGTATTCTCAGTCATATCCCAGTCAATAAGTGTCAACTTTTGTTTAAAATCCTGGAGCGAAGTATCATTAATAATTCTTGACAACTCATGCTTGACAACTCATACGTTTTTAGTTTGGTGTTAGCCTGAGGGATTTCTTACCATGGGCACTTAAAACAAAAAGCAAAGAAATTATAACGATAACAATAATAATAACACAGCCATATTGTCAGCCTAGGCTGTCTCACAGACTCACTAATCCATGTAGCCATGCATAGCACTGAACATTAAAAAAAATCTGCTCTTGTGTTTTCCAGTCTTTTTCAATAAACTTTCGTCCTTGAATTGTTAAAGAAACATTGTTGTTTTGAGTACTAAATATTCCAAAGGACTTGATTGGCTGCTGGTGCTTGCCGATGCCTGCAGGGGTGCCCCCCCTTTCAGACAGGTGGTCTAACATCAGTTAAGCTCCTTGAGCCATATCAATCTAGTTTTGTTTATAGTAATACGCAGGGGAGGTTTTCGCTGCTTTGATTTTTGATGAATGCAAATGACATGCAAATGACATGCTAATGACATGCAAATGATGCCGGTGGTTGTGAAGAGAAGAAATCTGCATGCATAATCCAGTGAGTTAGTCAGGGGCCAAAGTGGTGAAGGCATTTGCAGCCCCCATCTGGGTCTTTTTTCGGTAACTAAAGGGAAGGCGCACATAGTTTCAAATATTGTACTTGCACTTCTGCGTATTAAGTGCACCACCAATATGGTTTCTGTTGAAAAGCTGATATGGATAAAATTGGCAAATACAATCATGATCAAAAGCAATTGAAATCAGTTACAATCAGTTGCAATCACAATCAGTTGCAATTGCAATCAGTTGCAATCACAGTCAGTTGCAATCACAATCAGTTGCAATCACAATCAGTTGCAATCGCAATCAGTTGCAATCACAATCAGTTGCAATCACAGTCAGTTGCAATCACAATCAGTTGCAATCACAATCAGTTGCAATCGCAATCAGTTGCAATCACAATCAGTTGCAATCACAATCAGTTGCAATCACAGTGACATGTTGCTACACATCATGTTACATTACAAATTGCATGACATTAAAAATTGGTTAACGAATGATTCCTGCGTCAACTTGAACCATGACTTAATTCTTTCCTCATCTGCCACAGGGTGCCAAATATTGTTCTGAATCTCGACCTGGCGCCGACGATGTTGGACATTGCTGGAGTCCCTGTTCCGGAACACATGGATGGAAGCTCCATTCTGAAGCTCTTCGAAGGATCGGATGAGCCTAGAAGGTCGTACTCTTCTCTTCCATGCTTTTGTTCCAGCAAGTTGCATTGTTTTGTATATTTACGATATGGTGAATAGAAGTATATGGATGCATGGAAGTAGACTTCTTCATTCATTCATTCTATGGATTTATATAGTGCCCCATAAAGAAATCTACTCAGAGGTGCTCTCAGCCACGGTGAAAGAAAAAAAACTTGAGAGACTTGATGTCACCGTCCTGTTTAAAAATTCGTCTTGGAGCCAGCCTAAGTTATGCTAGAGTTTGATGAGAGTGACAAGTCCTGTTTTTGGAGTACCACTACAGTTTTTTTTATCTGTTTGTGATGCAATGATGGCCAGCAAATGAATTAATTGCTAATCGCCTGATAATCATATGGGTTTTTTTGTAGAAGGGGTTATGGCCTATAAAGCAGACAGACAAATATGAGACATTTAGTGAATACATAGCAACGTTGAAATCTATCCATTAACACTTTAGTGCGAGATGCATTAGTAAAATCTCTTTGAATACGCTATCATAGTCAAAGCGTTAATATCCGTTTAAAGAATTGTTCTGTAGTGAATGACGAAGGGAGGAATATATGGGAGGATTTCAGGTAAATCTCTTGAAGTTTTGTGTTGATGTACATATATATGCTTTGTGTGTGTTTATAATTGGATATTTGTGTGCTTACAATTCATGCTGTAATAATAATTATTCTAGCAATCTTTAAAAGATCCTTTATTTGATGTTGTGACTCCGGTTACTGTTGTGTGACCCGTTCAAATCTCGTTTGGTGCTGCTTGAGGGGTTGTTGTTGTTGTTGTTGTTAAGAGTAATAAGACATTGCATGATTCCAGCGCCTTTGTGAGGTTATTGTAAGGTGCTATATAAATGTCCATATACATGCATACATACATACAATACATGCATACATACATACAATACATACATACATACATACATACATACATACATACATACATACATACATACACACACACATACATACATACATACATACATACATACATACACACATACATACATACATACACACACATACATACATACACATACATACATACATATATACATACATACATACATACATACATACATACATACATACATACATACATACATACATACATTCCAACTAGCAGGCTCTCTGATCTGTGAAGGAAGGCCGTGGCATGCAAGAGCACTTCACAGCGAGATGCTGCTACGCAGGTGGTATGCTGGCCTTCCAAGTGGCTGATTGAATCCATCAGATGCCAGATGGCGCTCTATTCTGCTTTTCTAATCCCTGCTGTCTCTGTTTTCTCTCTTTCTCTGCACTCTATCTCTCTCTCTCTCGTCAGTTCTCTCTCTCTCTCTCTCTCGTCAGTTCTCTCTCTCTCTCTCTCTCTCTCTCTCTCTCTCTCTCTCTCTCTCTCTCTCTCTCTCTCTCTCTCTCTCTCTCTCTCTCTCGTCAGTTCTCTCGTCAGTGGCTTCAGTTGTTCAGCTTCATTTGATTGACCTCCTGTCAACAACAGCTAAGACACACACCTCACCTCACTTCTGCAATCTTTTTTATGAATTCATGATAATTCCACTCTGCCTCTGTCTGTCTCTTTGAATGTTTGTCTGCCTGTCTGTGTACTGCTATCTGTGAAGTACTGTCATCATCAGTTTCTGATATCAGACATTTAACCACGGCGATGGGTACAAACAAATGATCTCCATCTCGTTGGTCATTTGTCAAGTCCACTATTTCTTATTAAAATTATTCATTGTATGTATGCCCTTCCTTCTTGATGCTAGTCCATGTGATACTATGTTGTACTATTTACGGATTTATAAACGCCTCTCGCTGTGCAACCTATTCAGAGGCGCTCCCATTGCAAAGAACTTCTCGAAACAGAGAAGTCTTAAGGCGACGGGCGCGTCGGGCAGAGACAGTAAGTAAGGAAGGAAGTAAGTAAGTAAGTGATGTTATTTACTATTTTACTGTATGTTCTCAGTTATGCCATCTATCCAGCATTCTCTTGGTCTGCCTTTTATATTTTTAATTTTAAATCTCGAATTCTCTATGGTATGATTTTAAATATTCCTTCTGTCTGGCTGTATGTCTGTCTTTGTGTGTTACTGTCTGTCTGTCTCTCTGTCTGTTTGTGTCTGTCTGTCTGTCTGTCTGTGTCCTTTTGCATCTGTCTTGTTGTGGTCAGCTTTCTGATGTACATGCTGATCTGTTTGAAGCATGCCTGAAGTTCCTTTCCCAGTTTGGAACGATGTTCCACCACTGCGTTCATTTATCAATGATTGAAATCTCTGTGTGGCCATCTTGATAATGCTGTCACAACACAATTGTCTGTCACATCATGTCGATAGTGGCAGCTGCAGACTGCAGTTTCTGATGCCATCTCTGCTGCTCGTGGTCTACGGTTTTCCTCTTCTTCTTCTTCTCTGCTAGAATCAATTGCTTTCATAGTTGATTACTTTGCAATCTGCGTCGTCGTCGTCATCGTTGGATGAATTTGTTTCCTGGGATTACTGCATGCGAAATTGAATTGGTTCGTGCTGGAAATGATTGAAGGAATGTTGTTAAAAGCTCTTTGTCTGTTTTCTTCATGACAGTGATGAGATCCGGAAGAAGCGAGTGTGGAGGGATACTTTTCTGGTGGAGCGAGGGTAAGGCCGTTAATCTTCCTCCTGTTTATTGATTTTAAGGCCTAGGTAAAATTGATTGTGTGTTGATCTGGCTGAATTACTAGTAACTTTTATCTGTCATTGGTTAAATTATTATTACTACTATTATAATTATGTGACCTGTCATAACAAAATGAGTCGCTAGGCCCTTTTTGAGTATTTTGAGTTATGTATTCCACGTTATTCCATGTTAAATTACCTTCAAAATGAGCTATTACGCATCAAAATCGACCAAGTGCTTGTTGAGTTATAAAAATTTTAATCGATCGACCTGCCCAACAGAAAATGTTGGGAAAACGCGATTTTCTGAATTTTTTATATGGGTTTTAAATCTTATTGGTCATTTAATCTGTGCCAATAGCACGTTAAAAACAGCAAAATAAAGTCATTTTTAATATTTTATTGAGACATTATATAATGTAGATTCCAAAAATGGAAAAATCAGTAATTTGAAGGGTGAACATCTTTAAAAGCGATTTGCAGCATTCTGCATTGTGCGACTTCCGACTCATTTCGTCATGACGGGTCACATATGAGTATTTATAGAGGACGAAGAAGAGCTAGCCTGAAATATGTCTCGACTGCTATGGCACTCGGAAAAAATAAACACTGCCACAAAAATTGTATTCCTAGAAGTTTATTTCTGAATAAATGAATGGATTTGTTTATTGCACACAAAAGTCAAACAGTGAAATCGTGAAACAATAAGTACAGTGCAGTAGGAGTCAAGAAATGCTTGTAGTAAATACTACTATGACCCTCTTCCCTGACTATTTTTTCATGCATGCTTTCATTAGTACTTAACTAGAACTTAACGGGTAATAATAATAATAATAATAATAATAATAATAATAATAATAATAATGATAGTGATAAACATACTATATATAATAATATGGAAATTATCGTTCTGTGTTGTCCATTGTTTCTAAGAAGTTGAAGTGAACTGTTTAAATTTGTTAGATATAAATTGCAATATTTATCAATTGGACTGATGTGATTTTTTGGCTGACTGTTGTTGTTGACAGGAAGCTGACGCAAAGGAAGTTGAAAGTTCAGGAGAAGCTGGAGGCGCATTACAATCGCCTGGTTCAGACGAAGGAGCAGAGGCTGGAAGATGAGTGTCGTAAACCGGAGTACCAGCCGCCATGTGCGGAAAACCAGGTAAGAGCTGACTTAGCTGTCCTACACTACAGTAGTCTCAACTGACATTCCTAGTGCTCAATCCAACCTGCCTTCTTACTCACTTTAGCCATTTACTGACCAATAAGCTGGTTCCGCGACTTGGCTTTTGTGGGCGCTGTAGAAGTCTCGAGATTACGATTACTATTACACTGTGTTACAGTGAGGTGAATGGTGTAGAAAATCCTGTACCCTTGGTCGGTAAAGGGTTAATGAAGAAGAGGAAGAGCAGTCCCTTAAGTTAGGCATGAGGTAGCCATGGGTATACACTATACAGCTTAAAACAGCTACATCTTCTTGCATTTTTGGAGGGTCATTCTTAGAGCAATGCTTTCACCCTTTTCTTGAATGAAACCGTTGTGAAACCGCACATGCAGATTGTGGTTGCGTAACATTTGACACAGGAGTGGGAATGTCGCCAAAATGAACAGGGCAAACTGCGCATCTACAAGTGTCGCCATAACGACATGTCAGCTGACCAGTCGTCACGGCAACAGGGTCAGTGCCAGTGTCCGTCGATGAAGAAGCACAAAGTGCACGGCTCCGAGAAGAAACGCCAGCTTGTCTTCCTCAAGAAGAACGTCAACCAGCGTGAGATTCCTTGTTTATATTCTGTCGTTTGTATAGTAATGTGATCTTTAGGACGGACTGGGGATTTTAACGATTAATTATTTGATTCATCTTTCAAAATTTTGATTATTTAATTTCAGCTCTTTCAACTAATTTTTTGTGTTATTCGCGATTTCAAGCGGCCCATTTCCAGAAATGTTCACATAGCCAGAGAGAAGAATAGTTGCTTTAGAATGAGAACATTAGCATTTTCATGCATGCAGTTGTCTTTCAAGAGTGGTTATAATTGTTATCACAGTTTTATATGCACTGCCTCTTTAAAAGTGAGGCATCAGAAGTGACCATTTTTTCACTCCTGCCAACTGCATATCGCTACGTATCACCAAGCATAGATTCCCATGCAAGCAGTGTATGAATCCATGACAGCACTTGCTTCCTTCAAGTCAATCATTCTATCAGTTCCTAACTTCAACAGCTAATCAATATCAAGACAACTTTCGGGAAACAGTAAACTATTGAAGCTGGATTTAAAAACAGTCTACAAACATTCATTTGCACTCTGCATTGTCTGCAGGGTTGCTTGCTCATAGCATTTACTCATTCATTCCAGAATTTATATAGCACTTTGTCAAGGGATCTACTCAGAAGCGCTCTGGCTCTGGCATGGCAAAAAGCACAATTTTGAGCTTAATAAAAACATGAATATTTATACATTTATACTTTGTGTATGTATATAATAATTTATTTATACATGTACAATGTACATAATACATATTTATGCATATTTATAGATGTTCAACATGTATTATCGACAGAAAGCAGTTGTTTAAAATCGATTCAATCATGACAACTGAATTATGCGTATTTGAAAATATTTCAGCGAAGATGATCCAGCCACGATTCATAAAACAGAGAACACGACGAGGAAAGCGACATCTAAGGCATTCACCAGGTGAGATAGAGCAGCCTGTCAGATAACGATAATCGATTAATCATTAATTAATTAATTAATCGTTAATTAATCAATTAATAATTGATTAATTAATTGACTTGAGTAATTAAAGTAGCATGAATTGATCTGTATCTTCCTAATACTCTTCATCGCATTTATAGCAATCAGACATGGTGACTTTACGTATATTGACATAAGGTGAAACTGTGTCATCAGGGAACATCTTTGCAATATTGTTGAGTTGTTGATGTCCACATCCGTCTCTTATTGCCTTAACCCATTCGCTACCGGAGATAAAAAATTCCTGTGACCGAGGTTATTAAACAGACAGTGCGGCACCGCCGGATATATCCGGTGCATAGGGAATACGATTTATTTCCTCTGCCGAATATATCCGGCGTCCTAGGTATCGAATGGGTTAATCTATTGACCGTAAGACTTTTCTTTTTCGAAGGGTTCTTTGCACTGGGAGCATCTCTGATTAGGTTGTATTGTTTAAAAGTCTGTGAATAGAATAGAATGGAACGGAATAGAATGGAATGGAATAAACTGGAATAAAATAAACTGGAATGGAATAGAATAGAATGGAATAGAATAAAATGGAATAGAATAGAATGGAATAGAATAGAATGGAATGGAATAAACTGGAATAAAATAAACTGGAATAGAATAGAAAGGAATAAAATGGAATAGAATAGAATAGATTAGAATGCAGTCAAATTTTATAGAATAGAATGGGAGTAAAATGGAATACTATAGAATAGAATGCAACAGAATAGAATAGAAATAGAAGAGAATGACCGGTGCTGAGCAATTGTGAGTGGAGGCCTGGATTGACATCCGTATACCCAGTAGCCATCTTGGTTAAGTTCAAATTCTTATTCTCACTGTTAAAAGACAAGAACTCTTACCAGCCAATCAACTACTGCGTCAGTTATGGATGATTAACGTTGTCATGTCTTAGCAGATTTTTCACATTTTTATTTTGAAATAATTATTGTTGATGTGGAATTTGTTGAAGGGACTCGGCAGTCAATCATTCATTCTTTCTTCTTTTGAAGTATTTCATCATAAGCAGTTTATGGCGTCTGGTTCTGATTAGCTTCTCTCTTCAAGCTGGCTTAATTGATTGATCATTGCTTTCCACCTATAGGGACAGACATCCGAGCATAAGAGTTTATAGCTGTCACATTTAACTCTGTTCAGCAAGCATTTAAAGCTTCTGCAAAATGTAGTTGTTCAGATTTGTTTGAATTAGGTTGTCTTGCATAGTTAGTTTATGCAGTCCTTAACCCTTTAATGCCGGAGGGTATAGGATTTCCCATACCATTTACTACCATCTCGGCATTAAAGGGTTAAAGAGACACTATATGAAGTGTGCCTTGCTGCAAACATAATGCATGTTTACATACATACATGCATACATACATACATACATACATACATACATACATACATACATACATACATACATACATACATACATACATACATACATACATACATACATACATACATGCAGACAGTCAGATGGACATGCATATATTCTTACATACATACATAAATACATACATACATACATACATAAATACATACATACATACGTACATACATACTTACATACATACGTGCGTGCGTGCGTACATACATACAAACATACATACATTGCGCTTCAGAGTGACACTCCAATTCAGTGTCTGCGCTGTAGTCTGGAGCGCCTCTGAGTAGCAATCTTGAAGGGGTAATGTAACTAGTGCTCAAATACATACACCCCAATCATTTGACATACAGAGCCGATGAGTTCTTATTTCCAGGCCCAAACTGTAGGACAACAAGACTTCAGATCATAATATTATGTGATGAAGATCGAATCAGCTGATATGTGGGATGATAGGTTCATTAATTTGCAATGTCCGCTCTAATTAATTAATTATAACACTGTGTTGGTCGGCTTGATCGTTGTTGGCGTGACTAGTTAGCACGCATTGTCATCGTTTTATGAGGCTCGTTACTCAACTGTAATTATTTCAGCATTGTATAAATATATATTATATATAATATAATTATGATATATATATATATTTATTAAGGATTATTATGATATTATGATATATACATACATACATACATCCTTAATAATTATGATTATATATATATATATATATATTAAGGATGATTTTTTTTATATAAATATATATGATATATAATATAATTATGATATATATATAATAATTCATATATATATATATATATATATAAATTTATTGCCGTTAGTTTTGGGGGGAGACATCTGTACGATGTTATTACGGACTTTGCGTCATTTCCCATAATTCAGCGTGGTGGATGATTTGGCTGATCTGCTATGTTTGACGTGCAGAGGTCATCCGGTGCAAATCAACCAGCGCTCTCTGTATCTACATGTATATATGTTGAATGCTGTGTAATTTCAGTGTCTTGTTTGCTTTTTATTAAGTATGATGTAGTTTTTTTTAAATATGAGTTGGTCTTTCTTGTGTGTTATTAGCATTAATTCATTCAGTCATTCGTTCATTATGGAGATTTATATATCGCCCCTTCAAGGTTACTACTCGGGAGCGCTCCCGACCCAACCTCGGCTGAAAAGTACTGTTTTAAGGCTGAACTAAAAACATTGAAGCACTTGAACCCTAAGCATAAGATGTATAGACCATACCATGAAGCCAATGATGGAGAAAGCACTATGTTTTCTAAGAACAGTTCGTGCTGGGGGAATGAGGAGTTCTCCCTGAGTGGAGGAACGTCGTGTATATTCGTATTACAGTATAAACTACCGGTACATTATGACAGAAATTCTCATTTAACATGGATTTATTCACCTAAATGATGTAAGCTTACTCTGAATGAGATGGCTTCATTGCAGAGCAGTCATATCCAGTGTGAGAATTGTGGATAAATAACTGGGGGGAATGGGGGGTTGAACTATGATCCACTTGGAATTGGGGTGTGAAAAACTGACTTTACTATGGGGCTCTAGGAAAGACTGGGGTTGTTTAAACCCCAAAACCCCAGCCATTTTCACCTTGGTTATACCATAACCAGCATCATGATAAGTTCCTGGTGTATTGGAATAAAAACAGCAGTAAAAGATAGTCACATGACAATCATGAGTGTAAGTTTCACTGTTAGTCTGACCTTCACAAACTAAATACACTGACATCTAATCTGTGGTATGGTGCATGACAATTATTACTGACGTGCTTCGGAAATGGTCGATGGGTTTGGCACTGGCATGACTTGTATCTCTTACTAGATATGAAAGGGGTCACCTCCCTTGATGAAGATTATAGGGTGATGGGTAATGTAAAGTAATTGATTATCTTTGCTAGAGCAGCACTAGTATCATGGAATGGAAGGATCTGTTGACTCCAAAGCAGGAGCTCAGGGCTGTTTTAAAGGAATTTTTAGAACTGCACAAACCCTTTCTTTGCCTTCCCATCCTCCATAGTAAATTACTCCCACTCGCAGGACAATGACCCTTTTCATTACTTTTTACTGCACAGAATTGCTTCTACAACTGCACAGATCCATTTAGAACTGCACATTTTGTGTACAACTGCACGCTAAAAAAAGCCTGCAGGATCTGACATTTCCTTCCACAGTTGGCAAATGATTTACGTAGATGGGAGAACAACATTTCCTTGGAAAACCTTTACTCGGAAATGGAAAGACTTTCCTAGAAGTCTTGTTAGTGCACGGAGCGTGGCAGGGATACCATCAGCGTCTTGAGATGCTGATTCGCCAGAACCTGGGAAACCGCATCAGTGCTATGCACTTCCCATCAACATGCAGATTGATGCGTATATTTCGGCTGAGTGAACATAGAAATGAACGGTCACCATGGAAACAGATTGATGGTCTAAATTAGTTGCAGTCGATCAAATTGTGGACAGCAGAAGAATGAGCAGAGCATGCCAGAAACAGTGTGCAGCAAACACATCAATCAAATGAATTGATGATGCGAGTGGATGCGGTATCTATGGCGACGGAGTTTGACGTCTTCTTGAGTCATTTCGTTTCTACGTGATAGATGACGCCAGTGAACCCAGTTTGTCTCTGCATTGTAATTTGTCAGTCGCCGTAATAGGTGGCGCCACATAACGAATTGTTAATGCTGACTGCTTCAAGCTGCGTGAACTGACAATGGGACAATTTTAAGGAGTGAAATGAGATTCATTATCAGCATTTCATGGCAAATGTTGTAAGACAAGTTTTGATGATCATGTTCTTTGTCAAGTCCCTGTAAACTTTCGACCAACTTGTCGTAGACACTACGCTAATTCATGTTGTAATGTGCTGGTAAATGTAAAGATGATTATATAATTGATATTATATGGTTGCATGTAATATGAATATAGATTTATATGTGCATAAATATTCTATGCTAGAAACTCGTTGTAGCACTTTCTTTCTTAACCATGTTGAGTTGTTGACGCCTTGTAACAAAGCCTTGTTATAGGAAGTTGACTTTCTTTGGGTTAATTAATAATGGAATCATTGCAGAGGACTGTGTTGTGTCAGAATCCACATTACCGTGAAATGTGTTATAAGGAGACTTCATTGTATATGGATCAGAGGTCTCAAACTCAAGTCAGCATGTGGGCCAAATTTGGAAATTTTTAATGAATCGTGGGCCGCAACATAAAAATATAGGCTAATCATGCACGTGAAACTGGAATTAGTTATGTGTCATTTCAGCCTACAATACTGTAATGATGATATAGCCCTGTAGAATTCACATAATATTATATAATGACACTGCAAAAAAATTGGAGAACATTCTATCCCAATTATCGAAAAATGCGTGGGCGCTATACATGTAGTTGAAGAAATTATGCTGTAATCAAAATTTAAAATGAATGATTTTTTAAAGTATCCTAAGCAACGTTCAGAGTAATTCAACTCGAATTTAGTTTGGGCTAGAGACTCAGAGCGTTCTTAAGTATTCTAAATGTTCTAAGTCCTCTAAACGAAAGTCACCAATATTATAGGAAATAAACATAAGGGCTACCTGCAGTTAGCGTCATTGTTCAAAACCAAGCAAATGGAAGTTAACTTGCAAAAATAAGCACACGCGGAAGTGACATTTTTCGACTTCTCATCATCTGGGGAGATACGATTATTCCGGGGATACTATATTTTGCGACACCGGCATACAAACTTTGCTGTGCATTCTTCTGCTTCAGCTTTGCATCACACTGAAGGTCCACTAAATTCATCCGCATAGATATGCCTAGCCTATATCTGCTGTTGTGGACTCAATGTCCAATCAAAAGGAGTTGAAAGCAGTTTAAACATTGGTTCAAATCGTAAAAGAACTGTAAAATTCTTTTAAACCGATTTCTAACTTTAAAAAAATCAAAAACCAGGAAGCCGTTCGCGGGCCGCATTAGGGCCGCATGTTTGAGACCTCTGATATAGATAGAGATTTTCTCAGATATTGATGCGAGTTGATTTACGATATATTGATGATGAATTGATGATGATGTTATTTTTTCTGACAGGTAGAGATGATGATGATGAGGAGGAGCAGATGGATGACGAATTCGAATCTGATGGATCTGTGGATCTCACTGTGTCTCATGATTGGACTCCGATTGGTCTCGGTTCGTAGCATTTCAACCATTCGTCGTCGTTCAGTGTGCACATTTTTAACTTGTAACAACGTTTCCACATGTAGCAGTGTTTTTGACATGTAGCAGTGTTTTTGACATGTAGCAGTGTTTTTGACGTGTAGCAGTGTTTTTCACATTTAGCAACGTTTTTAACATGTAACAACGTTTTCCACATTTAACTACGTTTTTCACATTTAACAACGTTTTTCACATTTAACAACATTTTTCGCATTTAATTAATTTTCCACATTTAACTATGTTTTCCACATTTAAATACGTTTTCACATTTAATTACGTTTTTCACATTTAATTAATTTTCCACATTTAACTATGTTTTCCACATTTAAATACGTTTTCACATTTAATTACGTTTTCACATTTAACAACGTTTTCACATTTAATTACGTTTTTCACATTTAATTACGTTTTCCACATTTAACTACGTTTTCCACATTTTACTACGCTTTTCACTTTTAATTACGTTTTCCACATTTAACTACGTTTTCCACATTTAACTACGTTTTTCACATATAACAACTTTTTCACATGGAGCAATGTTTTTCACATGTATCAGGAATTTTAATTTGTAACAGAGTCGTTTGCATGCCATAGCATTTTTCATACATAAGCAATTTTTTTCACATGTGAGAACATTGTTCACATGTAACAACGCTTTTCACATGTAACAACACTTTCACATGTAACAACATTTTTCACACGTATAAATGTTTTAGTATCTAAGCGCACATTTAAAAAATGAAAAAGTATATTAAAAATCTGGCTCATGTAGCAAGATTACTATGTAATATCTTTGTGTTTAATTTACTATCTGCATGTGTAGTTGGGTTACGTAAATTAGTATGGCATAAGTATTTAATAAATACATGAAGTTACCACTGTGAAGGACAACAAATCTTAGAAGAAATAGCATTTATTTAATTGTGTTTTGACACTGGAGCCAACATTTTAGCACCTGTGATGATCTATGAAGAAGAGATTTGATTTGTTCGTTCGTCTCATTGTTTTTGTGTGTAGGTCCGGACGATGTGAAGGTGCCATGCCGTGTTGCACTCAACGACACCATTATCTGCGAACGCTACATCTACACAAATGTCAACCAATGGGAGTTCCAGAAAAACAAAATTGACAGGATCATTAAGGCGTATAAGGACAGGCTCACACAGCTCAAGGTACCCTAATGCCTTCAGCTTGTTTGTATGCATGCACGTGTATAAGACTGTATAGTGTATATACATTGTATATTAAATGTAAATAAAATAAATAAATATTATGTCATTGTGAATAAAATAAATAAATATTGTGAGTGTGTGTAAATGTACGTTGCATGCACACATTCATTAATTCATTGAGAGGATTCAAGGTTACTACTCAAGAACGCTCCCGACCCAACCCCGGGTGAAAAGGACAGTTTTAAGATTGTGATGTATATAATGTCATAGGGACCTTTGGCAGCAGGCGCAGGTACGGTGATAGCCCATTCCAGACAGCATGTGTATGTATGTATGTGTGTCTGTATGTATGTATGTGCATGTATGTATGTATGTATGGTACATATGTACATTTGTGAGAACGTGGTGTGTATGTATGTATCGGCATCTGCACCTATGTGAGTACGTATGTATACAATGTCCATTTATGTATGAATGTATGTTTAATTATATGTACTGGTGTACATAAGACAAATTTCCATGTGGTGTTTTGTTCAATTACTCATAGCTCCCTGGGTCGCTGATGTATGCTGAACCAAACAGGCACGCTAACACGGGAAAAAATCTTGTATTTTAGTTTGCCCTTGACAGTGCAGTGCATCTCACATTTAAGAGAATAATCTAGTTGGTCACTAGTAAGGGAATGCAGATGATGAGAACAATAGATTCTGCGCTCTGGCTTTCCTCTTCTGGTCTCCCATTTATTGCGCTCGAGTTTTTTCCGTAAAACAGCACACTGCCGAAGTGCATCTGAAGAATATAAACGAGTTTACTTTGAGCCGTGCAGGAAACGGATCTGCAATGAGATAAACCCGAGATATGATTAGAACACGCGTGTGTGGATACATTGTATGACCGATATGTGTCTGCCAGATCCAGAACTAAATCTTTTTATCAGACATTTTGTGATATGATGATGGAAGAGCCGAGTGAAGATGGCATCAGACACCTACTGGCGTTAAGCCCATGGTTGCTGATGATGGTGATGATGATGTGATATGATGATAACTGATGCGAATTTTGAAATACTGCCCACGGTCTTCATGGCTGCAGGCAATGTGTGTTCACGTGCTTCCTAAATCACTAAATCATCGGAGAAATTTATGCGAATGTTCTTTAAAAAATACAGCAACGCTGATTTGACCAACTTTCACCGATTTGACCAACAAGGTTATGAAGATTAAACACTTCTTAATCTTTGTTACAAGGACATGCGTAAACAAAGCGTAATATTTTACAGGAAATGAGTAAACTAAACAGTTACACTTCTTGATCTTTACATGCGTTAACAAAGCGTAATGTTTGTTAAAAGGACAAGCGTAAACAAAGTGTAATGTTTGTTACATGCGTAAACAAATCACAATGTTTGTTACATCGTAAACAAAGCGTAATGTTTGTTGCAGGGCATGCATTAACAAAGCGTAATGTTTGTTACATGCGTAAACACAAAGCAATGTTTGTCACATGCGTAAACAAAGCGTAATGTTTGTTGCAGGACATGCGCAAACACCTGCTTGATTCACGTCCGACGGATCCTCCGTCGCTCGAACTCGATCAGCGAGAAACGTTGATGATCGAAGAGGATCCATCTGGTGATCATAAGTTCAACGGAGTTACAACAGATGGCAGCAGAACACTGTCCGCCGGCAACGTCCTAACCGAGGTGGAGTTGACGGTGGATGGCACCAACCCGGATGAGGATTTCACGCAAGCGGAAGAGGAGGACGAAGAGCAAGCGGAGGAAGAAGGGGAGACGAGAGGAGCAGTGGAGGAAACGGATGGCGATGACGAAACGGAGGAATGCATCTGCGATGAAAACGGAAACCGGAAAATGTGAGTAACGTGGAGTAACTGGAGACTGTGTGAATTGGTGCGGTGGGTAGCGTGCTGGATTGTCAATCGAGAAATCGGGTGGTTGGTGGGAGTGGGAGGGTCAGTTCTCCAATAGAGAGATATTTGGTTCAAGATTTCTGTTCCACCCGCACCCTGGCAAACTCCACTTGGTTCCACTCTGTAGAACTTCTTTCTGTTGCATTATTTCACGTTACTGATTCTTCCTGGTAAATTGAAATTCTGGGATACAGTCTGCAAAATCTCTTTTCAATGACTTTTCAAGGCCAGAATTTTCCAGGTTGAACGCTTGCTCATAGAACTTCTCTGTTACTAGGCTGTAGTTGTTTAATGATTTCTCTGAATGTTTGAAATTATGTTAGTCTTCACTTTTTCTTTAGTAACAGTTGTACGTAGTGTCAATGACTGTCGTCTTTTTAGAAGGAGCCATAAACTGGAGACGCTTGCAAGACGTATTGAGAAGCAGGAAGAGAGAGGCAACCAACGCAAGCAGCTTCGGATGGAGAAACACCGAAACCACAAGTGTAAGGAAATTCTTTTCCAGACGACTTTTTCCCTTCGTGTAACTTTGGTGCTCAATAGCATAGAGGTTAGCAGGTGTGACTGTCAATCAATAGGTCAGAATTGAAATCCCGCTAGAGCAGAAATCTGGTTCGAGACATCTGCTCTACTTGCTCCCGAACCAATTCAGATTATAATGCATTCACTGACTGTACATAAGCAAAGTGTAATGTTTGTTTTGTCAAATCTAATGTAATGTCAAATGTAATGTTTGTCGAATGTAGTGTTTTGTCAAATGTATTTTTTTAATGTGATGTTTTGTCAAATGTAATGTAATGTCAAATGTAATGTTTTGTCAGATGTGATGAAATGTCAAATATAATGTTTTGTCAAATGTAATGTAACGTAAAATGTTATGTAACGTCAAATGTTATGTAATGTCAAATGTTATGTTTTGGTAAATGTAATGTAACGTAAAATGTTATGTAACGTCAAATGTAATGTAATGTCAAATGTTATGTAATGTTTTGGTAGATGTAATGTTTTGTCAGATGTATTTTTTAAAATGTTTTGTCAGTGGGAAGATAAGATGGCGAGGCAGAGGACTGGTTATCCGCCCTCATAAACCGAGGCTAAGAAATTGAGGTCGCTAGCAGTTCATGCACGTGGCTGCCTCAGCTTAGGTGACTGCTGTTGTGAGCGACATAACCGAGTAAATAAAGTCAGAACATCGTCGTTTGTTTCTGCCTGCCCTTCGTGTTTATCTCGGATCTTTTTAAAGGTGGCGTCAGACCTACCCCAAGATCAAAGAACACCGCTGTTTAGTTTATAGATGGGATTGAGCTAAGACGCTTCCAAGTGTTTTTCTCTTGGAAAATTTAGGTATGTGTTTTCCTCTCGGCAAGGCGTGTTTTGGTAGGGTGAGGGACGTATTTTTCACCCTTGACGTCTGAAAATAAGGAGAGTTTTTGTCTGAAGTATTGGGCACTTAAGCTGCAGTGATGATGTAAGCAAGTCAATCAACTGTTGAAGGACCTGTCGTGAAATTTTATATGGTTTGCAAATAAGTTTTTATAGTTAATTGTTACGTACATGTTGTGCATACTAAAGATAATAATTATGATAATATTAAGTGCTTGTGAATGAGCTGGTTTCTGCGACTTCGCTTGTGTGGGCCCTGTAGAAATCTCGAGATTACGATGAATAATAATAATAATAATAACAACGGCATTTTATATGGCGCTACAACGGCACATGATATTCTGCTGAGTAACATGCTGGATTGTCAGCTGAGAGGTGCGGCTTTCAAATCCATACCAGGCCATAAATTTTCTTTAGTGTTTCTTATCCACTTGGATCCCTCTGCTGTAGAAGAAGTAACTGAGATGGGAAGATCAGGATATGTTGCTGCTTGTGATCCTCATATGCTGCAACTTGGAAATTAAAGTTGCACTACATAACTGCGATGCAGCTGCAGAACTTTCATATCGCACTTCTTGTTGAGCTCGACGTGCACACGTTGAAGTGCAGCTGCAATTATATAGCAAAACAATTGTGAATGAAGGACTTGCTCAAGATCTCTGCACACTAACCGCTTAGGACGAGGATCAAACCCATACTCTCTGTGTTACAGGCCAACCAATTTAACCAATCGGCCATTGTACCTGCTAATGCAAATACCGATGCATGCATTGTAGCTGCTAATGCGAATACCGATGCGCATGCCATTTGAGACTTACTTAGGGAATTGTGTTTCTTCTTCTTATGCACTTGACTTGAAAAACCTCGATTCGGTTTTGTGAGTAGACCTATAATGCGTTTTTGTACTCTCATGGTCATCCATTTGCATATTTGCCGTGCTGTGATGTATTCTGGTTAATTCTTGGTTTTAGCCGAATCAGCTGGCTATTTGAGAAAGAAACACAAGCGAAACCGAACGACTGGACCAATCGGGGAACCAGTGCATGACAAGACGAACTGTAATCTGCAAGATGGCCGCTGCTCTAGTGACTCCACCTCCTTTGATGCGTCTACTGCGTCACCGCTGGAATCAGGTTAGCTGCGGTAATATGGGACTGAACGTTTGAAGGTCGCTGACGAAAACTAGAATTAATGGGCATGAGAAATAATAATAATAATTATAATAATAATGATACTAATAATAATGATAATAATAATAATAAATAAATAAATAATAATAATAATATCTACCTCGGGTTAAAACAAATAGAATATAAATTTTAAAAATATAATGTAAATAAATGATAATAATAATAATTTATGATAATAATCTTCATTTAATCCTTTACGCGTTTGCCCCGAGTATATTCGCTGAAAACGGGCTTAAAATTTAAAAATGAACCGGTAAAGGGTTAATTTCGAACTGACACGATGCAGTATGATTACAATTCATGGTATGAATGGATGATGACAAGTTATTTCATGAGTGTATAATTTTAAATGTTGGCAGCCATGCAGGGCGTCCATCACGTCCTGCTGCTCAGTTCACCAATGCCAGCTGCTGAATCGAAGAAGGTTGAGTGCGACTTTGGGAGGGTTGTAGGATGCGATCCAGCATCCATGCGCTCTGCAATCAATCAATCTATCAATCAATCAATCATGCCGAAATGTTTACCATTACCATAGCCCCAGTTCAGATGGATATGATAAATAGTGTGGCTTCCATCTAAACAGTGACCATGTGTTGAGTTTAATACGTGGTTGGAATGACTTTTAAACCGCCTCTTGTGGTGTTTTACAAAAATTCATAACAATTTTCCTGCCATTACTGTTTCAGTCTCGTCAAAGCAAGTGAATTGGGACAGCATTGACATCAGCCAGTACAGTTCTCGCAACGATCCCAACTGTCACATCGATGGTCTCGAGTGTTCTCGCATGGATAACGAACACTGGAAAGTGGCGCCACACTGGACTAGTAAGTACTGACGATGAAAGGTGGAAGATTTCCACCATGAATAATTATTTCATTTTGTTTCTGTATGATGTCTGCCAGAAATAAGATCAGGTCAAAGGTTGTCTTGTTTTGACACGATGATCTCGATTTGACAGCATTCGTGTTATCTAAATGAACTTGTTTGCCACTTGCGCTGTTTTTTGGAGATCTACCATTCTGTTTTTCTTAGATCGCTTCATGCGAATTGATTGATTGATTGATTGATTGATTGATTGATTGATTGATTGATTGATTTGATTTAATTTTTTTTAAATTTTTGCTCTCTTGTATAATATTTCTTGGTATTTTTTCTTGCTTGGGTGACCCTCCCCAGCGAGATGTCAATCCCTTTAGGGCCCCCCTTTGTAGCCAATGCATGCATATTTTCTGTTTTTGATGTCAACTTGTTTTCTGTTTGCAATAGAGCGAATTGATTGATTGATTAATTGATTGATTGATTGAATAAAGTATCTTTTGTTCAGTTAGCCTGTTTGAGAGAAGTTGTAATTTGGTTCAGGTTCTTGTATCAAGAGATAAAATATTAAGAATATTCTCTAATTGACCAGTTGCTATCTACATTTTGCTGTACATACATAGTAATAAGTATGTATATGTGTTGATTCATAGAACTTATAAAGGCAGTAAAATGTTTTGTAAAAACATCATCAAGGTATTGTGTTTTGAGGACACCATTCTGTTTCTTGCATTTAGATAATCTATTCTGTTTCATATTTCAGAGGGACCATTCTGTTTCTGTCCAAATTCCAACAACAATACGTATTGGTGTTTGCGAACTGTAAACGAAACACACAATTTCCTGTACTGTGAATTCATAACAGGCTTCATCAGCTTCTATGACATGACGAAAGATCCGTATCAGGTTGGCTGGATTTCCAGTTTCTTAACTTTAAGTAAATGCAATTATGAAAAAACTAGGAAAAACAAGGTGATGGACAAAACTGATGCGCAGACGTGATGTTATGAAGGTCTTAGAATAGAATAGAATTAAGTGCTAGGTGAAGAGAAGGAAGGCGACGTAACAGATGAGATGGGTGGCCTCACTAAAAGTCATATAACTTTTGCTCTGTTTGAAATATTTTGATGAAATGTGGCCATGATGTGTAAATATGAATTGTCTATAAGCCTGTAAAATTTAATTTCGAAATTCCTACTTTTGGCCAAGATATTGGCCAGAATAATTAGATTGGTTTTTTGTTACTTTTTGTTGCGTCGCGTTTTTGAATCGTCAAAAAACGATGGGTGGCTTCACTAAAAGTGGTATAACTTTTGTTCTGTTTGAAATATTTTGATGAAATCTGGCCATGATGTGTAAATATGAATTGTCTATAAGCCTGTAAAATTTAATTTCGAAATTCCTACTTTTGGTCAAGATACTGGCAAAAAACTGTAGTTTTTTGCCCACCCTGTATGTGCAATGTGCATTGGTATAGTTCAACTGTTTCAGCTTCGCAATGCCGTGCATGACTTGAGTTATGAGCTGCTGCATAAGCTGCACAACTCTTTGGAGAAGATGAAAGGATGCAAAGGATCGAGGAAATGTAATCTGCGATCCAAAGCACATGAAGGTAAATGGTTGCAGCTAATGCAGACATTATTATGATGTAACCAATCTAACGTAACATTGTGACTTGATATCCTTTAAATAGCAACTTGCTTGGCCAATGAATGTGCTGTTGCGGTTCAAATCTACGTAACAATCCTGGATAAGTTGTTAGTCCACATGTGCCTCTGTCATCCAAAAGGTGTGATATGGCTAGGTTATGATATGGTGATATGGCTAGGTTGTGATATGGTTATATATCATATTGTTTGGTTATAATGTGGTACGTGTGTTAGTTGGGATGTAAGCAGCAGGTGTTGAGAGGCACTGGACCAGTGACCAGGACATTGAGAGTCAATTATTGTTTACACAATCGTAATCGTAATCATACATTTATATAGCGCCACTGCAAGAGAATTCCTCAGAGGCGCTCCAGTGGTCATAGGGATGGGCATGATCATCTACGTTCCTCATGTACCCTCGAACTTTCACCTTTTTACTTTGACCACCTCAAATGAACTGCAGTATTTCAGATTTAGATCTCTTTTTTAGCGTGCATTTGTACACAAAACGTGCAGTTATAAATGAACATTTGTGAAGTTGTCAAAGCAATCTTGTGCAGTGAAAAGCAGTTTTAAAAAAGTAACTGCCATCCGATTGTGAGTAATTTACCATGGAGGACCGGAATGGAATGAAGTGGTTGTGCAGTAAAAAAAACACTAAAAGGCTCAATATGTATGTTTTGGGTAAATTCATGGAGAAAGACTAAAAAATGTCATAAGATTTTAAACCAGGGGAAGTTGGTACTGCGGGAAAATTTTGGGAAAATGACAAAAAAAGGGTCGTCAGAATTTTTTTCAATTTTAGCGATCATGCTAAATTGACTAAAATTACGCTTTGCACACATGTGCATTGTCCTCCATATTTTCTTGAAGAGTTTAATACATGAAGTGTGTGATAATGATTGTGTTTGTGATTGACGCAGATGACCGAAGTGATTGGAAACAGGTTCGACACAACAGCAAACATGACAAACTTAATCAACAGTATTCAGTCCTCGCTCCATCCAGGTGAGTCATCTCAATGTAAGTCATCTCAATGTGAGTCATCTCAATGTGAGTCATCTCAATGTGAGTCACCTCAATTTGAAATGTCAGTCATCTCATTGTGAGTCATCTCAATGTGAGTCGCCTCAATTTGAAATGTGAGTCATCTCAATGTGAGTCATCTCAATGTCAGTCATCTCAATGTGACTCATCTCAATGTGAGTCATCTCAACGTGAGTCATCTCATTGTGAGTCATCTCAACGTGAGTCACCTCAACGTGAGTCATCTCAATGTGAGTCATCTCAATGTGAGTCATCTCAACGTGAGTCATCTCAATGTGAGTCATCTCAACGTGAGTCATCTCATTGTGAGTCATCTCAACGTGAGTCACCTCAATGTGAGTCATCTCAATGTGAGTCATCTCAATGTGAGTCATCTCAACGTGAGTCATCTCAATGTGAGTCATCTCAATGTGAGTCATCTCAATGTGAGTCACCTCAATTTGAAATGTGAGTCATCTCAATGTGAGTCATCTCAATGTGAGTCATCTCAATGTGAGTCATCTCAATGTGAGTCATCTCAACGTGAGTCACCTCAATTTGAAATGTGAGTCATCTCAATGTGAGTCATCTCAATGTGAGTCATCTCAATGTGAGTCATCTCAATGTGAGTCATCTCAATGTGTGTCATCTCAATGTGTGTCATCTCAATATGAGTCATCTAAATGTGAGTCATCTCAACGTGAGTCATCTCAATGTGAGTCATCTCAACGTGAGTCATCTCATTGTGAGTCATCTCAACGTGAGTCACCTCAATGTGAGTCATCTCAATGTGAGTCATCTCAATGTGAGTCATCTCAACGTGAGTCACCTCAATTTGAAATGTGAGTCATCTCAATGTGAGTCATCTCAATGTGAGTCATCTCAATGTGAGTCATCTCAATGTTAGTCATCTCAATGTGAGTCATCTCAATGTGAGTCATCTCAATGTGAGTCATCTCAATGTGTGTCATCTCAATGTGTGTCATCTCAATGTGAGTCATCTAAATGTGAGTCATCTCAACGTGAGTCATCTCAATGTGAGTCATCTCAACGTGAGTCACCTCAACGTGAGTCATCTCAATGTGAGTCATCTCAATGTGAGTCATCTCAACGTGAGTCATCTCAATGTGAGTCATCTCAACGTGAGTCATCTCATTGTGAGTCATCTCAACGTGAGTCATCTCAATGTCAGTCATCTCAATGTGAGTCATCTCAATGTGAGTCATCTAAATGTGAGTCATCTCAGCGTGAGTCATCTCAATGTGAGTCATCTCAACGTGAGTCATCTCATTGTGAGTCATCTCAACGTGAGTCACCTCAATGTGAGTCATCTCAATGTGAGTCATCTCATTGTGAGTCATCTCAACGTGAGTCACCTCAATGTGAGTCATCTCAATGTGAGTCATCTCAATGTGAGTCGTCTCAATGTGAGTCATCTTGATGTGAGTCATCTTAATGTGAGTCATCTCAATTTGAAATGTCAGTCATCTCAATGTGACTCATCTCAATGTGAGTCATCTCAACGTGAGTCATCTCATTGTGAGTCATCTCAACGTGAGTCACCTCAATGTGAGTCATCTCAATGTGAGTCATCTCAATGTGAGTCATCGTAATGTGAGTGTAACACATAGACAACTCTGAAATCTAATCTAATCTAATAAAGCATTTGTAAAGCGCTTCTCACAGCAGAGCTATTCAGAAGCGCTCTCAGCGTGACAGGCCCATGAAAAAAAAAGTTGCTGCGAAAAGTTGCAGGTGAATTTCCTACAAGAATCCTGCCACGAATTTCGGAAGGAAGGTGATTCCAAATTGAAGGACCAACAATAACAAAAGCTCGATGTTGGGTTAATGAGTTTCGTGAAATGGTTAAACAGCAACTGCGTTGTGCCGTCTGGCCGGCTTCTCTCGCACAATGTGTTCATCAACAGTGCATTAGAACAAGGCTGTGATTCATTAAAGCAACAAGACGATTGGTCAGGTGAGGTATGGACACAAAGCCGATGGTGGATAAATCGTCTGAAAAAGGTTAAGTCATAACATAAGACTAAATTACTGAGAAAAACCGAGCAGATACAGACAGCGGTAGCAGTAATTCGAAACTTGAATTTGAAATCATTTTAAGTTAACTAAATCTTGTTTCTTTGTCATTTCGTAGGTCTCTCAGGACTCCGTTTAAACAAGGCTAGGGTAAGATGTCTGAAGAGACAAGAGTGCGAGGAGAGCAAAGTGTCCGCCTCGGGATCTACCAACCAGCCAGGGCTGCATGGATATAGCGGAGGAGCCTCTGTAATCTCTTATCGGCTGCGAATCAATTGAACGCATTTGATAGGCATTTTGTTTAACTACAGACCATTCTTTCGCGGCACCGTGCAGAGCTGCAGCTGCCCAACCAACGCTAGCTTTTTCTGAATTGTGATAATGGTGACGATGATTATTATTATTATTATTACGTTACTTCTCTCGCTGTACTTGTTATTCTTAGTAGCGTAAGATGTAAAGTAACGGTCGTAATAGTAATTGATGATGGTGAAGTAAGTTTGTTACGGTTACATTTCGATGCATGAGAATTGAATTTATTATGTTGGTTTGTGTTTAGTTGTTTCAAGTGGCGACTTGCGGTATGTCGTACATCTCGGAAGAGATTAGAAATTTGTGAATTCTATTGATGTGTGATGCGAGAAGCACGATTTCTACGGCCCCTCGTGAAAATGGGATTTCTTCGGCTCATATGAAAATGGAACTGTGCCAAAGTTACTTCTCTTGCGATGTTAACTGTTGTTAAATATGGCTGCTGTTTGAAGTGTTTTCTTTAGTAGTTCAGTGTGGACTCGTTGACATGCAGCCAAGTGAGGGATTGTGGGATGGGTTATGTGATATGGCTTGAAAATCAGAACGCGCACAAAATGGGATAATGCTAAAAAATCAATTTATATAGCACTATGCAGCAGTTTGTGTACGGTGCATTAACCGGAATAGCACGTTAATAGGTTTGGGGACAATGACATCGCTTTGCGGGTTAAGCAGAATGATGTATAAACCGGCAGCACTTGAAGGAGTCCACACTCTATGTATCTAGGCAATATGGTTATTTGAATGTCTTCTTCGGTGTTTGAAGACGGTTTTGTGTTCTGGATAAAATAAAATGTGATTAGTTTTAGACTGGATGTCTGTTGTCGTCATTTTCTGACTAATTTTGACCAAATAAGTATCCGAGCACGAAAAAGATGGCTTTCGCACAGCTCTGCTTTATCACCTGGTTATTTAGGACATGTTCTTGCCAGCGATGTATCTAACCGGTTGATCTGTGAGGCTGTATTGTAGCACAGCTTAGCCAGAATGCTGGTGACATTGCTTATTTGCTCTTTCCAAATATTAACTAAACTCTGGTTACTGTTTTGATTCATCCTGGACAGTGCCTTGGAAATTGACTATGGCTTTTACTGACAGTGGCACTCGCCATTGGAACGATTCTCTTTTCTTCATATAATTACACGAAATTATTAACTTACTAATTCTTACTTTATCTTCACATTCGCTTACCTTGTTTAGCTTGTATCGATCAAGAGTTTCTGTTCTGTTCTGTTCTCAGCCATCATCGTTTCGAGGTTCGGCCGCATCATGAGGAATATTCCTCAAGCGTGTTCAAGAGTGTAGCAGCTGCTATATCAGGCTATATATATAATATGTGCGTATATATATATATATATATATATATATATATATATATATATATATATATATATATATAATACCGTGCTTAAAGTGTGGGAAAATAAGTGCATGGGCGCCCCTTATCTTTCCAGTCAGTGCTGGCCAATAAGTGGCAGGACGGCATAGAGATTTAAAAATAAGTGCATGAACGCCGTCTATGACCGTCCAGGCACACTTTAAGCCCTGTATATATATATTCGTTTTAATGAAAAACCACATGGGTACATAAAGAAAGGATAATGAAAAATGACATATGGCAGGAACTGTGAGGAATTAATTATCTGTTGTGAGGATGGCGTCAATCAAATAAAAACGAGATCTGGCTCCTCTTCAGAATAATTGTGATCTACTCAGTGAGATGAATTTTGCTTTGAATCAAACGACATCTTGACATGTGACTTTATCACATTAGTTCATAACAATGTAGTCGCTGGATTGACTTGATTTTCTCCATTTTACTGCCATTGTTTTTCGCTTAAAATTCTTTGTTTGTTAATCTTCTCCCTTGATATGCTGCTCTGTTTCTGATGAGGTTATGACTAATTTTCATTCTGTAAACATCAGTGTATAGTTCTATACATACAGTTAGGCCAGAATATCATTATAAAGAGATGTGACTATAGGCATGGTTTCTTTATGAAAATCACAGAGAGTGATGTGTAATTATTTACTGCTATTTAAGATGCATGTACACATTGTACACTGTACAGTACACCAGAGTTTGTGTGTAATCTTCAGCTGGTACACTAATAATAATGCTTACTCTACATGTACGTACTTTTATGCTCTTAGAAACGCATTGTTGTTTCTGCTGAAGACTATAATATTATGCTCCCATTGTTGTGTCCATTGTTTGTTTGGGAAGTATCAGTGTATACTTACGTGTTTCTTTGACCATTGTTTGCATGTCTTTGTCTTCATGTTTTGTCGTTGTCACCTTGCATTGCAGGGGGTGGAGACAGCGGGCCGCAGTGCAGTTCATGAGGGGGGGTCATACCATTGCGTTGCAAGGGTCTGTCAGCAAATCACAAAGTTATGTCAAGCAGGGTAAGGGTGGCCTTGTTGAGATTGAATAGAACCTGATCTTATCTGCCTCTCGATTTCGTTTTGACTAAGCACCTACGACCGAGCTCTTGTATGCTGTAATGTTAATAATAATAATAATATATTTTCTTTAATTAAACGCCTGCAAGACGCACTGCGCTTTACATTTACAAGTTATGCAGTAATCTTAATTAAACTTATAGTCCAGGCAATCTAGATAAAAATTACCGTCAACCTGGGCAAAATTGTAACCTAAGCTTTCTAAATGTTTTCCTGATCAGAATTTTGTGCTGAATAACATATCCAAAATCCCCTAAAATCCGACCTTGGGGTCACCCCCCAAAATGGGGTTCAAAATATGATGGTTTTCGTGCTTTTTTGCATTGAATATCGGACTGCAGCCTGGTGAAAAATTGTTCACTTTGTGATACAAACATGAAATCTGGTAAATTCTACAAACATGCCATAAGAAAAAGATTTGCCTAGAGGGCCATCGTAGATTTGACCCTTGGCCCCAATGGCAGCCATTTTTAAAAATGGCCGACGGGTTTACAGATTCTAAATTATCTCAGCTTCCAGGACACTTAGAATTGTCATCTTGGTGTCTAAACCTACATAGTTAGGGTAGAAGATTCCAACAGAGTCATTGCAAATGTTCCCCATGGCTTCTATAGCGGCCGTTTTCCAAAATGGCCGACCAAAATTTGGATTTTTCAATATCTCAGCTTCCAGTACACTTAGAATCTTCATCTTGGTGTCTAAACCTACATAGTTATTGTCGAAGATTCCAATATGGCCATTGCAAATGTTCCCCATGGCTTCTATAGCGGTCATTTTCCAAAATGGCCGACCAAACTTTGGATTTTTCAATATCTCAGCTTTAGGTACAATGTCATGTAGAATCATCATGTTGGGGTCTACACAATCATTGTGTGGACCCCAACACAATCACTCACTTCGCCGTCACACCCGTCGGCTTGAGCGAACCTATCGCCGCACACGTTTGCCAGCCGATCATCTGAAGTGGGTCCGATCCGTGCGCTCCTTGCACATTCGCTTCAGGGAGATAGAGGGTCAATATTGGGAGCGTAAGATCTCTTCCAACGCTGGAGATGCCAGACGACTATGGTCCACCTTCAAGGATCTCCTGGGGCGACCTCAACCTTCCTCTACCGCAACGCCTCCACCATTTACAGAAGCTGACTTCGCCAGCCATTTTGCTTCCAAGATCGACGCGATGCGTCGGGATACAGATGGATTTCCACATCCTGAATGCGCTCCTACCGATTGCCGTCTCTCCAGCCTCGACCTCGTCTCTGAGCTAGAGCTACGTCGCCTCATTCTCTCCTCTCTGCCAAAGTACTCTGAATTGGACACTTTGCCACCGTTCCTCATACAGGAATCCATCGACATCTTCCTTCCTTTCCTGACTCTCATGTGCAATGCCTCGCTTTGTGACGGCATTCTACCGGCATCCCAGAAACGGTCGATCATCACGCCGATCCTGAAACAGCTGGGACTTGACCCTCTTCTGCCGTCTAGTCATAGGCCTATTGCTGATGTTACTTTTATATCTAAAATTGTTGAAAAGCTTGTTGCTATTCAGCTTTTTAGGTACTTGGACTCGAATATGCTCCTCCCACCATACCAATCTGGCTTTCGTAAGAGGCTCTCCACCGAGACCCTTCTTCTGCATCTTCTCTCTGATGTTTACAATTCTATTGACAGATCGCATGTAACTCTTCTGGCTCTCTACGACGTGAGTGCTGCTTTCGACACTGTCGATCATGATATTCTCATTCATCGACTTTCTACTTCTTTTGGCATCTCTGCTCTGTCCCTTCACTGGCTCACATCTTATCTAGCAGACCGCTCCTCTTCCATTGTCTTTCACTCCACTCGTTCCCCTTGTATCCCCGTTCCAATCGGTCTTCCACAGGGCTCTGTTCTAGGGCCCTTGCTCTATACTTTTTCACTGCAGACATTAGCTCTTTGCTCGCTTCTTGCTCATTGCGAAGTCACTCCTACGCTGATGATGTCCAATCATATGCCCATTGCTTTGCTGAGGAAGCAGCCAATACTGTCCGCCTTATAAGGTCTGCGTTTCTGAAACCCTTACTTCTTGGTTTTCGTCAAATCGACTGCGACTTAATTCTTTGAAGACGCAATTCATTTGGCTGGGAACTCGCCAGTAGCTGGCCAAGATTGACTTGGCTGCTCTCGCACATGAGTTTCTCCTTGTAACCTTCTCTACCTCTGTTCGAGACATTGGGGTCATCTTGGACCAAGAACTCTCCTTCTCTAAGCACATCTCTTCCCTGTCACGTGCCTGCTATTACCAAATTCGACAGCTGCGCGTCGTTGCTCGCTCTCTCTCATTCACTGCATCTTCTACTCTTGTCCATGCCTTTGTTTGCAGCCGCTTAGATTACTGCTCCTCTCTTTATGTTGGCCTCCCGCAGGTCCGCCTCAACTCCTTGGTCAGGGTCTTTCGATCTGCAGCACGCTTGGATACTTTGGAAAATGACCGCTATAGAAGTCATAGGGAACATTTGTAATGACCCTGTTCGAATCTTCTACCCTAACTATGTAGGTTTAGACACCAAGATGAAGATTCTAAGTGTACTGGAAGCTGAGATATTGAAAAATCCGAATTTTGGTCGGCCATTTTGGAAAATGGCCGCTATAGAAGCCATGGGGAACATTTGCAATGACCCTTTTGGAATCATCGACCCCATCTATGTAGGTTTAGACACCAAGTTGACAATTCTAAGTGTACTGGAAGCTGAGATAATTTAGAATCCGTAAACCCGCCGGCCATTTTTAAAAATGGCTGCCATTGGGGCCAGGGGTCAAATCTACGATGGCCCTATGACCAAATCTTTTTCTTATGACATGTTCGTAGAATGTACCAAATTTCATGTTTGTATCACAAAGTGAACAATTTTTAACCAGGCTGCAGCCCGATATTCAATGCAAAAAAGCACGAAAATCATTATATTTTGAACCCCATTTTGGGGGGTGACCCCATGGTCGGATTTTAGGGGATTTTGGGTATGTTATTCAGCACAAAATTCTGAGCAGGAAAACATTTAGAAAGCTTAGGTTACAATTTTGCCCAGGTGAAACTGTAAATTGCCTGGACTATTAGGCTAACTACTAACTGAACAGACAGCTTTGCAATTACACGGCGCCAATGGCAGCCTACAAAGCAAATCCGCCCAACGGGGGCTCGAACTTACTACCTCTCGCACTCTTGGCCAGCGTGTTAACCACTACTTTACCGCCCTCCCCCTCCCAATGTTGTCTTTGAGGTTATGATTAGGTTTGTCTGTTGTAATAAAAAATTGTGTATTGGCTCACACTGTTTGAAGACTTTGACGATCGTTCTCTCTAGACCTTACAGTATATTTCACAAATGTATAAATGCACGCAATCGTGGATTCAGTCATCCACACCCTTCCCACAGGGCCCCCCCAGCGGACCTAGGCCTACCTCTGTCAGCCAAGGGTTTAGTAGGCCTATACTTCGTCTCTGTCTTCTTCAGTGGCTACCAGTCAGAGTCTGTTTGCGTCAAGTGTTTTAATATTTTTTTAATTGTTACACTATGATTTTTTGTGGATCATGCAAAATCTCTTTACAGGTTCTTCCAGAGTTGATTGTGAATTTCCATCCGGCAGATTTAGTTGAAACTCACTGACCTTTAAGGATTTATATGGTTTGTTTTGAGAAGGAAACCGGGACCATCTATGTTGCAGGCCCTATGTGCGCAACTGCGTATAATGGGGGCGAATATTAACCCAGATGAATATGGTTGCGTATGGGACTATGTAGGCCTTTGAACACGTTTGAAACGGAGTGGGGTGCAGCAAAATAATTACCAGTATATTATTATAATGATCTATTATTGGCCTTGTTCAATGAGTCACTGAACATCTCTCAGACAGCAGAACCTAGTAGTCTCACTACTACCAGGAGAAGTAGACGTGTGTAGGCCTGCGGGGAGAGGGCAAATTTTGTCAGAATTTCTGCGTACATAGGCCTACTATAAAGGATGGTCCCATGCATATGGCCTCTGTTTTGGATATTATGCCTCTGACTTAGCCTGCTTATTAAGTTCTAGCTTCTATAACTACCCTGTTTTTTTCTTTTTAAGGGTAATTATGTCCGTGATAATTAGGCATAGGGGCCGTCCATAAAGTACGTCACGCTCCAGGGTGGGAGGGGGTGTAAGAAAGTGTGACAGTTTGTGACAGGGGGAGGGTCAGGCCATGTGTGACGTCACACATTTATTTTTTAAATTCTTTTTATTTTTTTTGTTTTTAGTACCTAAAATCCGGCCCGGCCAGGCGTGTCTAATGCCCGGCCTGGCGGGATAAAAGTTGATTTCCCGTCACTATCAAAGCGTTTAGGGACACACGTCACTATCAGAGGGATTAGGGATAGTATCCTAGGGTTTAGAGGGTTAGGTAAATGGTTGTTTTTAAATTTTTTGTTCGAAAGTGTGACGTACTTTAGGGGGGTCCGAGATTTGTGAGTTTGTGACAGGGGGAGGGGGGTCAAAAATAGCGTGACGTACTTTATGGACGGCCCCATACATCTTTAGTGCGATGTACCATAACGTATAAAGAAATCATTTGTTGTTGTTGTGCAAAGATATGTCGGTCGTGCAGAATATGTGTTCAGCTTAGAGACATTTTAATTCTAGCATGTGTTGTTAAGTGTTTTCTTCAGTAGCCTATCAGCCGAATGTATGACCGTATGCCATTCACAGGCCTTGAAAGCAGGGGCTTCTACCCCCTCCCCCCATCCCTAGACAACTGGGGAGGGAGTAGAAGTGGGCTCAAGTTGGGCCTACCTTCTATAGGGATAGAAGCCCCTGCTTGATAGTCTTGATAGTCAAAGCGCACATTAAACTGCTTGAACAAGAACTCTGTACACTTCTTGAAACACGTCTGGACTGGAAATGTTCGAAACATTAAAATGCTGAAATGCCGTTGCGTTAAGAAAATCAACACAATTAATCAATGAGAGGGTTCGGCAATGTCATCTCAATGTAGGTCGGGTACCGGAAGTGTAGCAGCTGTAGCTGGTGCACTACATTAAATAGTCTGATGACTTAGGCCTAGTAGATTTTCGCCGTTGCTACAACTTATTACTGTAGCCTTAACTCGACCCGGACCACCAAGGACTACTCTCACGGACAACCCTTCTAACTCAACGCAGCGCGCTCATGAATAAGCGTATGCCCCGCACTTGGCTTTCCAGTGGCGCTTTAGAAATTAGGAGATTACGATCACAAATGTAATCGGATTATATATAGGCTAGCGGCCGTCTATGACCTCGACCCTGTTCATTTTTCAATGAATTTTATCGGGTGAGATCCTTCACCACCGCTCTCCCGTTTGGGACGCCACGCCATTTAGGTCCGCGTGGACGGTCCGTGCTAGCCAGAGATTTTGAATCTCTGAAATAGCCACCTTAGGGAAGCGAACCGCGGCCCGCACGCTCTCTTTCAGAGTCGCGTGCAGAGCCAGCGCTCTTACCGATGTAGCTAACTTGGTCAGTGACCTGGCATATACCCCGCAGTCGATCGAGTTGATCGATCGAGTCGATCATAACTCGGCCAAGTCGAGTCGATCGAAAAATCGTCGACTCGATCGACTTGCAAGTCGAGTCGATCGTGAGTCTTGCCAAGTCGAGTCGATCGAAAAATCGTCGACTCGATCGACTTTCAAGTCGAGTCGATCGTGAGTCTTGCCAAGTCGAGTCGATCGAAAAATCGTCGACTTGCAAGTCGAGTCGATCGTGAGTCTTGCTAAGTCGAGTCGATCGTTGTTTCATCTACTCGACCCGACTTAGAAATATTTTACTCAGCCTACTATTTCTTGAAGTCTCAAAGTGACCTATACAGTTTTTGCACACAAGTTCAGCTAACGAACCTTTTGGCAGCTGTCGATTTCGTGTTAGTGGAACTGTGAAAGTTGACTATTATAATAGACGTGCGTTTTCGATTTGAGTTGAACGAATACAGGGTAACAGGAGCGAATACAAAAATTTTGGAAGGGTGGACAAAATTTGTGGTCTTGAAGCGACAGAAATTTTCCTTGGTCTTCCGCCGAAAGAATCTTTTTTACTCTTTCGCCCAAAAAACTTAAAAAAACCCGTGGCGACTTTGGTTTTTTAAAACTGATGACTTTTTTAGTCATGTGCTAGGCCTACTTTCTCTCTCACCTTCCTGTTCCCGTTGCGTTGATTTACAGCTTATTTTTTAAACCTGATGGAGGGAGGGACCACGTCATATGCGAATCTCTGAATGGGGTGGGGCATGGCCGGATTGGCCCCTTTCTTGGATCCTCTCCTGAATGAGCATGATACAGATCTACTATTATATGCCTGTATATGCAAGTCATGTAGATGTTAATTTTGAGAATATAAAAGGAGACCTTTTATCACGTCACTTCGATTATGATACAATTCTACAATTAAATAAGTTCCCTGAGAAAACGAAATTAGGCCTATTGTGACGTCACTTCGATCCTGCAGGACACAGATCTGCCATCATATTATTTCATTAATGTTGAGAATACAGAACTAGGCCTATGCCTATTGTAACGTCACTCTGATTATGATGCAATTTTGCTATTATATTATAATTAAGTTCACATCAAGAATTTAAAAAAACAGCGCCAATTGTGACGTCACATTGATTATGATACAAATGTACCAGACCTATTATGGAAGTGCATTTTGAGAATCTAAACAAGGTCTAGTGTGACGTCACGTCGATTATGAGACAAATGTACTTTTATAGAAGTGCATATTGAGCATATACAGGGTGGGCCAGCATAAATGTCCCGACTTTGCAGGCGTATAACTTCGCCAATTTTTAACATTTATTTGTACTTGATGCATCAAATTAAAGGTATTTCACTCTAGTATTAACTCTAAAAAAGTCGAACTGATACTAGTCTCGGTTTTAATTATATACTTGGATCAGCGCTAGCTACCGTTTTTTGTCATTACTGACGCATTATGACGCCGTTTCCCGGGAAAATTCTATCGTTTTTTGCTAAAACGCGCGTAGACACGATCATTTTGAGTGTTTGTAGGGTCCCTACCATGAGTATATTCTAATCGCAAAACCGCGTCCTTTCAATTTTGCCAACAGCCGTGCACTGCCATGCGCTGCTTCAGACGCTTGCACGCTGCCAGTCGTTTCTTTGCGTAAGAGCTGGAGAGTTCGTGGGACTTCTCGTCGACAAATTACTTTAACTTTAGGTCTATAATCTTTTCCAATACGCTATTCAGTGCTTCCAAGACGGCCTGTTTTGCGCTGAATTTGCATGCAGGGCCTGCCCTGGTCATTGTCTTGACTGCAAATGTACGCGGACACACGAGCAATGTTAGCGGATGTGAGCGCCGTGCGCTCCGATTCCCATGGTTTGCAAGTAGAAAGTCCTGTTTTATTAATTTTCCGTAGCAGATAATACAAGGTATTGTTTATTCCATCCTCTGTTAGAATATTCGTTAATCATTTCAAACGAATTAAATCCCTTACCAGTTCGTAAAATTAAGATCGAAACGCGATCATCGTCTGTCAACGGCGCCAGGTTGCGTCACAAATGACAGCAAAATATGGTAGCTAGCGCTGTTCCGGGCATATAATTAAAACCGAGACTAGTATCAGTTCGACTTTTTTAGAGTTAATACTAGAGTGAAATACCTTTAATTTGATGCATAAAGTATAAATAAATGTTAAAAATTGGCGAAGTTATACGCGTGCAAAGTCGGGACATTTATGCTGGCCCACCCTGTACATTGTCAACAAGGTCTATTGTGACGTCACTTCGATTATTATACAGATCTAGCAGAATATTATGTTCGTTTTGCGAATATAACACCGGGTCTTTTATGACGTCAGTCACGTCACTTCTATTATAATACAATTCTACTATTAAATAAGTTCACTGGAAAAACGAAATTAGGTCTATAATTGTGCCGTCATTTCGATTATAATACAGATCTGCTGTCATATTATTTTATTTTCTTAATACAAAACTGGGGCTGTTTAAATGCAACATCGCTCTGATTATTATACAAATCTACTATTATACGTTCAGTTTTAGAATATAAAACTAGGCCCATTGTGACGTCACCTAGATCATGATACAGACCTACTATATATTAAAGAAGTTCATTTTGAGAATGAAATAGTCCTATTGTGGCTAACCTCGATTGGGATAATGAACTGTTATTATAGAAGTACATTTTGAGAGTATAAACTAGGCCCATTGTGACTAACTTCAATTATTGTTTCATTTACATAATCTAAAACGAGGCGTATTGTGACGTCACTACGATTACAGTGCAAATCTATAAATTCACTGAGAATACGAAATTAGGCATATTGTTACGTCACACAGATTTATGACACAGATCTACTATCGTATAATTTCATTTTAAGATCATATAACTGCAGATGGTGAGCAAGAGACAAAACTAGGCCAAGTCGACGCGAAGTCGATCGAGTCGATCGTCGGCTGACCCAAGTCGATCGAGTCGTAGAAAGGTCGACGAAGTCGATCGAGTCGATCGTCGGCCGAGCCAAGTCGATCGAGTCGTAGAAAGGTCGGCGAGTCGACGAAGTCGATCGAGTCGATCGTCGCACGAGCCAAGTCGATCGTAGCCCACGACTCGATCGACTGCGGGGTATAACCTGGCATACAAAGAAATTAAAATTCCTAAGTTTATTGATCGATTCATGGTTTTTTTTAACGTGCAGTTGTACACAAAATTTACAGTTCTAAATGGATTTGTGCAGTTGTAGGCCTAGAATCACCTCTGTACAATTAAAACTAGTAAAAAGTTAATTGTCCTCCGATTGGAAGTAATTTACCATGGAAGATGGGAGAGGAAAGAAGGAGTTGTGCAGTTCTAAAAATTACTTAAAAACAATAACAGCCTGTATCGATTATAGCCTAACTGTCAAAAGTTCGCAAACTTAGACCCGCGCTTTGCTTGTTTACCATTTTGGTAGCATCGACCTCGACCCACTGCGCACGCGCACACGACATATCGATTCAACGTATTAATTAATCAATCGTTCATTTACGCATCTATAAGCTTAGATGATGATAGACCTACTAAGCTGTGACAGTCGCAACTTAAGCAAAACTAGGTGAGACATTCAGGAGCCAGAAACTGAAATAAGTCGATAAGAACTATTAAGAGGGCAGAGCAGTGTGAGGCGTGTTCGAACAATTTAACAGCTCTAACTCATCGTCCGTTGACAGCTGAAACTTGAGAATGTCCTATCAGACCCAAGATCAATCCACACATGTATTCAAAGAACCTTGTATCGGACCAGTGTATCCGCCACTAAATGACAGGAATGTCGTTGACCCAACGATAGCGAAAACTGAAGAGACCATCACAAGACGGACTGCAGCAGGGTTGCCAGATGTCGTCAAAAAGTAGCCCAACAGTCGAGAGATGAGCAGCTGAATCACAGCATAAATAACAAATCTCTACTTGCGTATGTTGCGTTGCTGCCTGTTGACTAGTTTTCTGGTCATCGCCATTTTGAAAGCGCCAATTCACACGTAAGATAATCAGTGGCGGTGCTAGGTGTAATAGCGCAATGTAAACATATAACATATGCAATAGTGCGCTATATTAAGCCCCCCTAAAGGCCATCCGGTGTTTTACATGTAAAAATGAAAAATCCATGATCAGCCGCCCCCCCAACTGAAACCATAGCCTATGCACGAAATTTCGACCAGATGACTAAAAAGGTCAGAAATTTTGGCGCCTGAAAATGGAAAAGTTCCTCCGCGGGAATTCAGCCCCCAAAACTGAAATCCTGGCGCCGCCGCTGAAGATAATGCAGTAATAATGAGACTTTACAGTGTTGCATTGTAACGTCGTAAACCGCTTACCCTCAGGATGGCGGACTATTCTAAAATCAGTTACACATTCTGACTGCAGCAAAGACTGGGAGTCGTAGCCTACAGTACTGTTTGTTATTTATACTGTGCGAGCACATAGAAAAGTAGCCCAACTCGCGCTTTTCGCGACGTACTGTGACTGCTTTATCGCGTGACATCGACCGCCGATTAATAGTCGCTTGATGGTGATTTGTGGGGATGAGGGGGGTGTCAGAAGTGGGAGGGTTGGGGGTGAGGGGAGGTAAGAATTGTCGAAGAGGAATTATGAATTCCGATTGGTGACTTATAAGACGAAGCCGCCATCTGTTAATTGCTACTTGTGCTGATTTATATGATTTATAACGACTCTAAGAATAGGTTTGCAGTTCAAATTAATCATTTTAGACTATTTTTAGTTAGGTTAGATGTGTTTACCAACTCGGTCGTTGTTCTGTGACTGACCTTCGAAGGCGCGATTGATGATGGCCCTTTAGGGGGCAGGGGGTGCCGAGATGGGGTTTTAAAGGCGCAGGAGAAATGTACACTTCGCGCTGACACTGAAAGCTGATGAGGCGGCTAAGCAAGATTCTTTTTCTGTATGCCCAGTAATATGTCTCTCCTCAGTCTCTGTCCGGTTCTGTCTGTCTGTCTGTCTCTGTCTGTCTATCTCTGTCTCTCTGTCTGTGTGTCTCTCTCTAACACACACACACACACACACTCAAACACACACACACACACACATACAGATCAATAGTTTGTTTGTTTAGACCCAAGGAACGTTTATGGTCTACAAAACGCTTTGTTGTTCAAAAATCCCAAAATGGCTACGCAAAAGACATGCCGAACCAATGCGACACCATGATGGTGGACCGGCCGATGTTCTAGGCAAACACAGACCATGCAATGGGGCCAACCACGTTCACCCCTCCCCCCGCCCCACCCCAGTGACCCCACCCACCCCAGTCAAATTGTTCGGCGACGAACCGACTATTCCCATAGGACAATAGGTCTATGAGTCTGTCGAGATCTGTCCATAACCTCTTTTGTGTTTTCGTGCGTTTAGCTTTCTTGACTTCAGCGCAAATTAACAACGAACAAATCCTTTGATCTGTAAGAAGTTTTTCTGCTTTACAGAAATATTTATGGCCAATGGTCCTTTCTCTGACCCCCGTAATTCATCCCTGTCTACGACGACTCTATGCGTCCGTCCGTTCGTTTGTGTGTGTGTGTGTGTGTGTGTGTGTGTGTGTGTGTCTGTGTGTGTGTGCGTGTGTGGTTTGATATTTCCGCAGCTATACGTGTATAGCTGCGAGTGTTGGGCGCTACTGAAATGCTTTGATTGTATTTGGGCCTAAATTCTTTTAGATAGGCCTACTTCTCTTTGTGCATCCATAGAGAAGAGCACACACTCACACACACGCTTACAGCGACAGGCAGGCAGAGAAATTTAAGAGACTGACAACAGACAGATACAGGAGACAGACAGACAGACAGACAGACAGACAGACGAGTCTTTATAGTCGCAACTGTCACATATAGGCTATAGCCTACCTTCTTGCGTTGCTGCTTCAGCTTTCAGTACCAGCACCAACTGAACATTTATGCAGCGCCTTTTAACGTCCTATCCCAGCAAGCAGCCATTGGACATCATTAGTCATAGTGCTTTATAAGGTTAGCTGAATGACCCACAACGATGAAATCGGTTAACTTAGACCGTTAAGTAGACAACGGATATCTAATCTGATTCAATCCTGTCTTATCATGTGTACATTGCACACCTATTTTTAAACAGACATGTAGGTTGTAGGGCTGTAGGCCCTATCAGACATTGAACACGAGGTCACCGCTTCAAATGCACGCGCAAAAAGCACAAAGCTCAAGCGATGGGAAGTTGTAATCTTCGTCGGTTAGAAAAAACATCTCCATTAATATTAATTACTGTTGTTATCGATTAAACTGTGTGACTCGTTTGGCAACTTCGTCTCACACACACACACGCACACACACACACACACACACACACACACACAAATCAGTGACACAAACTCCGTTAAAGCACTCATGCATGAGAGACGTAGAAATGATTGACAGGCTACAGACAGACAGATCGACCAGCAGGCAGGCAGGCAGGCAGGCAGGCAGGCAGGCAGGCAGGCAGGCAGGCAGGCAGGCAGGCAGGCAGGCAGGCAGATAAATAAATTGACAGAGAGGCTATCACAATCGGTGATCGTTTGCTTTGTAATCTTAAACCGGTAGCTGATCGAGAAGAAAACGCAGGCTGTTGAATCAACACTCATGGCACAAAACGATCAACGGACATTCATTCATACTTACTTACTTCCTCTTTCTTTTTAGATTTTTAGATTTTTACGACTGACGTCAACTCTGTTGGGGATCACCTGTAATTCAAACCAGACGATCTCTGATCACGATTCACTTATATTAGTCTGCATTCTGCAAACGGCATTTCATGTCATACGATCATATCATATGGTGCACGTCGATATAAGCTAAGCGTTTATGACATCGATCATAGCAAGTGTCCTGCGCTTTGCTTTCAACAGGCGCTTTGGAAAGTAGATTAATTTGACGCTTTCGTTAAACCGTTCGAATCCCGGACCCGCTGTCCTATGACTCTATGAGTCGTGTAACACAGTTAACAACTGAAACTGGAACTGAAACTGGAAGTCTGGAACACGGGACTCATATGTATACGGCGAAATGTGATCGGAGAGACTCCGATTAGGAAGAGGAACAGAGCGTATCATACAGCGCAAAGGTGAGCATGCGCATTGCGTACTACAGAGTGCGACTGCAGGTAAGCCTAATAATTAATTATTGATAGGCCTAATTATTATTGATAGGCCTATTATCGTGTCATTTGGATCAATCGACTGCTATGAGATTAAGACGAGGATGAAGATGAAGTCGAGATATGACGGCCATTAGTGATCTTCACTGATTACAGTCGATATTTATAATATTTTTATCGACTCTAAAAGTCGTCATAACTGACAGCAGCCGGAAGAGTTGAATTGTGCTCTCTGCTTTGGTCCGTCTGTCCGTCCATCTGTCTACGTGTCTGTCTGTTTGTCCGTATACTGACCTGTCTGTCTGTATGTCTGTCCGTCTGTATGTCTGTCTGTCTTTATGTCTGCCTGTCTATCCGTCCATATGTCTATGTGTCTGTCTGTTTGTCCGTATACTGACCTGTCTGTCTGTCTGTCCATCTTTCTATGTGTCTGCTTGTCTGCCTGTCTGCGTGCCTGTCTGTATGTCTGTCTGTCCGTCTAACTGTCTGTGTGTCTGCCCATCATCTATCTATGTTTGTCTGTCTGTCTGTCTGTCCGTCTGTGTATCTTGGTGTGTCCGTATGGCTGTTTGTCTGTCTGTCTTTCTGTCTGTCTGTCTGTCTATCTATATAGGTCTGAGTGTCTATCGTTTGAGTCGTACATCAGAAGGCGAAGGGTCGAGAGAGAGCAAGAGTGCCGATCAAGTGGATCTGTTTTCATCTCATCGATGACATCTCAGATTGAAGCAAATGGACGAAGACAAAGCGCAGTAACAGATGTTTAGACGAGTGGCAATTGGGGGGGGGATGGACGTGGATGGGGGCGAGAGAGGGAGGGGTGGACAGGACATCGGCGTATCTTATAATAATCTCTCACTTAAAAGCGACGGGCAGACGGACGGACGAGTGAACGAGACGCTTTGTAACGAACAAGAATAAATAAGATCAGATTTGTTCTTCATATGAATGAACTTGTAACTTTTTCATTTTTCTTTCACAGTTGATCAACAACGTACGACGACATTCTCAGAAGTCGTTTTGTCAGCGCTCGTGAATAAGATCGTGCCCTGCACTTGGCTTTCAAGTGGCGCAATTGGACATTTTGGAGATTACGTTTACGATTTTCGACGGTTCGTTTGACTCATTCGCAAACTAAGAGGAAGCGGACGTTGCAATAAATCTGAAACGCAGTCCACAAGGTGACGACGACTACGACGACTCTATCGTCTCTGAAAGGTAGACCTATAAGTCTTGGCGATCAAAACTAGAGGCGTCACAAAACTCCGAACAGAGATGGCCGCCAAGATGCGACGTCACAGCTTGGCAGTAATGTCGTCGTCATATCTGCCGCAGTCGGTGACGTCATCGTCGTCGTCATTGCCGCATCATCGAGCGACGGCGATTAACGGTGAGTTGAAGGTCATTCCTCCGCTGGACACGCTGGACAGTAGGAGGTCATCGACATCGGGCAGCAACAGATCAAAGGTCGTTGACCAAGCGACGACAGAAAGGTCTCGAGATGGCGCTGTACGGATCCCTTCCTCCTCTTCATCCTCATCCTCCTCCTCCTCCTCCTCCTCCTCAGCTGCTGCAGTCAGGGCTCGTCGTCACAGCGTCGCCATCCATCCTGGCGCTGCTCTGTCGGTGATGGAGAGTGGTGGTCGCCAGGCAACAGCGAGATCAGCAGCAGCATCATCAAAGAAGATGCCGTCGCGACCGACCGCATCCGGGATCATAGACGACCTGATACGGTTGGCTGACGAGTCACTCATCCCTAACCTCTGTCTGCCGACCGGGTCTGCCCTCCACCAGGCGGTCATCCAGGAAGTCGACGAATCGACAGCTGCCGACTAACTACTGCCATAGGTCGAAGAAGGATCAAAGGATCAAAAGCATCAAAGGATCATCATGATGAACACGCTTTGATCCTTTGATCCGCTGAACGATGTGAACATCATCTCTTGAACCAAAATACATTGACAGTATAATAAACTGGACAGCGTCCCCCTATTATATCATGAACCATGGTGTATCGAGGGAGAGATTCCTGCGTAAGTCGTGACGGTATAATTGCTTTAACGTTTGCACAAAACGTGTGGCAACGATCACTTGAAAGCGCAGTGATGCTGAAAGGCTGTTTTTCAATGCATGGCGTCATCAAAGAGATGGAATTCTAATTCAATGAAATTCTGAATTATTTATCGTATACGATTTCCTGCTCGCCATGTGCATGGTAAACTATCGTTTTAAAACACTCTGACTGAGTCGTTAAAGCATATTAATATACCGATGCAAACCGTCGTACATATATTTTTTTCTCATGTAGGCCTATATATATAGTCTGCTACTGCGGAAAATCAACCACACGAATCTTCGCTCCTTCCTCTCCTCTTTCCACTTCCTTCCATCCTCCCTCCCTTCTTCCCTTTCTCCATCCTCTTCACTTCCTTCCTGCCTTCCCTCATTCGTTCCCTGATCACTCCGTCGATGAATTATAGATCTACGTCTCTTTTGATCACGCGTAGCCATTTCTTTCAGTCAATAATTAATTACAGCTACACTTGAGGTAACTTCTGTCGCCTATTCGTTGACTAAAAAATTTCGATTCGCATGTCGTGTTGTTTTTGTTGTGACTTGTGAGCAGCATTTCTCCTTCCGTTCATATCATTATCTCTGATTTTTAGCATACAGTTCTACACAAAATGTGCAGTTCTACACAAAATGTGCAGTTCTATAGACGGATTTGTGCAGTTGTAGAAGCACTTCTGTGCAGGTTAAAAAGTAACGAAGAAGGTCGTTGTCATCCGATTTGGAGTTATTTGCCATGGAGGATCATGAGAAGGAAAAGAAGAGGCAGTGCATGCAGCAGTTCTATAGAAATTACTTAAAAGAAGACCTCATCTCTGGAGTTACACCATAATATTATTTACTTTAAAGTTTTCAAGCAGAATTTTACAAATTTCATTCTCTTTTCATCGATAGGTCTATAACTCTGTAGGTCAAAGGGTATATATGCACAATTGCACAATTGCACAATAGCACAATTGCACAATGGAACAATTGCACAATTGCACAACTGCACAATTGCACAGTTGCACAATTGCACAATTGCACAGTTGCACAATTGCGCAGTTGCACAATTGCACAGTTGCACAATTGCACAATTGCACAGTTGCACAATTGCACAATTGCACAGTTGCACAATTGCACAATTGCACATATGAGTTTCGGTGCATCGTTTGGTGGTTGTATCTCGGGGGCGACGGTGTGTGTGTAGGTGGGTGAGTGGGTGCACATGAGTGGGTCGTCGTTGATTTCACGGCGTCATTCGCTATGTATTAGCGAGATGCTTATCTCCATCTCCCGATGCATACTCCTCTGTCTCCGCAGCCACTGCAGCAGAAGGTGATGATGCAATGACTGAATGAGGAGGAGAAGGAGGAGAAACGCTGCAATTGTCGACCATTTGTCCGTTGGAATTCCCTCTCCTCCACCTCCTCCTCCCATTCCTCTTCCTCCTATTCCTCCTCCTCCTCCTCCTCCTTGTCGTCGTCATCGTGTCTCTCGGTAGCCACCTGGTGGTCAGAGTCAGAACGACGATTGCTGTGGCGATATATAAACAGCAGGCGACCAGTAGACCGGAACCGAGGCAGAGTCGATGCATGACCAAATCAAAATCCCTCTTCAAAGCCAGACTCACTTCTCTCCTGATCCGCTCCTCTTCCAACGCGATCACTGCCTCATCTTCCGCTTCCTCTTCATCCTCCATCACCATCCATGTATCATTTTTAAGCCCATATCCTTCTCTTCCTCTTCCTCCTCCTCCTCCTCCCCCTTTTCCTCCTCCTCCTCCTTCTCCTCCTGTCCCTCCTCTTTTTCTTCCCACTCCTTTTTTCGCTCCTTCTCCACCTCCTCCTCCCCCTGCATCTCCTCGTTCTCCTCTTATTCCTCCTTTTGCTCTTCCGACTCTTCCTTCTTTCCCGGTTCTTAAAGCTCGTCCCTTCCCCTTCACTTCTCTTCTTCTCCCTGCTCCTCCTCTTCCTCCTCCTCCGGCTGCTCCAGGTCTTCCACCGCAGGCGGAAGAAGGATTTGAATCCGTCAGAGAAGCAGACGATGAAACGTCGTTCATTGTCTGCTGACGACAGAGACTCAACAGCGGAAAGAAGGAAGAGTGCGACCTCATTCGCCACTCCAGGTCCTCCAGTCCTTCCTTTTCCTCTAGGCTTTCATGATCCTCTTGGCCCTGGTGGCCCTCTTGGCCCTGGTGGTCCTTTTGACCCTGATGGTCCTCTTGGCCCTCGTGGTTCTCTTGACCCTGGTGGTACCCTTGTCCCTGGTGGTCCTCTTGGCCCTGGTGGTCCTCTTGGCCCTGGTGGTCCTCTTGTCTTGTGCGGTCCTTTTGGCCACGGTGGTCCTCTTGATTTGCGTGATCCTCTTGGCCCTGGTGGCCCTCCCGGCCCCGGTGGTCCTCGTGGCCCTGGTGGTCCTCTTGCCTTGCGTGGTCCTTTTGGCCACGGTGGTCCTCTTGATTTGCGTGGTCCTCTTGGCCCTGGTGGCCCTCCCGGCCCCGGTGGTCCTCGTGGCCCTGGTGGTCCTCTTGCCTTGCGTGGTCCTTTTGGCCACGGTGGTCCTCTTGATTTGCGTGGTCCTCTTGGCCCTGGTGGTCCTCTTGGCCCTGGTGGTCCTCTTGGCCCTGGTGGTCCTCTTGCTTTGCGTGGTCCTTTTGGCCACGGTGGTCCTCCTGATTTGCGTGGTCCTCTTGCTTTGCGTGGTACTCTTGGCCCTGGTGGTCCTCTTGGCCCTGGTGGTCCTCTTGCTTTGCGTGGTACTCTTGGCCCTGGTGGTCCTCTTGGCCCTGGTGGTCCTCTTGCTCTGCGTGGTCCTCTTGGCCCTGGTGGTCCTGTGGGTTCTGTTTCCGACGTCCTCTGTTGGGGTAGGACCTTCGGAAGAGGCGGAAGAGAGCCTCTGCGCTGAACGACAGCTGGATGTAGACGAAGGACTCTCGGTGACTGAAACAGAGAACGGCAACCGACGAGCACAGACCCTGCTCGGCACCAACGTAGCTCACCACTCCCATCAGGTATCCGTACGAGTGCAGCCATGGCAACAGACTCGCTCTGATTCCGCAGCCTCGATTCAGCCGGCCAATCAGATCGTCGATTACGTCACCGTAGAACTGGAGTTCGTCGCGGAAGTAGGTGGCGCCACCATCCACGGATTCGCGATGGCTGCGAAGAACGGCCGCGAAGAAAGGTCGTGACCTCAGCACGTCACCTGATCGGAGGTTAGAGGTCAACGCTTGACCTTCGTCGTCGTTGTTGTGGTGGAATGGCCAGGCGATGAAAGACGAGAGCATGTCGTCAGTTCGACGCCTGGCTCGGTCCAACGTCATCCGTGACGTCAGGCGGATGTCACGTGTTCTTGCAGTTGTAAACATCACCGTCCATTCTACGGTCAGAGAAAAGAGGGCAAAAATCAACCACTCTGAAAGCAGAGGGAGACACGTCTAACCCTTATAGGGTTTACCAATCACCACCACTAATTATCTGACCTCCTATTTGTTTGTATGTGCACTTGTTATAGCGCCCCTTCAAGCTCTCTCTACTCAGAGGCGCTCCCGAATGCAGAGCGGACACTGCATCGGAGTTTCACGCCGAAGCACTGAGCAATTGTGAGTGAAGGACTTGCCCAAGGTCCTTACGCGGCGAGGTGGATTCGAACCTCGAACCTTCCGGATTCAAGGCAACCTCGCCCCCTATAACCACTCTGAATGAAATCGACGAGGGTGAACACACCTACCCATCAGCTTTCACCACCACCACCACCCACCCACCCCACTACCACCGCGCCACCACCCAAAACACCCAACCACCACCACCCTCACCACCACCAGTCTGACCTCCTATTTGCTCTGTCGTTCAAATTGAAGAGATTAAAGCGCGACTGAGTGGAGTTCCTGAAGGTCGACGGCTAGCTATAGAGGTCAAGGTCATTGCTTTTCACCTTAGCAGCATGTGATAAAGACCTTAACCTATCAGAACATCTGCTTTTACTGACGCAGTATCCTTGTGTGACGCTGGGGAAATACCAAAGTTTTAGAGGACATTGCATTGATTTACATTGCATGAAACTGCTTTACATTGAATAACATTGATTTACATTGTAAGCCTACGACATTCAATGTACATTTACATTGTATTACATTGCATTGCATTGCTTTATGGCTGAATCACGTTGAATTGCATTAATTTACATGCACCCATAGAGATGGAGTTGAACTGAGAGAATAAAAGGCGCTAGATAATCGAACCTCTTTCCCTGTTCAGTTGCATGATGAGCTGTCCCAGTTGAAACGTTTCTTCCACTTCAGATTCATCGAACTCCAACCGACGAAGATCCTGCAACGAAACCACATCATCGTCGTCGTCGTCGTCGTCATCATCGCCAGCATCATCGTCATCATCGCCATCATCATCGTCGGTTGTCAACATTTTGCACTGTGTAAATGTCTGCATTTGCACTTGTTATAGCGCCCCTTCAAGCTAGCTACTCAGAGGCGCTCCCGCCTGCAGAGGGGGCACTGCATCGGAGTTTCACGCCGAAACGCTGAGCAATTGCGAGTGAAGGACTTGTCCAAGGTCCTTACACGGCGACTTGAGGTGGATTCGAACCTCGAACCTTCCGGCTTCAAGGCAACGACGCCACCACTACACCACCGCGCCCCACGATACTGTCTGTATATCTGTGTCTCTAATATATATCATATATGCTATATAGCCCTGATAGCATATATAGTGTACATAGGCTACGGATCATGACGTGGATGAAACAAGTGTTTCTCCTCTGGAGCTGATTGTTTTCTTGTCTTTATCCGATCGATTTCTGCACATTCCACTCTTCTGCTTTTACGACTGACGCTGGTTCCCTGGCTGCTCGTGAAGAGTTGCTCCTGCACCAGCGCAGTGATTTATTAGGCATCACAGTCAACGCCTACCACGTTCAACTCCATCCAACACACACCCCAGCCCACCCCGCCCCACCCCATCCCACCCCACCCACCCCACCTCGTCTTTATGTTCTTGCAATCTGTCTGTGTCTCTGTCTCTGTCTCTATCTCTGTCTGCTTCCCTGCCAGCTTCTCCTTCCTGAGGCCTACATATGCCACCAGCGGTAGCGTCTGTCTTGTACGGAATTTGTCTCCAGGCAGCACCTTCACAGAAGCCGTCTTAACTTGTGTCTGTCTTGCTGTCTGTATCTCTGTGTCTCTCTGTGTCTCTATCCGTCTCTCTATTTATCTGTAGTTTTCTAAATGTCTCTCTATCTGCCTCTCTCTACACTTGCCTATGTCTATCTGTCTATCTGCTTGTTCGTCCGTCTGTCTGTCTTCTGTCTCTATCTATCCATCCACCCACCCACCCATTTATCCACCCATTCATCCATCCATCCGTCCGCTTATCCGACCGTCGACCCATCCATCCACCCATTCATCACCCATTCATCCATCCATCCGTCCGTCCTTCCGCTGTCAATTCATCCACCCATTCATCCATCGGTCCGTTCAACCGCCCGTCGTTCCATCCATCCATCCATTCATCCATCCATCTATTCATTTATTATGTTTATCTGCCTCATTCTATCTCTGTTTCACTATTTCACTGCATTCATCTGTCTCTCATCCATCGTCTTTACAATAAATTCAACTTCCTAAAGCCCTATAATGATACGGAAGAATGGAAAATACAACAAAAGAAATAAAGAGAGACAGAGACATGCGATGATGCGAAGACACAAAGATAAGAATAGTTATTCATTGATTCATTGTCTTGTTCATTCATTGTCTTGTTCATTCATTGTCTTGTTAATTCATTGTCTTGTTCATTCATTCATTGTCTTGTTCATTCATTGTCTTGTTCATTCATTGTCTTGTTCATTCATTGTCTTGTTCATTCATTGTCTTGTTCATTCATTGTCTTGTTCATTCATTGTCTTGTTCATTCATTGTCTTGGTCATTCATTGTCTTGTATACATAAAATACCTGACGACTAAGATGGATGAAGACACAGCTGATGAGAAGACACGATGCCAAAGGTAAGAAGATGAAAATCAGTCGACCGTAGCAGTCGCTTCCATCGAGGCATCTTCTCCACATCCTCCGTCGCATCCTCCTCCTCCTCCTCGTCGTCGTCCTCCTCCTCCGTGGATCCGTTTTTCTCACTGGAAGGCTGGCAACGGTCGTCAACTTCAGACATGACCAACAGCAGCAGCAGCCGCAGCAGCAGCTGCAGGAGCCAGAGGATGAGGGAAGACAAACGAACTTCTGCGTCTCATCTGATAGCATCTTCATTCCTCCGGACTCCTTCTCATCTTCTTCCTCCCCCTCCTCCTCCTTCTTCTTCCCACATTCCACCTTTCCTTCCTCTTCCCCTTCCTCCTCCTCCTCCTCTTCCTCCTCCTCCTCCTCTTCTGTTTCATTTTCCTTCGTCCAAGTCAACCGTGAACGGAAGGAGGAAAAGGACACAACGACGGAGGTTGGAATAACAGGAGGAGGAAGAGAATATTTGATGCTGCAGGAATGTGATCTCTCTTCCACTACCACCTCATCTGCATCTTCCTCCGCCTCCTCCTCCATTTCGTCCTCCTCTTCCTCCTCATTTGTCTCCAGTTCTTTGTCCTCATCAGACGTCTGCAGCATCACTTTAATATAACCGGATGTCGTCGCTTCCAAAACAATCGATCTCTCTTCGCAAGAATTTAATCAACTCTCTTCGTCACGCGATCAATCGAAAAGATCCTCATTCCAGCTTCCAACTCTTCTCTTCCCGCTCCTCCTCTTTCTCCTCCTCTCGTAGTTCTTTCATCGTCAAAAGAACCGAAGACTGTTGTTGTCGTTTATCGATTCGCATTCTATCGATCGAGATCGATCGATCTAAACTCATTGATTGATTGATTTATGTGCATCGAATTGAAATGACCAGCAGACGATTTCATTTCACGCTGCGACCAAATCTGTCACGTGATCAGAGCGTCGTTCTATAGTCACGTGATCTGAGTGGAGGGTCGACAGCAGAGGGCGCGGAACAGATGCTCCACTTCCGCCTGAGGCGATGACACGGAGACAGCTGCTACTGCTGCTGATGCTGCTACTGCTGCTGCTGCTGCGGATGCAGAAGACGGTGTTGCTATGGAAACCCAGTTGATCGAGGAGTCAGAGTATCAACATTTGATGTTCTGGAAGCGATGCCTAGCACTACTCTCTGCCTATCATGTTGTATGCGCCATTATTATAGAGGAATCGACAAAGCTGACAGCCTAACATACGTGGATATGAGTGAATCTGATCGGTGAGGAATAAGAAGGAAGAGGAGGAGAAGGGAGGAGGTGTAGGAGTACGAAGACGAGGAGGAGGAAGACGAGGAGGAGGAAGACGAGGAGAAAGAGGAGGAAAAAGAGAGGAGGATATGGAGAAGGAAGAGGAGGAGAAGGAGGAGGAGATGGAGGAGAAGGAAGAGGAGAAGGGAGGAGGAGATGGAGGAGGAAGAGGAGGAGAAGAAGGAGGAAGAAAGGAAGGACGAGGAAAAGGAGTAGGAGGATGAGAACGAGGACGAGGAAGACGAGGAGGACGAGGAGGCGGCGGAGAAGAAGGTCGAGGAGGACTCGGAGGAGGAGGAGAGAGGAGGACGACGACAAGGAGGAGGAGGAGGAGAGAGGAGGAATGGCTGGAAGGAGTCAATTTGTTTTCGACCTCGAGGGGATCATATTATAGGCACTGAATATCAAAGTCTAAAAAATCAACTGAATCGCAATAAATAATGAGCCCGCTGGCTATGTGGCTACATTAACCTTTTACCATGCGGTCAAATGGCCAAATCAATCACTTAGATTGTTGCCATAACCCATAGTTATGTGACTAATGTGGCTATAGGGCAATACCGACGGTTTGTGGTATGAGGGTCATAGTTTAATAAAGCGCATATATCTTCAACATTAATCGCTACATTTGAATTGGTTATAGTCGTTGAATGTCATATAGTACTAAAATTTACGACCCTAACTCCCACCCATCCCTCCCTTCCTCCCTATGACCTCCTCTCTCACAGACTCACTCCCTCCCTCACTCCCTTCCTGGCGTCTGTCCTCCCTCGCTCAAAACCACTCAGGTGGTCAACTTCGTCTGGGCCAAATGATCAGCTCGGTGAAGAGCTATTGACGATTTGATCAGGTACATTATAAACCTATAAGGCAAAATGATGATATGTATCAGAGTAGGATGCAAATACAGACATAATACAATTCCATAGCAGGAAGAAGAGTATATACTTATGTATAATCACTTGTAATAGCCCCCTTCAAGGTTCCTGCCCAGAGGCGCTCACGACTACAGCGCGTACACTGAATCGGAGCTTCACGCCGAAGCGCATGAGCACTTGGGAGTGAAGTACTTGCTGACGGTTCCTACGCGGCGACTTGAGGTCGATTCGAACCCGAAACCTTCCGTCCCAGACACCAAACACAGTCTTATAGGTTATACCTACCGCGACCAACTAAAGCAGAACGATAAAATGAATTATTATAACAGAATGCATATGCAGAAGCAATAGTTTGATGGAAGAAGAGTACGTATCTATCCCCTTAAACAAGTGCTGACATGGGGGAATGGGGTGCAACATTGGGACGTCATTTCTCGGCCTCGGCTTATATGAGGGTTGATGGTCAGCGCTCTCCTGCACCGTCTCATCTATCAACTGTGTACTGTCAATGTACACATTTCTAACTGATATGCTCGGTAGGTGGCGTATTCTTGAAGCGAAGCGAAATCTCGAAACTAATTTCGGTCATGATGGAGATTTGAACCTTGACCTACTGACCAAAGTGCGATTGGCAACTGGTCAAAAAAAGTACTAGCTCACTCACTCACTCACTCACTCTGTCGCTCACTCACTCACTCACCTCACCTCACTCACTCACCTCACCTCACTCACTCACTTACTCACACACACACACACACACACACACACACACACACACACACACACACACACACACACACACACACACACACACACACACACACACACACACACACACACACACACACACACACACACACACACACACACACACACACATGTACTCACTTACTAACTCACGAACTCACTAACTCACTCACTCACTCAATCAATTAATCCTTTTCAATAAACAGTTCAGCACGCTTGCACGCATGAGTGACGCCACCCAAGCGTGGTCACAATTATTAAGAAACCATTGCCATGGTGATTAGTTGGCGGTTCTTTCAGTTTTACACTGAAAACCAAAATTTAATTGTATCGAAGTTGCATCCTTGATTCTTTACACAAATTATTCTCTCAGCCACTGTCTTTCTATCATTCCTATCTGTGACCCATATTTCTTCGCTTCTGTGTCTCCATTGATGCCTCTGTACCTCAGCGCTCGTGAATAAGCTTTTGCCCTGCGCTTGGCTTTCGAGCAGCGCTTTAGTAATTTGGAGATTACGATTACGATCTTTAAGGACAAAATTTCGTCCACAAATATTTTCATGAAAATAAACAAGAGCACATAATATTTTATCCTCTCCTCGTTAGCAATTAGTTTAAAACTCGGCTCAGTAACAATGTTAATAGTCAGCAGGCGCTATAGAAATGACGACAGCAGGACACAGACGCACAGACGGAGACACGAGAACAAACACACAGACATATCGAAGAACACACACACAGAGAGAAACGTCTTCTGTTATCGTTAACGTCACTTGACTCTCTCCTCTCGTCTTATCGTCAATCCATCCGAAGATTTCTCGAGAGCTACCGCCATCTGTCGCCGATCGCTACAACTAATTGCCGTCTGGTATAATACTCTGCTTAAGACTGTACGCAGCTAATGCAGAGACTATTCTCGTCTCCATGGCGACGACTTTCGCCGATTGTCCTCGAAGACCCGGATGCACCGCAAGGCACGGCGGCTGCTGCAACCGATTTCCCGTCGTTGCCTAGCAACGGCAACGGTGACGCTGTGGATGCGTTGCTATGAGACGGTGGTCGGATGATGAGGAGGAATTGAATTGATGATCAGTTGGTGTAATGGTCGAACGAACTGAGGTATTCGAGAGCAGCTCGATAGCAGAAGGCGTACTGCTCCTAAGGAAAGAATGCACACGCAATGGTGTACTGTATGCTGCATGGCCAACGAATGGATG
>OX457042.1:17386445-17403945 GCA_949752735.1 Lumbricus terrestris
ATCAACCAACCATTCAATTAATCAATCAATCAGTCAACCAATCAATCAATCAATCACCAATCAATCAATCAATCACATATACAAACCATCGTCTAGGATTCTAGGTTTCCCATGTATAATCAGCTTATATTTTTTTACTAACTTCAATGACTTGCTTGTAATATTGCTGTGAAAAATGCAGAGCAGGCAATTAAGAACATCAAGATTTCTTAATGTCTTTCAGCAGGGCTTTTTTTAACGTGCAGTTCTACACAAAATGTGCAGTTCTAAATGGATTCGTGCAGTTGTAGAAGCACTTCCGTCACGTTCCGTGCAGTTAAAACTGGTAAAAGTAGGTAATTTTCTTCGGATTGGGAGTAATTTACCATGGAGGATGAGAAAGGAGAGAAGATGATGTGCAGTTAAATAAAAATTCCTTAAAAACAGCCCTGTCTTTCAGTTTCACCTTGCTTGTCATTAGTATCATTAGTATCATTTGTATCATTAGTATCATTGATATCTTTAGTTCATCAGTATCATCAGTATCATCAGTATCATTAGTATCATCAGTATCATTAGTATCATTAGTATAACTAGTATCACTAGTATCACTAGTATCACTAGTGTCACTAGTATAATTAGTATCATTAGTATAACTAGTATCAATAGTATCACTAGTATAATTAGTATCACTAGTATCATTAGTATCATTAGTATCATCAGTATAGCTAGTATCAATAGTATCATTAGTATCATTAGTATCATTAGTATAACTGGTATCAATAGTATCACAAGTATCACTGATTCACTAGTATCACTAACGTCTTAGTGCAAATGAATTTGTCAAAATTCAAACAGCAATAGATTCCGAGGTTGGGGGGGACTAGTGACCCCTCTCGCCCCTATGCGGCGTACATGTCAATAAATGGTGACGTCACTCAATATCCCTACTCTTACTTAGGCCTATAATCTGTCATGCTATCTGACGATTTGCCGCAGGGCTGTATAATTAATAGCCTGACCTTGAACTCCAGTTCCATGCCTGTGATCGACTCTCCCGGTTCGAGGTGCGTGAGGTGCTGGACGTGGACGTAGAGACTGTCGGCCGGGACCTCCGTGTTGCCCGCCTCGACGGCCTCAAGGACGGCGTCGTAGATGAAGACGTACTGGTCCTCCGTCTGGACCATGTAGTTGCGCTGGGCTCGAAGGCACGTCACGTGACCGTAGATATCGATCGTCTTCTCGTTCTGGATCCTATCGATCATCGCATCGATCACGATGAACGCTCCAGTACGACCGACGCCAGCGCTATATAAAGCAAATCAATCAATCAATCAATCAATCAATCAATCAATCTACCTATACCCATTTATCTGTCATTCTATCTACGACTTGATCAGCCATCCATGTAGGTTATAGATATGTAGCGAATATAACAATGTTCATATGCCCATAATAAATTACACTTTCACGATTGAACGAAGGAAATTAATTAAAATCTATTAATCTATTGATTAATTGAAATCTATTAATCTATCAAATAACTTAAATCTATTAATCTATAAAATAATTGAAATCTATTAATCTATTAATTAATTTAAATCCATTAATCAATCAGTCAATCAATGTATAAATAAATTAATCCATCTATCAATCGATAAACCAATCAAACATCTAGAATTCAATATGACAAACTAGATGACCAATCAGTAAATGAATGACGGAGGAGTGAATAAATGAATCAATCAAATCTACCAACCAGTTTATCAATTAATCTATTAATTAATCTATCAATCAATCTATCAATTAATCTATCAATCAATCTATCAATTAATCCATCAATGAATCTATTAATAAATCAATCAATAAATCATTAAATCAATCCATCAATAAATCTGCTAATCAATATATCAATCTATCAATCAATCTACCAATCAATCTACCAATCAACCTATCAATCAATCCAGCAAGCAGCCAATCAACCAACAGGTGAACGACTGAGGGGCTCATTCGACCGTGTATATACCTGCAGTGGACGACCATTGGACCTGCATCTGTTGGGGTGATGGCCTTCACCTTACGCGTGAAGTTGAGCAGAGCTGTGGCGTGCTCGGGAACGCCGTGGTCCGGCCAAGATGTAAACTGCAGCTGGTGAACCTCGCGACGATCGACGAAATTCACCTGCAACACAATCGATGAACAGCGTGTTGTCACTTGCAAACCACCTGCTACTAAAAGCTATTCATTACTATTTATTTATCCATTTGTTATATCTGCATATACAAGGAAGCGATTATTCGTCTATCAAACGAACAAAAGTCGTCGTCCAATGAACTTTTGTCTCTGTCGCTTTTCCTTCCTTCCTTCCTTCCTTCCTTCCTTCCTTCCTTCCTTCCTTCCTTCCTTCCTTCCTTCCTTCCTTCCTTCCTTCCTTCCTTCCTTCCTTCCTTCCTTCCTTCCTTCCTTCCTTCCTTCCTTCCTTCCTTCCTTCCTTCCTTCCTTCCTTCCTTCCTTCCTTCCTTCCTTCCTTCCTTCCTTCCTTCCTTCCTTCCTTCCTTCCTTCCTTCCTTCCTTCCTTCCTTCCTTCCTTCCTTCCTTCCTTCCTTCCTTCCTTCCTTCCTTCCTTCCTTCTCCTACTCTTCTCTCTTTCTCCTTCTTCGCCTTCTTTCTTTCCTTCACCTACCCCTCCTTCCCTGCCCTTTCTCGTCTTCCCTCTCATGAATCTCCTTCTTGTCCTCTCCCTCATTTTTTCCTACACTCATGGGCGGAGACCTAGGGAGGACAGGGGGACGATCCCCCAATGAAAGTGTTGGGGGACGGCCCATGCATTTGTCTCCCCAATGTTTGAGCGTCAAGACTTTTTTTGGCGGGAAAAATAGAAAATTTCGTCGAGATTTGGCCGGATGACTAAAAAAAAGGTCATCAACTTTTTTTGGCGGCGAAAATAACTTTTTTTCGAGATTTCGCCGGTCGTCAGAAATTTTTCGGAAAATCTCGCGTCTTTCCGTCCCCCCAATTCTCGGCCCAGGTCTCCGCCTATGCCTACACTCACTGTTTACTCCTCCTTTAGTATACTGAAAAAGTCTTATTGTGTCATTATTGTAAACGTAATCATCATCAAAAGCAGCATGAGCAGCAACAAAAAACAGCAATAGTAGTTTTTGTTGTTGCAATAATAGTAGTGCATGATGGTGGTAATAGTAATATTAGTTGAGTAGTAATAGTAGGAGCAGCAGCAGAAGCATATAAAGTGGCTCAATAATCTGCATCTGTGAGCCGATTGACACCTGAAACTAAACTACCGTCAACGGTAATTAAATGAAAAATGCTGGCGTTGAGCATTTAATGACATTTAATCCATATCCATTATTTTATAGAAGAATCGTTTTTCCAACAACCTGTGAGATCTGAAACGTTCGAATGGTGAATGTCGACATTTCGACGACGTCAACGATCGTTACTTGCATCAGACCATTATAGATGTCGCTACCTCTGCTCGGCCAGTATTGGTCGCATTTGATCTAACACGGTACAGCAACAATCACAGTGATATACGGTCGTCGTTGCCGCTGTCATCATCATCGTCATCGTCATCATCGCCGTCATTATCGTCGTTGTCTTCATCTAATACCGGTTTTGTGAAGATTTTTTATGATGCAGCGATCACTACTAATAAGTTAAAAAAAAGCACTAAACGAAACTTAGGCTTAAAAAACAAAGATGGGTTCAAATAAGAAGTAAAGGAGGAGGAGGAGGAGGAGGAGGAGGACGAGGAGGAAAAAGATGAAGAGGATGAAAAGAGTTATGTAAGGGAAAAGAGGAGAAAGAGCAAAGGAGAACGAAGAGCAGGAAGTGAGAGAAGAGAAGAAAGAGAAAGGGAAAGAGAAACAGTAAAGAAGGAGACGAACAAAAAGGAAGAGAGAGAGAGAGAGACAGACAGAGAGAGACAGAGAAACAGAGACATGCACAGAGACAGGCAGAGATAGACAGGTAGAGACAGAGAGACAGAAAGACAGACAGTGAGAGACAGAGAGACAGAGAGACAGAGAGAGATACAGAGAGATAGTCTCAGATAGAGACAGAGACATGCACAGAGCCTGACAGAGACAGACAAGGAGACAAACAGACAGACAGAGAGTCTTTGTCTTCCTCACTCGATTTCTCTCCTCCAGTTTCGTCATCATCACAATCGTCGTCACTCGTTGTTCGTAGATCATTCGCCAGAAGTCTCCGAACGTCTCGGGCAGAGGTCCCTGCGTGGCGATGTAGGCATTCGGTCGGCAGTAGCCATCCATGAAGTTGGCGTTTATGTAGTCACTGCCCGTGACGCCGTCCAATGCCCTGAGCGTCACGCGCGAGTGATCATAGGCAGTGACGTTGGCGTAACGGTTCTTTGACTTGTTGACGTCGGCAGACGATGACTCCCAAGTGAACGGTTGACCTGGTTCGATCGATTCGTATTCTCGCGAGAATTCATCTCGATCGTTCGACTTCAGACGATTTATGACGTCAGCCAATTGCGAGATCGCGATTGGCGGATGGCTGGCCATGCCTAACCAATCACAGATTAAACAGAACAGGTTTTTATAGCGCCGCCACTGCTTTAAGGTAATTAAAAAGCACAGATTTACTTATCAATTATCGCAGTTCGTAAATGAACTTTAACAGGGCTGTTTTTAAGGAATTATTTAGAACTGCGCAACTCCTTCTTTTCTTTCCCATCGTCCATGGTAAATTAATTCCAATCGGAGGACAATGACCGTTTTCGCTAGTTTTAACTGTACAGAAGTGCTTCTGCAACTGCGCAAACTTATTTAGAACTGCACATTTTGTGTATAACTGCACCTTTAAAAAGCCCTGAACTTTAACTCTGCTTTTATACGCAAGGTTTTACTTCAGTTTAACCAAAAGTGGCTCTATAACGCAATCTTCTAGGAAGGAAAGGGGTCTGCAGACGTCAGACATGACACGTCGTTGTCGTTGCTTAACTGACTAAGCCAAGTAACGACAACGACATTTTTATTAGAGTAATGATGAGAGAGGATCGTATCATCGCTCGTGAATAAACTGATTCCCTGCACTTGGCTTTCGAGTGGCACTCTGTATACCAACTTGGAGATTACGATTACGATTACGATTACGATTGGATCCATAGAGGTGTATTATATAATGAATATATCACTAGAGGGAGTATCAAGTCTCTATATTGAAGTCGACGAAAGTCATGCCGACCAATCACATCATATCTGTCGAAAGTTCTGCTGACCAATCATAGGAAATTTCTCGTACCGACCAATCACAGTCGTACAGCATCGATGTGGGGAAAATAAATAAAATAATATCAGCATTTTTATAATAAGACGAACTTGTCGATGTTTACTTGTCAATATGTCAAGAAACTGCAAAATTAACAAACAAGCATCGATATGTTCGTTTTATTATAAAAATGCTGATGTCGTTTAATTTATTTTTCAAATCGATGCTGTAAGACTGTGTGTGATTGGTCGGTATAAGAAATCGCCTATGATTGGTCGGAACGATACGAGCGTTGTAGGCTAAATTTTTGACTTCAAATCTTATTGCAGGGCAGATACGTCATACTCTCTCTAGCGTGTATATTATATATATCATGCATCTCAATGATTGGATCTACAACATACCTGGAGTTTGGAAGTTGAGTCTCCACAGTTCGACTGGATCGTGTGGATAGCGAGGAATTTCTCCTGGAGGAAGGAGGACCTTGCGAAGCTTCAACGGCTCCTCTCTCCTGCACGACCTCCTGAGTTCAACACCATTTAACCCAATGTAACGAACAATATAAGCGAGTGACAGCGATGAGATGGGGTGTGTTAGGTGAGTTGGATAGAGTGGGGTGAATTGGGGTGAACCAAAGACATAATTAATATATAGGAACGTTTGAAGGATGGAGTTGAGCGTTGAGAAGATTTCGACTATAGCGAAGGCAGACTGGCTAACTGCATGCACGGTGTGACGGTCACATGAATATATGACAAAGTAGGTTTACGTGGTTGAATATTAATATAAGGATTGAAAGATTCTTTTCAAAAGAACGTGATTGTGTTATAATAAAAGTTTGTTCAGAGAAAGAAGAAGAAGAAGAAGAAGAAGAAAAAGAAGAAGAAGAAAAAGAAGAAGAAGAAAAAGAAGAAGAAGACGAAGAAAACGACGACGATCATGACGAGGATGAAGAAGATGACGATATAAAGATAAAGATGAAGATGAAGATAACGATAAAGATGACGATGAGGATGCCATGCCGTTCGAGTCGGTTAAATATAATTATGGAGAATAAGTTAATCATAGGTGCAATCACGTCCTAAAAGTTGGGGGACCAAATGAATCACGTCCTAAAAGTTGGGGGACCAAATGAATCACGTCCTAAAAGTTGGGGGACCAAATGAATCACGTCCTAAAAGTTGGGGAGCATAATAATAAAGTTAGGGGACCACTCAAAAGTTGGGGGGACGCGTCCCGTGGGTCCCACAGGGTGGTTGCGCCTATGAAGTCAACCCTTTCCAAGACCAATGACGGCCTTATTGGCTGCGTGTATAGACTTCAAGACTTTATGCGACTTCTGCTGCAAGTTCTGCATGGTAGACGTTGGTATACTACCAACGTATCATGTATTGCGATAGTTGCGGCCAACAGCGCACCTCATAACCATGATGATGAAGATCAAAATGATGACGACGACGACGACGACGACGACGACGATGACGATGACGATGATGATGATGATGATGATGATGATGATGATGATGATGATGATGATGATGAAGATGATGAAGATGATGATGATGAAGATGAAGATGATGATGAATATGAAGATGAAGATGATGAAGATGATGATGCGGCGACGACGACGAGGATGATGAAAGCAACTAAGTGGAAACCTGATGAATACGATTCCGAGAACGCAGAGCAGAACAACGACGACAGCAACGCAGACTGGAGCAACGACCCACAGCAACTCAATGCCCTCCCTTGAACTGTCACCCTCCGCCGCAGAAGGGTCATAGGTCAACTCTCCCTGTGACCCTATTCGTCCGACGCCAGAATCCAATCGATCCGAATAAGGACTCGATGTGAATCTCTGCAAACAGAACAGAATAAAAGAAAAGATCAAAGACACACACCTCAATGATAGACACACATCTCAATGATCTTATGACAGTCAAACGATTATTAGAACACAGATTCAAAGCTCTGATTGTTGAGCGACCAACCGACCGACCGACCGACTGAAATCAGTGGCGCAGCCAAGGGGGTTTCGGGGTTAACCCCCCCAATTGGCTTGGGAAAGAGTTTGTTTAAAGGTTATTTATCCACTTAAATAAATATAAAAAATTGCTTGTAGTAACAATCGTTTTGCTTATTTTGTTCAGTTTGTTGTTTTATTCCCTTTTTATATACTGTAATACTGTTGGATTGGTGTCTGGATGGGCATCTGGCCAGGCCACAAAACCCCTTCCCCGATCATAAGTGCCTGGCTACGCCACTGACTGAAATAATAATTTATAAGTAAGAAAGACAGAGAAGAACACACACAGAAACATAGGAAGACAAGCGCAGATATAGAGATCGAGGGAGACAGACAGACAGACAGATAGATGGACGGATGAACAGACAGACAGACAGACAGACAGGCAAATGGATGGATGGACGGACGGACGGACGGACGAATGAACAGACAGACATGCAACCAGATGGATGGATGGATGGATGGACGGACGGACGGATGGACGGACAGACAGACAGACAGACATACAGACATACATACAGACAGACAGACAGACAGACAGACAGATAGATAGACAGACAGATGAACGTACGCTGTCTGACGTGTAAGCCCTGAGGAAGACCCTATAAGCTCGATCCTTGACGAGAGGTCGGTTGTAGTTCCTCGATGTTGGACTCCTCTTGCTCCGTCTTTTCGTCGGCTCTGAACTGTTTCCGGTTCCGACGAGAAATTCCGTCGGAAGAGGAGAGGAAAACGAGGCTGCAACCCAGGCATCGGTTGCTCCAGTCTTCGACAACTGACAACGAAGCAACAACAACAACAACGACAGATGCAACAAGACAGCAACGACAGTTGTAATAAGACAACAACGACAGTAACTGTTGTAACAAGACATAGACAGCGGTAAGTCGCTTATATCTCAATATACATTAAGACCTTCATTATTGCATAAACCAGTGGTTCCCAACCTTCTTGGAGTGTCGGGCCACTTTTTCTAAGGTAGAGGACACAAGGGCCACTTTTCTTAGTTGAAGGACATTAAGGGGCCACAAGGCTAAAATTTAATTAACTAAAGGCGTATAAAATTGTTATAATTGAAACAAAATAGAATGTTTGATGCTATTTATTAGCGTCCAAATAAAATAATTTGTAATAAAAAAGAATTATATATTCTATCATGTCCAAATTGTCAATTTTTACATAATTATAGTTTTCTTAGTTCATTGAGATGCTGCGGGCCATTTTTGTAGGCCAGGCGGGCCACTTTGGGCCCGCGGGCCACCGGTTGGGAACCGCTGGCATAAACCAACTAGGTCTTTTACCTCACTGCATAAGACCTCCATGATAGCGTCGATCATCTATAGGTCGTATACCCCAGAGACTCTCACATTAGCATCAATCATCTAGGACCTAGATGATTGATGCTAAAGTGAGAGTTTCTGTGAGGTGTAAGACCTAGATTATAAGTCTTATACCTCACAGTCACAGAGACTCTCACTTTAGCATCAATCATCTAAGTCAACAACAACGACTTCACTGAGACTTTCATGATAGCGTCAATCATCTAGGTCTAATACTTCACTGAAATCTTTACCTGAAAGCATAAATAGATTTCTCACTGCTATAGCCTTACATGAAATCTATAATCAATAAGATTTTTGCAAATCACTGAAACCTTAATTAAACGAGAGTTTGACCCCCCACATCCTCCAACACCGTGACCTTCATTTGACCATGTCCACAAACTGGATCCAGTACCTCACTGATGGTGAAGGCGTTGGCTGGTCTCCGGTCGCTGACTTCCGCTTGGACGACGACCAACAGATATCGGATGACCCTTCCGTTCTTCTCCGAGGCTGGAAAGAGTCTGATGGAGAAGATGGACGACCCCAAACGACCTTCAACCCTCGGCGCCACCATTGGAGGAGGCACTGCAAGAACATAGGGCGGAACGAATCGCAATCACGAGAAATAGGTCAACACACGAAAGGCTATCCGTCCGCAGCCAATTAGCAGAGTAGAAAGCAGATCATCTCATCACCATAATCATAATCATCACCGTAATCAACATCATCATCATCATCGTCGTCGTCGTCATCGTCATCATCATCCTCATCGTCGTCGTCGTCGTCGTCGTCGTCGTCGTCGTCGTCGTCGTCGTCGCCGTCGCCGTCGCCGTCGCCGTCCCCGTCGCCGTCGCCGTCGCCATCGCCATCGCCATCATCATCATCATCATCATCATCATCATCATCATCATCATCATCATCATCATCATCATCATCATCATCATCATCATCATCATCATCATCATCATCATCATCATCATCATCATCATCATCATCATCATCATCATCATCATCATCATCATCATCATCATCATCATCATCATCATCATCATCATCATCATCATCATCATCATCATCATCATCATCATCATCATCATCATCATCATCATCATCATCATCATCATCATCATCATCATCATCATCATCATCATCATCATCATCATCATCATCATCATCATCATCATCATCATCATCATCATCATCATCATCATCATCATCATCATCATCATCATCATCATCATCATCATCATCATCATCATCATCATCATCATCATCATCATCATCATCATCATCATCATCATCATCATCATCATCATCATCATCATCATCATCATCATCATCATCATCATCATCATCATCATCATCATCATCATCATCATCATCATCATCATCATCATCATCATCATCATTAAGCCTTCTTGTATTATCATTATTAATATATACATATGCAATTATACATAGTATATTATAATTATACATACATACATACAAAAAGAGAATAGAACGAATCACAAAAGGAGGCCAGCAAATGTGAACATTGGAAGACAGACAGAGGCAGACAGGCAGAGAGAGAGGCAGAGGCAGAGAGAGGCAGAGAAAGACAGAGACAGCGACAGAGACAGCGACAGAGACTATAGAGAGATAGAGAGACGGGCCTGAATGAGTGAACACTGGCTGCATGCCCTTAGGAGGTCCTTCTGATAATGACGCAGCGCTCGTGAATAAGTACGTGCCCGTCGATTGGATTTCAAGTGTTAATTGGGGTGGGTGAGGGTGTTTACCGTCTGGGTTGGTTTCGGCACTGACGATGGTCGGCCTTCCCCATTGGCCGTCGACGAAGTTAGCGGTGATGTTGAACGTGTAGATCGTACTCGGCACCAGATTCTCAAACGTCACGCTTCGCTGGTCCTTGGAGACAATCTTGTGGCCATCGGAATCAACGACGCGTTCCACTCCATCGGCGTCCAAGTACGACTTCGTGCCACGGTAGTCGACCTACAACGAACGCCGTCAAGCGAATCCGTCACAGCAGACTGACAACGTTCCCGCAAAAAATTTGCGCAGCAAAATTTGAAACTGCAAATTGTTGCACAGGAGCTTCCAATTTTGCGCAACCAACGGCAAACCTTAGAGGGAACATTGCAGACTGATCAGTGGAAGCATGAAGATTGTATGCATAGTGCTCTTAGAAAAGTACTTCCCCTGTTAACTCGTTGTTCGTTGCTTTGATTGAAAATAATTGAATCAGATGACACATTTATTTTAATTTTATTTATTTATCAATTTCGATAGTGACTCTTGAAGCTCACTACTCAGAGGCGCTCCCGACTACAGCGCGGACACTGCATTGGAGTTTCACACCGGAGCTCCCGAGCAATTGCGAGTGAGTGACATGTTCAAGGTCCCTACGAGGAGAGTTGAAGTGAATTAAAACCTACAACCCTCCAGCTGCAAGGCAATGAACATACATGCATGCATACAAACATACAGACAGACAGAAAGAGAGACAGACAGACAGAGTATGTCTATTCTTACCTTGTAATAGAAGACGTTCGGTCTTCGTGGAGTTGTCCATTCGAGTAGAACGGATGATGAGGTCTGCCTTCGAACGACACATGTCTGAATCATGTCATCCGGAACATTGGAATCTGCAGAGCAAGACGAAACATGCTGTATTCATGCTGTTCTCTCACCTCGTCGTCATTGTCATCATCATCATCATCAGCAGCAGCATTATAAGCATCTTTATCATAGTCATCACCACTAACATAGTTATCAACAACAACAACAACAACAACAACAAGGCAACAGCAACGTCATCATAGTCAAAATATGGAATTATCGATGCAAGTATGTCGTTGATCAATCGTTGATCATGTCACGCAGAATAAATTTCTAAAAGAAATTCAGGTATACGAGCCAATTATTATTCATCAAGTAAGACGTAGTCACAACAGTATACATGCACACATATATGGTGGAGACAGACAGACAGACAGATAGACAGACAGACAGACAGACAGACAGACACTCAGATAAATATGCAGACAGACAGATAAATGGGTCGCCAGATAGACTGACAAAAAGACAAACAGGCAGATAAAAAAGACAGATGGAGAGACAGATAAATATGCAGACAGATAGACAGACAGACAGACTGATAGATAGACAGACAGACAGACAGACAGACAGACAGACAGTCTGTCTGATCCGCCTGTGGTTCCCACCTGGACTGAAACCTCTGTCGACTATCATTCGTGAGAACTCTCCCGTCCTTCCATCGCCCAGTCTGGCCCTGACCTTGACGGCGTAGAAGGACTGTGGCTCAAGGTCGGTGACTTGGGCGAAGGTCGAAGAGTGACCTTCAACGTCCGTCTTCTTCCACTGGTCAAGGTCGCCGGCGGATAAGGCAGCGCTGAAGATGGTGTGGAATACCTGGAAACCAGTGACCGATTCGTCGTTGTCGGCGGCGTCGTCAGAGGGCGTCCATGAGATGCCCAAGGTCGTAGGGGTCAGTCGCCTCAAGATGACATTCGCAGGAGGTGGAGGACGGAAGATCAAATCATCCTCGTCTGATGGAAAAACAACAGCCATACCTGCATCATTGTAACAATTGTTATTAGTACCTTCTATTGTATTTGTAATTGCGATTACCAACTTGTTGTAATTGTAATTAATGACTTCTATTGTAATTTTCATTAGCAACTCCTATTGAAAGCAGTAGCTACTATTGTTATTGAAGCCTATATAATTCTTAGCAATATTAGTAACTATAGGCCTAATTGTCAATGTCAGTAGTAACTTCTGTCGTAATTATAATAAGCAACTTCTAATTCTAATTACTCACTTCTACTGCAATTGCATACTTTATAACTAGTAACTTCTACTGCAATTGCATTCTTTATAATATTATTAATAACTTCTATTGTCTTTGTCAATTAGTAATTTATATCCCGCCAGAGTTTGATGAACAAGGCACAAAGCTTCGACCGATGGCAATCCTAAACCAAATCGCAATCAGATCAGTCATGTAATACCTGGAATAACAGTCCACCGTAAAACAGGGGGGGTCAATTTTTATATGATCAGCATGCAGATTGAAAGAAGCAAGTCTTAAGTATCATAGAGAAAAAAATGGGGAGCAAAATAGATGGGGAGCAAAATAGATGGAGAGCAAAACAAACGGGGAGCAAAATATATGGGGAGCAAAATAGTTGGGGAGCAAAATAGATGGAAGAACAAAATAGATGGGGAGCAAAATAGATGGGGAACAAAACAGATGGGAAGCAAAACAGATAGGGAGAAAAACAGAGGGGAGCAAAATAGATGGTGAGCAAAATAGATGGGGAACAAAATAGATGGGAGCAAAATAGCTGGGGAGCAAAATAGATAGGAAACAAAATAGATGGGGGAGCAAAACAGATGGGGAGCAAAACAGATGGGGGAGTAAAACAGATGGAGAACCTTGCGTTGGTGTCGTCACTTCGACCGCCCCACTCCACGGTCCGCAGCCCATCGCCGTGTAAGCCCTGATCTGGAAGAGGTAGCTGCTGCCCGGGTTCAGTCCTTCGACGATCATCCAGACATCCGTTGTGTTCGTCATCCAATCGTCGACGAAGTTCAGTCGTTCGTGGTAGATGATTTCGTAGAGGACGATCTGACCGTTGCGATGCTTCTTCGCAGGGGGGTCCCAGACGAGACGGGCGCTCGTTGCCATCACGACGCTGTACGTTGCGTTCATCGGAGCACCCGCAGGAACTACGCACACACACACAGAACGCACCCGATACACACATCCACGTAAACCCACACATGTCGCACACACACTGGCTGACTGACTGGCTGAATGACTGCTTTGCTAACTGGTTGATTGACTGGCTTACAGACCGTTTGACTGAATGACTGCTTTGCTGGCTGACTGACTAATTGTCTGACTTACAGACTTGCTGGCTGCCTCGCTGACTGATTGATTGACCTCCTTACCTACTTTCTGACTGACTGACTGACTGACCGACTGACTGCCTGACTGACTGACCGACCGACTGACTGACTGATTGTCTCCCTTTTCTATTCATGACTGACTGAGACTACTGGCTGCTATGCTCCATGCCCACCGTATCCCTAACAACTCCCCATTGTAGCCTTCATCTCCTTTTCCATTCATGCAAATGGATTCTTATTATAATTATGAATGGAAAACAGCGGAGTCGCATATCTCTGAGGATGCACGTGGTGTGGCTGCAGGTGGAAGTGGAATAATCATCATCAATTCATCATCATCATCGTCGTCGTCGTCGTCATCATCATCATCATCATCATCATCATCATCATCATCATCATCATCATCATCATCATCACCATCACCATCACCATCAATCATCATCAATCATCAATCGTCGTCGTCGTCGTCGTCGTCGTCGTCGTCATCCTCATCATAATCATCATTTGATGTAAGTTCGTCGTAGTCGTCTTTGTCCTTACTTCCTTCCGGAGTCACGATCGATTCAGTGGCTGCTTCTCCGTAGCCAACGGCGTTTCTTGCGGAAACACGGAAGACATACTGAACACCACGATCTATGACAACAAGAAGGCAACATGATCTATGGCAACAAGAAGACAACTCGATCTATGACAACAAGAAGACAACTCGATATATGACAACAAGAAGTCAACACGATCTATGACAACAAGAAGGCAACACGATCTATGACAACAAGAAGGCAACACGAGCTATGACAACAAGAAGGCAACACGTTCTATGACAACAAGAAGACAACACGATCTATGGCAACAAGAAGACAACACGATCTATGACAACAAGAAGGCAACACGATCTATGACAATAAGAAGACAACACGATCTATGACAACAAGAAAGCAACACGATCTATGACAACGAGAAGGCAACACGATCTATGACAACGAGAAGGCAACACGATATATGACAACAAGAAGGCAACACGATCTATGACAACAAGAAGGCAACACGATCTATGACAACAAGAAGACAACACAATCTATGACAACAAGAAGACAACACAATCTATGACAACAAGAAGACAACACAATCTATGACAACAAGAAGGCAACACCATCAATGACAACAAGAAGGCAACACGTTCTATAACAACAAGAAAGCAACACGATCTATGACAACAAGAAGGCAACACGATCTATGACAACAAGAAAGCAACACGATCTAAAACAACAAGAAGGCAACACGATCTATGACAACAAGAAGACAACACGATCTATGACAACAAGAAAGCAACACGATCTAAAACAACAAGAAGGCAACACGTTCTATAACAACAAGAAGGCAACTCGATCTATGACAACAAGAAAGCAACACGATCTATGACAACAAGAAGGCAACACGATCTAAAACAACAAGAAGGCAACACGATCTAAAACAACAAGAAGGCAACACGATCTATGACAACAAGAAAGCAACACGATCTAAAACAACAAGAAGGCAACACGATCTATGACAACAAGAAGGCAACACGATCTAAAACAACAAGAAGGCAACACGATCTATGACAACAAGAAGGCAACACGATCTAAAACAACAAGAAGGCAACACAATCTATGACAACAAGAAGGCAACACGATCTATGACAACAAGAAGGCAACACGATCTATGACAACAAGAAGGCAACACGATCTATGACAACAAGAAGGCAACACGATCTATGACAACAAGAAGGCAACACGATCTAAAACAACAAGAAGGCAACACGATCTATGACAACAAGAAGACAACACAATCTATGACAACAAGAAGACAACACAATCTATGACAACAAGAAGACAACACAATCTATGACAACAAGAAGGCAACACGATCTATGGCAACAAGAAGGCAACACCATCAATGACAACAAGAAGGCAACACAATCTATGACAACAAGAAGACAACACGATCTATGACAACAAGAAGGCAACACGTTCTATAACAACAAGAAGGCAACACGTTCTATGACAACAAGAAGGCAACACGATCTATGGCAACAAAAAAAGCAACCAATGACGTCAAATATGAACAGGTCAGATGCAACGCAGCTCTTTATACTAACCACACCCAAGTCATTATAGACCTAGGCCTATACATGATTTTTTAATGCTATAATAGCCACATAGGCCTACAGATCGCATCAAAGAGCTTCTATCTGTAAACTTTATATAGCGCCCATTCTGAGAGATGTACACACACACACACACACACACACACACACACACACACATATATATATATATATATATATATATATATAAACAGGCAGACAAGCAGAAGAACACGAGCAGACAAAATGAAACAAAGACAGAGACAAAGAGACAGACGCAAAGACAGACGGACTAATAAATAGATAGAGGCAGACACAAAGCGACAGATACATAGACAGATAGAGACTCTGCAGAGACAGACTTTTCTTTTTCTTTCTAGTTAAGGTTTATTTCGCTTTATTCCTTTTCTTAGTTAAGGTTTGATAGCTTAACGACATCATATTGCTGCGAATGTTTATGTTTTTAGTTAAGACTACGTCATGTGTATATCCAGATTATAAATATTTACATGATACTTGCCTATCTACCATCTTGAATCTGTAAGCGTGCATATAGGTAGCCCTACCAGTGGGACTTCTGTATATTCGCTTCTGGGTTTCCGTTTGTAACCAACTGTTATGCATATATACTTCATAAAAATGTTTTTGTTATATTGGTGCAATAAAATTGATGGTTATGGTTATGGTTATAGACACTGCAGACAGACCGAAGGACATGACAGATATAAATAATAAGAGAGACAACGAGAGTAAGACACAGACAGACAGACATATCGAGACAGACCGAGACAGACAGACAGACATAGGCAGACAGAGACAACCAAAGACAAGGAGATCATGCACTCTGGTATAAGTAACGGAGGAAACGTCTGGTACTGTGAGAATGAGGATGACGTACCAATGAATCCAGTCGTCATCTGGTACTTGTCTCCATCCAGTACCTTCTGCTCCATCTGCTCCTCCTCTTCCTCGTCATCCGTCTCCTCTCCGTCCAACCCTCTGACGCCGTACTCCACTCTGTATCCAAGAATCGCAGACAAGGCACTGCGTGGTGCCTGCCACTTCACCGTCACAACCGGAGGGTCGTCCTGCACCAGAGACAACTGAACATTCCTCGGAGGACCCAAGACTACGCAGACAAACAAGCACCGGTACATACAGGAAGACATACACGCAGGTATAACTGGACACAAATACTAATATGTGTGATGACTTTAATGTAGGCCCTAATGTAACTATATATGAAATTCTATAACGCCAAAAACAGCCGTGGCCATACAGTAGGGCTCCCAGTGCGAGAGAAAATTGGTCTTAAGAAGAGAGACAGACAGACAGACAGACAGACAGACAGACAGACAGACAGACAGACAGACAGACAGACAGACAGACAGACAGACAGACAGACGGACAGACACAGACAGAGCGACAGAGAGAGACGCATAGCCATCCAGAAAAAAGAGTTCCACGCGGAGTGCATGGAGGTAAGGGAATTCCCAATGATGGTGAAGGATCGAGTTTGAGCAATATTTTTTTATTTTTTTATTTCTCGATTTTTTTAGCGCTCCATCAAACTCTCTACTCAAAAGCGTTCCCGACTACAGCACGGCCACTTAATCGGAGCTTCACGCCGAAGCGCACGAGCAATTGCAAGTGAAGGACTTGCTCAAGATCCCAATACGCGGCGGCTTGAGGTGGATTCGAACCTTTAACCCTCCGGCTCCAAGGCAACGAACCCACCACTACACCACCGCGCCCCACTTATCATCATTACGATAATCATCATCACCACCAGCACCATAACGATCACCATCATCATCATTGGCATCATCTTATTGGAATTCGAACCCA
>OX457042.1:17408945-17418229 GCA_949752735.1 Lumbricus terrestris
ATAACAGAGGTTAACTGAAGTGAATCGAGCGGAAATGACGTCATCAGAAGAAGAAAGAAGAAGAAATTTAAACGAACATGAATGAAGGAGATAGCAGAAGAATATGAAAGAAGAGAGAATTTTAGATCGAACATGAACGACGACGAGGAAGCAAACAAAACATTGAGAAAATAATTTATGGAGAATTAAACAAGAAAAGGAAAGCTTAGAAACGGCGAAGGAACTGAAAAGAAAGAGAAAAATGTGAAACAGTATAGACTATAGAACAGGGCAAAAAGAGTACCAAATAAAAACAGGAGAAGGAACCGAAAAGAACGAGAAGAGGAGAGAACGGAGACGATGTAAAAAACAAAAGAAACAGGCTAAAAGAATTGAGAGCGAAAAAGAAAGCCGAGAGAAAAGAGACAAGAAGAGAACGAGCTCTGATAAGATAAAAGAGAAGAATAAAACGAAGAGGATAATTTCGTGTGAAAGCAGAAGTTGTTCGATCCTTGAGCAACTGACTGAATCCAGAGGGTCTGGCAAGCGAACAAAGGAAGATGTTCGGATGAAAGGATTCAACAGCGCAAAGCACAAGCACAAGCACACACACACACACACACACACACACACACACACACACACACACACACACACACACACAAACACGCACAGACGCATACACAAACACACACAGACGCACAAAAAGCACAGAGACACACACAGAAACGCACAGACACGCACAAACAAACACGTGCAAACACACCCAAACAGACACCCAGACAAACAAATACATACGCAAACACACGGACACAAGCACACACTAACAAACACACGCAAACCCACAAACACCCACACACACAAACACGCAGACGAACGGAAACACAAACACACACACAAACATCCACATACCCATACACAAACACACACAGACACACACAAACACCCACACACACAAACGCGAAGACGCACACAAACACCCAAAGACGCAAAACCCACACACGCAAACACACACACACAAACACACCGCAGACACACACTCGCGCGAACAAATTATCTTCGACAGATTATCTCACGAACTCAGTCGCCCAGACAACAGAACACTCTTGCGTAAGAATAATCATACATGCTGCAGCTATAGACCATTATTATTATTGGTCTACGTGAGTTATGCAACATGACGAGCGACATGTAACACAGCGAAGAATTATTGCTTAAGGAGGTTTAACTTAAAGTTCTCTTAGTCTAGGAATTATAAATCATCTCTGCTGCATCATGAGCTCTCAGGCACGTCGTCGTCTTCGCACCAAACAATCATAAACGTCTGAATGCATTACCACCTGGACACAGTTCTTTGTTTATACAATGCACAATCATATATATATATATATATATATATATATATATATATATATATATATATATATATATATATATATATATATATATATATATATATATACTAGATGTGTTACCCGGCGTTGCCCGGGAAATATAGGGTTTTAAACACTACTCCACTGTGGTACCCATCGTAGACCGCTAGATTTCGGGTTTTCGCCAACCCTCCACCCCACCCCGCTCCCCCAAAAGGCCAAAGGTGACCCGCCGCTGCGGTGCGCTGCGGAAATTATTACTCGGCGGGTATGACGTCATGGGCTGTAGACTCTTTACTGAAGCGTTATTATTGATGAAATCTGTCTTAAAACGCTAATAACTTTTGTTTTAAACGGAATTAAAACCTGAAAATAGTTGCGATGACCTTATAATTTGGGTAAGAATCGATTGCAATAATTTTTTTAAACCGACGCTGTTTCATTTCCGAGCCTATTCTGCAGGGGAGAGTCAAAAGCGTACAAACAAATAAACATACAGAAAGTGTTTCTGCCTTATAATATAGATTTATATATATTTTGAATATTATTTATATATTTATATTATATAGGCGATGGTTTATACATATATGTATATGTATAAACCATCGTATATATAATATAAATATATAAATAATATTCAAAATATTGTACGTAGCTTGAATGAGAATGGACAACGACGGACAGAGAGGACAGACATGCATAGAAATGAAAGGACAAAGTTTCTAATCGGCGTCACGTGACTTACGTGCTTCTATGGTTGCGACGCCATAGGCTGCGCCAACAACAGATAACAACATTATCATCGCTGTGAACTTGTGAGTATCGTCGTCATCGTCATCGTCGTCGTCGTCGTCGTCGTCGTCGTCGTCATCATCATCATCATCATCATCACCACCACCACCACCACCGCCGTCGTCGTCGTCGTCGTCGTCATCATCATCATCATCATCATCATAATCATCATCGTTGTTGTTGTCATCATCATCAACATCATCGTCGTCCTCGTCATCATCATAATCATCATCATCATCAGCAGCAGCAGCAGCGTCAGAAGCAGCCTCATCATCATCATCATCATCATTAGCTGCATCATCATCACTATCGTCGTCGTCATCATCATCACTCCCAGCGTGTCCCGATCAAGAATGATTGACGCAGTTGAGATAATTGGCAGAATAATAATTAATATGAAGATAATTGTCAGACACTCAAGAACAGGAAGAAGATCAGACTGTCTCCACAGATATCCGCTCACTAGAAGGCTAGAAGATCTATAATTATGGCAGGACATAGGGCGCAGCCATTGCAACGTGTAGGCCTACAATGGGGTCGTCCATAAATAACGTTACACAATTTGGAAGATGTTTTACTCCCCCCCTTTCACGCGTCAACACAAAAGTCATATGACATCTAGTATGGGACCGTCACACATCGTTACAAATGTGTGACCCATCCTCCCTCCTTAGGTGCGTGACGTCATTTTTGGACGGTCCCTATTCATTCTGGCTTGCATGGGTGTTTATATAGCGCCTGTGTTAGAAGCGAACTATTCGATTGCTTTATTAAGATCACCACGACGACGATGACAACGAGAGATGGAACGATGGGTGGAAGTGGAAAACAAAATATGTGGAGGAGGAGAAGCAGGAAAAATGAGGAGTATACGTTGTGAAGGAAGAGGAGAGACAAGAGCAGATAATACGGAAGATGCATGCAGGAGAGACGGGAAGATGTGGAGGGGTTGGAGGAGAATGAGGAGAATGAGGAGAATGAGGAGGATGAGGAGAATGAGGAGGTGGAGGATAAATAAGAGCAGAAGAAGGAAATATAGGATGAGAAGAAAGTGCAAAATGAGGAGAAATAGGAGGAGGAGGAGGAGGAGGAGGAGGAGGAGGCGGAGGAGGAGGAATAAGAGGAATATGAAGGACTAGGAGGAGGAGAATAAGGAAATATAGGACGAGAGAATAAAATTAAAAATGAGAAGGAGTAGGTGAAAAGGATCAGGAGGCGAAGCAGTAGAAGATACAGGAGAAGAACCAGGAAGAAGAAGAAGAAGTGGGAAAATGAAGAAAAGGAAGAGAAATATGGTGTGCACATGTGTACTGACTGACCTCCCTGTTGGGTGCGTACGTGCACTGGGTCGGACAGAGGTCCGTCACCGACCATTGTGAACGCACGAATAGCCAGAGTGTACGTACGATTCGTCTGCAGGTTACTGACCGTCGTCAGCTGACCATTGTCCACTGTCTGAACTGACCAACTGGACAGCGGATCATCAGATGACAACGAATAATAGATTCTGTAACCCTAATCAGAACCACACAATCAAAATGATAACGAAAACAATTAACCAAAATATATGAATGAATGAATGGATGGATGGATAGATGGATGGATGGATGAATGAATGGATGAATGAATGAATGAATGAATGAATGAATGAATGAATGAATGAGTGAGTGAATGAATGAATGAATGAATGAGTGAATGAATGAATGAGTGAGTGAATGAACACACTTTTATGGTTCACCAAAACAGTTTAAGCATAATAGAAAGCGGTGTTTAAAGAGTAGAAAAAGAGGTAATTTCTCAAGGCTTTGCTATCCAAATAAGTGGCAGGACTGCGATGGAGTTGAGATTTGAAAATAACTGTCTGGACACCCCCAATAAAACCTTACTACGGATAGTGGGAGGGAGGTCATTCCATATAGAAGGACCCACAATGGCAAAGGCGCGGTGTTGGGCCATGGCAGTCCTTGCCCTTGGAACCAAGACATCTAGTCAATCAGCAGACCGGAGAGGGCGGGAAGAGACTGCAGAGGGTTTTGTGCATCAAGTAACAAAGGCATTTAGGATTTTGTCAGTTTGAGTTTTTGAAACTAAGAGTAGTACCTTGAATTGCGGTGCCTTCGAGCCGGAAGGTTCCAATTTCGAGTCCACCTCAAGTCACCGCGTATGGGGACCATGAATAAGTCCTTTAGTCGCAATTACTCGTGCGCTTCGGCGTAGAAACTGTAGAACTCTGTTTCAGTGTCCGCTCTGTAGTCAGGAGAGCCTCTGAGTAAAGAGTCTTGAAAGGGCGCTATTGCAAATGTGAGAAATAAAGATGACGTCTTGTCGTATTTTGGTATCAAGTTGAAGATGAGAGAAGATGTGGCATGTGTACCTTGATGATTCCATTCGCCAGCTTTGGTTCATCCCACTGGACGACCACCGTACTTGAGCTGACAGGACGGGCACGAACGTTCTGCGCTGGACTTCCAGGTTCTAAAGACAAGAAAACAACCAACACAGAAAATATTATCACTGACACTTACGCTGCAAAACATATTGCCATAATTACAATGATTGGCCTCCTGGAATCTTAACTGTCTCGGACGGCTGACCGATTGACCAAACTACATGTATAGACCAATCAACCGAATGAGACCGACCGAATTAGACCGTTTAACCGAATGAGACCGTATTAGACCGAATTAGACCGATTTACCGAATGAGACCGAATTAGGCCGATTGACAGAATTAGGTCGAATTAGACCGACAGGCAGGCAGATTGACCAAAATAGGTCGATAGACCGAATGAGACTGCGGGGCTTTTTTATCGTGTAGTTGTGCACAAAATGTGCAGTACCAAACGGATTTGTGCAGTATAGTAGAAGCACTTCTGTGCAGTAAAAACTAGCAAAAAAGTTGTTGTACTCCGATTGGAAGCAATAATTATTACCATATGAAGGATTGGAAAGAAAAGAAGGGGTTGTGCAGATCTAAAAATTCCTTTAAAACAGCCATGTGAGACTGATTGCAATGGAATTATAGAGCGAGGATAGATTAGTTTGATAAGCTGAATTAGAGTTTGGATAATACGGTTAAATTTTCTTTCTCACCCGATTCGAGTGTCGTAACTTCGATCGTATCGCTCGGTGAACTTCGACCGATGTTATTGACCCCAATGACCTGCAGTTCATAGGTCACGTATGCGGCCAGTGACCCGACGACCTGTTCCAGTCGACCTACTCCTCCTCCTCCTCCGATGTGTTCCAGCTCCTCGTATCCAGCATCCGGCGTTGGGACTCCCTGCTTCCGGCGCCGATATCGGATGACGTAGGACTCGATCGACTCCAATCCGTTTCCGCTTTTCCATGTCAGCTGAACGGAGGTAGAGGTGACATTGAACGCCGTGAGATCGGTTGGTGCTCTTGGCAACGCTATGTATACAGAGATAACAAAAAATCATCTCGCTTAATTTGAAGTCATCTTAAATTATTAATAAAATTTAATTTTGATCTTCTGAAAGTATATTTGTTTGTTATGTATTCGCTCATTCATTGTGTCTCAAACAAATGAACATTGAACAAGCCGCTGTCTGGTACATACATGTAGATCAGTGGTTCCCAGCCTTCTTCGACTGCGGGCCACTTTTTCTAAGTTGGAGGACACGAGGGCCACTTTTTCTTAGTTAAAGGACATTAGGGGGCCACATGGCAAAAATTTAATTAACTAAAGGCGTGTAAAATCGTTATAATTGAATCAAAATTGAATGCTATTTCATCTGGACGTTAATAAATCGCATAAAACATTCTATATTTAGATGCGATTTATTAACGTCCGAATAAAATAATTTGTAATAGAAAGGAATTATATATTTTATCATGTCCAAATTGCCAATTTTTACATATATTTTTCCTAATTCATTGAGATGCTGCGGGCCATTTTTGTAGGCCAGGCGGGCCACTTTTGGCCCGCGGGCCACGGGTTGGGAACCGCTGATGTAGATTGTGTGTATTATAATGATTTAACCATGCAGTCAGCAGTCGCAGCGCAATCTCTTAGAGTGCTGCACTTGACGCAAGCTGCTGACATGGCGTATGCATGGAAAACAAGATTTCTATCATCTTCAGTAGGCCTTAGGTGGTTAGTGACGCTGAACGACAGGTGGGAACTATGTCCGCAAAGAACAGGAGTATACACCATTATACCACACCCGATAAATACCGCTCATGGTAGACGTCCATCCATCCCCTTTTCCACGTCATCCCCTTTTCCACGTCAGAGACGAGTCATCCTGGAGGCATATCCGTCCTATATCCGTCGGATCCCCCTCGGGAGTCTCTCGATCCTGACCTGGTTTGCCGTAATGGTGTGAAGCCCCACCAGACAGGTGCAGCTCATGTACATCATTCAGACTATAATTATATATACAGCATTGTCCTGGACACCCGTGTAAGACTCTGATGGAGGCAGTCTGTGCAATTGAGTTCAAAGATCATGAAAGGCCCAGAGCATGAGGCCATATGTATGTATACATAGTATATTATAATAACAATGCATTATATAGTATTATATATAGTGGTCTATTTACTTTAAATTTGACCTTGACTTGAGTTATCTAGAGCCTCTGAGGTTATCTACAGATATCCCGCCTTCAGTTCATCCCTCTCCTATTCCGTCCAAGCACCTCTCTTCCCTTCCGTATAACCTTATCAGTTTCTATTGAAAATCGCTCCATCGCCGTAATAGCCGTACATCGCCTCTCTGGATTACTCTCCATCTAGAATTATACGATATCCAAATCTGATCAACAACCGAATTCACCTCTGGCAATTTTCGCACAATATAAAAATCAGAGCCACTTTTCTCAAATCCTGACCTGATTAGTGGCCTTCCCCTTCACGTTATCTTCAATTCTTAAACTCCTGCTGATCAGCTTTTCTGTCCACTAGGACTTTTTTAATTTATGAATATTGGTGACCCGTTGCCTTTCTCGCAAGCCAACAATAATAAATGACAATTATTGTGGATGAGTAACCATGGTCTTTATACGCAGTTGCAATGCTTGAGGTATACGTTCGAACCTGCGAATCTCCGATTACAATTAGAAGACATGTCACATACCGCTACACCACTGCCTCCCACAATAATGCCATTACAATCCACGGTGCACGTCTGTCTGTCTGCTTATCTGTCTGTCTGTCTGTCTGCCTATCTGCCTGTCTGTCTGCCTGTCTGCCTGCCTGCCTGTCTGCCTGTCAGCCTGTCTGCCTGTCTGTCTGTCTGTCTATCTGTTTGCCTGATCTTTGCTTCTTCATCTGGAATGAAACCAGACCTCATCAGTCTCTCGATTTGGCTTTGACTCAATCACTGAGAATAACGATCACAGTTTTACCCTAAGTCGTGAAAACTGACACAAGATTCAGTTTCTCAATAATAATAAGTTTTCCAAATAGTTTTATTCAAAGCTTCTCTTAAATCGTTGCAATGAGTGACAGATTGATTCGCTATAGACTCCGCCCCCTCACCTTTGACCTTGACCTCTGCCGTTGCGCTGATTGACCCGAGCTCTGACGATGCGATGCACGTGTAGGTGGCCGACTGTCTGATTCCGGTGAGGACGAGGACGTTCTTCCCTATCGGAATGTTCTCGATGGGGGTCAGATCCTTCGAGCCAACCGTCCACTTGACGTACGGCATCGGAGATCCCACGGCCACACAGGACAGGTTGGCGTTTCCACCTGGCATCACTTCCACTGGCTCCGGTGGAATGGAAAAATGCGGAAGAACACGGCGTACTAAGAACACACAAACACACACATGCATACACATGATCTACTATCCCGTCTGAAGTATAGCCTAGGTCCCTTCCAAGAGCGGATACAGAAATTTTCGAGGGGGGTGGTGGCAAAATTTATGGTCTTGTTCCAGGGAAAAAACCTGATAACTTTTTTAATCATCTGTCTCGAATTTCCCCAAAAGATACCTCGTCATAGTTTTGCAACCTCATGGGTGTCGAGGACGGACACACGGAGTACTCACGGGGGTGGGCACGTCAACTTTCCGGGCCAGAATAGCTGGTAAAAAATTAAGAAATTTCTAAATGGGGAACATGCCATTTTTGCACCCCTGGATCCGCCCCTGGTCCCTTCCTATATGAAATGGACTTCCCTCATCAGTTCACTAACTCTGTTATCTTCCCTGGTATACTCTATCCTCGTCATTCTCTCGTATAAAAACCTGCATTTTCTCTCGTGGTTGAAAGCACTGGGAGCGCCTCTAGAAGGCTCTTGCTGCGGACAGCTCTTTATAAATGGCCAGATACAATACAATACAATACCTATATAGCGTCATAATGGCTGTCGATAACTCTCGTAGGATGTTGAGGAAGCTTCTGCATGCATGGCTGATAAAGAAGGCAATCTTATATATATTTCAGTAAGTCTGTGTGTTTGTTTGATTGATTGTGTGTTAGCTATGCACGGCTACAGTTTTGAAGCAATCGACCCCAATTTTTTGCAGGGGGTTCGGGGTCGACCCGACACAGGTTATTGGGGGGTCGGCGAATCTCTGCCACCATGGGCCAGGGTGGGGGAGGGTAAAACCCCTCATTTTCCCTACTTTTTCAGCCGTTGCCATGCATAGTTTTTTTTCCCGAAAACCAAAATTTCACGGGTGGCTTACCGGTGGAGGTCGGAGTGTGGTGGGTGTCGTGGGCTGTGGTGGGGGGTGGCTGATGGCTGGGGTGGGGGTGCTGTGGTGGGGAGTGAGGTTGGGGGTGGGAGAATTTTTTCACGAAAACCAAAATGTCACGAAAACCAAAATTTCACGGGTGGCTTACCGGTGGAGGTCGGAGTGTGGTGGGTGTCGTGGGCTGTGGTGGGGGTGGCTGAGAGCTGGGGTGGGGGTGTTGTGGTTGGGGGGTTTGGGGTGGAAGAATTTTTTTCACGAAAACCAAAATTTCACGGGTGGCGTACCGATGGAGGTTGGAGTGTGGTGGGTGTCGTGGGGGTGTCGTGTGGGGTGGGGGTGTGGGGTAGGGGGGGGGTGGTGGGGAAGAATTTTTTCCCCGAAAATCAAAATTTCACGGGTGGGCGTACCGTTGAGGTTGGAGTGTGGTGGGTGTCGTGTGGGGTGGGGTGGGGTGGTGTAGGGGGTGGTTGG
>OX457042.1:17418429-17423429 GCA_949752735.1 Lumbricus terrestris
CTGACGTGGCTTTTGTGGGCGCTGAGAAATTCTCGAAGATTTACATTACATTTACATCAAATTACATTACATTTACATTACATTACATTACATAACCAAACCTGCATCGCTCCTTCCACACATACACAATTACACATACATGTATGCAGTCATCCTCCTCCTCCTCCTCCTCCTCCTCCTGTTTTACCCCTGCTCAGTTTCCTCCTCCATTTTCACCAGTTTCTTCGTCTTTTCCTCCTTCTCTCCCTCCTCCTCCTCTTCCTCCTCCTCGTCATCCTCTTTCTCTGGCTCCTTCAATTCGTTCCTTGAAGACTCAGCCAAGGACATCCGGGCACTAGGACCTTCCGGCTGCCTGAATGTGTCTCTCTATCTGCCTTTAGGTGTGTCTCTATCTCTCTGTCCGTGTGTCTCCTTCTCCTGCTCTTCCTCCTCCTCCTCCTCCTCCTCCTCCTCCTCCTCTTGCCCCTCCTCTTGCCCCTCCTCCTCCTTTTCTTCCTCCACCTCCTCCACCTCCTCCTCCTCCTCCTCTTCCTCCTCTCGCTATTCAACTGTCCAATTCCATTCCCATCTGGAGATAAATCGGTCACCAGCTGCTAATTGGTGGATAACAAACGCTGGTCCTATTATGCCCCCTTCGACGGAATGGTCAACGTTGCCAGCGTGGAAAAGTCGTGGATAGGTGGAACAAACAAACAAGCAGACTTAGACAATGGATAGACAAACAAATTTGACTGACTGACTGACTTTCTGACAGAGAGAAAACGGATTGAATTACTGACTGACTGACTGACTGACCGAATGAATGAATGATTGAATGAATGAATGATTGAATGAATGATTGAATGAATGAATGATTGATTGAATGAATGGATGAATGATTGAATGATTGAATGAATGAATGAATGAATGAATGATTGAATGAATGAATGATTGGATGAATGAATGAATGATTGATTGATTGATTGAATAAATGAGTGAATGAATGATTGAATGAATGATTGATTGATTGAATGAATGAATGATTGAATGAATGAATGAATGAATGATTGAATGAATGAATAATTGAATGAATGGATGAATGAATGAATGAATGATTGATTGATTGAATGAATGAATGAATGATTGAATGAGTGATTGAATTAATGATTGAATGAATGGATGGATGAATGAATGAATGAATGAATGGATGAATGAACGAATGACAAATTATAGATGCAGTTGAGAAAAAACTGGAATGGCCAGTTTTGGTCTGAGGATTGTAGGAAGTTCTAAAGTAAAAATAATTCCTGCCCCATCTCATCCTGTCGCATATTAATAATTATCGTTTGACTAAAAATAATCCATATTTTGACAAGCCAATGGAGACTATGAAGCAGCCCAAGCTCATGGCATTGTCTAATTACACAAGAAGCAAATCGGGATCCAGGGTACCCGTTCCGAGGTTCCCTTCTTAAAAATTGCACCCAGTATAGCGGGGTAACTTACGAGCATCTGTTCCAGAGTATTGCAAACTAGAAGATAACAGAACCATCAAGTTTATCGAAAAGTAAATTAAAATAAAGATTATAATTTTTATCGAGCTTGGTTTCATTTAATCGAAATATTGCTGTTTGTTTTGACATTTTAATCGAAATTTGGTGTCGCGATAAGGATAATCTGCTCTGATGAATGTGCCTGGAGTAACAGAAGTCTGTGAGACAACTGATCTAATCTAATCCCGTGGAAACGAGGATCAGGATGGGTGCGAGGGACAGATATAGAGAGCCAGCCAGACAGACAGACAGACAGATAGACAGACAGATAGACAGACAGAGATACAAGTACGTTCAGACTGACTAGCGTACGGAAGGTCGGTTGCGGTAAAGGGTCGTCTGCTGAAGGAATGACATCATCGGTGATGCGTCACACAGTTTTCATCAGCATCGAGGGATCTGTCATTAATTAATGTCGTTTATAATAAGAAAGGGAGACACACGCGACACTTAACGCTTCAGTTATTGGCCTTTCATTAAATGTTGACAGCGAAAGTCTGCGACGTCCAGTCTGTGAAACCTAACACCACACAGATCGGATTCAGGGCTTCAGTTGAAACACGCTTTGCAATGTAAGGAAAACACACACACACACACACACACACACACACACACACACACACACACACACACACACACACACACACACACACACACACACACACACACACACACACACACACACACACACACACACACACACACACACACACACACACACACACACACACACACACACACACACACACACACACACACACACACACACACACACACACACACACACACACACACACACACACACACACACACACACACACACACACACACACACACACACACACACACACACACACACACACACACACACACACACACACACACACACACACACACACACACACACACACACACACACACACACACACACACACACACACACACACACACGCATACACGCACACACACACACACACACACACACGCACAGATATATAAAGGCCAAACGAACACAGACACACACACACACAGATATAAAGACACAAATGAACACAGATACACACACACACAGAGATACAAAGACACAGACGAACACATTCACACACGCAGATATAAGCGAACACAGACAACCCATCATTGCCCATGTGAACGCAAAGTCATACACAAGCATACAGAAACATCTATCAATAGACACAAATGCTTTGGCTGCTGTTTAACGACGATACTGTGTCGTAAGAAAAATGATAGGTGTCGCACTTCTCCGTTGTTTAACATTGGGACTGGCACTGCTAGAGAACGAGCAATGGCGTAGTTCCCATATAGACAGAAGGATGTCTATTTTGGGGTTTTTATACTGAAAATTAGTTGATGAAGATGAAGGATTGAATATGGTGGACAGCAGTAGAAGGAGGAGGAGTGGGACAAGAAGGAAAGAAGTACTAAAGAGAGTTATAAGAGGGATATTCCTGGGATAAAGGTAGTGAGGGATGGAGAGTGAGGGAGGGAGGGATGGAGAGTGAGAGAGGGAGGGATGGAGAGGGAGAGAGGGAGTGAGGGAAGGAGGGAGGGAGTAAGGGAGGGACGGAGGGAGGGACTAGAGAATGGCGGCTGAGGAAGAGGTTGAACAGTTTAACAACGGATGCAAAGAAGACAAAAGAAGTCATCAGTCAGAATCCTCGGTTGCAGCAACCGTGAAACGAAGAGAGACACAGAAACAGAAACAGAGACAGACAGACAGACAGACAGACAGACAGACAGGGAGAGACGGATAGAATGGTCTACCCCTTAGCCAGAGTAGCATCTGATGCCTGGCAGCTTCCCCAGTGTTTAGATCACTTGAACAGAAGCATACACTCCCTCTCTGTCTCTCTCTCTCTCTGTCTGTCTGCCAGTCTCTGTCTGTCTGTCTGTCTGTCTGTATGTCTCTCTCTCTCTCTCTCTCGCTTATCTCGCCAAGAACTCCTTACAATCCAACAACACCTTCGTATCTTCATGCCGCTCTGCAGATCTGCCTCTCTGCGTTTCTGCAGTCTGTCTGTCTGTCTGTCTGTCTCATCCTCTGCATCATCGGATCGAGAGGTTTGGAAGACACTGCAGAAGCATTTAAGTAGCGGGGGTCAGACAGCGAACATCGATGTGACCTTCGTCAATGATCTCCAGGTCTTATCTTGAACACCTCCAGCATCCGCCAACTCCACCTCCACCTACTCCTCTTCCGTCTGCTCTTCCTCCTCTTCCTCTGTCTGCTCTTCCTGCCTTACCCCTTTTCTCTCCTCCTACTCTTCATCCTCATCATCTTTCTCCTCCTCCTCATGCTCCTCCTCCTCATTCTCCTCCTCCTCCAGCCCCTCCTTCTCCTCCTCCTCCTCGTCCTCTTCCTCCTCTCCTCCTCCTTGTTCTCTTCATCTTCCTCCTCCTACCACTATATCTTCCTCTTTCTGCTTCCTCCTCCTTCTCCTACTCCTATACTCATAATATTCCTATTCTTCCTATCTCTCTTCTTCATCCTACACCTCCTCTTCTTTTCCGCCTCCTCCGCCTCCTCCTCCTCCTCCTCTTCTCTCAATCGCCAACTCCTCCAGCCTCACTTGACGTTGTTTTTGTTCGTCCAGATCGTAAACGCTTTTCCAAATTCTCATCTTCCTTAACCTTCCGAACTCTCAACACTGCAGAGTCAAATCCAGCCAACACCCGCTTTTATCTTTATTCTCCTCTCTATCTCGAGACCTCCCTATGTTGTCACCATCCCTGCTCTTTGTCTGTCTGTCTGTCTCTGTCACTGTCACTGTCTCTGTATCTGTCTCTGTCTGTCTGTCTCTCTCTCTCCATATCACTCTCCCTCTCAGTCTCTCTGTATCTCTGTCTGTCTCTGTCTCTGTCTCTGCCTCTCTCTGTTTCAGTCTCTGTCTGTTCCTCTTCTCTCTCTCTCTCTCTCTCTCTCTCTCTCTCTCTCTCTCTCTCTCTCTCTCTCTCTCTCTCTCTCTCTCTCTCTCTCTCTCTCTCTCTCTCTCTCTCTTTCTCTCTCTTTCTGTCTCTCTGTATCTGCCTCTGTTTCTGTCTCTGTCTCTGTCTCTGTTTCTGCCTCTGTCTCTCTGTCTCTGTCTGTCTGTCTGTTTCTCTGTCTTCTATCTGTCTGTCTGTATGTCTCTCTCTTTCCCTCTTACTCGCTTTCTCTCTTTCTCTCCTTTCTGTCTCTCTGTCTCTCTGTCTCTGTCTGTCTCTGTCTGTCTCTGTCTGTCTGCCTGTCTGTCTGTCTGTCTCTCCTCAGGACACAACCATCTTGGTTGTCACTCTCCCGAACATTCACCCGCCACCTCGTGACAACTTTAGAGAAATCAGTTGTAATTGTAATCTGAAACGGTATTTTATGCGTCTCCTCTTCAAGAAGAACTCATCACTGAGCTGCTCGAAATCCATCACAAGACCCAATTTCTGATTAGAATTAGGATTCCTATGTTTCTTTGCTAA
>OX457042.1:17428429-17438429 GCA_949752735.1 Lumbricus terrestris
TCAGAGGCGCTCTCGACTCCAGCGCGGACATTGCATCAAAGTTTCACGCCGAAGCGTTGAGACTCGCCCAAGGTCCCTACCAGGGCTTTTTTAACGTGCAGTTGTACACAAAATGTGCAGTTCTAAATGGATTTGTGCAGTTGTAGAAGCACTTCTGTACAGTTAAAACTAGCAAAAAATGGTTATTGTTCTCCGATTGGAAGTAATTTACCATGGAGGATGGGAAGGAAAAGAAGTGGTTGTGCAGTTCTAAAAATTCCTTAAAAACAGCCCTGGTCCCTACGCGGTGACTTGAGGCGGATTCGAACCTGCAACCCTTCGGCTCCAAGGCACCGAACGCATCACTACACCACCGCGCCCCACTTTATATAGAACTATGCTTACATAGCCTACCAATAATCGTAATCGTATAATCTCCAAATTTCTAATGCGCCACTCGAAAGCCAAGTGCAGGGCGCCAGCTTATTCACGAGCGCTGCGTTGAGTCAAAATGGGTGTTCATGAGGGTAGTCCAAAGGAGGTCCTGGTCGGTTGCCATATATAGGATCAGAGTGGGCGGAGCAGCTACTCAGGCGCGTGTCGTCTGGGTCGCTAATTGGAAGCTGGAGGATCAGATGAGACAGAGTAAGAGTCCTTGAAAAGTAGTGTGTTCAATTTTGAATGAAAAACCCTGCCAGTATAATAGGTGTGATTGGTAAAGAAGCACAAAGAAGGTGATGGTGTGTTATTAGGGGTGATTATGGTAGAGGAACTGATGATGCTATAGCCTATAATATATATATATATATATATTTATATACCTGCATAATACTGCAGCTTTTAATATGTGTTTACGTGCTAATAGATCCTACAATTATATACCTGCATGATAATGTACACTATACACCTACATACCAATACACTACACTAACTGCCCTGAAAAGCCAAAACACAGTAAGTCACAGTAAGTGGTAAGCCATAGCGATCTGAGTTACCCTGTGTTTTGGCTATCTGCATTCTAGCAATTATTATCATACAAAAACTGTTTGAAGGTGTCTGTATTATTCATACGCTGGTCTGAGGCCTAGAATCGATCGTCCAACGTGGCGCCCTCTAGCCTTCAATTCTGATAACCACTCGTGGCTTAGATACGGTTGACGGAGGGGCGTGCTTGGCTGGCTGGTTGGCTGGTGGTTATTGCGAAAGACGGCGTTGGCGTTTAGACGAAAAGCTACACCTTGCGAATACAACGGCGAATGCTTTCGATTTCAACGCTTCAGCTCATAGTATTGCAGTCTTCTTTTCCCGATGCAACCACGAGAAGACGGAGGACAATAGGTCTCTTCGTGGAACCTGGTTTGGCCAACGTAGCCTCTGATTTGTTGTCTTTGCCTGTGACGCGCTCACTTAAGGATCCATTGATGCGACTGCAGCCGGTGTAGATAAATAAAGGAGACGAAAATCATTGGAGTAGAGAGAGAGGGACAAGGAGAGGAGCTAAGTTAATCAAGCAAGAGGAGAGAAGGAAGGAAATAGGATAACTGGAAAGGTAGCTGCTAAGAGACGCCTTTCCTCCTATCCACCGCGGCACTGACGCACATAAGGAGAGACAGACAGGCAGACAGACAGAGAGAGAGAGAGACAGACAGACAGAATAGCAAAGGGGACAATAATTAAGACAGCGAGCATTCATTGCAAGTGTCTTAGTTGGATGCTGCAATTATTCTTCGGATGAATGAAAGGTGATGAGATGAATGGAGGATAAATCGCAAGAGCGTCAACTGTTCTCCTTCCTCAACGTAGAAAGTGGTGGAAGAGCTGGTGATGGAAGAGGAGGAGCAGCAATGGGAATCGGAGGTAGAGGTGGAGGAGGAGGATCATACATGAGAATTGGAAGAGCAGGAGGAGAAGGAGGAGCAGGAGGAGGAGCAATGATGGCAAAGCAAGAAACAATGGTAGAAGCAGATTCGACATTTGATGCGACTATGACATCATCCAATCGACGTCATCATTCGTTGCCAAGGAAACCGCAGCTCAACATCCGGAAGTTGCACGTCACTTCCGATGACGACCTAGGACGTCACCAGTCACGTGTTGGCAAGCTTCCGATCGCGAATCGGAGAGCATCCTCTTACTTGGAGCAACGAGAAGAGGAGAAGAATGGGAATGAAGGGCAAGGAAGGTCGACAGCGGTGAGGAGTAAGAAGATGCTATTGAGAGAATGGTTGATGAAGCAGGCTGATGACGAAGCCATTCGTGGCCTGCGCTGGATTGATAAAGAGGATGGAGAGCAAATGCTTCTTCGCATCCCTTGGATTCATGAATCCAAGGCATCTTGGACGCCGGACGATTCCATGGTCTTCGAAGAATGGGCCAAATACACAGGTGAGTTCAATCAACATATACAGGTAGGCCTACATGTATATCTAGACAGGTAAATCAACATTGACGAGAACTTAGGTAATCTACAGCTGCAGTAGATGAGTTAGAGAGGCTAAATCGCTCTTTGTTTGTTTGTTTGTATGTATGTAAGTATGCATGCATGCATGCATAGCATGTATGCAAGTATGTGTGTATGTATGTATGTATGTATGTATGTATGTATGTATGTATGTATGTATGTATGTATGTATGTATGTATGTATGTATGTATGTAAGTATGCATGTATGTATGTATGTATGTATGTATGTATGTATGTATGTATGTATGTATGTATGTATGTATGTATGTATGTATGTATGTATGTATGTATGTATGTATGTATGTATGAGTGTGCGTGCGTGCGTGCGTGCGCGCACGCACGCACGCACGCACACACGCACGCACGTACGTATGTATGTATGTATGTATGTATGTATGTATGTATGTATGTATGTATACACTATACATGTATGCAGGTATATGCAGGTATGCTTGTACGTATCGTATGTATGCAGGTATGCGAACATGAGTGCATGTATTTTGTAGGTATGTATACGTATGCATGCATGATTATATTTGTGCTGGCACTTGGGTACATGTGTATAAAATTGTATATGCATGCATGTATCATAAATGTGTGTCTGTAGGATGCACATGTATGTAGACATGTATATGTGTGTATTATGCTGGTGTGTATGTATACATAATTTTATTCATGCGTACGTGCGATTGTAAACTAACTGCATGGTTATAAGGCCCGGACATCAATGGGTCAACCACGTCAACCACGTCTATCTATCGATCTATTAATTAGATGTCCATTGAGTTGTTTAGTTTGATGATTGACTTGAATCACTTTGGCCTGCGACAAATGGTTAGCTGCATAGCTGCATAGTAGGCTAGTAGGGACACAATGGCGGCGCCAGGATTTTCGTTTTGGGGGGAGCTGGATTTTCTGGAAAAAGTTTCCGTTTTCAGTCGCCAAAATATCTGACGACCTTATTTTGTTTAGTCATCGACCAAAATCCGAAGAAAATTTTCCATTTCCGCCGTCAAAAATTTCTGACGACCTTTTTTCCTAATCCGCCAAACTGTCTGCCAAACCTCGTGCGTACCTTTACGGTTATTTTGGGGGGCTAAAGGGGGTAAATCGTCCAAATATTTTATTTTTATATGGGTAAAAAAATGGATGGCCTTTTTTAGGGGGGCTTAGCCCTGGGGGGGACCCTCCCTAGCGCCGCTACTGTATATAGGGATACGCTTTCATTTTTCGCATAAACAACTTTTAATTGTGCAGAACGTAAGAATTTTGTGAGCATTTATTTCGTGATTGTCGTTTTTCGTCTTTTATTAATATTTTATTAATATTTTATTTGATTGCTCCTCAATATTATGTTGCTATTCTGGTCTATATTGTAATTATTATAATATAGCCTAATACAATTATATAATTTTCTATTCGCAAACAACAAATATTGGCAAGGATATAGGGCCTATGTTGCGTGGAAACTTTGTAGGTCTATGCATTTAAGAATTTCCCGGATAGGCCTACCAATTGATGTGGTTATATATAACGTGGTACTTGCAAGATCAACATTGTTGTGAGTGTAATAAAAAGCTCATCAATGGCCTAATTACCCGCAACAATGGCTGTTTCTATAACACAATCAGTTGACCTATGTTGCGGCTTGTGTCATAGGCCTACTTATCTTTAACTGATATATACACTGTGAGCCATAAAAAACCGTGCCAATTTATTTTTAGCTATATCTCGGTCGATATTTTAACAATTTTATATCTTTTTGTGTCGTTTGAAAGAAAAATTAAATCTCTACGATTTACTTATTTACTTGCGCGATGACGTCATATCCGTTTCGCAGCATAATGTAAATAAAGTTGATGGTTGAAAATTTGAGTTAAAATTTTAAAATGTTGAGCTTTGATGATAAAATTTTAATTAAAAATCTGCGGGAATGCAAAAATTATTCTTCTAGACGATTAATTAAGGAGTTTCCGAACAAGAATTGGAAAAGAAAAACATTAGATGACTTTCTGCGAAAGTTGAGAACTACCGGTTCAGTTGAACGCGCTGCGGGAAGTGGTCGGCCAAAATCGTCGCGAACTGAAGATAATATCACCGCTGTCAATGAATTGGTTCAGAGCCAGGAAGACAAGCCTAAAACACATCTTTCAACCAGACAAATCGCGAGAGAGCTGAATCTTACACAAACGACGGTCAGACGCATTATTCATAACGATTTGGAACGGAAATGCTTATGGAACAGCGCGTGTACCAAAAGCGCTTTCAGAACACTGATGAACTTCGGCAGTGTCTCGTATCCGTCTGGAACGATCTGGAACAACATCTTATTGACACTGCAATTGATCAGTGGCGACGTCGCTTGGCAAAATGTGTACGTGAAAAAGGAAGTCCTTTTGAACACCAACTTTAAACAAATAAAGGCACTGAAAAATTGTTTGCATTTAAGTAGTAAAAATGCAGCATTGATCGATTCTCACGTGTTTTTTTAGTGTCTTCAGTTTCGCAAGACAAGTTTAACATGCATGTAGGATGAAATCGATAATGTTTATTTCTGCTCTTTAGAGTATTGATTCCTGTTTAAAATAATGCAAAAAGTGTAAAAATCGATAAAGAAATGACAGAGATATAGCTAAACATAAAGTGGCACGGTTTTTTATGGCTCACAGTGTAGTATATTTACGCAGCGATCGGCACATAGGCCCATTATTGTCATCTCATCCTATCTTCATCCCATCTCACTTCATTTTATTTTATATTCCATCACACCCTTTTACTGAAACTTTGCTAATAGTACTATCCATGACATTACAGCAGACTCTAAGCTTATTTTTTAATACATTAATCATGATCTACGACAATAGGAATATGCATGGACGGGGTGGTGCATGGTATGTGCCTTTTTATTAGTTAGCTACTTGAGACTCAGTCACTCAAATAGTTATAAGTGTTAGCATTTAAATCGCTCGCCGATAAATATTTCAGATAATAGACATTGTGATTTGTGTTCGGGCCATGCGCATAATTATAACTCCTGGCTAAAACTTAGAGAATGGCCTCAAACGCCTATATGGATCACTTGGACCTCTCTTATTCCTAATTTACATTAATTAATTACCTGGCCAAACTCATCGACCTTGTATTTCGTTCAATCTTATTTGCAGGTGACTCTTATAACGCATTCTTATCCAATTATTCTTCGTGCGATCGATACAGCTAGACTAAGCTAGTGACTGCAAGGTTCAAAGCTAACAAATTTTAGCTTAACCTTTTCAAAACAAGTTGCATGCCGATCAACTTTAGATCTAATACAAAGAAAGTTCGTTCCAACTATATACTGAAAATAGGCTAAAGCAATCGATGGAATGTTGCTAATAACCCCAGGTTGAACCTTCTAAGTTTAGTGGGGTCTCCATTGATCAACATTTGAAATGTAATGCCCATACTTATAAAATATCGAAGAGTTATGAAAAATATTGCAATATTAAGGAGAATCTCCCATCTGTTTCCAATTAACCTTAATATTAAAGAGCTTATATTTTGCCTTATTTAAACCCTGCATGGCAGCAATCGTATAACTTGAAATTCTTAGGCTCACCCAGTTACACTATATATATATATATATATATATATATATATATATATATATATATATTATGTAAGCTTATATATATAAATTTAGGTTTATATACATTGAATCCATCTAAGACAACATTAATTTGATTGGGCACATGTACGGCAGCGACTTGCCAAACTTGATCTCTCTTCTCTTGCATCTGAATTGTGTGGCTTTGTCTTTCCAACCACGGTTCATGACCTCGGTGTCCAACTTGACCAAGAACTCACTTTTGCTCCTCAACTTCACCGTCTTGCTCGAGACTGCTATTATCACCTGCGACAGCTTCGCACTGTCATCCGTTCTCTTACGTCTGCTGCTACTCCTACTTTAGTGCATTCCTTCGTTACATCCATAGGCGTACGGGACATTTCGGCAGTGGGGGTGGGGCCAAAAAAATTTGTTTGCCCGAAAAACCTGACGACCTTTTTTTTTAGTCATCCGCCCAAAATTCTTAGGATTTTTCCGTCCGAAAAACCTGACGACCTTTTTTTGTCATTCGCCCAAAATTCTTAGGATTTTTCCCGTCCGAAAAATCTGACGACTTTTTTACCCCTGCGCGCCCGAAAAATCCTCCCTTACCTGTTTTCCCCGGGAAAAATTCCGAAATTTTTTGGCCGTCCATGCCTCTTTTGCCCGAAAAACACATTTGCCCAAAATTTGTGGGGGGCATTTGCCCCTCTGGACCCCCGTCTCGTACGCCTATGGTTACATCTTGCATCGACTATTGCTCTTCGCTCTACCTTGGCCTCCCATCCAGCAGAATGACTTGTCGAGACCGGGTTTTCTGTGCGCATTGTGAAAATTCCTAAATAATTTATGGTCACGTCTCAAACTACATGTTGAAGGTGCCTCCCTATTCACCAGTGTAGGGCCTATTGAGTTCAAGATATATAGTTGCTTTGGTATAGCGTTGTTGTCAGGGCCTCACCCCAATTTACCACCGAGAACTATGCTGCTTTACATTGGGTATATAAGGACTCGTCGGCTACGCTCGCCTGAAAATGGAGTCCTCTTAGTTCCTTTTGCTCGTATACTGCTACCATGAAGAATCGAATTCTCTTTGGTTGGTCTAGTGGTCTGGAATGGCCTTCCTTTTGAGCTTCGCCTACATTCTGGTATACTCTGCCAGTATCCTTTCTTACTAAACTTAAAACTGCTCTATTTGGGCGCGCGGGAGTCGGGAGCGCCTCTGAATAGTTTTTTGAATAGACGCTATATAAATTTCCGAATGAATAAATGAACATACATATACATATACATACATATATACATATGAATATGAAACTCGATTATTATTATTATTATTATTATTATTATTATTATTATTATTATTATTATTATTATTATTTAAGACTGTTAGTTGGTGGGTTCTGGAACGGCTACGCTTCATCCAATTCTGGCAAGTCAAGAGTGCTGTGGTAGGCAACGGCGTTGAATCGCTGAATGATAATTGAGAGCCGTTGGAATAGGTGGCTAGTTTCTCTCGGGTCTCCGGAAATCCGAGTAAGATTGTGTCCGAGATCAGAAATGAAAGAAAAACCAGTGCTATTGATGGGCCCAAGAGTTTCGAGGGCTAAAGGAATATTATTATTATTACTATTATTATTATTTTAATATTACGTTGTGTTTGTCGTGGATTTCCCGTTGAAGGGAAGTTCTGGTCGAGTACAAAGGACCATAAGAGATGGAAGTCCAACTTCCGGTGCGCCATCAACTCGCTTCCGGATGTAGAGGAAGTGAGGTCACGGAGTCGTAAGTCGGGTCTCAACACCTTCAAGGTCTACCGATTCCTACCAGAACAACCAAGAAACCAGCACAGGACTACACCTGCAGATGGTAGAAACAACTCACAGTCCATCTCTCTCGCTCTGTCTCTCTGTCTCTCTGTCTGTCTGCCTGTCTGTCTGTCTGTCTGGCTGTCTGTCTGTCTGTCTCTATATCTCGTCCTGTCTGTCTCTGTCTGTCCATCTGTCTCTCTTTCTAAGGCGCATGGCGGCATGGCCCATAGACCTATGTGTAATATATATACACTGTGTCCGGAAAAATTCCAAGGCTTTATGGTAAATATGAAAATAATTAGTAAACATTAATAAATTTTTAAAATTCCAAAAACAGTTTAATTCTGAAATATTATGGAACTATAATTTATGTTCAAAATGTCCGCCATTGGCTTCAACACAAGCTTCGAGACGTACACGCCACTGACTAACAGCAGCATCGACGACAAGTTGATCAAGTTCATCGCAAGCATTAACAATTCGCTCGCGGAGTTCTTCGATGTTTCTGACCTTTGTCTTGTATACTTTCTCCTGCATTACTCCCCAAATTTTATAATCAACAGGATTTAAGTCCGGACTGTTTGGAGGTCAAAGATTTGGAGGTATGAAATCTGGAGTTTCCTCTGTCAGTAGTTCAACCGTTTTTTCATTCATATTTTAGAACCTTGGAATTTTTCCGGACACAGTGTATATATTAGCCTATATATATCATATGAAATATTTTTTATGTACACATACATGTTATATATACACAATATTACATATATATAATTAATTATTAATTATATATAATACAATATATGCTGACATGTATACAGGGTGGCCCAAAAAAGGGATAACACCTCGTATAATGTAATATAATTAGTTTCAATTTGTTTAGACTATATCCATAATAGCTTAAATAGTTCACTCATCTACATAGTTACCTGTTTTTTCACATGACGTCATTATTACGACAATTTCCGGTCGCCATTTTTACTTTTTTGCTTGCCAATTGTGTTTTGAAGATATTTTAAGCAGAATGACAAAAATCATAACAAAATACCGTATTCTGATAAAAAAAATGCGAATTGAGAAACATTGGGGTGCAAGGCGAATGAAAAATGAGTATAGCTATAGTGTCAGCGGGTTATTAAAAAATTGACAACGACGGTACAACAGAACGTAAACGCGGAAGTGGTCGGCCAAAGTCTGCAAGAACACGACAGAACATTGAGCAGGTGAGTGAGCTGATCTGCAGTCAAGAGGGTGATCCTCACAGTCACAAGAGTCTGCGGATAATTGAAAGAGAAACGGGTGTATCACGGTCGTCGGTGCAACGTATTGTAAAGCAAGATTTACAACTGAAAACGTACAAGCATGTGATAGGGCAGACGCTCAACAAAAATTGCAAATTGAAACGTTTGCAACGCAGTCAGCAGCTACTTGAACGGTTTCCTATTGACAGAAGTGTACGAACCATTTGGTTTACAGACGAAAAAACATTCACCGTTGCCACGCCAGTTAATTCTCAAAATGATCGAATTTATTCAGTTGAATCAAAGAAAAGGCAAGTTCCAGAAGAGAGACTTATACGAGAACGTGAACATCTCAGCCACGCTGTCAATGGTATCAGTTGGTGTTTCTCGAATGGGAAAAATTAGTGTTGTGTTCGTTGAACCACGCGCAAAAGTAAACAGTGAATACTATTGCGAACATGTTCTCAGACGAGGTTTGCTGCCCGAGATTCAAGCGACATGTGGTCACCATAACTGAGCATTAGGCTACAGCAGGACGGAGCTCCATCTCAAACAGCCAGAAATACGATGAACTTTCTTCATAAGAAGAATGTTACCTTTATCGAACCAAACATGTGGCCACCAGGGCCGTGTTTAACATAGGTCCATTCGGTGCGGTGCACCGAATGCTCCTGATATGAACCGAGAGTTTTGTTGCCATTGGCCAACTGTCTTTTGCGAGTCTCAGTGTTACTTAAACCTTTTATAAAATCAGTATGTGTAAGAAAACATTAATTTCACTAAGTTCACCGACCTTGCGTGCTTGCATACTGACCCGCTACAGCCGACAAACCACGTAGGATATATAGCCTATAGAACAGCGGATATTTGTAAAATGACTAATATTTTAAGACTGCCGAACGGCACTTTGCCCCTGCTGTAACA
>OX457042.1:17443429-17520929 GCA_949752735.1 Lumbricus terrestris
ATGCCAATTATTACATAACATCCAACAACAAAACATAACATGAACGTAACATTTTAGTCGGCATTATGTATAGGTCGAGATAGCATCATATATATATAGTTGCCGAATATGGCAGATTGTTCAGGAGATCCCAAGGGGACCGAGGGCCCCGCTATAACCAGTGCCACCTGAGAGCGTTTGGTGAGAAAAATACTGCAGGACCGACTGTGAAATGAAATAACGGAATATGTTAAATTGTTAGTGACGCTATAGAAATGAAGCATGGAATTGAATGAATGAACGAATGAACGAGCTCCAGTTTGAATAGATGAAAAATTTGACAGCGATCAACGAGAAGTTCTAGGTTCTTTGTTCTGTACCTTTTTATAGATCAGTGTAGCCTAATTGGAGGTATTGGACGACACCGGAAAGACGGTTGTGTGTTTGCCTATAGCTATGTTCTGTCTGTCTGTCTATGTGTCTGTCTGTCGATCTATCTACGTGTCTCTATTTCTATCTAGTTGTCTGTCTGTTTGCCTATCTATGTGTCTGTCTGTCTATCTATGTGTCTCTATTTCTGTCTATGTGTCTGCATGTCTTTCTGTTTGTTGTTCTGTCCGTTCGTCCATCACTACGTCTGTTCTTATAAAATTATTTGTCTGTCTGCATGTATACGACAGAATGAAGGCAAGCGCTACATAAATTTTGAAATGTACATGTTTTTGTTTTCGTTTTATTGTTTAGATGAAAGAAGAGTTTTGCTCCTCTTCCTCAAACTCCTCCTCATCGTCGTCTTCCGACTTCGACTCCTCTTCATTGTTCCCCTCAGTCGCCCCATCGTCCTCCTTTCTTCCTTCGTCCAGTCTTTCTTTGTCCTTTCTTCCTTCGTCCGCTCCTTCTTCGTCCTTTCTTCCTTCGTCCTTTGTTCCTTCGTCCATTCTTTCTTCGTCCTTTGTTCCTTCGTCCAGTCTCTCTTTGTCCTTTTTGCCTTCGTCCGTTCCTTTTTTGTCCGTTCCTTCTTCGTTCAGTCTTCCATCGACCAGTCTTCCTTCGTCCGTTTCTTCTTCGTCCTTTCTTCCTTCGTCCGTTCCTTCTCTGTTCCGGCTTCCTTCGTCTTTTCTTCCTTCGTTCTTACTTCCTACGTCCGTTCCTTCTTCGTCCTTTGTTCCTTCGTCCACTCTTCCTTTGTCCGTTCCTTCTTCGTCCTTACTTCCTACGTCCGTTCCTTCTTCGTCCTTTCTTATTCCGTCCGTTCATCCTTCGTCCTCTAGTCCTTCACCATTCGACATAGGTTTGACTGAAATCGATGCGATGGATCTTGATGAGGTCTTTCATTCCATAGCAACTTCGACAGGTCAGAATCACATCTGCACTGGCAGATGTTTTGCATGAAGCATGGGCAAAGCACAGTGCATGGTCACGGTTAGATTTTAGTATGCCTAAGAACATGAAGAAATGCAAAACAGGAAATTAAGAATATACAATACAATACAATACAATACAATTGAACATTTATACCGCGCTTTAACAAAACAAAGTCTTGCACAAGAGCGCGCCTCACTACAGATTTAGTCATAATATAATGAGAATAAATGAGTTTTTAATCTAGATTTAAACTCCACAACAGATGTGCACTGACGAATGGAAATTGGGAGACCATTCCATTCTGTTGGTCCTGAGACTTCGAAAGCACGATTTCCAAACTTTCGGTTTGTACGAAGTGTAGCGAAGTCACTTCGCGACGATGATCGAAGTCTTCTAGAATTGGAGGCGGAGCATGACGTGACCATGGATGCCATGTATGAAGGAGAGGTTCCGGAGTAGATATGGTACATCAGGAGGGAGATTTTGAATGAAATACGAGCACGGATGGGAAGCCAGTGTAGTTGTTTCAGTGTAGATGTAATGTGGTCTCTGGGACCAATTCCTTTTATCAGGCGAGCGGCCGTGTGTAGAACTGAATACAGGGGTTGAAGTGTTGATGATGGAAGACCAGATAGGACAGAGTTGCAGTAGTCGAGACGAGAGATGACGAGGGCTTGAGTGAGAATACGAAGGCAGGTTTCATTCAGTGAACGTTTCACCTGTCGAATTCGACGAAGGTGAAAGAAGCATGCTCTGGCGACAGAAGATATATGTTAGTTCATCTTTAAACTGCTGTCAAGTATGATTAGTTTCGTAAATTTTCTAAACGTATACTATAGATTTCTCAGTTTCACTTTGCGTACCGTATGATTAGGCCTGGTGATTAGTTTAATCATCAAGGATTAGTCTATTCGTCATTGTTTTAGTGCGAAGAAATATTCTAAAAATCAACAAGTAGCAGCCTAGTTAGAAATGGGTGTCAATTTTCCAGAAGATGCCAGCGGTCCCCTCTTGCTAATATATGTGTGGGCGCCCATGGTCAGAAGAACGCGACAGGGTCAGCAAGAGAGGGGCTTTAATGTCAGAGGGTAAATTGTGGGAAATGCTTTCAGCAGAAATGGAGTGTCCTATTATTTATCCGATACACCGGAAGCGAGGATTTCTGACGTCTCCGTGCATGGGGCATTTTCTCCGATCCAAGGAGAGTAGCCTACAGCAAATATAGACGGATCTGACCTATCGCATAAGCGGATATCAGTTCATATCGCTGCACTCTCCTAGGATCAGAGAAAATGCCTCTGTGCACGGGTCTCTTCGTGAGTGACGGTGACTGATTGGTGGAGCGGTCACAGGTAGGCCTGTAACGTGGACAGCATTTCGTCGTCATCGTCTTCATTGAGTAGCGCATTTATCTGAACATTTTCATTGACACGATCGCTGTGTGGAGTAGGGTGGAGTGAAAATGGAAAAAAAATTTTTTTTTGAATTTCAATTAGCTAGATATGTCAAAAGGTGCCAATAGATCAATAGAACACTGTGTAAAAATTACAACATTTCTGATTAATGTTTTGATCGCCCTTCGCAACTTTTTATTTTGCATTACTAAGCGACATCAGAACGATATAGGTAGGTTAGGGTCTACACTCTACAGAGTCTATCTACACTCCACACTGTCCACAGTCCACAGTCTAGGTAAGGTAGTCAACTAGTTAATAGTCATCTTAATGCAATCAGATGCCTTGATTATTACAGTATCTTTGATTTCAAAGTCGCAAACAGTTACAAGGTGAAGTGAGAGAAGTCACATTTTGACTCGAACGTCGGTGACACGAAACGGAGTATCCCTCATGAAAGCTATCCGGGAGGATGAATTAATCTATCCCCCGTATGGAATTAACCGGTCTATACTATCCGGTGGGATAAACCATTATATCCCCTTTTTTGAAAAATGAGCATGATAAACAAATTTATGCTGTAATCAAAATTTAAAGTGACTCTAATTGTTCTAAGTGTCATAAGCAATGCTCGGATAAAGGGAACTCGAATTTATTTAGTGCCTCTGAGTGTTCTTAAGTGTTTTAAATGTTTTAAGTGCTCTAAAAACAGGGCAAAACAAATTATCTAGTAGGAATAAACATACCTGTTAGTGTCATTGTTCAAGACAAAGCAGATATAAATAAATTTGCAAAACAAAATACACGCGGAAGCGGTTTTTTCGACTTTTTGTAATTTGGGGGATACAATTAATACGGGGGATACTCTATTTCGTGACATCGGCATTAGCTGTCGAGAAGCGACGCGTGCACGGATGAAGCCATCTCGCGATTTCTGTCCACAAACAGCTAACGCTCGGTCACCAGCTTCACGTGTCTTTCCACAGCCTGCGTGTGGCTGGGGAATTTTGGGAAGGTGACTGTTGGAGTCACCTCCATCGTGATGAGATCCCTGAGTTCAGTGTCTGTCATTGCCTTGATTACGGGAGGCTCCGAGATAGGGCAGACTGCCCAGTCGATCATGTCGAAGTATTCCACGGCGTTGAAGTTGAGTTTTGCGGGAACCTTGAATCTCCGTATTTGTCCATTGGGACCTGCTTCAGCTCTGGCCTTCATCACTCGTCGCAGGCCCAGCTCACGTACATGTAGGCCTATGTGTGGTCGATGGTCCGTCATCATGGCTAAGAGGGAATTCTCCGGGTGAGCGAAGTAAGCGTTGCGATGAATGACGGGGTCGACGATCTTCTTGTGCTTAGGGCTGAGATATCGTGACTTGACGAGCATCTGGTGAAGGTGCCTAGCTCCATCTTTGCATGATGACTGGGCTTTTATGGCGAACCACGTTGGAACATAATAAGCGAATGATGAACGTCACCACCGTTTTTCAGATTCTGTGACGGCTCCATGCCGCTGACATATAATCGGAGGATTCAGTAACATTAGAGGTATTACGCGTGCATAAGCCGTAATAAATGAAAAATATTAAACTCAGTGTCTTTGACCTTGACCTCTATAACCTTAAGATGACCTTTGATGAAAAACCAATATCAGAAATGAATTCTACATCTAGGAATTTGTACAATTAAAGGTATTACGCGTTCATAAGCTGAAAGAAATGGAAAATGAAAGAAAAAGATGGAAAAATGACCTTGACCATGACCTTGCGACCTCAAGATGATCCCTGATGACAAAAACAATATCATAAATGAATTCTACACACCTAAATCAGTACCATTAGAGGTATTACACGTGCATATACTGCAAGAAATAAAGAATATGAATTTTCCGATATGGCCGGCGGCGACCATATTGGATTTGTCAATTACGTCATTCGTGGCGTCATGGCAGACAAGCACTTCGGTGATTTTTCATGTCCAGGGACCCACTGATCGATTGGAAGTGAGAAACTCCCCCAACACCATTTTGCAAACGGGACCTAATGGCACATAATGGACAATACCTTTGGCATCGTCGAAATGCTTCATTTATAGGCCTACTTCAATGGTTACAATGCCAGTTATTTCAATTGGGCGAAGGGCGATCAAGCAGTTGTCAGAAAATAATATCATTTGGCAGGATTGTTACTATGGACATTTGGCACATTTTAAATAGTCTAGCTTCTAAAAAGGAAAGAAATTTTTTTTTCACTCCACCCTAGTGTGGAGCCACGATCTATTCAATTTAACAGGCGGTTGTTGTTTTTCTTTGTCGAGCAGTCGAAGGATTCGACGATTGCAATGATGACCTATGCAGACTGTAGACAACAACCCACTTATTAAACCGTACAACATCCAGAAACCGCTGCAGCCTCTTCTTCCATCTTCAAATCTCAGAGAAGAATGGGGGAAGCATCATCAGAACAGGATTGTAGAAACATGGATCATAATTATCACATCGGAAGAAAGGATAGAATGGATCATGAACAACATGATCATATGATTATGCTGCGAAATATATCTTGACTAGATGTGGGACCCGGTGTTGTCCGGGAAATTTCGGGTTTTCAACACTACTCCTCTGGGGTATCAAAGCGTTAACCGCTAAATTTCGGGTTTTCGGCAACCCCCCACACACCCCGCTTCCCCCCAAAACCAAACATGACCCGCCCTTGAGGGGCAGGTGAGTGTTCTGACTGTGGCCTAATACAATTACTGCAGGTTGTCTGTTCTGTTAGTAGGCCTACAGTTAATATTTCTGTGATCTGCGTTCTTGTGAATATTATTGTTTCAACTGCATAATTGTACACTGTAACCGGTTTCGGTTTGTCAACCGGATTGTTACGGAAATTATTATTGGGCGAGAATGACGGATTGTCGGCTGCAGCGTGGCTGATTAAATCTGTCTTAAAACGCTAATAACTCGGGTTTTAAAGCGAATTAAGAGCTGAAAATAGTCGCGTTGACCTTAAAATTTGGGTAAGAATCAATTGCAAAAAATTTGGTAAATCGGCACTCTGTGATTTCCGAGCCTTTTCTGAGGCGAAGAGTCAAAATACATCCGGACACACGAACAAACAAACGGAAGGACAAACTTCGAGAAATATATTAAAGATGATCGGACTACAGTCTGCATATATAGATCATAATTATTGGACTATGCACCAAACAAACTGTTGCAACCGACCATGCACTATTACCTCATTCATAAACATCTTCAGCGTCATCTATTTCTTCATTGACGTTATCATCATCATCATCATCAATCATCATCATCATCATCATCATCATCATCATTATCATCATCGTCGTCGTCGTCGTCGTCGTCATCATCATCATCAGTTAACTGCATGCTCAGTAAACATTTTCAAACAGACTTTATGGCTTTCTGCTGCAGTAAGATGATTTTTGCATGCGACTCTAAATGTGATGCGCTGAATGAACGCCACATTAATTACATCCAGCAGTTGATGTGTGTGTGTGTGTGTGTGTGTGTGTGTGTGTGTGTAAGTATGCGTGTTTGTGTGTGTGAGTATGCGTGTGTGTGTGAGTATGCGTGTGTGTGTGTGTGTGTGTGTGTGAGAGAGAGTATGCGCGCGTGTGTGTGTGTGTGTGTGTGTGTAAGTATGCGTGTTTGTGTGTGTGAGTATGCGTGTGTGTGTGAGTATGCGTGTGTGTGTGTGTGTGTGAGAGAGAGTATGCGCGCGTGTGTGTGTGTGTGTGTGTGAGTATGCGTGTGTGTGTGTGAGTATGCGTGTGTGTGTGTGTGTGTGTGTGAGTATGCGTGTGTGTATGTGTGTGTTTGTGTATGCGTGTGTGTGAGTATGTGTGTATGTATATGTATATATATATATGCGTACGTGTGTGTGTGTGTGTGTGTGTGTGCGCGCGTGCGTGTGTCTGTGAAGAGGTGAGATAGGAAGGAGAAGAAGAAGGATGAGAAGAGAAAGTAAAGGATGGGAAAAGTCGGAGGAGCAGTAGAACAAGGAGGACACGCCGTTCTCGTTCCTGCATCACAACAACAGACGCCGCAGCTGAGAACCGATTGGCGCCAATAATTGGAGACAGAGCGCATACGTCCATCGACACCAGATGTCAGGAGGTATACGACGGACAGTTGGAGACAACGGCGAATCAAAGACAATACAGATTTCGACGAAACAGGTTGCCACGACTAACAGAAATTTAGAGACAACTGAGTCAAAGACAATCGAATCACAAAGACAATAGAATCAAAGACAATAGAATCAAAGACAATAGAGTCAAAGACAATAGAATCGAAGACAACTGAGTCAAAGACAACAGAGTCGTAGACAATAGAGACAGCAGTGAGAGAGGAGAAAAAGACAATTCTGGCGACAGCGGAGAGGAATCAATATTCATTTAATTAACCAGATCTTAATTGCAGGCACTATACGTAAATCCGGACCTATCGATTAAACTGAAAGATTATAGACATCAATCGAACGGACAGAAGACTTTGATACGAGCAGCAGCAGCAGCTCATCATGCTCTCCACCTTTTCCCCATCCTCCTCTTCGTCTTCCTCCTCTTCCTCCTCATCGTCAATTCTTTTCAAGCGACGACGACACCTGACGTCAAACGGAAAGACGAAAGAGTCGATTCAAGGTGAGACAAAATCTGATCGAATCTATTTTTCCCCAATTTAATCTCATTTGATCCAGCTAAATAAGCTCTGATAATTATAACCGAATCTAATCAAATCTAGTCCAATGTTAATGATAGCATTACACAGAGAGAAGCAGGGGCGGCGCCAGGATTTAAGTTTGGGGGGGCTGAAGCCTCGCGGCAAAAATTTCACATTTTCATTCGTCAAAATTTCTGACGACCTTTTTTCTCTTTTTAGTCATCGACCGAGATCTAATGAAAATTGTCCATTTTCGCCGCCAAAATTTCTGACGACTTTTTTTAGTCGTCAGCCGAAAATCATGGATTTTTCAATGCAAAAAATTCGGATGGACCTTTTTTAGGGGGCTGAGCCTCTTGTAGGGGGGGGCTTAGCCCCCCAGACCCCCTCTAGCGCCGCCACTGGAGAGAAGACGGGACAAGAAGATAAAATTATGGAAACATCAATAAATAGACAAGACTGAATTGGATGCATGTGTATGTTGTTGCTACGGATGAGGATTGAAGAGGCAAACAGGTGATGTCCTGAAATGGCTGGAAGTGGATAGAAGAGAGGAAAGAACTGACAGGACACCACCAAAGGTGACTTGAGATGTCTGGAGATGTCATGGGAAGAGGCTGAAGAACTGGCGATGAACTGGGACGAGTGGAGGAAGTGTGTCGTTGCCCGATGTACAGACATGTAATGGAAGGGCGATGTATTAAGTAACTAAGCATTACACATTCGAACGAAATCCAGGGCTTTTTTAACGTGCAGTTCTACACAAAATGTGCAGTTCTAAATGGATTTGTGCAGTTGTAAAAGCGCTTTCGTCACGTTCCGTGCAGTTAAAACTAGCAAAAAATAGGTCATTTTCCTCAGACGGGGAGTAATTTACCATGGAGGATGAGAAAAGAGAGAAGAGGATGTGCAGTTCTAAAAATTCCTTTAAAACAGCCCTGACGAAATCCAGCTTAACTAATCTAAGCCAATGAAATTATAAACTAAAACAAGCCTTCGGATTCAACCGACCGATCGATCTTCGTTTTTCATATGCATGGCTGGACCGAATCCACATTGGTTCCGATTAGCATGTATTCGCGATGGTGATGGTTATGATGACAATGATCACAATGAATAGGCCTACATAGCATAAGATTATAATGACGATGAATGCGATGTCACATGTGTGATTAATAATATCTATCGCTCTCCTATATAAAATGACTAGCTTTTGTACCCGGCTTCGCCCGGGAAATTTAGGGTTGTAAACACTACTCCACTGCGGTACCCATCGTTGACCGCTAAATTTCGGGTTTTCGCCAACCCTCCAGCCCACCCCGGTTCCCCAAAAAGCCAAACGTGACCCGCCCCTGCGGGGCGCTACGGTAATTAGCCTATTACTGAGCGAGTATGACGTCACGCAGGCTGTAGACTTTACTAAAGCTCGCGACTCTTTACTAAAGAGTGAACGATTTGAAAACTGTGTTAAAACGCTAATAACTCGAGTTCTAAAGTGAAATTTTGTGTTTTAAACACTACTCCACTGCGGTACCCATCGTTGACCGCTAAATTTCGGGTTTTCGCCAACCCTCCACCCAACCCCGCTTCCCCAAAAAGCCAAACGTGACCCGCCCCTGCGGGGCGCTACAAAAATTATTACTGGGCGGGTATGACGTCACGCGGGCTGTATACTCTTTACTACAGCGTTAGGTGAGCGGTTATTGATGAAATCTGTCTTGAAACGCTAATAACTCTTGTTTTGAATTGAATTAAAAGCTGAAAATAGTCGCGTTGACCTTATAATTTGGGTAAGAATCATTTGCAAATATTTTGTTAAATCGACGCTGTTTCATTTCCGAGCCTTTTCATAACGAAGAGTCAAATTACACACATCTGGAAGGACAAACTTTCTGTTTTATAATTTAAGATTATTATATATTAACAATTAATTCTTAGACTTCGAATAACCTCGGCAAATACGGTAACTGCATGTATATAGCGCTAGTTTCATTCACAACTTCACAAAGGAGGGCGGACGGACTGAGGGTAGGAATGATGGAAGGAAGAGAAAAAACGGATGGATGAATGAATGAATGAATGAATGAATGGAAGGAAGGAAAGAAGGAAGGATGGAAGAAAGGATGGAAGGAAGGGAGGAAGGATGGATGGATGGAATGAAGGATGGAAGGAAGGAATGAAAGAAGGATGGAAGAAAGAAAAGAAGTGAGAAAGGAAGGAAGTGAGGAAGGAAGGAAGAAAGCAAGTATGGAAGGAAGGATGGAAGGAAGTAAGGATGGATAGATAGAAGCAAGTAAGCAAGGAATCAATGATGGATGGATGGATGCATGGATGGAAGGAAGGAAGTAAGAAACGAAAGAGTGAATTGACAAACGGATGGATGGAAGGAAGGACAAGGAGGAGGAAAGAAGCAAGCAAGCAAATTAAGAAGACTTGTCAAGAAGTATGAATTAAAGGAAGGATAAGAGGAAGAAAGAAAAAAACAAGAGAAAAAGGACAAATATTGTAGAGATACTTGAAGAAGGAAGGACGCAAAAAATGAAAATTGACAGTAGCAATAGTAGAAGAAAGATGTAGAGACGGACGGACAAACGGACGAACGGACGGACGAACTGACGGACAAACGGACGGGTGGACAAACGGACGGGTGGACAAACGGACGGGTGGACAAACAGACAGACAGACGGACGGACAAACGGACGGGTGGACAAACGGACGGACGGACAAACGGACGGGTGGACAAACGGACGGACGGACAAACGGACGGGTGGACAAACGGACGGACAAACGGACGGACGGGTGGACAAAGGAAACTGTCGATTAAAGTTGACGGTAGGTGACGGAGATCGAGTTGATGTATAGTTTCGAGATTAGCGGAGATTATGTGGATCGGTCGAGAGATTTGAAGTTAAGATCGGATCATTTACGACGGAATTAGAGACAGACATATGGACAGATACAGACAGATAGATGGACAGACACAGACGAACGGACGGACGGGTATACGCTACAGAGACAGACAGACAGAGGGATGGTAGTTTTAATCTGGCAGGCGATATTAAACGATTGGGCGTCGGAAGCGTATACATCGATACATGGGCGCCCGCACATAGGGGCAAGGGGGGGCACTTGCCCCCCCTGGAAAATGGAAACCTATTTTTTTTAACTACTACTTTTGGGTTTTTAACAAATTTCTTGCATTAATGCACCATTGATACGAATGATACAAACAATGAAAGTCAGAAATCCACATTTAGAGATCTCTATAGAAATAAACATGCTTTTATAACTTTCTGCCTTGCATGTTCAAGCTCTTTCTAAAAACTCTTACAATGACCATTGGCTTTCAACCTTCCTGTGGGCACACATGCAAACAGCAGGCCTATCGATTATGGCCTACTTAAGTGGAATCCAGCTGTAATGCAATTAATCACAACTGCAAAAAATTAAATACTAACGAAAAAATTTGAAAATTTCTTAAAGTACACTGAAATTTCATCAGAGAGATCTGCTTATTCACCAGCATTGTAATTATATAAACCAAGTCCGCTATAAGCCAGGCTCCATGCATTTTGTCCATTTAGCAAGCTGCCAGTACAGAATCCAGGGAGGTCAAACTGTAGATAAGCTTGGCTCTGGTAATCACGCCTCAGGATTTACACCCAAAACTGACAAAGAGATCTGTTAAAAAGAATTGATACCCATACTCATCTGATCCTCAGACCCTCCACCTTCCTAAACGACACCCGCATTAACAGTTACTCTGGCCCTCTGGCTACCAGACTCGGACCTCTTTCTGACTACTCTTGGGAATAGGCTTCTGACTCGATGCAGAACATGTGAAACTGCTGGTGCCCTGCGATTGGCTTTCGAGTGGCGCTTTAGAAGCAGCTAAAGGAGCAATTGCCCCTAGCAAACGGACACCTTTTTCGTTCATTTAGTCATTCGTTCATTCTATGGAATTATATAGCGCACCTTTATGAAACTACTTTTTAACATAGATTTGCTATTTGATTTGTAACAAATTTCTAAGGAAACTATTCATATTAAAAATTATGCACAAAATGAAACTGAGAAATTTGCATAAGAATCCTCTTTGAAAAATACCCGTATTCCTAATTTCCATGTAGCATTGCATTTTCAGGCTCTTGCTACTACAAAATTTAGTCGTGACTATCGTAAAAATTTTGCCCCCCCCTGCGAAAATTTCTGCGGGCGCCCATGCATCGATACGACTGGAATCTATTCCATTTCTAATCTATCTATCTGTTCCAAGGCACCAATTACCCCTAACCCCTCCTCCTCTCGATTACCCCCACCACCACCACCAATTACCCCTACTGTTCAATCCCTCCTACCACAGCCCACTGATGCTAAAGAGACAAGGAGGCAGAGAGGAAGATAATCTGGACACTGATGAATTACCATTCCAGATAAGGCGACAAACAGTCTTGCGATAGCGACAATACGATGGCTTATCGTAATCAATATCAACGACGCAAATCGCTTTAATCGTCATCATCATCATCGTCGTCGTCATCATCATCATCGCCAAAAAGACTTCTTAAATAGTTTCTGTTTTGCTAATAATTTGCCGAGTGCAGTCGCCGGGATTATGCAACATAATATAATGCTAAGCGATGATCCTACTTGACAATTATCTGCTGCGTATCTATTGTTCAGATCAGCAAACAATAAAGTCTGCTATATATTGGCAGATCTTGAAGACGAATGCCCTCGTAATTTCTGTGCATTCTGTTTTTCGATTAAATGATCAATTAATAAATTTGCTAATAGGCATGGGCTGAGTTTATCAGGGGCTATAGGGATGGAGGGGGCAAGACCCCCGGAAGGTCCAGTCTCATAGCAGGGAAAATGGCTCTTTTCACACGAAACTTCAGTCAGTTGAATGACTAAAAAAGGTAGTCAACATTTTGGGGCCGAGAAAATATTGTCGTCGAATCTCGTTCTGGACCAAGTTTCCGCCCCAAAAACGGCCAAGTTATTTTTTAGCCCCCCCTCCCAAGAACGGAAACCAAACTCCGCCCATGCTAATAGGAAAGCAAACAATAACTTGTAAAGTTTGTGTTTCTATCAATTAAGTTGATCAATGGAGAAAACGACGAGGCGGCTGTAAGGACGATTCGGATCCTTTCCGGAAATCAGCGGACGGAATAGGAAGAAGAGGAATAAGAGGAAGAAGAGGAAGAGAAACTGGAGGAGGGAGAAGAGAAGGAACAAGTGAAGGACGTGAGGAAATAGGAGAAGGAAGCGGAGGGGCAGATAACGCTGGAATGAGACTGGATAGGAGAGAATGCGAAGATGGGGAGTTCGCAATGGAAGAGAGTGAGAGACAGACGTGTGAAATGGACAGAGGAGGAGAGAAGATCGGACGAATAAGAGATGATCACGAGACGAAAGAAGACAACGAGAAGAAACGAAACGAAGAAGAAGAAGAAGACACAAAATCTAATCACGACGATGACGTCGACGAACAAGAACACGAACAAGACCGGAACAGTTCTGATGACGTCACGGTCTCCACTCCTCCGCCGCCGTCCTTCTCCATCGATGACGTAACCTTCCGCGTGTCACGTGACGGAATCATCCGTCCGCTTCTGAAGGCAGACGACGTCGGTCTCCATGGCAACCGATCTAGCTGGTTCCACAGTCTGCATCCCGTCTACCGCAACCACCGCAGTGAACCAGCGTCCCAGAATGCATCATTCATCCCGCCGTCATTTCTCCATCCTCCATCCATCACTCCATTCCTCCTCGATCGGTTCAACTACTGGACTCCTCCTCCTCCTCCGCCGGTCTCCATGGAAACGATCTTTGGTCAGCACGACACTGGACATCATCAGCAGCAGCAGTTGACCATCAGTGGTCATCTGCCAATCATCGCCACACCTCAGCTGAACATCATCCGGTCCGACGGACACAAGAAAGCTGGTGACAAGGACCGTGTGGCGTCCGTACACGACCACCTCTCTCCCGTCGATCTCCGACCACGAAAAGAACCGGAAGAAGGCGTTGCCATGGAGATTCTCGGTGACGACAAAGCACCCTCCTCCTCCTCCTTCTCCTCGCCCACCTCCTCCTCTCAGTGTTCTTCAAACGAAACCCAATCCGAGAAGACTACTCGACCTGTTGTCATTCGACCTCTTCCAATCTTCGCTTCCGTCAATCCCCTCCTCCTCCTCCGTCCCTCTCCTCCCCCTCCTCCTTCTCCGTCTTCCCATCCTCCTCAATCTTCTCTATCGTCGTCGTCGTCTTCTGCTCTCAACAGATGTCGCGAGTGTAACATCGTCTTCCAGCGACTGGAGAACTTCCTCGTCCACAAGGATCTCTACTGCGCCGGTCGTCGATCGACCACCGACCGTCGTCGACTCCTCCTCACCCACCGCCAGATGGCCACCGGCTCCAGCCAGCACCTGCCTCGGTCCGCGACGCACCTGCCCGGCGGCGGCGCCTGGCAACAACAACAACACCAGCTGTTGCCCCATCGCAGCTGGACCCCGCGTCGAAACACCCGCTGCCTCTTTCGACCGTCTGATCACGTGACCGACGGGCGTCTGACCCCTGACCTATGGATGAGGAGGTCGGTCGACCGTAGCGTGAAGTTCAGCTGCAGCAACTGCGCCATCCAGTTCCACAGTCTTGACACGCTGAAGGCGCATCGCAAGTTCTACTGCCCGTCACGCATCATCGAACAACCTAATCCAACACCAACGGACCATCAACGACACGATCTATTACCTGTCTTGCATCACGATGTTCCCTTTCGTATCTCAAGGGCCACTCCTCTCTCCCCACAGACGATGAGGAATCCAGTCGACCGTGACGCTGTCGGTGCTTTACCTGGCATCTACAGGTGCGCACTCTGTGGCTACCTGGGCAATACGTTGCGTGGTCTGCGACTGCATGGCAAGGCAGTTCACTGCGACAGAGGCAAGCCGTTCACGGACGATTGCGTCATCCTCATCCCGTCACGCGTGACTGAACACGGAAATGACGACTGCTAAACGCATTCTTCACTTCAACAGTGCCGCAGATAATTGTATAATTATGGCTTCTCTATTGGTTCTTAACGAGACCAATGAAGCGAGTGATAATAATTAATCCAACGTGCTATTCACATGGATCATAGATTGACTGCTCATTTATTTTGCTACAATTCTCCAACGGGATCCAGTACAGTACAGATTTCTGTACAGTCGGCATCAATTGTAGCCTCATTGGTGCTTACGAATCAGACTGAACTAAATATCCACACGATTCAGATTCATTTATTTATTCATTCATTCGGACATTTATATAGCGCTCCTTCAAGAAAAAAACTACTCCGAGGCGCTCCCGATGTGGATGTGAAGCGCAGATGTGGATGAAGCTTCAACGCAGCATTATCCCAACCTATTGTCCTCATCTAGCTAGCAACTTCCATTCCGTCATTGGACGTCTTTCATGGACGACCTCCATAACCCTGCAGTCCATTCAAGTGACTTCTACAGCGCCGATATAATAAGCCGAAACCATAAATTGATGTTCGTTTGAAGCGAGAACGTAATATTTAAAAATCTTAATTCATTGGAGAAGCAAAGCAAGGTTGAATTCTAGGAAGTCCGATAAAATGAATAATAATTACACACTGTAACAACAGTCGACCAATTTTCTTGCCTGGCACAGGTTTCAAGTTTTGAACCTGTCACAATAATTAATTTACGACTATTGGTCAGAGTTCAAACCTTGACCTAACCCAGTTAAGACTCGGTTGCAGAAGAAACAAAGAGCGAGATGCTATCCCTTGCAATTAAAGTTTATTAAAATAACAACAATAATATAATTGTAATAATATCATCAACTTTATAATGCGCCGTAATGCGACCATATCTCCACAAGGCAGTTAGGACACCTCACAAACGGTTAACTGAGGGATATGCTTCAGCAAACAAATAAAATTTAAGCATTGATTTGAAAGAATCCAATGAGATGTCCGATGACAGAACCAGAATAGATTGATTAAAATCGACTGAACAGAACAGAGCAGCCACAATCGGCGCTCCTTCATATGTGAAGAGAAAAAATGACATACACTAAGAGACAAATGACACACATCAAGAGAAAAATGACACATATCAAGAGACAATTGACACACATCAAGAGAAAAATGACACACATCAAGAGACAAATGACAAACATATCAAGAGACAAATGACACATATCAAGAGACAAATATTACACACATCAAGAGACAAATGACACATATCAAGAGACAAATATTACACACTTCAAGAGACAAATGACACACATCAAGAGACAAATGACACATATAAAGAGACAAATGACACATATAAAGAGACAAATGACACATATCAAGAGACAAATGATACACATCGAGAGACAATTGACACATATCAACAGACAAATGACACATATCAAGAGACAAATGACACATATCAAGAGACAAATGACACATATCAAGAGACAAATGACACATATCAAGAGACAAATGATACACATCAAGAGACAATTGACACATATCAACAGACAAATGACACATATCAAGAGACAGCAGCTGATGATAGTCATGTAATGTGTGTGACATGTCATGTGACACAGTGAAAAGTGACACAGTGAAAACTGCCCGTTCAATAAAAAAATTATTTCAAATACAAAACCGTAAAATCTTTAATATAAGATCATCTGCAACATTCTTACAAAGCTGAATGCAAACAAAGTCTGCCGACCTGCTTACTTACTCTACCTGCACCTAAAATAACTTAACAGTGAAGACTAGAAATTTGGTCCAAATAAAGCACTATTAAACAGCCTTAGAACTGGTCTAAAATCTGCACAACATCCAGATACACAAAAAACCAAGAGAACAAATTGCAGACACTTTAAATGTATCCCTACATATCTGCCTCAGGCTACCTGTCTGTCTGTCCAACTGCCTGTTAAAACTGTCCAAATAATGCTAATTGGAAGCAGCCAGCCACTGGGGTCCCTACTAAAAACCTCCAAGGGGAAGGAGTAGGACAGGTGTTGACCCAGAGGTCACAAGGTGTCAGGAAGGTGTTAAATTTATGTATGTATATAAAGCACCCTTATAAAAGTGCAGAATGCCCTCCTTCAACTCTCTCATCTCACTTTCAATCCATCCATCAACATGCCCCCTCACTCACCCGTTTCACACTCTCATCCACACCACAAGAAACAGAGTGGACCAATCCATTCACCAATTTATTCACCAATTCACTCACCAATTCATTCACCAATTCATTCATCAATTCATTCACCCAACATTTCATTCACCCACCAATTCATTCACCTACTCATTCATCAACTCATTCACCAATTCATTCATCAATTCATTCATCAATTCATTATCAATTCATTCATCAATTTATTCACCAATTCATTAATCAATTCACTCATCAATTCATTCAAAAATTCATTCATCAATTCATCAATGCATTCATCAATTCATTCATCAATTCATACACCAATTCATTCGTCAATTCATTCATCAATTCACTTATTAATTCATTAACCAATTCATTCATCAATTCATTCACCAATTCATTCATTAATTCTTTTGAGCTAACAAATAAGACAGAGCTCTACACAACATTCCTTCCAAATGATGAAACAACAGATTTCATGATATGCCTCTGGTGACAATTTCATCGCAGACAAGAAATATTTAACAAATACCAATACAAGACAAGCAATAACTGTCAAACAATGATACATTCTGAGTAGCCGCAACACTGCGTCAATGCCCGGATTCGATCATTCCATTACCATCGTAAGAAAACCAAGAAAAGAGCGCAGACACAGGGTGAGTAGTTTCTCAGCCCTCCTCCCCATCCCATTTCCTCCCACCCATCCCTCTTTCCTTCCAACATCTCATTTCTCCCATCCATCATCTTCTTACCCCCACCTATCTCTCCTCCAGGGCTCTAACATAACGCAGAAAGAAGAGGATATTTCACCTGCCTAGTTTGCATACAGCCAGCAAAGCAGCAGTTTCGAGTTTTCCACTACAAACTCCCCCTACATCAGTTACTTGAATTAACCCTTGACAGACTGTCAACGGCCGTCACCTGACCTGGCGGTCTCAGCTCGCCAAAGGAATTCTGGGAATGAAACGACAAAGCGCTTGTCCGATTCCAACCGTTGCTATTGACAACGGCCTCGATATTAGCACCACCACCAACGACACCCCCACCGACAACAACCCCATCCGCTATCGCCCTCCGATCCGAGGTCCCTTCGACGTCCGAGTTTTGGCGCGGCATGGAATTCCCGAGAGACCCAACCGCCGCCTGATTTGTAGTCACGTGACGACTGAACCGCGACATCGAGACGACGGAAGACGACGAAGCGTCAACGGACGACGCGTTCGGTGGCGCCACCAACAGGTGACCTGCGCAACTAGCGTCCAGTCCGAGAGAACAGCAACCCCACACGTTACCATGGTGACCTGTCGTCGTTTGGGCTGCTGTCGTTCCAGCTGAGTGGGCAGCAGAAGGTCGACCTCTGAAGAGGTCAGAGGTCATGCCCTGCTGACTGCAGCTGCTGCCGAGTTGTACCAATGGATTGTTGCGCATGGTTGCTGTTGACTGTGATGGTTGCATCGTTGTTGTTGTTGTCGTTGCTTCGCCAATGGACAGACTGTCGCTGGACATGTCGCGATGACCGCTGTCCGGAGAGACGTTCTGTGCGCTCAAGCGGGACGATGACGTCACGTGGTGAGATCGCTGGAGCGAGAGACGACTAAGACAGACGGAGGACGTCAACTTAGACATCGGCAAAGGTGCCTACAAACAGACAAGAAACAAAAGAAAACAGATATTATACATGCATAAATATGTTCATGCAATCACAACAAATGCTCAATTTTTTATCCATCTTTATCTATCTGTCTCTCGACTTGACTATGTTGCTCTCTCTCTCTCTCTCTTCCAACATTCTCTCACTCCTGCTCCTTTCTTCTGCTTCTCTCTCTCTATCTCTATATCTATCTCCATCTATCTCTATCTCTCTCTCTCTCTCGCTTCATTCCTCGCTCTCTCTTCTCTATCTCGGTTTCTTCCCAACTTCTCTCTATCTCTCTTTTTTCCCCTACTTCTCTCTCTAGCTCACACCCTCTCTGTGTGTGTGTGTGTCTCTCTCTCTCTCTCTCTGTGTCTCTTTTGCTCTCACTATCTCTCTCTGACTCCAACTTTCTCTTTCTTGCTTCTTCCTACTCTCTTACTTCCTCTAATCTTCCATTCAAACAAAACAGATGGCTCTTTCCATTGTTGTTACAGAGACCTGATCACAATCAAAGCTCGATCATCTGGCACTTGCTTTTAAATCTAGTTATAAATTCCATCTTACATTGTCTTCCCTTTGGTGCCAAATTCCCCTATTGTCTTCGAGTTTCTTTTAGCACTTGGCAACCAGTGTAAGGTCAATCGCTGACCACTGGTGGTGATTGGCAGGACATGGAACGAGTGACTCACCTGCGGCAGCTGAATGAGTTCTGCTTTGGCACCAGCTGGCTCTTCGAGTTGAAGCAGTCGCTCAACCAAGACGCCGATGTGCTCGAGTAATTCCTGGTTCTGCATCAGCAACTGATGGATGCGCACCTGAACAATTAGGTAACAACTGCGTAGATACAATTATGTCCATCAAACTATTACAACCGTTATCACCAAAAACAGACTTTACTGTATTTACAGCAGAGAACATGAAAATGCAACTTATGAAACATAAACCACTCCTTTCCTTTCCTTTCTCTCTCTCTCTCTGTCTCTCTGTTTCTCTCGCTCTGCCTGTCTGTATGTCTCTCCTAGGGAATAAGCAATCAGACATCTTCCACTGAGTACAGAATCCCAGTATTTGGATATGCACTATTTCCTGATCCGGGTACAAACCAGGTACACTGTCTGTCTGTTCCATATGTGAAGCTTCACATTTTCATGCAATACAAAAGAATCGAAATAAATGTTTGCACTTGTAACAACTGACTAATACATTCTCACTTAAGAAATAAATGATCAATGAAATGGATTTGGTCCCCGTTATGATGGACCCCTCAATTGCAATTGTCTGGCAAGTTCTAAAGGAGACAAAGTTCAACAAAATTTAATGCAGAATTATTAATAATTTCATCTGCAACTACTTGTCTGAATAGTATATGCCAAGGTGAATTGCATTGTATATTGTATTACTAAATATAAAGGGACAAACATCTATTAGAGCAACAGACTTATCTTTGCTCCCCAAAAAACAATAACCCCATTTTCAGGGTATAAGCAGCAATCCCCCACTCAATAGTGTCACCTGCTCTAATATCTAAAGACAATTGATTTGATTGGTATTGTTTGGTGATTACAGGTGAGCCTGGGATGCGTACCTGTGCTTCGATGCGGGCTTCTGTCTCCGCAGCCAATTGGTCTTTGAGGAGTTGCATCTGAGACAGGAGACAATGCGTCTGCTGCGATTGCAGTGCCACCTGTTGCTGAAGAAACAGCTGCACCTGATGACGACTGGTCACCAGCGTCCCGTCTCCCATGGCAACGTCATCTGTGAGAGGATGCGGTGCCATCGGCGACGAGATCGTACCAACCATCTGCACATGTAGACAATCACCGCATCATCATCTTCGTTATCACTTGATTATTAAAAAATAAATACTATAAGCAGTGAATCTATTTCTAAAGAGACAAAATTCAACCAATTATTAAACAATTCCTTAGTAAATAGATCAATAATAAATAATAAACGATTATCAATTTGTTATGTGGGTCATTCATTTAATCTAAATGGCAGGATTGGAGTTGCAGCAGCTTGTCAACTATCTCTGTAGCTCCTTTCTATATGAGTTCTTTCTGACTAATTTCATAAAGGCAGTGGCAATTAAGACAGACATACAGACAGGATAGAACAGACACAAAGAGACAGAGAGACAGACCAACAGAGAGACAGAGACAGACAGACAGGGGAGAACAGAAGACAAAAAGAGACAGACCAACAGAGAGACAGAGACAGACAGACATACATACAGAGAGAGAAGAACATACACAAAAAGACAGAGAGACAGACCATCAGAGAGAGAGAGAGAGAGAGACAGACAGGGGAGAACATACACAAAGAGACAGAGTCAGAGAGACAGACCAACAGAGACAGACATACAGACAGGGGAGAACAGACCAACACAGAGAGATACAGACAGATAGACAGAAATGAAGCAGTGATAGTTGACCTGAGGAGCCAGAGTGGCGCCTCCTGCTGAGGTGACTGATGGTTTGTAGCTGGCTGAAGCAAGAATCATCTGAGCGTGTCGGATGACATCACTCGATGCGCTTGAGTGACCGGAATCCGCCTGCGTTGCTGCCGTTGTGTGGATCTGGTCGAGTGATTTAGGGCAGATGGCGGAACCAGTGGCAACATCCGTCATGGAATCTAAATTCAAAAATCAAATCAACCATGAAGATCCATAAAGCATAAAAATCTGTCAGCAGCAAACCAGTTTCGACTACTAAGTGCTCAACCAATGGTAACTAGTCTATCATTTTCAAAGTTCACCCTGCAAGTATGGAGTCTGAAAGTTTGGCCTGCTCAAATCAAGACTGAATGATTACATTCATACGCACATCAAAGTTATAGGTATTGTATGGATGTCTTGTATGTATGCATGCATGTATGTTATGTATGTCGTGCATGTATATATGTATGTCTCGTATGTATGTATGTATGTATGTACATGTATGTATGTACATGCATGTATGTATGTATGTATGTATGTATGTATGCTTGTATGTATGTATGAGCGCATGTCTTTTATGTATGTCTTGAGTTTCTTAAAACAGATCACCATTGAAAATGTAATTGAACTCAGAAAGTCTGTTCAAGTTCATAAGTATCACATTTTTATGCTTCACTAAGCAGAAGTCTGACGGTTCATGACATAGAGAAACTCAAAATATATAAAAACGTGAACATCTTGAGAAATCGCTGTTCAAATCGAACGCTAGTATTGAATTCCAGTTTCTGAAAGGAATGAAAAACCACCAGAAAGGGTATTGTTCAGATATACAGGCAAGAAAATTGCTAAAGAATGCCCCATCCCTGATAACAGCACCTTGAAAAAGGAGCCATTGATTTTTTTGAAGTTACCTCACCACAGATCTATAAACAGCAGCATTAACTTCCAGCAGTGGTAGAATGACTGACAGTGAAATATATGTCTTAAACATCTACATATCCGTGTTTCTTTCTTCACAATTAAGTCTTCTGCATCGTATTTTCCATCTTATTCACACAATTGTGGGGCGCGGTGGTGTAGTGGGTATGTTCGTCGCCTTGCAGTCGAAAGGATGCAGGTTCGAATCCACCCCAAGCCGCCATGTAGGAACCTTGGGCAAGTCCTTCACTCGCAATTGCTCAGCGCTTTGGCGTGAAACTCCGATGCAGTGTCCGCTCTGTAGTCGGGAGCGCCTCTGAGTAGGGAGCTTGAAGGGGCGCTATATCAAGTGCACGTACAAACAAACACAAACTTTTTCCAGAATGAATGAAGAACAGACTAAAAAAGCTAAACATTAATTTAGGATGCTGAAATAACATATTACCAATCAATCAATAATTTAGCAAAAAAACAATCACACAATCAACATTTCAATGAATATGTGATTGATGACTTAGAAATCATGTCAAGGAACATATGAACAAACGAATTGAATCAGCCACAAATCATTTCATACACGGTTGTGCGTTGTCATCCGTCGTTGCTTTGTTGTCTCCGTTGTTCCTGCTCTCTTCGTTGTCGCTCAGTTCCGCTTCAGTCGCCAACCGGTGACACACGTCGAACGCTTGACCGATCGTGCGAACGACTTGGAGAGCGTGACTCTGCAATCAGGCAAACAAAGTGCCACTAAGTAAGCAGGAGGAACAACGCCATAAGCAAAGCAATTCTTTAGCATAAAGTCAAGTGGTGGCATCCAAATAACTGGTGGTGGATGGCATTTTATGATTTATGGAGTGTAACATTGTGAAGAGATCTTCAAGATAAGGACTCGACAGGGGTGCAGTCTGACATGGCTTTTTTTAACATGTGGTTCGACATAAAATTTGCAGTGCACTAAACTGATTAGTGTTGTTGTAGAAGCACTTCTGTGTAGTTAAAAATAGTAAAAAATCATTATTATCAGATAGGGAGTAACTTGTAAATCATGGAGAATGGGAAAAGAAAGAAGGGATTGTGCAGTTCTAAAATTCTGCTAACAAACCCTGCAGTCTGATATGGTAGGACAGAGGGTAGGGTACCATATAATATTATAATAGAGTAGGGTAAAGATTTCAGGTTATGCAAGATGGAATAGGACCAACAATGCTGTCAGAAAGCATAGGGTATTATTAGGGTAGGGTAAAGTAGGATATGGCAGAGTATTAAAGGGTTAGCTAGGATCAGGTTAGGTGAGATGGCTTTGGAAAAGTAGAGCAAAGAAGGGTAGGGAATTTCGGAACAAGGTATGGTTAGGTATGGATACAATAGGATTCAAATCCCAAGCAGGGGTCAATGTTCTGACCTTTTTAAAAGCTTTGAAGACATTGCAGCAGAAGAGGTTACTGGACGCTTCACGTGAGATGTAGCTGAAGATGAGTAGATCATGTGAATCGTGTGACACGTAGAAGATCCTACACAAGAACAAACAAACTCGTTAATTAATTATTCATTGCATAATGAATATTCATAAGTGACTTATACTTACTATTCAAACATAGTGATATTGATAGATGACTTTTAAAGGCGTACAATTATTCAGACATAGAAAACATTCAAAAATGATTGTTCTTGTCAGTATTCATACCTAGTGAATAGTCACAGATGATTAATATCTACGATTTAATAGCTAGCATTCTCAGATGGTTAATAATCACTAAATAATTAATATTCGTAGACAGTGAACAAAGCTGAATATGCAAGAGCATCATGAATATTCATGTGGAAGATCAGAAGAAGGAGGATGGCAGTCGTCTGGCAAAGCCATAAATCTCTTCCACTCATTCGACGAACTCCCTCATCATTATACAGTGAAGCGAAGAAACTAATTATCACAAGGGACCCGGGATCAATTGCAAACAATGGACCTCCTCACGTGGACGGATGGATGGATGGATGGACAAGTAAGAGAGACAAGCTGGAAGAGAAAAGCGTGGAATAAGGGAGCAGTGGATGAACGGAGTGTGAAGTGGAAAGCAGAGTTAAATCTGCGGATAATTGCAACATTTGTCTGGATCTTGGACTGGCTGGTGGCAAATGAAACAAACAGACAGACAGACGCATCGACATAAAGAGCTGTGCTTAAGACAAACAGAGCGTCAAATGAGATGCAGAGCCCTGAATTGTGAAATTAGCAAAAACTCAGACCCTGCAAGGAATGATTGAAGACAATGAATGCAAGGAATAATCGAAGACAATGCATGGAACAAATAGGATAAGACAATCAATCAAACGACTATTTAACTGATGTAGTTTTCTATGATCAACCTAATCGTCTGAATTTCTAACATGGTCACGACAAAGACCAAAAAATAAATTGAATTTAGAGCAAATGAGCATCCTATAACAGAATCTTGTCATCAGAAGTGCTAACTAGTATTAACTAATCGATTAGATTAGCAAATTGATTAGATAAACAACTAATTCTAATTAATTAGAGCAACGAGATTAGGCTAATTCTAATAAATAAGCAGCAAATTAATTCTAAGCGATCAGAAATTTAATTATAGTCATGCTCATCTCTGCTCGATATATATATATATATAATAATTTATATATATATATATAAAATTATAAATATATAAGTTCTTTGCTGGCAGTGACAGCCTTCAAAGAAGAAGGCTGCAATGTATAATAATAGGCCACAGGACACAATGAACACAAAAATATAAACGAATGAACCGTGTGAGTTCAACTATATATTAGAGATGCAAATTCCATTGAACTACTGACCTGTGAATTGGATGGTCAAGAATTGGAAGACTTCCCTCTACACAAGATTTCTACTCAAAATTCAAAAACAAACTCATCAGACATACACACAGAGATAGAAACAATGACACAGACAGAGACAAACAGACAGAGACAGACACACAGGAAGAGAAACACAGACAATCTATTTTAATTTTCTGCTATTTACAGACAACATTTTAGTAACTGGATATATTTTACTGAATAACCTGGTGTGAGTATTTGGAAAACAATGGCCTCTTGAATTATTCATGACGACCCTGGTTTATTCGTTAAGAGCCGTGGGAATCAACTAAACGACGGAAAATCAAAATATCCAGGAACAACGTCCATCTTCGTTAAATCAATGAATCAAGGAAAATTAGTTACTCACGATGAAAACAATTCGTTGACACAGAATGGAAAGACAAATGGACAGACAGACAGACAGACCAAAACAGACAGACAGACTAAGACAGACAGAGGGGTTTATTGTCCGTTTATATGAACCACAACTATAGGCCCTGCTTGAAGATAAGCTAAACTCAAAGTGCAACAAATGTTCTGTAAAAATTGTCACATGTTGAGCATCCGTGTATGGAAATCAAGGCTGCAGAGAGGGTTATTTCAATAATTGTGGGTATTCTAAAATAGGAACACACTGTTCATTCCTAAATAGCCAGCTTAAACCCTTGAGAATCGCTAAGATGAAAGATCTGCAAATTGGAAAGTTCTTCTCTCAGTTCATCTTTCAGGATGAACATGGCCTCATCCCCTCCAATGTGTAGGGTTTCCCCCAGCACATCTCCAACATCCACAAACACCTAATTAAAAGTTTAACATCATGATACCATCCTGTCAAAGTCCATTCTAACATTTGATGTTTTGCCATTAAATTATGCAGCAAACTCGTTTCTCCATTAATTTGCCAGTGTGAAAAGAGATGACATGCCTCTCTTTTTCCATTAGTCATAGCTGTTATGACTCGTAACAGCTATAATGTCACTGGAAAGTGCACATATATAGCTGTCGCATATATAGCTGCGTGTACTTAAAGTTCTAACTGTGTCCCAAACCCCAATGAAAAGCATCATAACTCGTCAAAAACTGCCTGAAATTTTTAAAACAACAACAGTAGCCATATTACCACCAGCTGCTGATGCCGATTAGACATATTCGTGAGTTTGTCAAGTTTATGAGTGTTTAAAATGCAGCACCGATAAATGGAACTTTCCAACATGCAGAAGCTGAAAGTGAATTTCAGAGTTATATAATGGTGTTCAAAATGTCCTCCTTGACCACGGTCAGACGACCGTAGACATAGTAGAGTAATAGTTGTCCCGGCTTCATATCCCGCAGCTGTGGCCGCCTAGTAGTCCAGACCTTGATAAGGATTACATGAACTGGAAGAGCTCGTTTCGTTCCAGTATTCATGACATCGAAAACCGTAGGGGCGTCTGATTGAAGAGTGGCAGCTGTTTGACCACATGATCATCGACCGACCGGACCATCAAACAGTAGCGTCTACATCTACGGTCATGTGTCCATGAACAAGGAGGACAATTTGAAATCCATATAGCTGAATTTCACTTCCTCTTACTTTTGCATGCTGGAAAGTTCCATTTTTCGGTGCTGCATCTCAAATGCTCATAAATTTGACAAACTCACGAATATTTCTATTCGGCTTCAGAAGTTGGTGGTCAAATGGCCACTGTTGTCGAGTTTAAAATTTCGGACAAATTCTAAAAGTTTTGACCGAATTATGACACTTTTGTTGGGGGTCTAGTTTTCATCAGGACACCGTATAGTTAAGAATTTATGTAGTCAAGCATATGGATCCTAAGCAAGTCCTTCACCTACTCATGCACTTCTGGGCAAAACTCTGACTGTTTCATCATTTGTTCTGGACATGGTAGTCTTCATTGTTCTTTTCATTGTTCTCTTTATTGTTCTACGTCACCACAACTTGCCTTAATCTTCTCTTCTTTACAATTGCTCAGGAAAAAGCTATCTGGGTTGCCCTCGCTATCGGGATCTACAAGTACATCCTTTTTGGGCTTCCCATTGTTGCCAATGTATTTCATCATATTACACTTTCTGACATCTAATAACAATTTTTTGCGCTATAAAACCTTGATTGATTGATATATTGATGCACCATAATATGAGTGTATGCATGTGAACCAGTATACACAGTATCTTTTAAGCAAAAACAATAATGAGACTATACAGGTAGAAATCATCCGATTACAATACATGGATGACCTTGAAACATGGCCTTTCAAGGACACCAACCTTTTTGTTGCGCTTGAAGAGAACGACCCTGACCCCTCGGACGGAGATCGTGACGTCGACCTTCCGCTTTTTCACTCCTCGGGTCTTGCACTCAAACTGTCGGAAAGAAAAGAAAAAGAACGGTCACTGGAATGCATTCAATCCAACAAGAATAAGTAATCTCAAGAGCCTGCACTAAATGACCTCAGAAATGATTGACAGTGTTAATATGGTCAAAAACGGGCAAGAGGAGAAGGAGGAGGACAGAGGCAGGGACATGTACAGGGACAAAACAAAGACAAGGATAAGAAAGAGGGAAGGAGGATAAGAAAAAGGAGGAGGAGGATGGGTCAGGTTATTTTACCTTTGAATCATCAAAATAGGTTCAATGGTGAAAGGATTTAAGCTAATGAAAAAGAAAATTTAAAGAATTTGCAGCCACCAATATTTAAGCTGATCAAAGAACAAGACAGAGACACAGACAGTGACACAGACAGTCCCATCCAGACAAAGTGACATGTAGATGAACATAGAGACTAACAGAGGAGCACAGACAGACAAACAGACAGATCTATAGGTTACAAGCAGAAAGATGAATCTGCTTAACTGAACAGATATCCAGATAATGAATTTCAGTCAAAGGTTGCAATGACTAATTGTACAGAGAGACAGACACACACACAGACAGACAGACAGACAGACAGGCATAGAGACAGAGACAGACAGACAGAGAAGAAACACTTGAACAACTGCTGTCTTTGATTAGGATTTCAATAAATAACACTAAGCCAAACAGAGAAAAAAAACAACCAAAACAGACAAACAGTAATACACAAGACATACACCATGTCCCTCTGCCTAGTTGTCTGTCTGTCCGTCTGTCTGTCTGTTTCTTCATGAGCAGGTTCGCCTGTCTGTCAGCATGTCATTTCTTTTGGTCTGTCCACCTGCCTATCTGCCTCTTCATTTGTCCGTCTGTCTGACAATCTATATATATATATAATATTATATATATGTATATATATAATATTATATATACAGGGTGGCTCAATAAAAAATGTCCCACCAGCAAAAATGCAATTTCTCCGTAACCAATCGATATTATTTTATGAAAATAGCAGGATTTATAGAGGAAAGATTTTGCAACAATCTCTGAAAATCTCAATAATGAATTTTCCTTACTTCAGAAGTTACAGCTGTGTAAAAAGGTTTTTCCATTTTTTCAAATTTCCGCAGAATGACGTTCCAATACATGTGATTTTTTAAAGATTTCTTTTGCAAATTACAACACGTAAAAAGAGTATGATGTCATGTGACCTCACTAAGAGCTGTAAAGAAGCTGCTTATGAGGCAAGCTGTTAATATTTGATGAGATTTTATATAGATTAAGGTCTCTATTTGTGAAGCCGATACTAAACGTCATGGGCAAAGTTTCTGCCGATGAAAAAATGGGAACTCGGACGTTGCGTGAACAGAGACTGGGACATCGCGTGATCAAAGCAAAATGCCCAGTGAAAAGGAGAGCCTGAGCGCAATAAAGGCTATCTGCAAACGTGTTTATGTAATGTAAGCCAAATGTCAGAAGAGAAGCAGGAAGTGGTCGTTTGGTATGACGGAAAAGAGCGCGATGTTCACGAAATTCGCTTGGTAGTCGAAAGGGTCAAGTTTGCAAAGCACGTCGTGGTTTCAGCATCAGATCTGCTAGTTTGTGTTATGGCTTCAAGGAAAGACTGAACTTTATCACATTCAGTAGGTTAAATGTCAAACTTATTGTTTAACTCTCTTACCCAGACTCATTGAAGACTACAGGTATGTTACAACATCTGGTTTTAGTTTCCAGCGAGACGGTGAACCTGCTTGCTCGCACGGCAATGACGGCATTGCTGATTATGATGACGCTACCTTATTGCCACCGACTGCAGTAAATTTATTCACAAAGATGAATGGTCAACAAACTCACCAGACCTTGACCCTCATAATTATCACGTCTGCATGGGGAGCTATGCTGGAACACTGCAAGACATTTCATCACAAGTTGGAGAACATTGCATAGCTGAAGGAAGTCTTGCTGATAATGTTGGATCAGTCGCCACAGGACTCGATGCACAGGCCCACATTGAGCTTCACAAAAAGAATTTGAGTTCGTATTAAAGCAGGGAGTGGACACTCTCTTCATACTTTACAATAAACTGTAGAACGGAATACACATGTCGTATTGAAAAGTGATATTATTCAACATGGAAATCTACAAACGACAATCATTTTTCCGCGGATATTTGAAAAAAACGGAATTGAAAGTTTAGACAGTTGTAACTTTTGCAAGCATGAAATGTTTTAAGTGAAACTTTTAGGGGTTGTTGGAAATTTATTCCCCTGCAAATTGGGAAATTTTCGCAGAAAAATGTCAATCGGTTGCGAAGATATTGCATTCTATCCGGTGGGACATTTTTTATTGAGCCACCCTGTATATACATATATACATAAAAAGATCCAATTTCCGTTAGAATTTATGTCCCATCGGTGTCAGACTGTCAGTCATTATTAACTAGTGAACATGCAAACAGCAGTCATGCCTATACACTGTATACAGCCGAGGGCAAAGGCTTCCTCCTGCCCTCCCACCAACTCTCCCTCCCTCCCTCCTCCTTTCAGCCGAGGTATCTCCCTCTCACCTGAGCACAAAACCTAAACAGTTACATGGCAAATCATACCCAGCCAATATAGCGAAAACGCCTCTGTACCATCCCTCCCTCCCTCCCTCCCTCGTAGCTTAATAATATTCGAGCAACTTCAAGTGACCTTTTCAAGCTGACGACCAGCAAAAGAATTCGAGCACAGCTCGGTCGAAACAATCTGAATATTGCTCTGGCGACAAAACATGTATTCTTCGCATGAGGTCAGTCAGTCAGGCAGCCAGTCAACCAACCAACCAGTCAACCAACCAACCAGTCAACCAACCAACCAGTCAGTCAGCGCATCAATCAGTCAGTTAGTAACTTCTGCCTACTTGGTCCTTTAACCAGTGGGGGAAAGTCTGCTGGTTCTGTTAAAAAGAGAACTTCTTTAATTGAATATATCATCAACAAAAGAATTTCTGCACTGGAACGTGATACACATGATGGCCATCATCAGACTCTGTGAACTGGGTACAAACCCAGGTCGTCAGATTACTGGTATGGATGGAGGATCTGCAGTCATGCAAAAAAAAACAACCTCAACATACTCAGACTCACTCAACTCAACCCCACCCCACCCAACCACTACCCTGCGCCACAGCCCTAGCCAAACCACACAAGGACTGGTGACAATGGAATATGCCCCAATATAATATGTTGCAGTTAAGTGAAATCAACGTCCAACAAAGTTCGAACAATCATCAATCATCTATCAATCATCTATCGATCATCTACCGATCATATATCGATCATATATCGATCATCTATCGATCATATATCGATCATATATCGATCATCTATCGATCATCTATCGATCATCTATCGATCATCTATCGATCATCTATCGATCATCTATCGATCATCTATCGATCATCTATCGATCATCTATCGATCATCTATCGATCATCTCTCGATCATATATCGATCATATATCGATCATCTATCGATCACCTACCGATCATCTAGCGATCATCTATCGATCATCTTACCCGAATTCGTCTCATCGCAGCCACGATCTCAACACGATTGTGTGGTTGAGCAACATCTTGTGACCCTATATACTGCACAAAAACAATATTAGAGCTCTATAAAACAATAACCATTAAACAATAGCTATTAAACAACATCTATTAAAAAATAGCTCATCATGTGCTATTGAACATAAGAACAGTGAGCTACCAAATATCTGGAAGGGTTGCCATGTTCAGTGAGGATCAACCATCAGACGACGTTCCCACTGCCAGTGAACAGTAGATGTACTCATGCTATGGATGGCTTTGATAGATGGCACAATTAGCAATATTTATCCAGCAGTTAGCCACCTGGATTGGCAAAATGGAAGTTAGAGACTCAAATCCCTACCACCAAAATAATAATAATTATATTTTCTGTATTGAAACAATCTGGTTGACAGACCGCAACCGGTTACAGTGTACAAGTATGCAATTGAAACAATTCACAAGAACGCAAATAACAGAAGACATCAAACTTAATTACTAACAGAAAAGACAGCCTGCAATACGCGGTGCTAATAGCAGCCTACAAAACAAGTCACAAAAACAAAACAAGACCCTACAGGCATGATCTCGGTACCTCTCGTTCATGCCATGTCAAGCGTGTTATGCAATGTGCCACTGGGTCAAAACAATAGATGTTTTGAGAACACGGCAAAAAATTTATCGAGGCGCCCTTATAACGGCATGCACTGTGTTACGGTGCCATGGAAATTGTTCCCATTAATAATATTATAATTATCATTATCACTATTATAATTATCAAAACATATCTTGTTATTGAATGGATTTTACCACCTAACTTCTATGTTGCCAATGCAAGTGGCTATCTAGGTTAGATTGCTGCTAAAATGCACTAAACAGCTGAGAGAACGAGAGAATCACAAATGCAGTTAAATGACGTCAACACAACACTCACTCATTTAATAGCAACCTGCACAGTAACTTCACATACAACGAAGAAAAAAGAACAACTATTCACAAACTAAATTAAATAGGGCATGTGCGCTACTAACATAAATTCTAACTCCCATCGATGTTATAGCTTTGAAGTAACTACTACCATTTCGGAAAGACCCTATGTCTTATGTCAAACAGCAAACCAGTATAAGTACAATAGCTCTAATCTGCACTTGACAATGTTCAATTATCTTGAGCGACAATTTCTATGGTGCTGCAAACACACAGTCAAGAATGTGCACAGTTACAAGGACACCAACAGAAGTCTATAGCATCGAGTGAGGTAAGAATAACAATAATAATAATAATAACAATGACGATTTCTATGGTGCTGCAACACACCCATGCCGTTATAAGGGCGCCTACTAATAGATGCATAGACATGGATTAGAATGATCACATATTTAATTAAAATAGATAACAAACAACACAAGTAATGACATCAACCGACATGCACAACTAAATACAAACTTACTTAAACCACACATAAAATTTAACCAAACAAAATGGTGCTCTCAGCGGTTGAAACATGAAGCGCTGTTTGGTCTCCTGCGTTAATAACTGTGCAACATATTCAAACCTCATACAAACTTATTCATTAGAGAAGGTCAGAACAGTTTATATATCGAGGGCTTAGAGCACAGACGTCGTATCTACCATTTTTTCCGAAAATCACTTTTTGACGCTATTCGATGCGTAAAATTATTCTTCACAGCCTCACAAAGGTTGTATGTACATACGGGGAATAGGCACTAAGATATCGTTCATAAACTGAATGTCGTATCTGCAAGTCAAGGTTACAAATGTCGTATCTGCCGCACATACGACATTTGTGCTTCAATGTCTGCCGCACATACGACATTTTTGCAGTAATTTCTGTCACATACGACATCTGTGCAGTAATTTCTGTCACATACGACATCTGTGCAGTAATTTCTGCCACATGCGATATTTGTGCATTTGGTGGGGGGGCTGAGCCCCTAGCCCCCTACCGCCACCACTGTGTATGAAAAAGCAACATGCTTGTAACAGATAGTTTTGTTCTGTCGTCTTAAATGCTCTTGTTCTTGCACATTACGATGATCGTGCGGTTGTCCGTCAAAAATAATCTACTGCACAGATGTCGTATCTGACCTTTAAATACATTTTGAAGTCTTTCCGTTATGATGCTGCAAAAAAGACACTGACAATATCACTTGCTCAATCAAAATAAACATTTTGGCTATCTCACTTTTTATGAGAAAGGAACACGTATCTTGAAAAAAAGTTTTTTCTACTTCCTGAAAAATTTTGTTTTTTGCACATACGACGTCTGTGCTCCAAGCCATCGATATATGACATCAACACAATATATATATATATATATATATTATATGTATAATCAAATAAATCCAAGCAATAGAAAAGAATAGAATATAATAGCAATAGAAGAGCCTTTTCATATAAATTACATCATAATATGAATTATATGTCTGCTTGCATATATGTAAATACATACATAGGTAAATACATATATACGCGCATGTGTAGGCCTATGTTTGTCAATTTCAATAATACAAGACGCAAACACGCTGCATGGGAACAATAACAGTATGGTTGAGTTTGTTAGTATGGTGGTCACTTTCCTACACACAAGCCAACAGTTTTTAGGTTTGACCCTCTGACACCTCATGTGAAACAATTACACACGTACTCCAAACGGACTTTAAACAAGAGTTATTACATTTCATCACAGCGCTAGCAGAATGATATCTTTTTTTAAATCTGTAGAATGTTGAGTTACGACGAGTATTAAAAAAGACACTCAAGATATGAATAATTCGAAAGTTCGGCAAAGCCACAAAAATCTGACCCGAGTCCCGACTGGGCTTCTGTTGCGCCAGAGGTAGGGCGCTCAGAAGTAAGAGACTGACCTTGGCAGTGAAACCGATTCCATCCTCAAAATCCTCATCGCGATGAAATAATCCTCTTTTCGCAGCCGGCGTTGCCATTTGAATGTTTCTATGATCTTCCTCTGCTACATGATCATAAGTTGTCTTCGACAGAGGCATTATTATCCTAACGTCTCGGTTATAATACCACCCCGATGCATAAAATCCACATGTATTCTTGCGATCAAAACACGACGAATCCACGCACGCAAACAAACCCTATAGTGGCTCAATATATAAATTCCGTGAACTTGGTTGGGTCTCGTCAGGGTCTAAATCTAAAAGCTTTTGTTGTGGTCAGCGATACAGTTCTACGCATAAGTTAACGGCCCTTGGCTACAGGCGATTACCCGCATACGTCACCAATATTGGAGCCGAGTGAGAGAGAGATAGATAACGGTTTGATCTAAGTTCATCTAACAATAAATCAGGCTATCGATAATATTATGTCGGATTCGAATTTCGTCCGACCCTCCCTTTTGATGAACGGCCGCACTTCCAAACGTAACTCCGACCAATCACTTCCGATGCCGACAGGGATGCCACTCTGGATTTTGAAAAAAGTCAGATTCGGTCGAAAACATGGTGTAAGAAGGGATGGTGTGCGCACTTCTTATACTGGCCATACATTGTTTTTGGCATTTCAGCAGGTGGCGCTGCTGTCCCCAGTTGATGGTTGGCAGCATATACAATATAGAGCAAGAAGTATAAGAAACGTTCGAAACATGGAACATATGGACAAGGAGAGGGCAGGAACATAGCAGGGAGTATCACTTGGAACATATAAGGGGCGATGAGGATCAGGTAACATTGCAGGGAACATGGAACATCGTACGGAACACCAGGGAACATAGACCTAAGCGAATATACAACAAAGAGCGTGGAACGTAAAGAACATGAAGCATCACAGAGAACATTGTTCAGAGAATATATAGGACGAGGAAGACGAAACATGCATGAATTACGGAACATGCCACAAGGACTGCAGAACGTAAGGAACATGGAACATCAGGGGAAACATCGGAAACATTAAGGAACATGGAAATGGAATATGGAAAGTGCAACAAGGAATTGGAACACAAGGAACATGGACCATCAGGTGACATATAGAACATGGAACTTCAGGGAAAATCAGAATCAGTGAAGAACAAGGAATGCGGAACACAAAGAACAGGGAACATCACGGAACATAAGGAACATGAAACATCACATGGAACACCAGAGACATCAGAAAATAAAAGACGCGGAACAAACAACAAGGGCCGTGGAACATAAGCAATATACAACAAGGACCATTGAACATAAGGAACCTGGAACATCACGGGAAAATGAGAAACATTTAAGAACACGGAATGTGGAACACGCAACAGGGTCTGTGGAACGTAAGGAACATGGAACATAAGAGGGAAGATCAGAACCATTAAGATACATGGAACACGGAATGTGGAACAAGGAATGTGGAACACAAGGAACATGGAACATCAGGGAACGTAAGGAACATGGATCATCATTGGAAAACAGAACACAGAATGTGGAACACGCAACAAGAGCCGTGGAACGCAGGGAACAAGGAACATAAGAGGGAACACAAGAAACATTAAGGAACAAGGAACCCGGAATGTTCAACAAGGAATGAGGAACACAAGGAACATCAGGGAACATAAGAAACGAGGAACACGCAACAAAGACCGTAGAGCATAAGGAACATGGAACACCTGAGGGAACATCAGAAACATTAAGGAACATGGAACGCGAAACATAATTAAGGAACATGAATCATCAGGATAAACATCAGAAATATTAAGGAACATATGGAACGCGGAATATGTAGCAAGGGCTGTGGGACATAAGAAACAGGGAACACCAGGGAACACAAGGAACATGGAACATCACATTGAACGCCTGCGACATTGGAAAACAAAGGGCGCGAAATAACAAAGAGGTCCGTGGAATATAAGGGATATAAACAATTGAGGCCCATGGAACATAAGGAACCTGGAATATCACAGGGAACATCATCGAACAAGGAACACAGGGAACACGGAACATCAATTGACAGGGAACAGAAGGCGCATCACGGAGAACAAGAGAACACGGAACATCGATAGGAACATCAGGGTCAGAGGACATAGAGAACATTGGAACACAGGGAACACATAGCATCACATGGAGCAGAGAACACGGAACACAGGAGAAAAGGAGACAAAGAGCAAATGGAACAGAACATAGCAAAGATAATTTTTGTGTCGCCCTCCTCCTTTGCCCAGACATGAGACTGGCATTAGGGAACGGACGTGCAGTGAAGGAGTATAAGTATAATGTATGCCATACAATATCATGAAATTCCATTAGGTTTATGGGCGAGGTCCATCAACTACGAACGCCATCGCCATCTAGCGACTTTAGCCATAAATTTCAGCCAAGTGCACACACCATCCCTTCTTACACCATGGTCGAAAACAAGGCTAGAAAAGGCTAGATTGACGATTTCCCTGTAAAATAGGCTACATAGATTTGACCAATTTTCCGGCTTGAAATTTCTGACGACCTTTTTTTAGTCGTCCGATGATTAAATTTTGCTCTCTTTTCTTTCCCAAAAAAATTTCTGATGACCTTCTTTTTTCAGTCTTTTGCTCCAAAATATACAATTTTTGGTCCAAAATCCAAATTCAAAACATTTTCGATTTTTTTCGCGTCTTTTGTGCATTTTAAGTTTTAACAATTAAATTTGTACCTATGTAAAAAGTCGAAAAAATTGTCGTCAGAAAAAGTCTAGATCCTGACCAAAAAACCTAGAAACCTAAACAAGACCAAAAATACCTAGATCTAGGTGGAAAAAGCTATGAGTGGCATCCCTGGATGCCGCGTCACGTGATCGCAGGTAACTCAGTACAGTGGCGCCCCGGAACGATCGGTTGACGAATCTTCGTCTATTCAGGCCGCTTCAATTAGCACCTGAAGCAATAATTATGTTATTGTTGTGCCAAGCATATGTTTGGTCGGCTCGTCTGATCAAAGAACTGTTACTGATATCGGGAAACGTTTCATGTTGACCGAACAATTGTACCTCGCGATAATATTATTGTAAACCATATCGCTATGTCGATAATTATGTAAACGACGGCCCAGCTCCCTCCCTTTATAATTATGTAAGAGCTCATTAGGACTTTGCATGACGCAGCACATGTGATTTACTGTTCATATCATAGCTTCAATCTGCTTGTATTCGTTACATAAACACTTCAAATTGATTTATAATGCAGGCCTACTCCGCAGTTCAATAGGGCCTAAGCAATACATTAAAATTCTATATCAACCTATAGGCCCTGAATATAATTTAATTTAAAGGCTTATATTCGCCATTAAATCTGGCTATGCGATTTAATGGCGCAAGCGTCTTGCTTGGCCGATTGAGCTGGTTAGATACCGACCAACCTGTCAAGTCTTTTGCTCTTCAGAGCCAGCAGTTACCCATTTATTAATCAGGTCAGCTACCATAAGAGTAACCGTCTTTGAATTTTCTCAATGGGGTTGAGTCTAAATCCCCTAGGGGCCCTAGCTCTTCTTCTAAGAAGCCGAAATAATGATGGGTTCTGAGACTTAAAGTCTCGTGATTCAACATTAAATTAGGTCTTTTGTGCAACACAACAACATTAGAGTTCGACCTGTCTTTGTTTACTTTCATAATCTGTTGATTTTCGACCCTTCTGGCCCAACTCTTGATGGCTCAAACTCTTTATTAATCATCAGCTTTTACATTACCAAAGTTCAGTCTTCTTTTGTATTATGTTGCATTGTATTTAATCATTTATAAAGCGCCTTCAGTAGGGATAAGCAGGTTTTAAGAAGAGACAAGAGAGAAGAGTGACTGCCAGACAGAATTGTAGAGCAAACAGAAGGAGAAAGAGCGTTCCAAAGAAGGACCAATCGAAGCAAATGATCGAGACTGAGCCATATCAGTTCTAGAGCAAGGAACCAAGAGGTGAAGTCTGTTGGATGAACAAAGTGGACGGTGGGAGTAGCCTAAGCTAAGAGAGGACAAGGTACAACATCTGCCAGATATTTCTGGGCAACACCCCATTGAGACTTGAGGATAAATTGTGTGCGAGCATGGAAATGAAGCTAATGAAGTTTGCCAAGAGTACTTGGGTAGGCGGTCAATCAGTCTAGTAGCCCAGTTGAGCACCGACTGAATCGATGATAGACAAACATTAGGAAGACCAATGAGAAGAGAATTGCAGTAGTCAATATGAGAACATATAAAAGCATGAATTAAGGTCCCAGATCCCACACACTTGACAAGAAGGAAAAGAGCGAAAATTTTGTAGAGAGCAGAACTAGATCAAGTGACTGAAGCTGTTGGGGGTACCTAACCAGATGAATTGAGCCTTTGAAGTATAAAGCGAGAGGCGATTAGAAGACATCCATGAGTGGAGATGATTAGGGGTAAGAGATTCAATAAACCCAACTAAAAGCAGCTAGAAAGATGGGGGACTAAGGAAAAATGCCTGGACATCATCAGCAAAGAGATGGCCAGCAGCCACAGATCGGCAAAGAGAGATGTTAGCTACGTAAACATTAAATAGGGGAGGCTCAATATTGTTGATAAGAATGCCAAAAATGAACGAATGCTATGGATTTGTTAACAGCAGAATTAATACACATTTTAATCGTTAAACACAATTTCTACACCGATTATCACACGAGTCCTGCCACTTTATTGGCTGTGTGATTATCTTGGACTTCAAAATAAACATATTCTCCTAGTGAAATTATTTTAACCACAATGCATGCATCAGTTTAAATGATGTCTTATCCATTGCCAAACAGCATTTATCAATCCGTCAAAGATATCCGAGTTTTCATTAATAAAGGTGAACACACTTCCAATAACAAATGAAAATATGCCCATACCATATGTATATTATAAATAATCAAATGAAAAGAAATTTATGCATAATAATATTAAAAATAAAATTTTAAACATTTCTGTATAATAATATACAAAAATAAAACTTAAGCATTATTAAAAAATAAAAAAACTTAACGCAAAACAATGTTGATAAATAAAATTTAAACAACTTTACAAATTGCCTATACAGTTTTCTCAAAAGTGCAGAGAAGGCAACTGAATCATCGCATTGGAATGAGAGAGTGATGCTGAACGAACAGATGGTACTACGCTAGTGATGATGGACCCAGAAAATCATTCCCCTCCTCCGAATCATAGCATCTGAACGAAATCGGCGGAGTGTGTCTCGTGTGTGAAAGTCTTGAAGGAGCTTGTCATCAGCTGCATCTGCCCGGAACTGATCCCAAGACCCGACAGATGCTGGTAGTACGTCCGCTTTTCCACCTGGACGCAAACGTTCGTTACTCCGATCTCCTTCAGCAGAGCAGCAACCTACAACGAAACAACGAGAAAATCATGAATGCTAATTCATTCGATTCCAATGGCTGCCACTCACTATATAATCATAGAATTTATTTATAAACTATAAAAATGACTTTAAAATAATAAAAATAAAGCACATTATAAATGCTACAATGTCTATTATAATTTGTATGTGCACCAAAATACGGATAGCAATTACCGGTGATATATCAAAGAATATTCTCATCATATCTTATCTTATCACAAACCTGAATCATGATTATTCATATTATTATTATTGTGCAAGGTCACACAGTAATGCAAATCAGAGACACAGTTAGACAGTCGAAGCCATGTGAGTAAACGTTAGATATCCAACGTCTTGAAAGAAAAACGAGAAATAGTGAGTTTTCTTGAAGGAAGAGAAGAAGTTTGAACTTCAGACAAACATGAGTGGTCTTTTTCCACACAATTTCTCTGACTTTGGTGTTTTATCTGATGAGAACAAAGGCTGATGCTTTTGTGAAAATAACACCATTGCTACGGAGGTTGTTTGATTAGAATATAAGGACAGGCAAAAGGAACACAAACAGACAAATGCATAGAAGACGGGAGGGGCACAGTCACTCTGCAAGTGTGAGTGTGAGACAAAAGAAAGACAGAGAGAAATAGTATTTTTTATACACCTGTAAGACCACAAAGGAGGAAAAGTCTCTTTGTTAATGCACCTGCAAGACAAAAGAAGGAGAACGACCATCATCTCTTTGTTTACGTAGGCCTACCTGTGAGACAATCTTCTGTTCACTTGAATCCGGATTCACTTGAACGTGAATCGTTCCACAGATGACGTTTGACGAATGTCGCCAGAAATGTTCGTCCGAGTAACTTGTAACACCCTCTATGGACAATAACTGCAACCAAAGCACAGCACATGTATTAAAAAAAATCCGATAAAGAAGCAGATAAACAACTGCTCGAACAACAAGTTGAACAAACAATCAAAAGTCCAAACTGCAACCATATACATTGAATTGCATCTGAGCACTATTCAGAGGTGCTCTCAACATCAGCACTACAAGAAAACAAAAAAGTTGTCACATGTGTACACTTGATCTACTCTCCGATCGGCTTATCAAACTCTTAGTCCCTCACTCGTGGACTACTATAATGCAACAGCAGCGCTTTCTTGCAGTGGCTGGTCCTACAACCTGGAATGGACTCCCCGTTGTGCTCCGCATGGTGCCTATACGTCACACCACAAAGTATATTTCACACTCAAAAACTTCTTTATTTAGCCGCGACTGGACTGGGAGCACACTGAGTAGTTTACCTTGAAGGTGTGCAATGTGTGCACTCAATAATAATAACAATAATAATAAGAACAATAATAATAATAATAATGAAGAATTATGTTTCTTGACACTAAATCCTGGGGGCATCAGCGTCTGTTGCGTCTTTCACCTCGCAGTGGAGCTACAGAAACGCCTACCTTATGGAACAATCCAGCGAGAGGTTGCTGGATTTCCTCGGGCGTTCGAAGCAGCAGAATGAGTGAAGTCTCTTTGACGAGGGGAAGGACCGACACGAAGATGAGAACGGCGATGAAGATCGAACAGATCGGATCAGCGATCTTCCATCCGAAATTCTCGATCAGGATCGTTGAGATGATGACGCCAACGCTGCCCAACGTATCGGCCAAAACATGAAGGAAGACACCTGGAAAACAAAGAAATCCAAATCCAAAGGTACATTCCAGGTCCTGCTTGGTTCGTTACTTGCCCTGAATCCTGATGGAAGATCGCATTCCGTGTTTAAGGTTCTTCGAGTGTCGGTGCAAAGTGCTACAGCAGGGGCAAAGTGCCGTTCGACAGTCTTACAAGATTAGTCATTTTACAAAAATTTGCTGCTCAATAGGCTGGCCTACGTGGTTTGTCGGTTGTGGCGGGTCAGTAAGCAAACACGCAACGTCGGTGAACTTAGTGAAATTAATGTTTTCCTACAATTACAGATCTTACAAAAGGGTTAAATAACACTGAGACTCGCAAAAGACATTTGGCCAATGGCAACAAAACTCTGTTCAGGGGCATTTGATGCACAACATAGAATGAACCTACATGTATGTTAAACACGGCCAGGGCTGTGTTAAGTCCTTGATAATTCTATTCACCAACTGGTACAACATCTCCCAAATTCTATTATACATTCTTGCGTTGCAACAATTTACCGATCAAACAGAATATTCAAATAAAATAATTTATTTGGCGACAAATCAAGAATAGAACCACTACAAAGTAATTAAAAGAACAGTCACACAGGAGTCTCTTTAGGGATCTTACGGCACAACGAGGTAAGGCCCTTAAATGAGGCTATATAGTTTACTTATCCCTATAGGTTAAGCCTGGGTAAAAGATACTAGAATGAGAAAATGTGAAACAAAATTTGAGATTAAAACTGGTGTATGAGCATCAACTCTTGTTCCTTTGTCTGGACACTGAACAGGAAGCCAGTGAACTGACCTTCCATGTTAGTGTTGTGTGTCATCGGTGTGGAACCAGCCTGCTGGCACTGTCCCCCTGGCGAGTGCGAATGGCTGTGACTTCCTGATGAACTTCGCGAGTGATTGTGGCCTCCTGCTGAACCCCCATGGGAGTGTCCATGACTTCCAGAACCGCCATGGGAGTGCCCATGACTTGCTGAACTGCCATGGGAGTGGCCGTGACCTGCTGAACTACCCCCATGAGCGTGGCCATGGCTCCCACCATGCGAGTGATTGTGATGAAAGGCAAAAATTCCAACGAGATTCACACACAGGCCAGCAACTGAAACAACCTGCAAGAAGACAAATCAATCAATCAATCAATCAATCAATCAATCAATCAATCAATCAATGTGTCAATCAATCAATCAATCAATCAATCAATGAGTCAGTCAGTCAGTCAATCAATCAATGTGTCAATCAGTCAGTCAGCCAGTGAAAAAATTGTTTAATCATTCAATGAATCACAAAAACTAACAAGCCTGTTTTTTTTGTATGCGTGCTTGTACTTGATTATGGCATTGAGATGGTTGAAAGCTAACATGCTGGCACCAAGATTAGAAGGACGCAGGTTCGATGCCGTCTAACCCCAAAAGGTTGACTCAACCTTCCACTCCCTAGGGGGTGACTGCAAAAAGAGAATCGAACAGAAGGTCAACTTGCGGGCCGCCATGTTAAACTTGCTATTTGTTACTACTAGGCCATGAAATCTTATTTGTGTCAGCTTGAATTAATATCAAATATTATTATCATCCTTATTGTTTACACTACCTCAGTGAATTAATAAGAGAACCAAATGTGGGGCAATGGAATTTTGTTAGACTAAGTTAGTTATAGTTGACTTAGACCCACTCTCGTCCTCATATAAGTCAGTTATGAGAGACAAGGTCAATTACAACTAACAGATGAAACATTTTCGACGATTTAATTAACAAAACAGATTGTAATCTACCACCAGATACTGTTGTACTACAACTGATTAAAATAAATTAATCAGACATGCGACAAACAATACGATGCACAGTGAGATTCAGCAGCGCCGCATTTTCTTACCAGAAGCCTTTCCGTCTTGACTTCCGGTGGATCCACGAGTCGACCAAGCGCGGCTGTGAAGACGAAGAAGGAGATGACAATGAGGAAGAGACCATTTACGAATCCAGACAGAATCTCCACTCGATCGTAACTACGGTAACCAAGATACAATAGAGCATCAACAATAATAGACAAATGATCAACAAAGTCGTTGGCAAATGATCGTCAAAGAGATTAACTAAAAATAATCAAATAATAAATATTCTTTATTACATATGTGGCTCTCTAAACCGAAACCAGTATTAAGGTGATTTTGCAACATATTGCGTTTGACGCATCATTTCAAAGGTCCTGTAACGAGCTTCAAAACGAAACAAAAATTATTGCTCTAGCTTTAAAATTCTAACTTGAAATATAAGAAAAAAAGTGATACAATTAAATCAACAAATTAAAATGAAACAATAGGTGTATCAAGAGCATTAAAATAGCTTTAAAACTCATCTTTTAAAAAAATAAAGGAAAAGAGTATTTTAAACATGTATTTTAAGATTAATTGTGCCAAAAACCGAAAACACAAACATACTATTATCCTAAGTTTCTCGTTGTCAATGTGAAGTTTCCAACAAAATACTGATTTTGGTGTGGGCCACCACACATGATAACGAAACTAGTAGTATAATGCCAGTAGCAGCAGTGATGATAACGATTGTAATTGTAATTGTAATCGTACATTTATATAGCGCCACTTCAAGAGAACTCCTCAGAGGCGCTCCCGACCTGACACCTAACCACAATCAAAGAGAATGGTTTTCAAACGCTTGCGAAAAAGGGGCAAAGAAATACAAAGAAGTTCATTGCGAAGACTAATAGGTAACTTATTCCAGAAAGACGGACCAACCATAGCAAAGCTTCTATGTAGCACTGTGGAAGATCGAGCCCTAGGGACAACCAGGTCACCATGCGTAGCAGAGCGAAGGAATCTACGACCTGGGATGGACAGCACAGGTACACAGAGTTCCATAAGATAGATCGGAGCTTGTGATGGTGATGATGATGACGATTACCCATATGAAAATATTCGTGTAGCTTTCCAGTGGCTCATGACGGCTGCGTAGAGACCCATGACGAGTGCTGAACAGTCGAAGAACATATGGAATCCATCTGATATCAGACCAAGGCTGTTTGTCCACACGCCGTAAACCAACTCCACAAACGTAAACATCTGATGACAAAGAAAAGCCAACGAGTAACTTCTATGGTGACACAATTGAACATCACAGACACCAACAGTAACAGACTATTGACTCCTATCAGAAGATTGCCATTTTGGCATATAACTCCTCTAACAATGATCCACCTCTCATCCAAATGCCAACTAAAAATCGCAAACTTACCACACCGAACTCATCAAATGATCACAACTCTACACTAATAACTCATTCTACAATCACCCACATCTATAACACACCAAACAATCACCAAAAGCCCCATCCTTAACTTGTTTAACAATGACCAGAAGATGGCCAAACTCCCCATCTGTAATCATCAATTCATCTCATAGGAAAACTCACCATATTTATGCAGAGAAAGAAGAAAATTCGTCTGGAATCGGATTCTTCAAGAATCTGCCGCAGTCCATTCCTCGCAATGACCAAAAGCGACTGAGATGTTCTCTGCAACGCCTCACCAGCAAAATTGTAGAGCGGGGGACCAGCCGCTGAATATCCGATCAGAGAACCACGACTGCCCTTCACTGGCTTCAAAAGTACATGGGTTGCTACAAGAAAATCAATCCAATTTTATTTTGTAATTTTCATCGATTATTTTAAACAGAATATTGTTTGACTGATAAGTGAGTGATAGAAAGTCAGTTGTGTGTGGGTTTATAGTTTATTTGGTGAGTTATGGTCCATGCGAAGTTGGGTGATATTTGGTGAGTTTCATTTCAGCCTCATCTGTTCTTGAGGGACCTAAAATAATATTTATAGAATATTACTTTAAATAAATACAACATTGTTTAGCTGATAACTGAGTGAAATCAATCAATCAATCAATCGATCGATCAATCAATTTTTGTCATTAAATCTATCAAGCCGACAGCAACGCAATTTGTTACATAATGTGCTTAAACGAGATTCCTACCAGAAGTTTGTATCTTGATTTACAAAGATTTATCTCGATATATAATTCTTATAAAGTACTCCAGATCATCCTTTGTGCCAGTAGGACACAGCTGCAAGGTTGTGGCTGCACCAATATGCATTCAACTATGCATAGGTTAGGACTCTTCAGTCCTTCAGTGACCTCAAGCAAGTCACTGATTTGACATCGTCTGACAACTCAAACAAACCACACGGTGGAGCTACATAAATGCAAGGAAACTGACGGCGTTCGACCGTACCGAAAGCAAAGAGCAGAGCGCTGACGATGACTCCGCCGGAGATTTCGTGCTCCTCCGTAATCAGATTCCCGATGTTGTGCATGTTTGTGATCTGACTGACGAACGGATGGTTCCAGATCATGTTGATGGCGAGTGCGCTGACCAGGACGGCCATCGTTCCGAACTGACCGGTCCGTGAGGCGTCCAGTCGGCTCATGCACGCCGACTCGATGTAGTAGTCAACGACGAGAACGAGAACAATGACGAGCAGAAGAGGAAAGATGAGTGAAGTCCACGACTCCACCAGACTCTGCAAGTCGCAATTCAAATTTCAAAATCAGAAAGTAAGTTACAGGGTCTGGATGTCAAAACTAGAGAGTCATTTACAGGGTTGGAAAGGAAAAACCAATATCATTTACAGAGTCTGGATGGCAAAACTATTGTCATTTAGCGCCTGGAAGGAAAAACGAGAGTGTAATTTACAGGTTCTGGAAATGAAACTAGAAAGACATTATCATTCAAAGGACTCAAATGGTCTCTGGCAGAAACACTTACCATGGAAAAAAATCAATTTTTTTTAATCAACTCAATTACACAATTTTGACATTGAGTAGCATCAAGTTTAAAGTGTCAGTACTTAGAGTCATTCTCTGTGTAGTGACTGAATGTTGTCAGTAGACTCATTTTGCACACTACTCGTATTGCTATTCATATTCGGCCAAATAGTTGGTCCAATGATTCGAATAGTGATCGTCACCTATTCGGTACAGCCATAGTTCACAGGTAACAAAAGGTAAGCTTAAAAGGCACAGTATTGCTCCACTGCATTATTTCCATTATATTATTATATTTTCATATGCAGTAACATTGAGCAACAAAGAAAGCACCACCAAACCCAACATAAATGCAGAAAGGAGCAAGGTTCTGCTTTAAACAGATCTATAAATCACACATATATTAACAAAATGGACCATTAAAGCATCGAGTAACTCTTAAGTTTCATCAAATAAGACTTAAATTGATGTCTAAATAGAAGAAATGAGTCTTGCAGTCTATCTAAGCCATGGCATTCACATGTATAAAATGAACGTTGAATTATAGGCAACAGGAGATGGGAGGGGGCATTCGATTCTCTAGAGATGCTACTGACCTCTCGTGTATAAAAGAGAAAGATGGCCCATGGAGCGAGAAGAATGGCTGATACGGAGGTTGACAAGGCGTGAAGTCTTTTGGCGCCACCAATGTCAAGCGATAGGTTCTTCGACGCCATATTATATCCAACGGACAAAAACAGAGTCACAAGAACTAGAACGACACCGGCCTGAAAAGAGTCAACACAACAACAACAATTACAACAACACAACCATTGTACAAATCACTGTAATCAATAAAGTCATCCTAAACAAAACGAGTGAAGCCATAAAGTAATTATGTATGCGTCTGAACAAATAACTTGTCATCGATTTTTTTATATCGTGCGCAGGTCTTCAAAGTAGTCTACTCAGCAGTGTTCCCAGTCCAACTACAGCTGAAAATGGCAGTTTTTAAGTTCAAAAGGAATTTATATGTCGCAGATAAACTAATTTACAAAAGTGAAAACACAGCTACTAATAATTATTATTATTATTATTACATAAATTTATAACGCGCGCAAGGTCACACCAAATAATAAGGTAATTCTTAAGATAAGCAAAGAAAATTCTTGAACTTTAGTAGCAACTGTGGCCGAATCTTCCGTGGAATAAAGTGTTCAGTCCAATGCAGGAGGAAGCATGGCTCGGAAGAATCGCCTTAGAATAGTGCAAGAATTTCAGATCACCAGTCACTGAGAGCAGCATTTGTCCTCCAAGCATCTCAAGACAGGAACCCTTGGCACCCTTGTGATTGCCTCCTGCATGATTGCATTACGGCACCATAGAAATTATCATTGTCATCATAATTATTATTAACACAACATAATCATCATCATATTCACAACCATTATTCTACTAATAATACTAATGAGATTGTAAGTAATAACCAATCAATAAGAATGAAATAGCTAATCAACTGAACATAATGACTTCATAATAATATACACAGCATAAATAGGAGGATTGACGGAGGTTGAGGCTGACCTTGTGATCCGACATCCCGGTGAGGTTCGTCAGGTGGTTGAAGATGTGGAGCAGAAGACTCTCATGTCTGTGCGCCGATCCATCAGGTTCAAGGCCAAGGTCAAGGTCAAAACATTCAACATAATTCTCTCACTCACTCATAAAACAAATCTCCTCTTTAAAAAAATTTCCACACAAACTTCTTTAAAAGATTCCAGAATTCTTCCCCAAACCAATGTTCAAAATCACTTTTTAAAAATTCTCCTAAAAATATTTACGCTTCAAACCAATGCCTTCAAATCTCCTCCAGCAACAAACCTACTTGAAACCTACTCTGAAAATGAATCAAGAGAGACGAAATCTTATCTTGCAGCTTAAATGTCACAAATACAAGACTGAAATTCTCCAATCGAATTCACTGAATTAAAAATCCAGATACAAATACATAAAATATTAAATTTATTTAATCTTCTCCTCATCGAAACGGATATGATTCGGAGCATGCTGGAGTTTATCGAGGTCATGATCGAAGAGCATGATGCACAGGAACGACAGAAGGAACAAGACGGCTCCACGGAACTAAAACAATAGATCATAACAAACAAATCATCAACTTCATTGTCATGTCATTCATTCATTTCATTCATTCATAGCATTTATATAGCGCCCCTTCAAGAAACTACTCAGAGGCGCTCCCAACCCAACCACGAGCAAAGAAAAAAGACTTGAGAGACTTGTAAAACCCAGCCAGATGGGCCACAAGTAGAGAGCGAAGCGTAACCGGGAGGTCGTTCCCGACTGTAGGCCGCACAACCGAGAAAGCACGGCGCTGCTTAATAGCTAAGCGGGCCCGCGGGACCAGAAGTTCACCCCTAGCCGATGAGCGAAGTACACGACGTGCTGCAACGTCAGAAACCGGACAGAAAAGATCGCGCAATGTCATCGTCATCATCATCATCTTATGGATTCAAATCAGCAACATCATCATCATCATCATCAGCAATCCTCATGCTCATCCTCAACTTCCTCTTTATAATCCTCCTCATCTTCATCTCCCATTTTCTTTATGCTTCTCAGTCGAATGCATGCACCGCGGTTCGTCATGCCTTCACATTTTTACCATAATCCCATAGACTTCAGAAAAAAACCATAGTAACAGTTTCTATTGAGATACACAAAAAACCCATAGTAACAGTTTCTATTGAGATACCTTCGATGGAGAACTCGTACTCGTGAAGAGCGCATTGACGGTTGCTATGACAACGAGGTCGCTGTGTTCATACATGAGCAACGTCCTAAACAACAAGCCACGCAAGAGACAAATGATTACAATGCACAACACGAGATACAGCGGGACCAAATTCTGTCCAGCTAAACCAGTTTCTAATTGAGATTACTGACATCACAATGATCAGTCGCCTCATTTATACAGAGACTTTTCTAGAGTTAATTAGCTTACAAAATTACCAGAAAGAAATTAGCAGTCGTTAATGGACACTTATAAAATGTAACACCAATAAATTATAAGCTACAAAAAAAACTGAAGATAAAACTAGCGCCACAGTCTGAGATGACTTGGTGATGGTTGCTATGTAGAGATACAAACGTGTTCACACCATTGTCTCATATAGTGACACCATTTATACAAATGCAATACGAATATGAGAGAAAGACAGAAACAGTCATGGAGCAGAGAAAGAAGAAGATACAGAGAGAGAGAGACAAGACAGACTGAGTGAGTAAGAGCGTGAGTTGGTGAGTAAGTGAGAATGAGCGTGTGTGAGCAAGCAAGCATGAGAGAACATGAGTAAGAGAGAGTGACTGAGCAACCGTGCGTGAGCACGAGTGAGAGAGCGAGTGACTAAGTGAGCAAATGAATCAGTTAGTGAGAGAAGACTTACCTCATGGGACCGCAAAGTGTGAGCCCGTACAGCCAAAGGAGTTTGATGATGAGTCCAAGGAACGCATGACGACAAACACGAAACCACTGCAACCAGACACAAAATACTTTCAACCAGACACAAAATGCCTTCAACCAGACACAAAATAATTCCATCCATCTGAGAAACTAAAGACAATTCTTCATCACCAGTACAGGAGCGGAGACCCAAAGTGCAACAACAGAGCAGCTACCTCAAGGAGACAGCACCCATGAGACAGTGCCACATTAGGGCAGAGACCTGGCAATGAATTTGCTGCAAGGCAATCTCATCATATTAATGCATTAGTTTCTACGGCTCCCAGCACCAGCGCTGAAATGAAAGTTTCGACCCATTTCCCATAAATTTTCCAATATCACAAAAGAAGCAGAATAACGGGGGAATAGTAGCAGCTATAAAAGTTGTTTGATTCGATCAAGATAAACTGAAGATGAAATAAATCCAAACCAGATGAATTTTTTTAGACGAGCGATGAAATGTTATCCAACCTGTCTTTTTGATATCTTTCGACTAGAAAATGGTTTCTGAATGAAGATGAGGCAAATGGCCGCGCTAGTGAGCAGAAAACAACAGCAATACTACAATACAGGGCTCCACAAAAAATTCCAGTTAAACTTCATACCTAGACCTCCGGGGCAGAAAGATGGTTCAATGGTTACACATGAACTGGCATGAAGGGCATAAGGATGCATGGCTTCAATGCCTGCTACAACCAGAGTTAACTTGGACTTCCACTCCCTAGGGTCAACCGTAAAAATGAGTAGTAGAACAGGTAAATGAATGCCCTGCAAACAGTTAAATTCAACTTCTGTTTAAATTGGCATCATTTGGTAACACTATATTATGTAATTTTACCGTGAACTTGTCCATTTTAACTAATAAATGAATATTGTTATTATTACAAGCAAAGAAAAGTTCCAAAATGCAACCGGTTTGCTATTGTTCTAGAAGTAAGAGCTTCAACAAGGCCACTTCTTTTACGGCTGCCAACTGCCAAATTCTCTGGCCAGCTGAACAAATCTTGATAAGACCTTCCAAGAATTAACCAAGACAGCAAGTAAGCAAATAAATACATAACTAAGCATGACACAAAGACTAAAACCATTACCCTGACAATCAAAATATAATAATAGGAGCATTATTATTATTATTAAAATAAAGTAATAAAGAGCAGCATCATCATTACTATAATTCATAAATACAGTATAACTATTTACATCATCATAACAGATCTATAGACCATGGTCGGAGAGTAACGGGAAACTAACCCTGCTTCAATGAAGAAGAGAAATTGAACAACATGAATCAGCTTTAAAATGTCGTATGACAGAAATATACCAAACGACCGGAAGAACTTGGCTGCAACCAAAATGGCCACGTACGGGACGAATCTGAAAGAAAAATAACAAGCACAGTAACAACCTCTAATTCTCATGCAATGGTCCACGAATAAATGTTTGCTTGTATAAATGTGCAGTGTTTTACTTCTCTAGCAATCTGGGATGGAAAATATTATTTGCATGTTGGTTACAGGCTAGTGGCCATATCTTGAAAGTTATGAAATCTTAAGTAATGCATGGTAATCATAAGTTTATCAAACAACCCTATTAACATATTTATTTACCGATAGTGTAAATCTACAATTGTGAACTCAATTTGCATTGACACTTGACAGCCTTTTATATGACCTGTAGAAAATTTTCAATTTCATAGTAGGCATCAGAATGCAATTTAATTGAAAAGTCAAGACATCTGCAGTCAGTTTATTAAGTTTTTACTTGCCTTTCTCTTGCAACTCCAACTGATCATCAAAATCGTTGCCTTTGAGAAATTATCACATGTATTCAAAGTCATTCAAACAACTTAAGGCATTAACTGACCAGTATCAGAGACCTAGGTGTCGCTTAGGTCAGGCTAGGCGTCTTGACTCTCTTGAGTGTCGGTTAGGGCCAGGTTAGACATCGTGTGGGCCGGTTAGGATCAGGTCAGGCGTCAGGACTGTCGGTTGGGGTCAGGTCAGGAGTCATGAGGGTCGGTTAGGATTAGGGTCAGTGGTGTCGTCATTAGATACTGTCCAAAAGATCCGGCTCCCGATACTACAATTACGCCCTTAGCTTAACAACGTCAAATAACAACAAATCTTTAATAATCTTCAAACAACGGATTACCGGACAACCTTATTATCGCCCACCTACCTCGACGGATATATGGCTCGAGTCGGCAAAACATTACCCGAATACTTTTCTGGTAATTCCACGTCCATCCTTAAAGAATTGCTTAGGTTTCAGTTTGTACAGATCTTAACAGTTCAGTAAGCTTAAATAAGACGTGTCTAACTCCTAAAAATGAGATTTCAATTCCAAATTTTCCAAGTTCTTACGTCTGCCATGTTTACAACCACGTCAGTCAGTGTACTGCCCAATACAAACCAAAGTCGTACAGCGGCTGTTCCAGAGAAATCTTATAGGGAGATTATAACTGTATAAGTAAGACAAAACGACAAAACCTTAATAAGAGATTATAAATAAGACGAAACGCCAAAACCTTATAATCAAATCTCTGCGATGCTGCGCTTGCCATGAGGCACGACTGGTCAGAGCGGTCGACCTGTAACTCGGTAGAGTACGGGTTCGATCCTCGTCCAAGGTGATAACTGTGCGTAGGAAACGATCTTAGACTTAGAGTGATAGGCTATTCTATTGCTTAAAGATAGGCATGTTTGGCTTCGGGACCTTGACCAAGTCCTTTACTCAAGGTGAGAATTGTGGATAAATAACTGGGGGATGGACATGGAGGGGATGGACTTGGATTTGGGGTGTGAAAAACAGGTGGGATCTTTAAAATCAAAGCTTATAATATTATAATCTATTTGCTAAGGTCTATCCTGCAGTTAGCCGTTTGTGAGGCGTCATTGGAGCGGTACGGCCGTGTAACAGAGTCATATAAATTGTCGCTATTATTATGCAACATATAATATCCTATGCGGATTAGGCCTACACTTGCAAGTGTTTAAAATGAAACATTTCACTGTTGCGCTAATAGGCGATTAGAACTAGTTTGTCGCTGCAACAGCTTTAACTTGGGCAAAATGTGAGTTGATATTGTATGTGGACCCTATAGGCCTAACTTGTCGAACTATGGCCGCATAGGTTAATAGGCCTGCACGCTAAGCAAAACTTCGAAGTTCTGACTAGCTTAGATGAATATTAGGCCCTACTAGGCTATGTCCATGCCTAGGCTATAACGATTGCCATTATAAGTTTAGTATAGACCTAATGGTAAATATATAATTTGTAGCCAGCAGCCTAAACTGCGCATGATACTTCTCTTGTACGAATTCATGCGCCACCTATTGACTGTTTCAGATAGAAGTTCGCTACAACTCCAACTCTCTCTTCGATACCAGCTCTCCTCACCACCACCACCACCACCACCACCACCACCACCACCACCACCACCACCACCACCACCACCACCACCACCACCACCACCACCACCACCACCACCACCACCACCACCACCACCACCACCACCACCACCACCACCACCACCAACACCACCAGCACCGCCGCCGCTACCACCACTACCACCAAACCACCACCACACTACCACCACCTACACCACCACCACCACACCACCACCATCACCATCATCACAACCGCCACCGCCACCACCACCACCACCACCACACCACCACCACACTACCACCACCTACACCACCACCACCACACCACCATCACCATCATCACAACCGCCGCCACCGCCGCTGCTACCACCACCACCACCACCACCACCACCACCACCACCACCACACCACCACCACACTACCACCACCTACACCACCACACCACCATCACCATCATCACAACCGCCACCACCACCACACCACCACCACCACACTACCACCACCTACACCACCACCACCACACCATCATCACAACCGCCACCGCCACCGCCACCGCCACCGCCACCACCGCAGCTGCTACCACCACCACACCACCACCACCTACACCACCACCACCACACCACCATCACCATCATCACCACCGCTACCAGCACCACCACCACCACCCCCACACCACCAACACCACCACCACCAACACCACCACCATCACCACCACCAACACCACCACCACCATCACCACCACCACACCACCGCCGCCGCCGCTACCACCACCATCATCATCCATATCCGTTGCTGACGCGAAGCATTTGGTGGCGCTGTGTAGGCCTACAGCATTACTACATGAATAAATTAACTTCATTTCCAAAGCCATTGATCCACTTATACTGTCAATCCAAGTGCGCAGTTTGACCTTATATTATTTCATTTTGTCTGTCCATCGTTTCCATTTGTTTCCTTTCAATTTGATTCCTGCAATGCGTCGTATCTATATATTCTATACTGCAATGCATTGTGGGTGGGATCCTCACGATCTACTCGCAGTGTCTTGATAAAATAATTGGCGGAAAACCTAGATTGAGAAGTGTAGAAAAATAGTCGAGGGGTTCGCGAATCTCTGCCACCATGGGGGCCAGAGTGGGAAGGCAAAAACACTCATTTTCCCTGTTGGCCTTTGCCCTTTCAAGCTTATGACGGCACTTTTCTTTCGGGGGTCCCATACATCAGTGTTTAATCTAGTCCCCTTCCTCTGGGGGGGAATTGGGGTTTCTGGGGGGGGAAGAGACATTTGAACGTCCGAAGGACGCTCGTGATGCGCGTAGGACCGAGACTGAGAGAGAGAGGGGTATGGGGAGGGGGATACGCCCCTCCCCATCAGAAACTTTTTGAATTTCCACATTGCAATGGCAGCATTTTAAGGTGTGATCTTAACAAAAAAGCTGTACTTTTTTCAGTGACCCATTAGAAAATTTTTGGATTTCCACATTGCAATGGCAGCATTTTAAGGGGTCATCTTATCAAAATAGCTGTACTGTTTCAGTGACCCATTAGAAACTTTTTGAATTTCCACATTGCAATGGCAGCATTTTAAGGGGTCATCTTAACAAAATAGCTGTACTGTTTCAGTGACCAATTAGAAACTTTTTGAATTTCCACATTACAATGGCAGCATTTTAAGGTGTCGTCTTAACAAAATAGCTGTACTTTTTCAGTGACCCATTAGAAAATTTTTGGATTTCCATATTGCAATGGCAGCATTTTAAGGGGTCATCTTAACAAAATAGCTGTACTGTTTCAGTGACCCATTAGAAAATTTTTGAATTTCCACATTGCAATGGCAGCATTTTAAGGGGTCATCTTAACAAAATAGCTGTACTGTTTCAGTGACCCATTAGAAACTTTTTGAATTTCCACATTACAATGGCAGCATTTTAAGGGGTCATCTTAACAAAATAGCTGTACATTTCAGTGACCCATTAGAAAAATTTTGAATTTCCATATTGCAATGGCAGCATTTTAGGGTGTCGTCTTAACAAAATAGCTGTACTTTTTCAGTGACCCATTAGAAAATTTTTGGATTTCCATATTGCAATGGCAGCATTTTAAGGGGTCATCTTAACAAAATAGCTGTACTGTTTCAGTGACCCATTAGAAAATTTTTGAATTTCCACATTGCAATGGCAGCATTTTAAGGGGTCATCTTAACAAAATAGCTGTACTGTTTCAGTGACCAATTAGAAACTTTTTGAATTTCCACATTACAATGGCAGCATTTTAAGGTGTCGTCTTAACAAAATAGCTGTACTTTTTCAGTGACCCATTAGAAAATTTTTGGATTTCCATATTGCAATGGCAGCATTTTAAGGGGTCATCTTAACAAAATAGCTGTACTGTTTCAGTGACCCATTAGAAAATTTTTGAATTTCCACATTGCAATGGCAGCATTTTAAGGGGTCATCTTAACAAAATAGCTGTACTGTTTCAGTGACCCATTAGAAACTTTTTGAATTTCCACATTACAATGGCAGCATTTTAAGGGGTCATCTTAACAAAATAGCTGTACATTTCAGTGACCCATTAGAAAATTTTTGAATTTCCATATTGCAATGGCAGCATTTTAGGGTGTCGTCTTAACAAAATAGCTGTACTTTTTCAGTGACCCATTAGAAAATTTTTGGATTTCCATATTGCAATGGCAGCATTTTAAGGGGTCATCTTAACAAAATAGCTGTACTGTTTCAGTGACCCATTAGAAAATTTTTGAATTTCCACATTGCAATGGCAGCATTTTAAGGGGTCATCTTAACAAAATAGCTGTACTGTTTCAGTGACCAATTAGAAACTTTTTGAATTTCCACATTACAATGGCAGCATTTTAAGGTGTCGTCTTAACAAAATAGCTGTACTTTTTCAGTGACCCATTAGAAAATTTTTGGATTTCCATATTGCAATGGCAGCATTTTAAGGGGTCATCTTAACAAAATAGCTGTACTGTTTCAGTGACCCATTAGAAAATTTTTGAATTTCCACATTGCAATGGCAGCATTTTAAGGGGTCATCTTAACAAAATAGCTGTACTGTTTCAGTGACCCATTAGAAACTTTTTGAATTTCCACATTACAATGGCAGCATTTTAAGGGGTCATCTTAACAAAATAGCTGTACATTTCAGTGACCCATTAGAAAATTTTTGAATTTCCATATTGCAATGGCAGCATTTTAGGGTGTCGTCTTAACAAAATAGCTGTACTTTTTCAGTGACCCATTAGAAAATTTTTGGATTTCCATATTGCAATGGCAGCATTTTAAGGGGTCATCTTAACAAAATAGCTGTACTGTTTCAGTGACCCATTAGAAAATTTTTGAATTTCCACATTGCAATGGCAGCATTTTAAGGGGTCATCTTAACAAAATAGCTGTACTGTTTCAGTGACCAATTAGAAACTTTTTGAATTTCCACATTACAATGGCAGCATTTTAAGGTGTCGTCTTAACAAAATAGCTGTACTTTTTCAGTGACCCATTAGAAAATTTTTGGATTTCCATATTGCAATGGCAGCATTTTAAGGGGTCATCTTAACAAAATAGCTGTACATTTCAGTGACCCATTAGAAAATTTTTGAATTTCCACATTGCAGTGGCAGTATTTAAGGTGTCGACTTAACTAAATAGCTGTACTTTTTCAGTGACCCATTAGAAAATTTTTGGATTTCCACATTGCAATGGCTGCATTTTAAGGTGTCATCCTAACATGATAGTATCATATATTATTGTAATAAAATAATGTCATTATAGTCATATAATAATAAATAATATCACGATATATTATAACACTTCATGCAAAACAATGATGAAAGCAGTAACGGAAAACCAATATCATTTCGTCAAATTTTTCTGGGGGGGAAATGTCAATCCTGGGGGGGGGAACTTTCCCCCCCCAGAGACGTCTAGATTAAACACTGCCCATACATGTACGTATACTATAAAAGCAGCGGTTGACAACCGTTTTAGAGGTGTTTTAAGGCCAGCGCTTTTGCCAGTCCGAATTTCACGGGTCGTGTACCGGTGGAGGTCGGGGGTGGGAGTGGAGAAGGGTTGGGTTGAGGGGGTGAGGGGAGGCGGTGGGATAAGAGAGTGGATGGGGGCTGGAATGAGGAAATGTTCCCGAAAACCCAAATTTTACGAGTGGTGTACCGGTGGAGGTCGGAGTTAGTGGTGGCGTGTTGTGGGGGGGGGGGGGGGGTGAAGGGGGAAGGGGGGATTTTTTTGGGGGGGGAATTTTCTTCTCCGAAAACCAAAATTTCACGAGTGGCGTACCGGTGATCGGAGCTAGTGGTGGCGTGTTGTGGGGTGGGGGCAGGGTGGGCGGGGTTTTTTGGGGGTGGAGAAAAAAATTCCGAAAACCAAAATTTCACGGGTGGCGTACCGGTGGAGGTCGGAATTAGTGGTGGCATGGTTTTTTTTGGGGGGGGGAATTTTGTGGAGAAATTTTCCCCGAAAACCAAAATTTCACGGGTGGCGTAACGGTGGAGGTCTGAGTAAGTGGTGGCGTGCTGTAAAGGGGGTTTGGCGAGGGGGAATTTGGGGGAGAAATTTTTTCTCCCGAAAACCAAAATTTCTCGGGTGTCGTAGGCTACCGGTGGAGGTAGGAGTGGTGTGGTGTGGTTGTGGCCGTAGCGGGTCGAATCCCAAATTTCCCGGGCAACGCCGGGTACCCCAGCTAGTAGGCTAATATAATTATATTAGGGCTGTTGATTAATCGCCGTTAACGCGAGCGATTAACGCGTTAAAAAAATTGCGATTAATTTTTTTAACGCGTTAATCGTGAAACTCAGACCAACTTGTGACCTCAGTGACCTTCAGCACGCAGTAAAAGAACCATCCCCAAAGAAAATGCGACTGCATGAACTGTCATCCTATATACTCTAAAGACGAGCCACGAAATCAGTTGTTGAACAATACAGACTCGTTCTACAAATTGAGAATGATCTGGATCCATTGCAGTGGTGAAAGTTACAGGAAGACAAATGCCCAGTCCTAGCTAAGTTAACTAGGAACCTAAGATCCCCGGCTACCACGGTCCCATGTGAACGTCTCTTTTCTGTATCTGGCTATGTTATGTAAAAAAGTGCCTCACTTGAACCAGCCAACGTAAACAAACTTGTTTGCTTAAGCAATTGGATAAGTCATTAATTTAATAATCGAATATGTGTTGGTGTTATGTGTTAGTTGAACCCTTAGTTTCTCTTTTTGGAAGTTGATTTCTTTGTAAAGGTAGGCCTAGCTGAAACTAAAAGGAAATTAGAAAACTTTTTGGCAGCACTGGCTGGTTTGAATTGTTTACTCTTTAGTGCTTAATCGATTTTTTCTGTTACACAGAACTGTTCTGAAATTAAGAGGAATAACAATTAACAATCATTATTAATCAAGAACTCATTATTTTACTTTTATGTTTATGGTTAATTGAATTGTTTTATAATAACTTAATAAGTGTCACAACCCCTATATTCAGGATTTATTAAGTCTAGAATATTAAGGGTGAACTTTATGCTCAGAGGCTGTTGGGTGAATAATGGTATAATAGCAACCTACGACCTAGAACAAATGAGACTGTGATTCATATAAAGATATAATATAAAATAACATTTCAATCAATAAATGCAATTCAAAGAAAAGAATCTTATCTACCTATTTGTGGCGTATTAATTATAATAATATTATGTTTATTTCTTATCTTTCCACATCGTCCTTTCTGGTGGATGTAGAAATGCTTTTCACTTCCGCGGGAATGGATTGAAGGGAAAGTTGAAGAAGGTCGCGATCTTCTCAATTGCCGTCAGTCCAGATTTCTCGGTAGTTGCTTGTCGATGGGTACTGTAGCTTGAAACAGTAACCCAGCGTGTTTCTCCTTCTTCCTCGGATTTCGTCGAGCATAGGAATTCACCCGTCGCTCAACCGATTCTTCCTCCTCGTCTTGCTGCAAATGTTTCACCACGGATCGCTTCAGAGTTCGATCCCAACTTCAACGTTCGACCAATTCGCAAATCGTCGCCAGTTAGAGTCACACTGCTTCGCACAGTTCACTCGCTTCGCCTCGGAACTTCGCTTCAAACGTCTCAAAGTTCGACAGTGGGACAAGTCGACAACGTGTCGCTTTCCACACCCATAAATCAAGTTCCAGATATTCGAATTACCAACGATTGGCTCCGTATTTGCCGACAGACGCCATCGTTCGAAATATCTTTTCGACCATCGCCTTGCTCAGCTCCATCGATGACTAACTGTCGTCTGCTTTCGTTAACGCTGGTTTCCGCCGCTCCGTAATGTTGAGTCAATTGTTGTAGCGCATGTTCAAGAATTGTTGTAGCGCTATTATTATTATCTAACTTAATGCCACAAGTAATATTAATTATAATCTACCATACGCCACATATTGTCTAGCTTAATTCTTACCTACATTAATCATTATACATAGCATTGTTTAATAGGTTTTGTTTGGCAAGAAGCATTCAACCGCTACAAATGCCCCTCCTTCAAAAGTCTGTTTACAGGCTTTATCAAACTCACCTACTTGACAAACTAACCTAATAAACTTCTTTAACTTACTTTAGATATCATGCATAACTACTATACTTCACTTACTTATTTACAACTATACATCTACCTTATTACATCCTACTCTACTCTAATCCTCTACTCAGGTAGTCGGACATGACATTGTTGGACCCCTTGATGTATCTTATGCTAAAAGAATAATTTTGGAGGGCCAAACTCCATCTCATCACCCTTGCATTTTTCATCCTATTCTCTCTCATGTATTGCAATCCGCAATGATCTGTCTCGATTATGAATTTCTTTCCACAAAGGTATCGATCGAACCTACTAACTCCCCACATGATCGATAAGCATTCCCTTTCCTCTACTGAGTACCTTCTCTCACGTTCCAAGAGTTTCCTGCTGGCATACGCTATGGGATGGTTCATCCCCTCGTATTGCTGCATTATTACACATCCTATTCCGCTTCCACTTGCATCCGTCTGAAGAATAAACTCTTTCTCCAGGTTTGGTAATTTCAGAATTGGTTCCTTTGCCAATTCACTCTTCAACATCGTAAAACTTGCTTCCAGTTCTTCGTTCCATTCAACTACTCCAGGTGCCATCTTCTTCGTCAAATCGCTCAACGGTGCCATGATCTCTGCACAGTGTGGTATGAACTTACGATAATAGTTTATCGCTCCAAGAAAACTCCTGACTTGTTTCTTTGTCTTTGGACGTGGCATGTCTACTATTTTATCAACTGATTTATCCTTTGGACTTATGTCATCCTTGTTCAATGTATGTCCCAAAAAGTCAATCTTTTCATATCCTATAGAACACTTCTTTGGCTTCAATGTCAAATTCGCTTGTCTGACTCTTTCGAAAAATATCTCCAATGTCTTCAAGTGTTCTCTCCATCCTTTATTATGCGCTAGTATATCGTCGACATAACTTTCAAGATTTTCTGTTCCGTGAAGAATCTTCCTAATTAATCGGTTATAACTGGACGCACTGTTAATCAATCCGAATGGCATAACATTGAATTTGTATATTCCATTGGCACATACAAATGTAGTGTAGTCTTTCGATTCTGGACTCATAGGGATCTGCCAATAACCCTTGCAGAAATCGAACTTGCTGTAAATTCTACTCCCACTCAACTTATTAAAAATATCTTCGTTTGTCATCATAGGCTCAGGATCAAATATTGTCAATTTGTTCAGCTGTTTGTAATTGCAACACAGCCTGTTACTTCCATCGGATTTCTTGACAACCACCAGAGGTGCTGCATAAGCTGCCTCTGATCTTTCTATCACCTTATTGTCCAACATCGTCTGGATCTCCTTATCTATTTCTTTTTGCAAATGGTATGGTGTTGGATACGCTCTTTGTCTTACTGGCTCTTCACTCGTCAAATGTATTTCATGCTTCACTAAGTCTGTTCTCCCAGGCTTGTCTGTGAAAATATCTTCGTATTTCTTTAGTAGTTTTCTCAATTCTCCTTTTTGTTCTTCATCCAAATTAGGATTTATATCTACATCTTCATAGGTCTCTGTTTGTTCACTCACATACAAATCCAATATCTCTTCTTCTTCATCTTCTCCTACTTTTCCATCATATACCACTGCTGATATGTATGCTACCGTTTCGGCATCTTCTCTTTCGTGATATTTCTTCAATATATTAATGTGATATGTCTTTATCTTTCCTTTCTCGATTTCAACTCTGTAGTCATAGTCTCCAATCTTCTCTCTTACAACATATGGCCCTTGCCACTTCACTAACATCTTGTTCTTACAACTAGGCAATAGTAACAACACCTTATCGCCTATTTCCAACTTCCGGTATCTTGCTTTCCTGTCATAATATTTCTTGTTTTTAGCATTCGCCTTGTGTATCGCCTTCTGTGCCATATCACAAGTCTCTTCAATCCTTTCTCGCAAATCCTGCATATACGTATACACGTCTTTCACTTCTTCTTCCACTGTCTCATTGGTCCATAACTCTTTTAATATTTGCACTGGTCCTCTGCACGATCTACCGAATATTAGTTCGAATGGTGTGAAACCGTGACTCTCATGTACTGTGTCTCTCAACGCAAACAGTAATGGAGCTATATAACGATCCCATTCTTTCGCTTGTTCACCAATCAACTTCCTCAACGTCGCTTTGATGGTTCCATTAAGTCTTTCTACACATCCATTGCCCATTGCATGGTATGGACTCGTCATGGTGTGTTTTATCAATAGCATCTTATTTACTTCAGCCATGAGTTCAGAAGTGAACTGGCTTCCACGATCAGTATGGATCTTCTGTGGTACTCCCATACGACAATAGAATCCAAACAAAGCTTCTGCAACCTCCTCAGTACTAATTCCTTTCAATGGAATAGCTTCCGGATACCTTGTACTCAAATCTATGATGGTCAATATATATCGGTAACCCCTTGCAGACATAGGGTTAACTTCTCCGATTATGTCTATGCATATGTGTTTGAATGGTACATCTAATACAGGTAGATGACCCATGGGCGCCTTGTGGTTCACCTTCTTGTCAACTGATTTTTGACAAATGTCACAACTCAACACATACCTCCGTATATCTTGTCCTATTCCAGGCCAATAGAATTCATTCAGAATCTTATCGTGTGTTTTCCTCATTCCTAGGTGAGCTGATAACAATGAATTGTGTGCTACGGCTAACACTTTATCCCTCAATGGTTTAGGTACCATTAGTTGCCATTTCACCTCATCCTTCTGTGCTTCTTTGTATCTTTTATACAACAATCCCTTCTTTATCACATATGGATTATCTTCTATGTTGTCTTCGTTATCATCCCATTCAATTGCTCTTTCCATTTGTTTCTTCATAGTTTCATCTTGACTCTGCAACTCCTGTATCTCTTTCACTGATACATTCAAGTTCGGCATTTCCGCAACTTTCAATGGTTTATATTTAGCTACCTTTTTAGCTTCTGCTCTTGTTTCCACAACCGCTACTGTCATTATTTTTTCATCTTGATTCCTTATCACATTGTCAGAAAATCTTACTGTCTTCTTTACACCAACAGGTCTTTCTTCATGTCCTGTTTTTCTAATCAATATTCCTTTGTTTTCCACTTCAGTACAATTCTCAATTATTTCTTTTGGCTCATGATTTGTCACACTCTCATTTCTCTCATCTTTAACCATGTACTTCAATCCTTTGATTTTTCCAATTATTACTGGTTTTATCGGCTGTTCCATCACCATAGCTTGTACTTCACCATTAAAGTGTTCACTCTCTATGTACACTTTAGCCAACGGGAAACATCTTAAACTTCCGTCAACTAAAACACAATGTGTTTCTTCACCAGTCAATGCTTCTTCATTTATCAAAGAACGTTTTACGATACAGCAACTTGCGCCTGTGTCGTATAAGCATCCCACTAAGTTTCCATTAACTGTTACTTGGTATTCACTCTTGTCTTCAAGACTAATACATCCATCATTGTCTTTTATCACCATTGCACTGGCTGCCATGTACATTGGTGGTATTTTACTATGTTCACCTTGTTTCATCTGTTGTTCTCCTCTTGTAACTTCAGCCACTCTCTGTATTTCACTTTCTGGCTTAACCAAGTGTGCTCGACTTTCAAATATTTGTACTGCTGCTGCAGTGTGTTTAAATGTACCCCTGTTCTTCTTTGGGCATTGATATGCCTTATGGTTTTGTTCTCCACAGAAAAAGCAAGTAATCTTATGTCCAGTTGCAGCTTCTCTTTCCCTGCTGAACCCTCGGTTTTGATGTGTACCCTGATTTATCTTCACATCGCTTCTACTCCTGTTCAGGTTGTACCCAGACTGTTCCTTGGGTCTGTGTTCAAACGGTCTACCGTTCAACCTGTCACCATGGAATTTCACGTCTGATTTTGCAGACTGCTCGCTGTATTTGTAACCGTGTGCTTCAATGTGTGATTCCGCACAAACCAACATGTCCTTCAAACTCATCTTGCCTTTCTCTTTTATAAACATACGAAGTTCAGTACTGCATGTAAGGTAAAACTGGTCTTTCAACAAGAGATCTTCCACTCCTTCATAAGTTCTCTCAAATCCCGCTTGTGCCAACCACTGTTGCATGTACCTCCTCAATCTATGCACAAAACTAGAAGGTGTCTCTCCTGATTCCATTTTACTGGTTTTGAACTTGTTTCGATAACCACCTTCTGTCAGTTGAAATCTCTTCAAAAGCTGAGTCTTCAAACACTCATAATCTTGCACTTCATCTGCAGACAACCTTTGGTATACTTCCAGTGCTCTGCCTTCCAAATGTCTCGCTAACGTTAGCGACCAAACTTCTTTTCTGATTTCATACGCTACACATGTTCTCTCGAATCTCAACAAGTAGGCATCTAAACAATCCTTGGACTCGTTGAATATAGGAAATTTGATATTCCTGATTCCTTTATTGTTTTCTCGGTGATCTCCCTGTTGCTGACCATCACCGATCCTCATGTAGTCATTCTCGTGCTCTCGGTTCTGTTCCCCTCTTGAATCAATTTCACGCATCCTCACCTGTGCTTCAAGTCTCTTTATTTCTAGCTGGTGTTCGCGCTGTTCTCTGGCTTCTGCTGCTAAGCGATTTTCTCTCGCTTCTGTCTCAGCTGCTTCACGATTCAATCTGGCTTCTGCTTCAGCACTCCTGATTGCTTCCAATTCCACTTCTGCCTTCTTTGCTTGCATTGCAGCCTCTGTTTCAGCTTTTCTTGTTTCTATTTCAGCTTTTCTCGTTGCTGCTTCTGTTTCAGCTTTTCTTGTTTCTATTTCAGCTTTTCTCGTTTCTGCCGCTGCTTCAGCTTCCATTTCTGCTTTTCTCGTTGCAGCTTCTGTTTCAGCTTTTCTCGTTGCTGCTTCTATCTCAAGTCTCTTGACTTCTGCTGCTGCTTCAGCTAATTTCATCTCTTTGGCGATCTCCCTCTCAGTCGCTCTATCTTGTCTCCACTCTGCCTGTCTTTCTTTGACAAAGGCGCGTGTCTCGTCCCCTTCCATGTTCATCCGTTTGGCAATTTCCAACCAAGCTTCGAAATCACTTACAGACATCCTTACTGTCTTACTTATTATTTTCCACTTGACACAAATATAGGCTTCAACGTGCACTATATAAATTTCTAACAGATAGAAATTGTTCAATTCTACAACGAGAAATTCAGTTCCACAAAAGCTAATATCTAAAAGTTTACACAACCTATTGTGCACTTTTCAATAAGCAATGTACTACTTCAAATCAGATGCCAATCAGTTCAAATTGTCTCTCTAATAATCACTAGCAACAATTGTTCAAAGTTTGCCACTATAACAATACTCAAATGACATTTTCAACTGTCTAAAATATCCCGGCGTGGGCACCCAGTATTGTCACAACCCCTATATTCAGGATTTATTAAGTCTAGAATATTAAGGGTGAACTTTATGCTCAGAGGCTGTTGGGTGAATAATGGTATAATAGCAACCTACGACCTAGAACAAATGAGACTGTGATTCATATAAAGATATAATATAAAATAACATTTCAATCAATAAATGCAATTCAAAGAAAAGAATCTTATCTACAGTACCGTTCAGCTCACAGTTCCCTTTAGTGGGAAATTCCCTAGAGATTGGCGCAAGAATCGAGGTTCACGTTAAACTTTAATTACTACAAAATGAAGCGATATTTTCCCTCCAATCTTGCTCTAAACTGAGTGTGCTAATGGCATGGGAGGAGCTAAGACGGGCCATGGGGCGATGATTAATGTAATCAATTAGCGTCTGCATTCTGCCATTATGTCGTTCTGCATGGTCAACCATCAACGGTTTGCGGTGAGGTCTATTGTACAATGTGCATGCATGTGCATTGTGCATGCACACATGACCGACTACGCTTTGCTTACATGTGCATTGTACATGTGCCAGTATAAAAAGAGCGGAAACCTTTAGGTTAATACATACAAACAAGCACACATACATGTAAATACAAACAAGCATGCATACATACATGCATACATACATACATCATCATACATGCATACATACATACATACAAATATACATACATAAAAATATACATACATACACTCACATACATACATACATACATACATACATACGTACATACATACATACATACATACATGTACATACATACATACATGTACATACATACATACATACATACATACATACACACATACATGCATACATGCATACAATCATACATACATACATAAATTCATACATACATTTTACATACATGCACATACATGTACATACGACGATTTGATGATGATACCATTGATGATGATGACGAAGACGACGAAGAGGAGGGTGGTAGTGGAAATGACGATGAACATGATCACGATGATCATGATGACGATTATGATAATGATAACAAAATTGATGCTGCTGCTGATGATGAAGATGATAATGATGACTGCATGCAAGAATGTATGCAGGAATGTATGCAGGAATGTATGCAGGAATGTACATGTATGCAGGAATGCTCTATCGTATGTGTGTATGTGTGTGTATGAACGAACGTACGTCAGACTCAGTACGCACGTACGCATGCATGCATGCTTGTATGCCTATGTATGTAGGCCCATATATATATATTAGGCCATTGCAAAAAAAAAATTTTTTAAATTTTCTATGTGCACCCCTGCCATATTGTTACTATTACTGAAACATAATTGCCTGCAAATTTTCAGGTCTGTAGGCCATGTTTTGACCCCCGCCCACCTAAAAAGTAGTTTTACGTTCAAAACGGACATTGACAACATGGTAGCAAATTGTAAAATTTTTGCTTTACCTTTTAGAGGCTGTAACCATGGCAGCAAGGAGTGAATATATGAAAAAAGAACCACCTCAGGAAGTAGTTCCTCCAATTTCATCCACACCAAACCGCCCATTACTTAGAAAGGATGATAGAGAAGTGCCTGAAGCGTGACTCATAGGTAGTTTAGGACATGATCAACAAATTGGAAGCACTATGTAAATTTAATGCGCTACTCTACGTTGAAAACTGGGTCTCTTCATCCATTGGGGCCGATGCAGCGTATAATGATCTCAAGCTATGGCATGACATGACTTGCAAGCATGATCCACAAGTTGCCAATGCAGCCATGAAAACCTTGGAAAGGCACTTCTGGTACTTAACAGAAGAATGTGCTGCATTCTCTCTTTTTCAAACAGGCTTTCCACTTCAGAAAGACAGCAGATTGCTCGAGCATTGCTCCGAATTCCTAGACCAAGACAGTTTGAAAGGAGCCATCCAACGTTTCCTATTCTGAGCCACAGTACAAAGCTATCATCCCTTATTGGGCCCAAATCCTGGTTCTTGTTTCACAGCATGGGAATTGGCGCCGACTGGCTAGGAAAACCTGTTAGTGAATGGCATAATGATCCCCATTACCAAGAAGCTGATACGTATGTCAAAGTGGTGAATGATCTGTCGGAACGGGCTGTGAAACTAATCCAAGACTTCTCAACTAGTGTTACCAATGATGAAACACAAAAACAGTTTTATTGCAAATGGTCGAATATCAACGAAAAGATATTCCCAACTTTCAAAAAGAGACATTAAACAAATTAACCTTCTCCTCCACAAAACATTAAATTCAGTAGAGTGATTTGACATGATATCATTGTGTAATGTGTATACACATCTCACTTATTGAGATTGTGGGGCGCGGTGGTGTAGGCCTATAGTGGTGGCGTCGTTGCCTTGAAGCCGGAAGGTTCGAGGTTCGAATCCACCTCAAGTCGCAGCGTAGGGACCTTGGGCATAATGGGCAAGTCCTTCACTCGCAATTGCTCAGCGCTTCGGCGTGAAGCTCCGATGCAGTGTCCGCTCTGCAGTCGGGAGCGCCTCTGAGTAGAGTGCTTGAAGGGGCGCTATAACAAGTGCACATACAACCAAACAAACACAATTACCAAACTTGTTAGTTACTAGATATGCAGTTTGTATTCTTTGTATAGTAAACTGTCTTATTTTACACACATTTTGTCATGCAGGAAAACAATGATTTATTAACTAAATCAGTTGATCGTGTTGGGCGGGGGTCAAAACACGACGAAATGACCTGAAATTTGGTGAACATTCACATTTTGCCATTAGAAACAATATAGGAGGGGTGCACCATAAAAAAATTTAAAAAAGTTTTTCCCCATACATAATGAAATGGCCTAATATATATATGTGTGTATATATATATATGTGTGTATGCATTGATATATACATGCCGACTAGACCTCTGCAGCTCTATCGCATCCTCCACCTAATGACTTGAAATGCGTCGTATACTAGTCTGACTAGAGGCGCAGGGGGTCCATAAGGACAGATAATATGGATCTGATACGGTTTAATCTTTCAGGCGACTTTATTGCCCCATCAAGGGCGTGCAAATGCAGCCTAGAGCGCCCCTTCCGTCACGATGAATGATTAATTATAGGTCGACAGTTTCTGTAACCGTTTCGATTATACTCGGGGTTAGTTCCTACAAGTGTCTCATGCAAAATGTCAAGAACAGTCTCCTATTTAATTTTAAGCCTTCTCTCCTGCTATGAATGTATGTGTGTGTGTGTGTGTGTGTGTATGTATGTATATATGTATGTATGTATGTATGTATGTATGTATGTATGTATGTATGTATGTATGTATGTATGTATGTATGTATGTATGTATGTATGTATGTATGTATGTATGTATGTATGTATGTATGTATGTATGTATGTATGTATTTATGTATGTATGTATGTATGTATGTATGTATGTATGTATGTATGTATGTATGTATGTATGTATGTATGTATGTGTGTTTGTATGTATGTATGTAAGTATGTGTGTGTATGTATGTACAGTATATACATATGTATTATGTATATATATATATATATATTTGAAGGCATATGTATGTTCGCTGCCATGTTGTAACTTTTTGTCCTTCTAATGCGTCTCATGATGGGCTAACATGGCTGATGATTTCGTGTGCACTAGCGCCTCTGTTTGTAGGGTTCTGCGACCCGGAGGGCGGTAAGGTGATAGCTAATTAGCTATGTCCCATGGGTGCAGATTTGGTCGGTTAATGAACCTTAACACAGCTGGACCCGGAAGATGTTCATGCAGGGTGATGCTCGCCCCCAGTAAGCCATTGGGATGGTATATAAATTCGTTTCACCATCTGAGCGTTGCACTCCTTCGAGATTAGTTAGGGAGGGCTATAATTAGCGTAGTACATGCATTACATGCAATGTAGTGTGGTCTATACACAGGGTGAGAATTGCCGGGGTGGGGTTTCAACCCCGGTTTTTCTTAGCTAAATCATCAATTCAATATGGTTACGAACAGAGGCAGAGTTGGATGGTAAGAGAAAGGGAGGAAGAATGAGGCGGGAAGGGAATTAGTGAAAATGACCCACACATACCTTTACGCGGAAAGCAGCACTAATGACCACATCGTCATAGGATCCCCAGGCGTCGGTCAAGGTCTGGTCTGGTTTGACATGATTACCCCAACAAACGGGGAAAGGTTGATGATTGATATGAAAGACACAGAAGAAGGGGCAGACAAAAGCATTAGGACAAAGAAGCAGACATACAAATGGACACATAAAAGCAGGACCAATGGGTCGAATGAAGAATACAAACTCAAAGCGGATGAAATACGGGTATAATATATATATATATGTATATATGCAAACGTGTATTAGTATATAATATATACAAACATAAGCATGTAAACACGATGGTCTGGTCTGGCGCCCTGCATGCGCTTGGCTTTAGAGGGGCGTTTTGGAAATTTGGAGATTGCCACGTACAATGTATACGAGGGTAAAATATCAATACATTACCTACAGTTCACCGTAGTAATAGTTCACCGTAGTAATAGTCTACTGAAATACCCAGATGACAGCTACATCTTAATTCCTGCTTCTGCTATTGCTACCACTTCTTCTGAACTCGACAATTTTGCTATGTGTGCTCTTACTAGTAACCTAAGACTCAACCATGGTAAATCTAAGGAGATGATAATTAGTCGCCCAAGGTCAAAGCTAACCAATCTCCCTCCTTCTATACCTGGTATGGAGAGGGTGACAAAATCTGTCATCCTAGGGGTAACAATTTCGAATAAGCTTCACTTTGACTTGCATATTGATCGTATCTGCATTAAGGCCAACCAATCGCTCTACGCAATACGCATTCTTATTTCTCATGGACTCGCGGATCTTCGCCTGTTTGACGTTGTTCGGGCCACAACGTTGGCCCGCCTTCTCTATGCTTCTCCTGCATGGTATGGTTTTGCTAATGCGTATTAACTCAATAATACGTAAAATGGTCCGACACAAGTATCTGCCTGAAGACCAGAAGTCTTTTGATGACCTCTGTGGCCGTGCTGACACCTCTCTTTTTTCGTCTGTGCTTTACAATCCTAGCCATGTTCTTAATTGCTGTTCCTCCTATAAAAAATGTTACCTACTCCCTCCGCCCTCGATCACACAATCGAGAGATTCCATATGCTGATACATTAACTAGAAAAGGTTTTATTACACGAATGATATATAAATGAAATGACTATCGATATGTTTATTCTGCTACTTAGCATACTTTATGTAACAATGAAATTAACTGCATTTTCACTGACTTTATTAGGCCCATTGATTATTTAGTTATGTATATATATATATATATTAATTGTTGTTCATAACTTATTGATGTTCCCGCAGTGCGTTTGCAAGCGGTCCATTAAAGTATATACTTACTTACTTACTTACTTACTTACTTACTTTCAAAGGAAGGCCGAATAACATAGACAAACAGAGCGCATAGTAAGTATGCATGAAATAGTGTGGGTATGTAGGCCTACATGATATAAATTATAGCATAATTAGGTACATAGTCATGACCATCGGGCTCACGCCCCAGCGACCCCACGCCTAGTGAACTTAAGGAATATCTGTCTGTAACATAAACATTCCGTCAGAAGAAGCCATGTGGCCGTAACGCGTCGGTTGAATAAATCTTATATATATATATACACGTGACTTTCTAAGAAATCTGTTTTATTCTATCTGTTTCAAATTTAACACGGTGCAATGCACAGAGCAACTGTGAGCTAAAACGACGGAGAGTCGTACGCAGAGGTGACAATTCTCACCCTGGTATAGTTACAGATAGAGGCATGTGGAGAGTTGAAGAAATGGAAGGGTAATGTGGCAATAAGCGGAAGAAGTGAAAATGACCCACAGAGATAAGACCCATACATGTACGTGGAAACGCATGACATCATTAATTACCTAACACCAATGAGTTCCAGAAGCCAAGTACATGTAGTTCGCGGAGCCATTACCACGATGACCGTAACACAGGGGTGGGGGAGGGAAGACGATAAAGATTGATTTGAATGTATGTATGTATGTATGTATGTATGTATGTATGTATGTATGTATGTATGTATGTATGCATGTATGTATGTATGTATGTATGTATGTATGTATGTTTATCTCATCCCCAGGTGGCTCTAAAGCTGTGTACTGCATGGACCTTCGGGCAGAGAACTCATCATCACACACATCAATGGTGATTATTATTCGGAATCAGGCCGCTTATGAACCTGGCCGAAGTCGTAAAACCGGCTTAATTGTCTGATTGTAATCAGCTTGCGGGATGTGAAGTCTCTGGGGGTGTCAAAGCCCGTGGAGGAGGCAAATTCCTGTAGTATACGCATAATTGCATATGTAATGCAGTCTGCAGTGTGTACTTTAGGACTCTGTTATGCACTGTGTTGTGTAGTATAAGGTGGACTGTCCACCGTGGACAGGCATAAATGCACGACTTTCAATGCTTATAACTCAGCCAATCTTTTTTGTTTGTTTAGGCTCAATAGTACATCAAATTAAAGTTTAGATTTTTACGGCGTCATCAGCAGCAGAATAAGCATGCAAGCTTATAATGCAAAATCCCCATAGGGGTCATTGCATAATTACGAAACGCTGAAAATGACCGTTTTTGACCCACCCACCCACCCTGTAACGCTTCGTAACGTTTCCCCTTGACCCACCCACCCACCCTCTTCAGCGTTACGTAACGATTGCTACGAAAAATCAGTTGAGATTTAGGCCTATTATTGGCTTATGTGAGCGCGTAATTATAATTCATATTTTCATAGCGAATTTAATATAGCCTAGTATAAGCGTACATGTGAATTAGGCCTATTATTTGACAGTAGACTAGACTTAAAATATAGGCTACACAATGTTTTATGAGTCATGCGAGAACTGCATTTTTTCTTAAATTTTACCGCAAGAATAAAATTTTACACTGCTGAAAAGTTTCATGGATTAGATGGCTCATTAACAATTAGTCTAATCAAAATTAAGATGAGATATATTTACTTCCATAGTCTGGGCACTTTGATAATTATTAATAGAAAATTTCTAATAATGCCGAGTTTTGTTGAGCATTAATTTTAAATGTCTGAGATCGTGTCCACAACATGCTTCAAAATGGTTCTTCGATGTCAGGAATTCATTGGCAATTAGGCCTGCCGCCTACCACGTTGTTCCGTTGGTAAAACTATCAAAACAATTCGAAGATCGGTTTCTGGTTTGCACATTACGGGAGAACAGAACTGACCTGGGATATATGCATGTAACTGATGTCTACTGCCGTATCTTATTCAGATAAATGGAACTACTTCGGCTATGTTTTAAATCAATGTCACAAAGTTTTAAACTTCAATCACACCATGTCTGAAGTCAGTGAAGTGTCATTCGATGGAAGTTTAATATTCATTAATAATTTTTTTTCAAGGCGTTACGTAACGTTCAGCTAACCCCACCCACCCACCCACGTAACGTTTCGTAACGTTTTCAATGACCCCACCCACCCACCCTCGAGCGTTACGTAATTATGCAATGACCCCATAGCAGAAGACTACTTTCTTTCCAGTCAGTCAGGGCTGTAGGCCTACTTTAGGGTATAACATGCCTACGCGGGTATACAGCATATACTCGCCTCCGGACAAATGGGGCCTATTCATCTCTGAAAACGAGGGTATACGCGTGTACACAGCTTATACCTCACAAAAACCAAGTGGGTATACACAGGGAAAAATCGCGATTTAGGACAAAGAAATCATGATATTTGAGCGCTTTACGCCGTGAAAAAAGGGAATTTCGGGCGAAAAATCATCCATATAGGGTTATAGGCCTATAGACCAAAAGGGTGGATAAAATAATGCATAGGCCTATATATATAATGGTCTATAGGCCTATACTCGGCTGAATCCTCCTGCTTCTACTATCATCGTCGTTGTCGCCCCACCCCCTCGCCCCACACCCTCGCCTCACTCCCACCCTCACCCCCACCTCCACCATCTCCCACATACGCTGCCCCCCACCCCAAGTCCTACCCAACCCACCCCCTTCGCCAACCACCCCACCCCTACCCATCGCCCCATCTATCGTCATCGTAATCGTCGTCGTCATCATCAACATCATCATCATCATCATAATCATCATCATCATCATTTTTATCATCATCGTCGTCGCCGTTATCGTCTTCTTCATCCTCATCCTCTTCGTTATCTTCCTTGTTGTCGTCGTCGTCGTCTTTATCCTCGTCTTCATCATCCTCATCCTCATCTTCATCCTCGTCATGACTATCATTTTAAATACAGTAATATATCCGCCCCATAATACCGTTGCTGGTCAATATATTGCTTATAGAGTTTCGTCTATAGCTTGGCGCTGCATTCTGTCTCAAGCTCCATCCTACCTATGTGAGCTTTTTACTCCAGTTTCGGTTTCTCTGGGCCGTCGTTCGCTGCGGTCAGCTGCCCGCGGTGACTTTCTTGTCCCTTTTTGTCGTACCGCTACTATGCAGCGAAGAGCATTTTCCGTGGTAGGTCCAGCTATCTGGAATGGCCTCCCTGCGGCTCTCCGTTCGCTTCCCCGTGACTCTGCTGGCTCTTTCTACCGTCTTCTCAAGACCTTTCTCTTTGACCAGGCCTGGGTTGGGAGCGCCTCTGAGTAGAGATCTTGAAGGGGCGCTATATAAATTCATGTGATTGATTGATTGATTGCATGTGAACTATGATCACTGTCACCAACAGCATCACCACAACCACTTCCTAACCGCCACCACTGCACCCGCGACTACTACTACCATTACTATAGTACTGCTACTACTACAGGAACTACTACTACAAATGCTACAACTACCACTACTACTACTATTACACCTTCTACCACTGATTCTACTACTACTACTAATGATATTACTACTATCAATGATGCTACTACTACTACTTCTACTACTAACACTGCTATTACTACTTCGTCGTCAACGTCATCATCATCATCAGTGGCGGCGCCAGGATTTCAGTTTTGGGGGGTAAAGGGGGTTAATCGTCCAATTTTTTAATTTTACACGGAAAAAAATGGATGGCCCTTTTTAGGGGGGCTTAGCCCCCTAACCCCCCTAACGCCGCCACTGATCATCATCATCATCATCATCATCATCATACTCATCATCATCATCATCATAGCATACATGTAGAAATTTGGGATTACGAATGAATAAATCTGAGTAGATCAGAATAATAATTTGTATATTATTACAGTAGCCTGATTTTTAATAACGAATTAGTCATACTTAATTTCTTGGTCTTTAATAATAAGTAATGAATAATGACGAATAGACTAGAAGAAAACAGATGGCACCTGGTCTTACTAATTTGTCAATACTAGCCTATATAAAATTTACTTGACTTTTCCTGTTACATTTGCCACTGCTGAAAAAAGTTTAAGTAAATTGAAGATTATATATATGAACAGTTATTTGCGATCGACAATGACCAACGAACGTGTCCATCTGGTTTGGCATTAATTTCAATTGAACGTGGTCTTGTTGAGAACATCGAGTTTGAATCAACCCTATAAATAGTTTTGCTTCAATGAAATCACGCAGAGAGCAATTTAGGCCTATATAAACTAACAAGTTTCAGCGTAAAGTTTGGATCAATATCCAATAAGTAACATTAATAAAAAAATTTGCATATACATGTAGGCCTAAGCATAAATTTTTGTAACTCAAGTAAGTAGTCAAATCCACAAGTTTAAAAAAGTTTCTGCTTTAGATTCTTGATTCTGTTTTATGTGTTCAGCTAAATCGTATGAATTATAATTAATTTGCTGTTTTTAACTACATGTACGTACATGTAAGTGCAGGCGCCTCTTGATATTCTCCTCGCTGCCCCCCTTCCCATGCAATAAACCTAAATCCACGACTTCCCTAACTTTCAGCGATGTCTTGTTTCGAAATATTATGGTGGACGTAATATTTGGCCCCATTCTGCCTCTCCCACCGTCCACTTTGTTCCTCCAATGAACTGGCCTTTTGGTTTCTCCGTACTAGAACTCAGTCTATAATTATGGATCAGTTGCCTCATTCGTCCATCTTTCTGGACTCTGGAATGCGTTTTCGCCTCCTCTTGGCTCTGCAAGTCTGTCTTCATGACAGTGTTCTTCTGCCGATTCTAATCCCAAACCCGCCTCTTTTCGCGGTGCTTTGCCTACTGGGAGCGCTTCTGAACGACTCACCATATACTAGAGCCGCTTTATAAATGCCTAAATCTATGGCAATACACTCCATATTCTACTGAAGACAGATAGAGTTGGCGTACAGAGCAAACTATATTCGGAAGCAGAGATAGCCTGCTTCACGATAAGTGCCATTAATTAAGCCACCCGAGCCCCCGCTGTCACCGATCCAGCTAATGATTTGTAGGAGGAGTCTCGCGCCTTTAATCACCTCTAGAGGAATAGATTAACGCTTCGATTAGAGAAAGATTTGAGCAAGAAACTGGCGACAATGTCCAGCGAATTTGGCTTTATCGGGGCACAGTGACGGGTCCATTGACGAAGGCGGTACTGTACCTATTTGTGGCGTATTAATTATAATAATATTATGTTTATTTCTTATCTTTCCACATCGTCCTTTCTGGTGGATGTAGAAATGCTTTTCACTTCCGCGGGAATGGATTGAAGGGAAAGTTGAAGAAGGTCGCGATCTTCTCAATTGCCGTCAGTCCAGATTTCTCGGTAGTTGCTTGTCGATGGGTACTGTAGCTTGAAACAGTAACCCAGCGTGTTTCTCCTTCTTCCTCGGATTTCGTCGAGCATAGGAATTCACCCGTCGCTCAACCGATTCTTCCTCCTCGTCTTGCTGCAAATGTTTCACCACGGATCGCTTCAGAGTTCGATCCCAACTTCAACGTTCGACCAATTCGCAAATCGTCGCCAGTTAGAGTCACACTGCTTCGCACAGTTCACTCGCTTCGCCTCGGAACTTCGCTTCAAACGTCTCAAAGTTCGACAGTGGGACAAGTCGACAACGTGTCGCTTTCCACACCCATAAATCAAGTTCCAGATATTCGAATTACCAACGATTGGCTCCGTATTTGCCGACAGACGCCATCGTTCGAAATATCTTTTCGACCATCGCCTTGCTCAGCTCCATCGATGACTAACTGTCGTCTGCTTTCGTTAACGCTGGTTTCCGCCGCTCCGTAATGTTGAGTCAATTGTTGTAGCGCATGTTCAAGAATTGTTGTAGCGCTATTATTATTATCTAACTTAATGCCACAAGTAATATTAATTATAATCTACCATACGCCACATATTGTCTAGCTTAATTCTTACCTACATTAATCATTATACATAGCATTGTTTAATAGGTTTTGTTTGGCAAGAAGCATTCAACCGCTACAATAAGCCTATATATATATATATATATATATATATATATATATATATATCAAGTAAACAGAGCTATGTCAGGGAATGTGAAAAACGTCGATTAATATTGCGTTAATATTGCGTTAATTTGCGATTAAAAATTTTAATCGTGCAATTAACGCGATTAAAATTTTTAATCGAACGACAGCTCTAAATTATATATATATATATACAATCGCATGATTTGCTGTCTGTCTGGTACAGTGGTACAGAGATCTTCACTTGCAGACCTAACGAATCTTACGTGATCCGCATATAATTTGATATCCTACTAACTGTTGTTACGCATTACATCGATTTTTTTTTATTGAGCAATTATACGTAGTCTATAATTAAGCAGGATCTTAACAACGGCGACTCAGCTCGTTTATATAACATAGACGCTATAAATGAGCCCATGACGTTGATGTACCGTATATATATATATATATATATATATATATATATATATATATATATATATATATACATATATATAATATCGTATACTTTGTATTTACCGCATCTCGCATTACATACCCACAGGCCTGTGCTCAGAATTGGTTGAACTTTAACCTTCACTTTATATATATACTAGCTGGGGTACCCGGCGTTGCCCGGGCAATTTAGGATTCGACCCGCTCCGGACACAGCCCCATCACACAACACCCCACCACAAACCGGCCTCTACCGGTACGCCACCCGAGAAAATTGGGTTTCAGGAAAATTTCCACCCCGTCCCAGCCCCAACCCAGCCCTCCACCCCTCCCACCCCACCACCCTCACTCCACCCCTAATCCCCTCTCAACCCCACCACCCCACTCCACCCCAACCCAACTCCCACCCCATCCCCTACACCCCACCCCTCACCCCTCCACTCCCACTCCCCCAACCTCCACCCCACCCTCACCCCCTCCACCCCAGCCCCACCCCCCATCCACACCCCAGCCTCCACCTGACCCCCTCCACCCCAACCCCCACCCCTCTATCCCATCCCGCCCACCCCCACACATCACCACCCTCACCCCACCCCTCCACCCCCACCCTCTATTCCACCCCGCCACCCCACCTCCACCCCACCACGATCCCCACCCCTCAACCCCACCCTCCACTTCCACCCCCACCCACCCTACCATCCCCCACCCCACCCCACAACACTCCACCGCACTCCGACGACCTCCACCAGTACGCCACCCGTGAAATTAGGGTTTTCGGGAAAAATTTACCCCCTCACCCTTCTCACCCTCCACCCAACCCTCCCTCCACCCCCCCCCCCACCCACCCTCTTCCCCACCTCACCCCACCACACCGACCTGCACCTGTACGCCACCCGTGAAATTAGGATTTTCGTGAAAGTTAAATAAACAGCTCTCGCCATTAATATAATGTCATGTAAGCATTTAAGAAGGTGTTTAACCGTCTTAATGTTTTCGTCCCCACTCTGACCCCCATGGTGGTAGAGATTAACCAACTACTGATCCGTGTGGTTCTGATGGCCCTCTATCTAGGAAAAATTTTTCATATGAATGGCTAATTTTTTTTGAAAAAAATGGGGTGGGTTTCGCCCCCCACCCTGGCCCCTATGCTGGTAGAGGATCGCCAACCCATCGACTTTGTTTCTCGTGCCGAGACCTACACAGTAGTGAAGGTTTGGAGTGAAAAGCTCAAAAACTGTGGAAATGCATCCCGAACAAACAGACAGACAGACACACAGAATCTTCTCTTTATATATATATATATATATATATATATATATATATATAGTGAAGGTTAAGTTCAACTATGTATATATATATTGGGTGTGTATAATATATATATAGATATGTATATATATATACATTTTCTATGTCCGATATCGTCTTAGTTGATTGCCGCATGCCGTAATTAACAATAGACTAGCTGCTAAGCTCCTGCATGGCTCTTTTCAAATCGATACATGTCTGAGCGTGAATAATATTCAGAATATCCCCAAACCAGTTTTCAATGCATGTCCGTTGCACGTGCAGTGTAGACCTACATTGACGTTCAACTGCAAACACATAGGCAATCGTTCGTTCGTCCAAACGCCAATGTGGCTGTATGTGGCTGTATGTGGCTGTATCGTCCACGCATCGCAGAAGCCAGAGTTAGCC
>OX457042.1:17533429-17643429 GCA_949752735.1 Lumbricus terrestris
TGCACGTAAATAGCCTAGTGCTTTTACAACTGCTCATGCATATGATATCCATTTAGAACTTAAAATTTTGTGAAGTTTAAAAATCAAGCATGCTAGGCCTACTTACTTTTAGAGTGGTGGACCATCATCTGCGGAGTTTAGTATAACGTCTCTATTTCTTTTACTTGAGATGGATATAGATTAATCCTATTATAGTGCAAATTAATTATCTGCCAACATTCGCCCGGCACCGGAAACCTGCCATGACGCTAAAATACAGTAGGGGAGTATAAGTTGCATAATGCGATTCCAAAGGTAAAGTTTACGCAAGTTTAGGTAAAGTAGGCCTAAGTAATATATATATTATATTATTATATATATGTATATTTTTATATATATATCATATATATTATATATTATATATGTTGTATATTATATATATTATTTATATATTATATTTTTTATTATATATATTATATCATCATATATAATTTATATATATATATGTGTATATATATATATTATATATCTAAAACTATACGTAGGCTCTGGTCTTCAATGACCATGCATCTGACCCATCTGGCCAATGGACTTTGCATCTGATCTCGGGCCTATTTGTCGTGCGATGGAGGTAGGACTGATTCAAGCAGCCTTGATGCAGGCCGAGTATGGCGCCACAGAAGTCATTTAATTGTCAACTGCAGATATACCTGGGAAATAAAATATGATTTCTACGAAACGATGTTTAACGACGTCTTCTCTCGAATTCATCTTCTTTCAGTTTAAAATATACTCGGCGGGTTCACAGCAGGTCGCAAAGTTCAAAGGTTTCAAAGGTCACAAAGTTCTAAGGTCGCAAAGTTAAAAGGTCGTATAGAGTTCAAAGGTCGCAAAGATCAAATGTTGCATAGTTCAAAGGTCGTATAGAGTTCAGAGGTCGTAAAGATCAAAGGTTGCATAGTTCAAAGGTTGTATAGAGTTCAAAGGTCGCAAAGATCAAAGGTTGCATAGTTCAAAGGTCGTATAGAGTTCAAAGGTCGCAAAGATCAAAGGTTGCAAGGTTGCAAAGTTCAAAGGTCGCAAAGATCAAAGGCTGCAAGGTTGCAAAGATCAAAAGCCACAAATCAAAAGTCGCAAAGTTCTAAGGATCGAGTATACTATAGTCATCATCAGGAGATTTCTACAGTTTCCAGAGAGATTGCTATACTATTAGGTCGCGGGAACGAACTTATCAAGAGGAGTTCAGTCAAAACAATGTCAATAGAAAGGTTTGGTCAAGGTCGGTTTCAGGTCAGAATCCATAAGTTCCGGCAGGTAGAAGCCTAGAAAGGGAATAGGGAGCTGTATGTGATGCTTGAGGCCCCATGGGAAAGGGAGGAAAGGGACTTTAAGAGAGTCGTCTTATCGTTTAGTGGAAGAGGATCTTAAGAACAAGTCCAGATCGACGTGTGGAAGGCGATGGATTCCTGGAATGAACAGAGAAAGAATAAAGAGAGAGTGGAAAACAATGCTTCGCGTTTCAGTTGATTCACCTCAGATGTAATCTATAAACTCCGGCCAATCGGATGTTGACTTTAAGAGCTATTATTATGTGTAATCATTCTTCTAATGGCTATTGTTCTCCGAAATCATTGCTATAGAAACTTCCGCTTTCGTTGCCCGTGTGAGCCGAAGCAATTGAACCTGAGGTCAATAGGTCAACCGAGAAAGAAAGAAAAAACAGGTGACGAAAAAAATAATAATTCAATCGATTGATAGATGGCGCAACGTACTCATAAAACAATGACGTCATAATTATGAACACCAAAAGGTCGGACAACTCCATCTAATCACCACAATAATATTATTATGAACAAGATCAAGACACGCACGTGTAGCAGGTCGTTTCAAACAAATCAGTCAAACTCACTTTCTTACTTATGAGAACAATAATATTTGTGTAGCGCCATCGACGACTCATTCGATTCCTGATTGATGGATCGTAAAAGCGAAGTGCTTGTTTGGCAGTGACCGTGGAGAACAAACGAAGCGTGACGACGGTCCCAATCGTCGTTGCCCGGGGCAAAGTCTGCTTCCCTTCTCTGTAGTGATGGCAAAGAGATAGCGGTTGCAGAGGTAGTGAGGGTCGGATGGCGAAGGGCTGTTGACGAGATGAGGGAAGAGAAGGTTCTAGAACTCAGAGACGCCTGGTTGCGAGTAGAGATCCGACTGAAGGTTAAACCTCACTGGACGATAACCTCCGCCCGACGCCTTACCTACAACGACAACGACAACGAGTATACCGGGCGCACTCAATTCCTCTCGACTATAAGGCTTTACTATTATATTACTTACAACAGGTGGTGGTATATAAGCGACCACGCAATATTATACTAACGACGAAAGCGATGATGATGATGATGATTATTATTATTATGATGACGATGATGATCATGATGATGATGACGACGACGACAATGACGATGAATGAAGATAATGATGATCATGATGACGTCGACGACGACAATGACGATGAATTATGATGATTTTGATGACGACGACGACGATAACGATGATGTTGATGATCACGACGATGACGATCATGATAATGACGATGATGATGAATACGACGACGACGACGAAGACGACGTTAATGTTGGCTGACCTAAGAAACTCGGTAGACTGCCATCGCTATTCTTCTGCTCTGATACGATTGATCTGATGGGTAGAGGGTGGTCGTCGGTGGCGGCCGCTCCCTTCCCTGTCTGCTGCTGCTGCTGCTCTGCCTGACGTCCGCCGGCGGTCGACTCCCACGGAGTCAGGTAGGCCTTCGAGATGGAGATGAGCTCCTGCAGTCTTCGAGCCGACGCCTGGTCCATGGGATCAGGGTAGTCGTACCCCGGTCTCTCCTCGCTCCTCTCTCTCACCAGACCCGTCTCTCCCTCGCTCTGCCACCCTCCATGATCCGCCCTCTGCTCGGCCTCCTCCTCCTCAGCCAGCTTGGCCTTCCGCTGAGCGAACAGTCGAGCGCCCTTGCCACGCATGCCCTTCAGGTCATTCAGACCGTGCAGCGCCTGAGGGGCGAGGCTCCCGCCGCCGGGGGCGCCACCTTGGACCTTCCGTCCGGTGCGGTCGTAGTGCGGTGGTTGAACTGACTGATGTTGACGGAGACCTCGTTCGAAGAGAGCGCGATTCTTCGTGACTGACACGTGGACGTCTTCCGAGGGACCTCCACCTCCACCTCCTCCTACGGTGACCTGCTTCGTCCGCAGGTCGAGGGTCACCCTCTCCACCTTCTTCGTCGACACCGGAGTCTTCCACGGAGTTGGATTGTAGTAGAGGTCACGAGATGACGATGACGAGGACGGCTCCGCTACTTCCGCCACTGGTGTTACCACCTTCGGACGCGACTGCCCCGACGGACCTTTCCTCGGCAGAGTGTAGAGACCTTCGAGGGAGTGGCTGTCACTCGTCGACTGGTTGGCCTTCTCCTTGCATTTCATGAACATGCGCTGACCCCTGGCGGTGACGTTGTCAGGTGCAGACAGCGATAGCGCCACCTTGCGGGCCATCTTTATCTGCTCCTCGATCGTCGGATATCTCTGTTCTGGATCATCGTAGAATGACGAATCGGCAAATATCTTCTCTACAACCAGTGTAAGAATTGTCAAAAATAACTGAAGTGGTTGGACTATGATGCACTTGGAATTGGGGTGTGAAAAACAGACTTTACTATATATGGGACACCAAGAAAGACTGGGGTTGAGACCCCCAAACCCATCGGCTATTCTCACCCTATCTACGACATCAACGTTCGACCGAGGTTGGACTGGGAGCGCTACTGAGTAGGCAACCATGAAGCAACGCTGCATCAAATTGTTGCATTAGTAATTATTGATCTATCTGCATGCAACGCTACAACGCCATTGCATTTCATGGCACTAATGCTGCGGGAAGCGCCACTGAATGGTCACTACTGTGAGCGACGCAATATATAAGCAGCTAATTACATTACATTACCATGCAGCCTGCTCGTTTTTCCAACCTGTCTCTTCTGCTTGTTTTTACCAATATTCTGACTCCTCTTCATCATCGATTTGATACTAGTCATTACTATCATCGTTTTTATCCTCCTCCGCCTCCTCCTCTTCCTATTCCTCCTCCTCCTCCTCCTCCTCATCATCATCGTCGTCGTCGTCGTCGTCGTCGTCATCATCATCATCATCATCATCATCATCATCATCATATTCGCCAACTCAATCAAAATCACCAACAATCACCAACAATTATCATCATCATCATCATTATCGTCGTCGTCGTCGTCGTCGTCGTCGTCGTCATCGTCATCGTCATCATCATCATCATCGTCATCGTCTTCGTCATCGTCATCGTCATCATCATCATCATCATCATCATCATCATCATCGTCTTCGTCATCGTCATCATCATCATCATAACCATCATCGCAATCGTGTTGTGTCTGTGTGGCTGTGCACAATGCACAATGCACATAATGAGACACTGACTTCTTCTCATGATCGCCGCCCAGTCGTCTTCCGGTTCTGTCGTCAGAGCCCGGATGAGATCGGGACTGAGATCCGGGTCATCAGATGACCGCCCTCCTCCTCCTCCTCCTCCTCCTCCTCCTCCTCCTCCTCCTCCTCCTCCTCCTCTGCTCCCTCTGCCTCCTCCTCCTCTGCCTCGTTCCTCCGCGTGATTCTCATGCGACGGAGGTGCTTCGATGATCTGGAAGGCCAGCGTGGGAGACGCCTCTCGGACCGGAAGATCTGGAACGAAGCTCGGCTGCCAGATCCAACTCTTTGCCGACGTCTTCGGGACCTTGAACGTCGTCTGGGCTTCCCTCGGACCTTCAACCTTCGCATACGTTCGCACCCTCGTTTGCTCGCTGCCCTCCTTGCTCCCTCCCCCGGAACCACCGACGGGTGACACGTCAACCGTGACCGGTTTGTTGATGAGGATTCGGTCGACTGCTCGCTCTCGATCCTCCGCCGAGCTGCCACTCCCTGGTTGCCATCGCAACGGCTGCGCCGAGACCTTCGGTACGTGGAAGATGGCCGCTCTCTGGACATCATCGTCGTCGCGCTTGGCTGGTTCCTGCGTAGTCGTCGTCGGGGCCCAGGTGGCGCCACTTCCTCCCGTCGTTTCCAAGACGACCTGTCTGGTGACCTTCGTCAAGGTCACTCCGCCGAGATCCTGCGTTTCCGTGTCCGTCGTGATCGTCTGCGTCGCGTTCGCGCCAAGTGACGTCACTTCCTGTTGCCGCGAAAACGAGGCGGACTCGTGTGGATGACCGTGCGGTTGAGCAGAGGGTGGTTCTGGATGAGCAGCTGCCTCTGGCTCCGGTTGGATGGTAAAGATGGATCGATTCGGTGGCACCGTGCCTGCCGGAACGGGACGCAGTTGAGAGGACAGAGACTGAAAGGCGGTCGAGAGAGAATCCTTCGTTGCACTTCCTCTGAAGATAAACAATACAAATAATACAATACAAATAATACAATACAAATAACAATACAAATAATACAATACAAACACAACAGTACAAATCAATTATTGTGCATCACGAAATGAAAAGTATCCTTTAATAATACAATATGCGGAATCGATATGTCTAGCGGGTCATGTTGAGTCTATACGAGCTGAAAAAGCACGCAAGCCCGCGTGGCTTAAGTTTACAAAGTTTTGAGATTCCGAATTTTTTCTTGATTATATGCCTAAATAAATATATTTCAACAATCCAACATTTTAAATCACCAATAGAACATTAGTATTTTCCATGGATTCTGGACCATCCAACAACAAGACCACTACCGGTTGCGTGACCTCACTGCATGACCTGGCCTACATCTAAAGGTTATTGAGACGGCTTATTGCTTCGTAAATTTGAAGTATCAAATCTTTCAACGATTAAGTATAAATCACATATGCCTATAAAGATAGAAACAGTATACTGTGTACCTGTTGAGGTGTGTTATGTTGGCGTAAATGTGTGTTATGTCCATGTGGATGTGTTTTGTACATGTACAATGTGTACATCCCTTTTGCCCGCACAGCTATAGGCCTACCAAGCAGAATCGCGTCTTCTCGGTGGTTGGACCTCTTTGCTCCGGAACTGGCTCCCTTTCGTGCTGCACTTGATCATAACAGCCCATTGTGACTCTTTCCATGCACACGTCGAGATTGTCCATTTTAACCGCCCGTGCTTGAGTGGGGAGCGCTCCTGTGTAGCAGGCCTAGACTTGTAGTGGCGCTATATGAATCTTCGAAATGAATGAATGAACGAATGAATGACTGAACGAATGAATGAATGAATGAATCAATGAATGAATGATTGAATGAATGATTGAATGAATAAATGAATGAACGAATGAATAAATGAATGAACGAATGAATGAATGAATGAATGAATGAATGAATGAATGAATGAATGAATGAATGAATGAATGGATGAGTAACGTACCTGTAGAGATGCAGATGAAGTGTATCGTCGGCTGACTCTAGCAGTGCCATTGCGACGCCATGACTTATTGTCTCGCTGCTTTGTCCGTTGATTCCAAGCACGACATCTCCCTCCCTCAATCCGGCATCGTGAGCCTTACTCCTCGATCGAAGCTATGCACACAAGTCCACGGCATATAAGGTAAGGCAAGGAGAGGCACGAGTCAGTGAGGTATACAGGTAAGCCAAGAGAGTTATAGGGTCTAATCACTCTAATGAAGTAATGCAAAGTAAGTAAAGTAAAGTAAGTAATGTTAGCGGAAGCACTAGCTTGGGTCGGGAGCGCCACTGAATCTGTGAGCGGCGCTATATAAATGTTTCAATTACAATTACAATTACAAAAGACTTCTACAGCCCCATCATCATAATGCATACGGTGTAAGTCGATGTATATCGCCTTTGAATCAAAAAGAAAGAAATCTGCCTCTGAGGTTCTGTTGAATTTTGAGGGGTATAGCCTATGTGTATGTGTCGGAACAACTCGATAGATGTCAGGTTATGATGAGTGTGTTAGTTGGAACAGATGCGTCTTAAATATAATCAATCAATCAATCGGTCAGCCAATCAATCAATCAACCAATCAATCAATCAGTCAACCAATCAATCACTCAACCAATCAATCAATCGGTAAGTCAGTCAATCAATCAATCAAGTCACTCATTCCATCAATCAATCAGCTGATCGATGAATCAGGTCACCCGCCCGATCAATCAATCAATCAAGTGATCAATCAATCATTTAATTATATCCATTATTACTCCATCGAAGTCAGGCTACGATGAGTTTGTAAATTGGAACAGACGCTTTTGAATATAATCAACCACAAAAAATATTCAATCAATCAATCAATCAATCACTAACTCAATCGAGTCACTCAATCACTAACTCAATCGAGTCACTCAATCAGTCAATCAATCATTCATTGATCCAGTAATCCAAATTATCTGACACAATATTAAAATGAAACGTTATTACAGTGCCGAGAAAAACAAATAAATTCAATACAGACCTAAGGATTCATTTTTAAAGAAAATTTGTGGCTTCAATAATCATAAAATTATTCCGTGTATAGCAGCTACAGCTCTATATAAATTTGGGAAGGGAAACGTCTAGATTTTTGTGCAAGCACTTCGATATCGGCTGGCAGTATACGGATAGACGGACGGACGGACGGACAAAATCAGGGATGAATGGATCGAAGGATCGTGGATGAATGTATCGATGAATGAATGGATATAATTATGTTGAGATCGATATTCGACTGACCTTAGCAACGATCAGCGGATCGCCCTCTCCTCCGTAGAGTCGAAATCCAAACGGACCCGGTCCTTTCACAACGATCTCAAACAATTCCGCATCCCCCATTTCTCCTATCTCCCTCGACTCGAATTCGAATCCTCCACGAAAAACTGAACGATCCCTCCCTGACTTTCAACGTCGCAAGGGAGGTGCATCAGAACATCTTAGATCAACCGATTCTACTTTTTATTGACAACGCACAGCAGCCTATAATTATAGCTTTCTATTATATTATATTATCAGCCGAGAAAGTAGTTCCATAGAATTCGCAGTCCATCCGCTGGACAGCAATTAGGAAGACAGTATCTCTTCCTCCTCCTTCTCTCGCTCCTTCGTTCTTTCTGTTGTTCTCCCCTCCTCTTCTTTCCTCCTCACGAGGTCCTCAGCGTGGACGAAGGACGGCTGGTCTTGCACTTCCGGTGGACCCTCAGAGTTACTCAGACGAAAGCAGGGGGCCTGGAATCTTCGGCTGAACTCGGAGAGCCTGCCGCCACCTGTCGTCTTCGTCTATCACTAATAAATAAGGCTGAGCTCGAAAGAGGGCGCCCAAAATTAAGCCGACCCGGTGGGCGGGGCCAGAGGGGAAGAGGCTGGGAGAGCCTAAATAGAGTGGGCCGACCACGGTCTACGACGGACGGAGGGCCAGTCTAATTTCGGCGTCAGCTGTAGGCAGAATGCAGACTCTGTCTCTCTCTACTGCATTCGTAGCCCAACGGGAGAGAAGTGGTGGCAATGGTAGAAGACAGGCAGACGGACAGACAGACAGACAGACAGCGGACGGACTAAAGGGACGGTCAGACAGTCGGACGAACGGACGGATAAAAGGACGGGCAGATAGACGGACGGACAGACAGAAGGACGGACATACAGACGGACAGACAGACAGAGACATGCACACAGACAGACGCACAAATTCACTGACAGACAGAGACAGACACATGGAAAGACAGACAGACTGACCTGTACGCTATAAAGACCTGATGGGACTTGTCCTATCTACAGCTAGTGGAACGTATACCAACTGCTCGGATGAAGCAAGGAAGGAAGGACGGAGACATACACACAGACTAACTAAGAGACAAACAAACAGACACACATAAATCACCTGTGCAGTCATTCCATATCTACCTGTGCAGCCCTCCTCCTCCTCCTCCTCCTCCTCCTCTTCCTCCCCCTTCTCCTCTTCACCGCATCCATTCTATCCACCTTCAGTTGCAGCATCCGCGTCATGTAACAAGATCGGATGCAGAAATATATGATTTCCACTTCCTCCACTCATCTCGCCACAGGACTTCATGGAACGGAAGAGAGACAGACAGACAGACAGACAGACAGACAGACAGACAGACAGACAGACAAACAAACAAACAAACAGATAGACAGACAGGTAGAGAAACAGTGAGTCTTCCGTTCTTCCTCCTCCTCCTCCCGGGAAATAGCATCCTTTCTCCGATTCGCCTCTCCTCAGCAGCCGAAGCAGTAGACTATATTTAAAGTTCATCCTCTGCCAGTTTCCTATCCAACGTCCAGCTGGAAAGTGACCCAAACTATCCACCCACCACTAATCGTAACCGTAATCTCCTAATTTCTAAAGCGCCACTGGAAAGCCAAGCGCGGGGCACCGGCTTATTCACGAGCGCTGCGTTGAGTTAGAAGGGTTGTCCGTGAGAGTAATCCGTGGTGGTCCGGGTCGAGTTACCGTAGGATCAGGATCAAATGCGTTGAGTCAAAAGGGTTGTCCGTAAGAGTAGTCCATGGTGGTCCGGGTCGAGGTACCGTAGGATCAGAGGGGTACGTGGAACAGCTACTAAGGTGGGTGCAGTGCTTAAAGGGTAAAAAAAGAAGTGCCTGGACGCCACTAATTACCTTCCTATCTATCCTCTGTCTGTGTGTCTGTCTGTGTGTCTGTCTGTGTGTCTGTCTGTCTGTGTGTCTCTCTGTGTGTCTTTCTGTGTGTCTCTCTGTGTGTCTCTCTGTGTGTGTCTGTCTATCTATCTGTCTGTCTGTCTGTCTGTCTGTCTGTCTGTCTGTCTGTCTTCATCTCTCTCTCGCTCGCGCGCGCGAGCTCTCTTTATCTCTATCCATCTCTTTGAAGCCAACGCACGGTGTACAATAAATATATTATAATAAACACTGGGTGAGGGGATGGGAAAATTAAGTGGGGATGGGGAGTAGGAGTGGGGACAGGGTGAAATGAGGGTGGTGGGGACGTTGGGGATTGGCCAGGAGCGGGGGAATCTTAAATTTCCCGTGCAATATGCCGGGTACCCCAGCTAGTAATATATAAAATAAACACTGTAGGCTATATAATTCTGAACCCCATGCAATATTGCACAGTTGACCATTTGATTGTTAGCCTTGGCTGTTTGTCGACTTTTGTTTTTATATAATTATTTTGTTAGTTTTCCCGCAACTGAGCGTTTGCAGAAATCTGCAGATCACAGCTGCGATTACAAGCAAGAAACTGCTACCAAAACGATTGTTTTGTATAGAAGAAATTAAATATAGGGGCCTACAGAATGTTGTCCACTCATATATAGCCTAATGCTGTTTGCCAATTTTTCGCATAAGCGCATGATAAAGATATATACAGAATTATTAGTCTGCTTAGTTGAACTTACCATCACAGCTGGTGACATGGAAAACAACGGATAACATTGTTCAAATACTTTCAAAAGCGCTCCATTAGACAAAGTGCTTTGCTTATTTACGTTACTTATTTAAAATTATAAATAATCCATTGCACACAAAGTTGATAGGCTTCGTCCTGAGAAAAAGTGATCTAGATGCTCCAATTGCAGCCTCTCTGCATATGCTTCCCCGCTCTCATAAATTGTCTGCTCCACCATCCATGCATGCTCCGGCTTCGCATATATCTGTCAGCGACTATAACTTATCATGTTGTTTGTTGAGTCAGGCATAAAGAGTATAAAATTTCAACTATATAGATACCAGCAATGATATTTTGATAGCAAAATGAACCCAGAGTTGTGTGGGCGTGTCTTCTCGCCTTAGCGATCAGTAGCGGCGCTATGGGGGTCTACGGAGCCTAAGCCCCCCCTATAAAAGGCCATCCATTGTTTTTCCATGTAAAAATGAAATATTTGGACGATTAACCCTCTTTAGCCTCCTCCAAAATGAACCGTAAAGGAGTACGCACGAGATTTAATTTGCCAGCCAGTTTGGCGGATATGAAAAGGACCGAGTTCCAAGATTTCAACCAAATGACTAAGAAAATGGAAAATTTTCATGAGATTTTGGCCGATGACTAAAAGGTCGTCAGAAATTTTGGCGACTGAAAACGGAAAATTTTCTCCCGCAAATTCAGCCCCCCAAAACTGAAATCCTGGCGCCGCCACTGATAGCGATCAGTGGAAGGGGATTGCAATACCTTCACGTTCCCGCCTCAAGCTCAAAAGTTTTGGAGGGAAATTCTTTCCTTTTCTTCCCTCGATCCTCAGGATGTATGCGACTCCAGAGCCTTCTATATATGTATAATAATGTCAGCTCTGCCCCTTTGCGATTGTAATTAGGCTAGGCATGAATTCACAGCCCATGCAAATACGATAGACAGCCAAATGCCTTCATGTTTCAAAACCGTAATAATTTACTTCCTTACAGAATAAAATAGTGACTATCGCCGCTATTTTAACAGTCCCAAAATAAAGCTATTCTTGTGTCTTGAAGGTATACGACATAGGCCTGCTAATGCATCATAATTATTAGGCTATAGTTGCGTAGGCCTATCTTGGTATTTTTGCGCCTTGGCGAGTGACTGAAATCCGATATTAAGCAACATTAGAAACACATTTGACGATTAATTTTTATGACTCAGTTCATGCATTCCATAGATGCATGCCTTTAGCCGCCCGACGCCTAAATATATATATTATACTGCGAGCGCATCATTGGATCTGAAACAACTGTAATTACTCATTGTGATTGCAAGGGGTTAAGGTAATTGGAGCAAGACCCGAGATAGACAGACAGACAGTCAGACAGACAGAGAGAGACTGGCATACACACACAGGCGCACAGTATCGGTGACATCTAGGAGGGACAGAGGTTAGAGGAAGAAACAGAGAGAGTCTCGAACAGACAGATGGTGGAGAGGCAGAGAGAGAGAGAGAGAGAGAGAGAGAGAGAGAGAGAGAGAGAGAGAGAGAGAGAGACACACACACATGCACACACATACACGGAGGGATACAGATTGAGATTCAGTTAAAACTATATATAATTTTGAATCTGCACCAAGGCTGAACCGTTCTGTGCAAAGTGTCTTATATATAATATTATCTTGGCTCAATTTAACAAGAGCAATCTATTATGCTGTATACGTCGCAGGGAAACGTATGTTGCACATGCGGCCATCCATTTTAACTATATAGACGGCCGTCCATGACGCCCGTCCAATACTGCCTGGACGCCGTCCAGGCAGTCATGGACGACCGTCCAGGCAGTGCTGGCCAAATAAGTGGCAGGACGGCGTCCAGCCTCGAAAATAAGTGCCTGGACGCCGTCCATGACCGTCCTGGCACACTTTAAGCCCTGGGTGGGTGTAACCTGGACATCAACTAAAGTTGACTAATAACCAATTAACCACAACTCTTAGAATGAGAATTGTAGAAAATAACTGGGAATAAGGTCAGACTATCACTATAATATTATGATCCACGTGGAGTTAGGGTGCACGTGCTAAGACTTAACCGTGGTTCCTAAGAAAGACCGGGGGTTCAGCATGGGCGGAGACCTAGGGAGGACAGGGGGGACGGTTCCCCCCCCCAATGAAGGTGTTGGGGGGACGGTCCATGCATATGTCTTTCCCCCCCCCCAATCGTCGAGCGTCACGACTAAAAAAAGGTTATCAACTTTTGGCGGCGAAAATAGATAATTTCGTCGAGATTTCGCCAGCCGTCAGAAATTTTGTCAGAGCCATTCGTCCGTCAAAAAATCTCGCGTCTTTCAGCCCCCCCCCCGTCCGCCTATGGGGTTTAGACCTGAACCCCTCCTCTCTTCATCGATACCCACATTTGACAGGCATTATCGTAATAGTATACATAATCGTAATTGTAATCTCGAGACTTCTACAGCGCCCACAAAAGCCAAGTCGCGGGAACCAGCTTATTCACAACCGCTCAATCAAAACAAAATCGATAGGCAGCGGCCGGGTCAAGTCCAGAGAGTCAGGCAGGCAGATAGATGGACTGCTAATGTGGGTGATGTTTAGAATTGAAATGACGAGGGATGTGATGAGAAAAGGATGAATAAGGATAGGATTTGTGAAAGAGCAATGTTTTCAGTTTTGAGTGAAAGACCTGTGGGGAGATAGCGATTATCTCCTTGACCTGACTCCATCTCACTGTATAGTCAATCAGGACTATAATATAACATTGACGAAAAGTCGAGTTTTGCCTTCATTGTTCTCATACTCTGGAATCAGTCATCTTCGTCAACACGCTCTTCCTTATAAATTGGAAACCAAAGTGAATCTTTCCGGCGTCTCAAAACCAATTAAGTCTTTTCTATGGTGCTTCTCATTGGTGTTCGCTTTGAGAGGTGCTTTATAAATAATTTACAGATACAATGAAACACAATTCTTACCCCGCTATATATAGGCCATACTATCAGGGCCGTTTTAAGGACTTTTGGGGCCCTAGGCACAAACCCTAATCCTATAGACATATCCACGAGTCTAATCTACTCTAGCCAAATCAAGGTTTCTGGGGACGGAGAACAAGTATTTACACACACATTTTTGTCGGTCGATTGCTCGAGACGTGTAGCGCCGAGACGGGAGGGCTATGGGAAAGGAATGTCCGAATGTGTCCCTCCATGAAGTCAGAAATTGTTGAATTTTCACATTGCATTTTAAGCTGCCATCTTTACAAAATTGCTCAACATTCGCAGTGCTGACATGCCTAGTCTAAGACTTCTATGATTGTTCTTGCAATTATAATAATTCCTTATTCAGTTTCCACATTGTAATGATAGGCCACATGCAGCATTGTAAGCTGGGATCTAAGCAAAATTACAGATTATTATTTCAGTGCTGATTACAAGAGTGGTTGAAAGTTTCAATAAAATTAATATAATTATTATTACAATCATAATTTCTTGACGTATCAAATTCAGCAACTCAGTTCTGCTGCTTCTGGACCATTAGGCCAACAGCATAATAGGCCTAGTAGCCTAACGAATAACTGCAGACAGATCTAGGCTATAATAATTTTATATAAGACCTACTTTCTTGCATTGGAATTGGCTTATTCCCGCGCGTTGCTAAAAAGGCTTGTATTGTTGACCATGGAGGATAGGCCTACAGTTCTCGGAATTGCCACAAATGTTACACAAACCAAGGAAGAACCGCCAAAATCTGGAAGTCATGTAGTAGGCCTAATGATGCTGTTTTACTAAGTGTTCAAGTAACAAAACCTTTTTAAATTTCGACAGTTTTAAATTTGAAAGGTAGCACTAAAAAGTCGAAAATTGGTTTTACAAAAATAGTACTTGTACAAATATTAACAGTAAATTATACTCATTGTAAGATGATTGTATCATATTATTAGTATTACATTAATAGATTTTATCGTCATAATATCATACAATAGTAAATAATATCACGGTATATTACTAGAGTTCGTGTATTATACAAAAATGTAAGCAGCAATTCAAACTTATAATTTGGTCAAATGTTTTGGGTAGTCATTTCTGGGTGAAGTTCCTTCCACAGTCCACACTGGGAGATGCTTAGATTAAACACTGAACGTAACCCGATTCCCGTCTCAAACTCTCAGTCTCAGATATAGAGTGCCGGTACTCTATTCATGCCTTCTATGGGCATGTGTGTCATTTTGTTACGTTTATTAATATTGATAGAAGAACCTAGGCCTATACACAGCTAGAGCACAGCAATCTTTGTATTACAAGTGTACTGTGTAAAATAAATTTAAGCTTAGCACACGTTAAAGTTCGTATAACATGTTGCTAATTTGTTATGCAATGTAGCATTTTGGGTCGCCGCGGGGCCCCCCTGTTGCGCGGGGCCCTAGGCCCGGGCCTCGCGGGCCTGTGCCTTAAAACGGCTCTGCATACTATTACTATTTTTGCTACTCTCACCGTTACAACTGCTGCTGCTGCTGCTACTACTACTACTACTACTACTACTACTACTACTACTACTCCTACTACTGCTGCTGCTACTACCACCACAACTACTATTGCTAAGATACTTCTACTACTGCTACTGCCTCTACTTCCACTACTGCTACAACTTCAACCACCACCACCACAATCACCACCACCACCATGCACCACCACCCTCATGCACCATCACCACCACCACCACCACCGCCGCCGCCACCATCACCACCACCACCAAGGACGTAGCCAGGATTTTGTCGCATATCTCAGTTCCTCCAAGTTCATCTTCGTTCTCTCGTGTACTTCTTCCAACCACCTCCTTCTTGGGCGTCCTCTCCTCCTTCCTCCTCTCCGCAGGCCAGCATCATCTCCTTTTCCAGACCGTTTGCTCGCATCACATGTCCAAAGAATGGCCAACTTCTGCCTTGCCGCTCTCTGCCCTAATGACATATTCCCTCGTGCATATAATAATGCATTTATCTATAGTACATGCATTATTTCATTTTACATAATTTTGTTCCGGGGGTGTTCAAACACCCAAAACACCCCCCACAGCTACGGCCTTCAACACCACCACGTCATGATACGGGCTGTAAGCTACACCGGTGTTTAGCAGGTTATGGCAATGATGCTGTCAAAGTCTTTAGCCAATCCATTTAGTTGTAATGCAAACAATGGAATTGAATTTCTATTTAATATTAATATCTAACATTGCACATGAAAAAACTCTTTCAAGTTACAGCTTTTATTGTAATACTCGACATGTTATAGATTCATACTTCTTTTTTAAACGCACAATAATCTGGTTGAAGCACAAAGTGAATAATCACAGAGCAAGAGGATCACGAACTTTGCTATTGTCCGACGATCATCAATGTTCAGCTTCTGAATGAAAGAGCAAAGTATCAGATCAACCACTCCCACGACAGGCATATAATTATTAATAGCCAACCCATATATTATGCAAAAAAATCGTAATCCCTCTCACCCTCTGACATTGCAATTCATACATTTGGTAGACCACACTCCCCCAAAATCCAAACGTACCCATAAGTTTTTCTCTACCCCTTACAAATTAATTGGCCAAAGTCATCTATAAAATATCTATTTTACCATAGGCTATTTGTTTTTTTTTGTTAAACATAAATTTTTTAACTGTATAAATGGTTTACTGTTCAAATCTGAACAGAACTTAATAATAATCTAATCAAATGCCATCCGACTTTAGGATAATACAGAGTTATAAACAAGCTAATGAGAACAATGTCACAATTAGAAATTTATTCTGCATACGTAAATTTCGTTGAGCCCAACCCCAGCTGTACGTACACATATTGCCTAAAGACCCTCTCCCCTTGCATACGTAATATAAGGATATCACCTAAAGTTGAATCATAAAAAATTTGTACGTTGTGTCCATCTTCAGCAAGCTGAGCAAGACAGTAGAAAGTCAGTTTGCTGAATACGGCAGATCAACAAGTACCTCAATCTGGTAAGGGGGAGTGGGGGGCAAGTACTTGGTGCAAGCTCGATCACAAAAGTGAAAGGGATTGCAATGTTACACGCTGACAAGATGAAATCGGGGTCGAAATATCAAGTTTTCAGAACGTCCTGCATGGACGAACCGCAATGTAAATGAATTCATTAGGCAAATAAATGACCCGCCCCACGTCAATCAACTAGTTGCACGTGAATACAAGTGGTCAAGCTCACATCATTCCATTTACACTATTTACAAGACAGACCATAACGTTCTCAGGATGACTAGATTACGCCAAGCCATCCTAAGATGACAGTATCACACGCAGTCGTTTGGCGATGAATTCGGATGACGCGATTCGAGAGGCAAGTCTAAGCAATCGTCAGCAGACAGGATCAAGCGCCACAAAACGAGACAAAAACAGTCGCCCAGAATAAAAGACAAAAACAGCCTCTCCTCCCCATATCCATGGTCTTCATCTCAAACGCCTCCCATCTTCCAAGATATATATATATATATAATGTAGTTTATATATATATATTATATATATATATATAAATAATGTATATATCTTATATATATATATCCCCTGCCCTCTCTGACCCTCAGAATATGACTGTCTCTTTGACTCCGGATGCCACGTCCCTTTTCCTGCGCTGGTTCTTATCATGTGACAGAGAAGTCTTAAGCGCTGAATCCTGGGTAATGCAGTCGGCCATCGGCAGCTCAGCCCCTGTTCTTTGCAGCTCCTTGTAGCCAGCACTGTCTTTTCGTAGGTAGAGCGTTACCCCAGACTTAAAGTGAGTTGGAATGACGACATGTGACGTCAGCTGCGGCTTGCAACTGCCAACCGTCTGAAGTCTCTCCTCTCGCAAGATATTCACAACCTGACCTACAAAAAACATTGCAAATATTCACAATCTGACCCATAAGAACTATTGCAAATATTAACAACCTGACCTACAAAACCATTGCAAACATTAACAACCTGACACATAAGAACCATTGCAAATATTCACAAACAGAACAAATTAATTCCACTCTTTCAAGACATTAATATCCAATATTCTCAATCTGATCAACATAAACCATTGTAAATATTGACAATCTGACCTATAAACAAATTGCAAATATTGACAACATGACACATAAACCATTGTAAATATTCACAACCTGACCTACAAAAAACTGTCGCAAATATCACAACGTCACTTATAAAAGCCAAATGTTGCAAATAGTGGGAAACGCAACTGACGTACTTTAACATCCATCCATTCTAGACATTCATTACAGTTGCAAAGCATGATCTGTTGATTCAGACTATTTTCAACAACAAAATACAGATATGATAGTAGTCTAACTGAACGAAACGACTTTAAGACAAAAATCGAACTTGGATAAAATGGAAAAAACTGGAAGACAAACCGAGAACATTCATCTCTTGCCATCTGGTGTCATTGCAAGACATGAGGATGTTGAGGTCACAGTCGTCGCGCCACCTGGTGACAATCTGATGTCTACTGATTCGGATCGAAGAGTCGCTCGACAACCCGATCCAGGACAGATCGTCTTCAACTGCCGCTGGCACTGCATCATTGACGGCTGAAGCGTTAAAAACACGTTAAAATCTTTAACTTATATCAGGAAATGCTCGGATTTTAAGAGAACAGTTGGCTTCAGACACAGCTCTAAGAATTCCAACATTGTTGTCTCATCATTTCATCAGTTTCTAAAATATGTACATATATGCTTGAATCGTTCATTATGATTCATTATTATATAGCGCCATTCAAGGTTACTACTCAGTGGTGCTCCCGACCCAACCTCGGATAAAGAGGACAGCTTTAAGATTGTGATAGAATGTGTCAAAGAAAACCGTTGGCAGCAGGCACAGGTACGGAGGTGTAGCGCATTCCAGGCCACAGGGCCAGCAACAGAGAAGGTCCGCCACTACCTGGTAAAAGTATGTGCATAGGGGACAAAAGGTTCGCCCTGTGCAGAGGAGTGAAGGAAATGGTGGGTCTGGATATCCTGTGCGGAGTGGTAAAAACTGCGTGTATCAGGTCCCATAATATAGCACTTTTAAACGTACTTCACAAAAGCATTGTGCATATGACTATCCCACAGATCCACCCTAGTGCAGTTTGTACGCTTTTCAGAGTGAAAGGCAACAGTATCAAGTGCAGTTAGGGACTGGGTGTGTTGCTAGATGGGGGCAGCCCAGTTAAAAACAACCTAAAAAGTCGTCATTATTGTCATCTTACCTTGGATCCATTTGGTGTTGATGATCTTATGATGCCAAACATCATTCGAAGCAGGTTTTGTCTCGCGCATCAGGGTAGCCAAAGGCACAGCACCTTCAACAACAAACACAGGATTTGCACGAAAAACAATCCAAATATTCACACCACTCCAGCCAGAATTGTCCATCATCTGTTATATCACCAGACATGTAGGTCTCACCCTGATCCATACAATTCTGAATTCTTAATCAAACACAGTTAAAAGAGACACAGCTTAAATTCACAGTCCAGGCCAAGGACCTCACAACGAAACGAGAAAAATGGGAGAACAACAGAAAGAACATAGGAGAGAGAGGAGGAAGAGACAGTCCCCTCGTTTTCCAGCAGAAAGATTAGACACAGTTTTGATTGCTGACTCAGAGTTTTAGATTCTGACCCAGACACAGTTTTGACCAAGAGACTTTTTACCTATATACTTTTTGTGTGACTCATACTGTTTTCACATAGTGGTGCTGAGCTGGATACCTTTTCGCCAAGAGACTACTTTAACACTGATACTAATTTGAATCCAATAATATTTCAATCAGACTACTTTGATCCGCATACCTTTCTTAACCCAGTATTTCAGCCAATGGATGAGGTTGATGTTGCGTTGCGGAAACAAGTGGAAGAACTTTCCATAGATTCGATTCTCCGTCAGTTGAGCCAATCTATCGACCAGCGTCTCAGCATCAACACCTGTCAAACAACCAACACAAGTTACACCAATGCCACAAACACAAGTTACACCAATGCCACAAAAACAAGCTACACCAATGCCACAAACACAAGCTACACCAATGCCACAAAAACAAGCTACACCAATGCCACAAACACAAGCTACACCAATGCCACAAACACAAGTTACACCAATGCCACAAACACAAGTTACACCAATGCCACAAAAACAAGCTACACCAATGCCACAAACACAAGCTACACCAATGCCACAAACACAAGTTACACCAATGCCACAAACACAAGCTACACCAATGCCACAAACACAAGTTACACCAATGCCACAAACACAAGCTACACCAATGCCACAAACACAAGCTACACCAAGCCAGACGCAGAGAGACAGAACCAGAGACAAAGAAGCAGACAGACAGACTGAGGCACAAAGACAAACAAAACCATTCAGAGCACTGAATAACACTAGACCAGCTATCTGGAATGGTCTCCCTGCGGCTCTTCGTTCGCTTCCCCCGTCACTCTGCTGGCTCTTTCTACCGTCTTCTCAAGACCTTTCTCTTTAACCAGGTCTGGGTTGGGAGCGCCTCTGAGTAGGGATCTTGAAGGGGCGCTATATAAATTCATGTGACTGATTGATTGATAGACAACTTGGTGAGCGAAATAGAGCGAACCTGTTGTGCTGGAGGCGAGGAGGTATTCGGGAAGCGATGCTTTGTCTAGCGGATGATTCGCATGCATCAGTTCGTAGACACGATGACTCACATCCGTCACACCCAACTGCCGCTACAGAAATCACAGCAGAACAACACCATGCTCAACGGCAACCAAATTATCAAATGCTATTGACACATACACATATACACATGATACATACATATAAGAGCTCTTGGTTCCATTTACCGGTACACAAATTGCAACTACCAGCATGCAGAATCAAGACTTTTTGTGGTGGTCAAGAGGGATGGAATGGGTTCCATAGGAGTTGTGCTTGCTACCAGGGACTCATACTGAATTTTTTTTAAACTCAAAAACTGAATTTTTTTGCTATGCTACAGTCACGAGCGCTTCTGAGTGGTCCCATTGAAGAGGCGCTATAAAATGAATGAGTGAACGAATAATAATATATAATTTATATTTGTATACATATATTACATAAACACATATATAATTATGTAACTTAAGGTGGTTTCAATTTTCTAACACAGGAAGGTGAGAAGCAAGTTCGCTAATCCAATGTATAAAACAATAAGATTTCAAATTAAAAAAAGAAAACATTAATAGAGTGTGCAGAAAATCTCTGGAGTGTCTTCATTCAGGCAATTCTTCTCGGGAGAGAAAAATATTAAACGCTCACAAATAAATGTCAAATTCCTATCTAAGCAAATAATGCTGGGTAAATTGTGCAAACCACTACATCTATGTAACATGTTACATTGCAAAAAAAATAGAACGGACTGTTAACTTTTGATGAGAAAGCCTGAAGATGCATGTCACAGGACTTCACACGACAGAGCACCAGCTTATTCACGAGCGCTGCATCACGCCAGAGATGTTGTCAAAAAGGTAACCAGAAGGAGATATTAAACAAGATCTAGGACAAAATGATAAAGATGATAACAGTGACAACAGGGGCAGATGCAAGGGGGGCCAATCCGGCGATGACACCCCATTTCAAAAGTGCATGGGACATGGCTTCCCCATTTGGTTTCATCAACAAGCATTAAAAGTCGACCAGATGACTGATGACTAAAAAAAGTCATGAGTTATTTTGGTATGAAAAATTGGGTATATTTTCCAGACATTTCGACCAAATGACTATAAAAGAAAAAAGGTTATCAGAATTTTTTTCTGGCAAAGATCACCGAAAGTTTTGGCCCCCCTTCGAAAATTTCTGTATCCGCCCTTGAGTGACAAATGGAAATAAGAAAGGAATGAGAGACTGAAGAGTGAAGATGAACAATTGAACATTATCCATGTACTAACGAGCAGAATGATGATCAGACACGCTCCACAGGACGTCGTCACACTCGCAACGTCAGTCAACCGTGACTGACTCCTATCGTCACGACAACGAACATGGTGCTGTCGGCCATTCTTACTCCGATGTCTTCTCGGATGGCCCACCTCTCCCTCCTCACCATCTTCGTCGTCATCGTCATCTTCACTCAGCGACCTATTAAAAGACCATTAAAAATGTCAAATGGCGTAACGTAACATTTATGTAGCACCATTCGACAACTCAAACTTTAAAACATGTAGCTATGCACAAATTTCTAATAGTATGACTTCATTGGCGAGTAGCACAGACAGACGCTTAAAATTGAATTTTTTACAAAAAACAAAAATCTTCAAAATGTGTTTCTGTGTATTTTACGGGCCCTCCTTTTCAAATTTTAATTTCTGTTTTTATGGCATCCTGAAACATTGACTAACTGTTAGCAATCATAAAATTATTATTGCTGCCATATTTATTTCACTGCTCATCCTAGCGAAACATGTACAAACATTTGGCGCCATGCAATACCAAAACCAGAGCATGAATTAATAAATAATAATTACAAAGAATAAAAAGAACAACAACCAAACTTTCTATCTTTCAAACTTTCTAACGATGACTAGGTGCCATTCCAGATGTTTTTATTTTAGTAATTAGGATGCAAGTCCCGTAGGGATCATATATACCTCGGGCAAACAAAATTAAATAAAAACAATAATAATAATAACAATAATAATGACACATAGTTGTTAAGATGAATCTCCTCACAAGAACAGCGCCTCGGATGACAGTTTCTTGGCCTTCGCGTCCTTCGACCTCCCTCCCATCTCCAGCAGATCAGCATTCCTCCCGCTCTTCCCCGAATGGCCGCACTCGACGTAATCGTGGTTGCTATGCCAACTCCAGTGAAGCGACATCGGCTGGGGATGCTTTGCAAAGTGCGTCGAGTGAAGGTTGTCGTCGGAAACGGTCATCGCGTCCGCCGAGTCCCACGCGCGACCTCTGCCCCTTGCCGACGACGACCCGTCGGAAAACTCGAGGGAGTCCGTCACGATCGGATTCTGACAGCTGAATCGTCGGTTCTTATGCGCATCTGACCGCGGGTTCCCCGGACATCTCTCCGCGCAATGCCAGTCGAAATTCTCGGGAAAATCGTACGATCCCGAACCGTTGAGTTCGTTCCCTGTTCTCGATGCGCACTGATGGCAGGCGGCGTCGACGCAATCTTCCGACTGCAGACCTTCGACTGCGACGCCTGCCCTGTTCCGAGAATGTTTCGAAGCGGACGCGTTTGTCGGAGCGCTTCCACCCGTGGTCGCCTCCCAGCCGAAGTACTTCTCGAGCAGATGCTTCGGAGTCGATTGGTTGAGGTTCTGGAGAAGGTCGACGCCGCTGAAGGACGCGGATTCGAAGTTCGGTTCCAGCACCGAGGGGCGACGGGCAGCAGCGTCGCCCCGTGAATCGTCGCGTGACATCCTAGCACCCTCCAGGTTGTTTGAGCATCGGATGGGGTCAAACTCCAGCGTCCTCGGAACCTGGGGTCGACCGGGGGTCAGCGGGGACGTCGTCGCGGAAGCTAGAACCTCGTCCTCTTCGACGCTGAACGGCGAGACGAGCGGCACCGACGGAGTCCCGTAGCTCGAGTCCGACGTCTGACTCGCGGCCGCGACCATCGACGGAAGAATGTTCCCGACTGCGTCGCCGTCCGACCATCGCCACGACTTCGACCTCGCCACGCCCGACGCAAAGTTCATAGAGTCGGTCATGCTCGCAGAATCCGTGCTCGACTGGCTCTGGGTCGTTGCCAAGATATCGTCTGTGGAGCCGGTCGCCGTCGTCCGCCTTCTGTCGACTTGGTTCAAATTGTTGACCGGAAAATCAAGGACTCTCTCGCTCCCCTGTGGTTGCCTTGGGGTAGACTGAAGCGCCATCGAATTGGGTCGAGGTCTGTCGCCCCCACGGACCACATCGTCAGCCTGCTCAGCACCCGCGTTGTCAACGGCAACGGCCAGCTCTTCAAATGACGACGTCAGAGAGTCGTTGGATCGCGAGCTGAACTGTGACGAACCGTTTCGATTTCTGGGAATATCAGCATCGATGAAATCACCAAAGTCCTCCAATCCTCCACCAACGCTTCCTCCTCCTCCTCCTCCAGCAGCACTTGCCTCCACATCAAACGCAAAGTGGATTCCAGAGCCTCCGCTGTGGCTTCCGCTGTGGCTGCCGTGAAGCGCTGAGGAGGCGTCGTTGCTGGAGTCGGCAAAGGCATCTCCATCCATGTCTATGTACCCTGCATCCGTCTGCTCACCAGCATCCGCATTCTCGACAGATGCTTCGAGCGGCAGCACGCCTGACTCGACCGTAGGAGACAACCTCCCAAGTCTCGGTTCGTCCATGGAATTCAAGCAACCGTTGAGAAACGCGTGATGCCGAGCGGCCAAGTCCTCATCACAGCCACCCAACGAACTGCTTCTGTCCAACGAACCACGACTGGTGGTTGACAGTCGTAACCGGTCATCCACGACTCCCTTCCCGCCAGAGCAAGACTGCAACAGTCGCTTCTGCTCCGGTTCCGCGCACGACCTGTTCTTCGCATGGTTGCCATGCCAACCGGAAAGATTTGGAGCCCAGGAAAAGGAACTGGAGCCAGAAGATCCGTCCGTATTTCCAGCACTGCCGCCTCTTCTTCCTACTCTACCAGCGGATGACGATGTGCTGTGGTCGCAGTAAAGGAAAGCATGAAGGTCAAAACCGGAGCCGTGCGATGACGTGTTGCGACTCCTCGGCAGGCCACCACGGCTGCTGACGGTCTCCTCGCTTCCATTGGCAATCGTTTCCATCGAGTGGGCAGCTGCGCCGTCATGGCAACCGGTCAGAGAGTTGAACCCACTCAGCTTACGTCGCTCCTCTCTCTGCTCCTCTGATGTTTCGCTCATGACTGCCAGTAAAACACAGAAAGACGTTAAACATCGTAACAGACTAAAATACGATCAAGAATACGGGTTTATATTAGTCAGGTCGCGACCCAAAAATTAATAAACAACGCAGCCACCCAAGTCTCAGACACAACAGAGTGCTTACAACAGCACACTACCTCTGTTGAAGTTAATGCAGACTTGTATGCAAGACAGTAAACTTCAAGACTGGTACAGTGGGTTCCAAGACCGAGACAATAGGCTCTGAGACCGAGACACGAGGTCCGAGACATTTCGAAACAGTTCAAGAATCAAGACACTGGCTTTCTGCATTTATTCCACAGGGTAGAAGACATTTCGGAATGAACCACAAAAGTAACTCATGAACTAGTTTCCCAGTTCCTAACTTGCTTATATACTATAGTCTATTAGCATATGCCTATTAGCTTTCTATTTACCACAGAAGCACCCGACCATTTTAGAGTACAATAAGTTCAGAACTAAGGATAGTTTGAACACAAACAACAGAAACAGCTTCCAAAAGAACAAGACAGTGAGCTCGACAATACAGTGACTGAGACAATAGGTTCTAAGACTAAGTCACCCAAAAAACTTGTCTCGAGATCATACAACTCTGAGTTAAGGTACTTAGTAACACAGTGAATAAAGTGAATTAAAAGCATCGTGAAACCCTTTCAATGTACACTGCTAAAACATCTGACACAAAAGTCAAAAAATGCTTCCAAGATATGAAATACCACAGAAGTTACGTCTCTTTACTCTGTTGAAAAGTAGTGGCACAGGAGGCTTAATTATTTGTGCGATAACAAGTGCATTGTTGTGTTAAGACAACACAGAACAAGTTGCCATGACAGGAACCTCAAGAATATGCAGTCCTGAATTTGCTTGGTGCACTGCACTAAGAAACGTGCTTTGAACTTTATAATCTCTATTTCACAAATGTACACTTAAGGTTAAATATTTACTTGATAACAGTTGTTTTCTGATGCTTGCAAATGATGTGTTCACTTGACAAGCAAATCGCATAAAATAGAAAGTTACGAATGCCAAATGGCACTAAAGGATGTTATTACCATTAACACAATAATGAAGGCAAGAATAAACTTTTATTAGGAACTGAATTTACCATTTGCAAAGGTTACAAATGAACTGTCAAAGGCACTTATTTACAAATGTCAAAAATTAACTTATTGAATTACATTAAAGTGCATCTGTCTCAAACAGAATTTACAGAATTTAAAAGCAGGTTCTAACAAATAAAGGCCACAAATCTGTGTAGACTGTGCGTGCTGAACAACTCATTCAACCAAAAAAGTCTAAATCTTTTCCCCTACTTATTACGTATAGCATGTAATTTTTCTTCAATCCAAGTCCTACTACTGTTCATGTGCGCGCTCCTCCTCCTTCTCTACGCTGCTTTACATCTTTAAAACTCGATGAACAAAAAACATGATCACTTTTCGTCTACACATCGACAACGAACACAACAAAACTAAAATAGAACGAAACTTGCCGTGGCTGCATTAAAAGTGTAGACATTGGAAACAAAAATCGTACTGGCTCCGAGTCTTTTTTCTGAGGCAACTGAAACAAGATATTTCTACAGCAAAAGAAATATTTGGAAAATGTTCTATTTAGCTAAAATTTTCGTCAACCTTTCTACAAACCACAACGGAGACCAATGATTATGTATCGATGAATGTCAACACTTATTACGTAATTCTATGCTAGCGTCTAGTTTATTTAAATTCAAATTATGGTGAAGTACTTTTACAGCGGCGTTATATTATATTATTTTACTAGATTACTTTACTACTTTAACAAAAAGTCTGATCACTGGAAGTTTAGAACATTGCTCAACAAATTTTATTTATTCGACGTCGCTGAAACGTTTTGCGTTAGACTCTTATTTGAATATGTAGTCTGTTAATGAAGGTCTGGTTTATACCAACGACGGTTTATACTACAAGTTAAAGAAAGTAAGTAAGCAAGTAAGTATGTACGATGTTGTACGTTATTGAACCGACAGCCAACGCAGTGCGGTAAAATTTGCCTACGATTCTTCTTGGAAATTATTGTATTCTGTCTATATATTTATATGACACATCTCGAAATGTGACCATTCACAGGCGCTATCAGCACAAAAAACTCGGGGAAAATAAATGTTCATATGATGGTGGGCAGGGTTATGGCTGGGCCGGATGCCCTTCCTGACACTAACCCAATTATTACAGTAAGTAAAAAGGGAGAAAAGTAACAAAGGGAATAAAGTAAGAAAAACAATTGTTACTACAAGCAATTGTTTTGCTTTTTCTTATTTAAGAGGATAAATAACTTTAAAAAACTTTTTCCTAAACCATGCAATATGGGAGGGGTTTAACCCCCAAACCCCCTTGTCTACGCCATTGCTTTCAGTACAGCCTATTTCAGCTTCTTTGTCATTTACGCTGGTTTAGTGTCCTCTTCACAATGTAATCAGCTGATCAGACCATGCTGCCTGGGAAAGTCAGATTGAAATCCAAGTACAAGATATCTGGGTCAACAGCCGGCGACGTGGCCAGCCAAGTAGCCTACTTGACCTACTTGACCTACTTTCGTCCCTCAATTTACTGCCGTCTTTGTCGTTGTTTGTTTGTGGCTGTTAAAAGACAATGTGTCGATCGATCATATCAAGGATGATTAGTGTCGCCCTCCTCCTTTATCCAGTCTTGAGACTGGCACTGCCAAAATACCAGCAGTGGCAGAGTTCTTGTGGACCCTGCAGCACCAGTTCCTTGCCCATTTGTCAGTGTCGGTGCTAGGGCACTTGAGCCCCCCCCCCCCTTCCAAAACAACTTGAGGCCCCTCCCAAACCCTAAGCAGTCATCTCATCAAAATTTCTCATAATTTAAGTGCTGAAATACATGGACTTCAATAAATGTCTTCTCGCAATTGTTAAAATTTGTTAAATTTTCACACTGTAGTGTTAGGCTCTAAGCTGTCCTTTTGATGAAATAGGCCTAGATCAGTTTTTCGATGTCGTGAGTCATGGTTTAGGACCTCAGAGTGTCGCCTCCAAATTGTTAAAATTTATTGAGATTTGTACACGGTAAATGCAGCATTTGAAGCTGTCATCTTAGTAAGATTGCTCATGGTTTCATTGCTCAGAGACATGGTTTAATACTTCAATAAAATTAATGTCACTCTTCATTGTTTAAATTGTTCGGTTTGCACATTGCAATATGGTAGTAGGCTATTTTAAGCTGTCATCTTAACAAAATTGATCATGGTTTCATTGCTCAGAGACATGGTTTAATTCTTCAATAAAATTAATGTCACTCTTCATTGTTTAAATTGTTCGATTTGCACATTGTAATGGTAGTAGGCACTGTAGGCTATTTTAAGGTGTCATCTTAAAAAAATTGATCGTCTTTGATAAACAGTGGATAACACTATAGAAATGCAATAATACTCACAAAATGTTTCTGAAATATTGTGGGAATATATAAAAACTCCGTCTCACCACAAATTATAGACCGTGCCCTGTCCCAAGTCTCCACCCTTGGTTGAAACAAATTGCTCTGTTGGATTGTGCAATATTATCTGTATGTTTTGTGTAAATATATATATCTTGGTGCTTGGTTTCAAGAATAAGAGCATTAAGAGGTATAATTGCCCTCTAAATTTAGTGGCCTCTTACCATGGGCGGAGTTTGGTTTTCGTTCTTGGAGGGGCTAAATTTGTTGGGGCTGAGGTGATGACCTTTTGGGGGGGGGGGCTAAGCCCGAGAAAAGATACCATTTACATGGTGAAAAAATGAATCTGGTTCTTGGGGGGTGGTTAGCCCCACCCCTAGCTTCTGATAAATTCCGCCTATATGAATCTTTATTTTAAGTAGAAGTATGATGGGCACGTACGTCGGAGCTTTGTAAGGAGGGCATTATATTATATTTCAGTTGTATTATTGTATTGTGCGAAGTGTTGGATGGTATCTCTTACTTTTAATAATTATGATTTCTAATTTGAAAGTGAACTTGATAATCGAGAAAACTACAAAGCATTATTGCAACAAGTCTGTAGCCTGTACGCCAAATATTTCGAAAATGTTAGCCCGCTATAGCCTAGTAAGGAAATATCCTAAAGGTATACCGTATAACAAGGCTAAATTATGACCACACAGATCAATTCATTGGCTCCTTGCAAATAATAGATTCGTGTCTCTTAACTCATAGGCCTACAGGCTACTACAAACTGTTGAGGACATCTTTTCCCAGGTATAGGCCTACCATGCATAGTCAACTTTTCAGACGAAGAATTCCTAAATTAGCACGATATAAAATCGTCTGATTATTGAGCCTGGGCTTGTAGCTTTTCAGAACATTTTTAATCATCTGAGATAGAAAGATAAAATCTTACAATAATACCTCAAGACTTATATTATTAATTAAATATTATTATAGTTATTTATTACTTGAATTGACTAAACAGATTGGCTGCTTTGTCCAATTATAGGCCTACGACACCCACCGAATAACGTTTTTGCTCGGTGGCACATTGGATAACACGCTTGCATGGAGATCAGAGAACTCCAGTTCAATTCCCAGAGCCCTCTAAGATATACTTGCTTTGAAGGCTGCTATTAGCGCCCTTACATTGCAGATTGTATACCCCAGTCTTCGGACAGCGGTTCCCTTTGCGACTGGACTGTAAAGCGGAAACTACGGATTCGAGCCTCGTCAGAGTCAGTGACTGTTTAAGGATCTAGAGCAGGACTATTGCAAAGAGGGTATTATAAGTATATTATACCATAATTGTACTGAGAGTGGTTCCATATACAAAAAACGTTGCTCCAGCCCCATTTGGGACTTCCAGACTAGGCAAGGCTACTAGATCTATGGCCTCAACAACGCGGGGTTTCCGGAAAGTGCAATCAACTTATCCATGACCTCGCAAAGACCAGAGCAACCTAACAGTACAAGGGGCTTTGTTGTTTATATAGTATACGATTTATTTTTAATTTTAAAAAGGTGTCTTAATACAACTTCTACATTGGTCAATGCTAATATGCATTAATTTACAAGATTTAGTCTAGCAATAATACTTAATTAATGATTTTGAACGATGCACAATATTTATTCTATAATTTCAAAAGTGTTTAGGAACAGGTTTTACATGATTATTATGGTCAAAATACGGTCTTATAAGATATTTCCTTCGTTCAGAAATTTTACTGGAGCTACTGCCATCTAGCGAGTAACGAGTCTTTTCTAACTGCATTTTTCGCTAAATGGCGTATATTCTGCAAAATAACTAATGTGTAAAATTGGCCAATTAAAGGAATAAATAATAGCAATTTAAAAAACAATAATAATACCACCTAATAAATGAATGAATGCTAATAATGATGATCTCAACGTCCGTGTGGAATTACCCATCTCAGGACGACAACATAAACGGGTTGGCTCGGTAGCACATTGGATAACACACTGGCATGGAGATCCGCTGATCCGAGTTCGAGTCCCGTCCGGCGGATGTGAAATTTTTATTTATTGAAACATCTTTTGAATGCTGTTTTTAGCGCAGTGTATTGCAGGCTGAGGTTGTCTGTTCTATTTGTTAGTAGTCGGGATTTATGTTAGTTAACATATAACTGTATAACTGTAACCGGTTGCAGTCTGTAAACCGGTTCGGCACATGGTTTCTGTAATAAATTGTAGACCATCCTCTATAGCAGGTCTACATCGGCCTAAGTTAATACATCCCTCGACTCTAAGAATGCAGGGCTGTTTTAAAGGAATTTTTAGAACTTCACAACCCCTCTTTCCTTTTCCATCATCCATGGTAAATTATTTTAAATCGGAGGACAATGGCCTTTTTTCCTAGTTTTAACGGTACAGAAGTGCTTCTACAGCTGCAGAAATCCATTTAGAACTGCACATTTTGTGTACAACTGCACGTAGCCTGTCACACAGCAAACAATACCTGGGTGTGTGCGTAAGAACAGAAACTTTGCTTTTGTAGAGGGACATTGGCCTATAAATGCATGACCTCAGTTATCCCGGATATTTTTCGGGCAAAAGTAAAAAATCCCCCTCCACTGCTGAAATGTCCAGTGGCGGCGCTAAGGGGGCTGGGGGCTTAGCTCAGCCCCCCTAAAAAAGGGCCACCCGAATTTTTTACATTGAAAAATTCACGATTTTCGGCTGACAACCAACAAATTTTTAAAAAAAGGTCGTCAGAAATTTTGGCGACGAAAATGGACAAATTTTCATGAAATTTCGGTCGATGACTGAAAAAAAGGTCGTCAGAAATTTTGACGGACGAAAATGTGAAATTTTCGCCGTGAGGCTTCAGCCCCCTCGAAATTGAAATCCTGGCGCCGCCACTGGAAATGTCCCCTACGCCTATGCTGACGATGAGGCCTTTATAAGACGTCTCCAAGTTGCTCTGTCCAGTAGCGTCGCTAGAGGGAGCTGGGGGGGCTAAATCTCCCCTTAAAAAGGCCATCCATTTTTTCTCCCATGCAAAAATAAAATTTTCGCACAAAAACCCCCGTTTTGCCCCCCAAAATTGAAATCCTGGCGCCGCCACTGGCTCTGTCTCTGGTCTTATCCTCCGCTCTTCGTATGTTCATGCCCTGCGTTTCTAGGTCCTCCATCACGTTCTTAATCCATGTCTTTTTGGTCATCCTATGCTTCTCTTCCCTTCTGGTTGTCCATATAGCATATGGGCGGAGTTTGGTTTCCATTCTTGGAGGGGCTAAAGCCTTCTTGTGGGCTTAAGACCGGGAAAAGATACCATTTACACGGAAAAAATGAATCTGGGTCTTCTTGGGGGGGCTTAGCCCCCCTAGCCCCTGATAAACTCCGCCCATGCCCCTTACAAACGTGAGGCCAGACACGTCCCCAATGATATGAGGGCCCATGCAGGCTCTCATGCAGGTTTTACTTTGAGGCCTCATCTCATAAGTAATTAGAATAAGTTACAAACAGGTTTGAAAAAGCAGACTCAAACAGCCCAAGTTAGTTTACTGACACCAAAAATCAGTCATAATATTTGCATTAGGTCTGCTATGTTAGTGCCTATGGTTTGTTGAGACATGCACCAGACCGGATCGTGGCCTCAAGTAAATGCACTTGTTTAAGAAATAGTCACAAATAGGCATAAAATGACCAGCTAAATTTGGAGGCCCCTTGCAAATTTGAGGCCCCCCCAACCAGAGGGCGCGTGGGTACTAGCGCAGGCACTGCCATTTGTTCATTGGTTTTATGAGCGGTCCACAAAGCGGTGGTGGAGAGTGCGGCAATATGCAACACAAGAGGAGGAATGGGTACAAATGTATTTTCCGCTGATGTAATCGTAATCTCCTAATTTCTAAAGCGCCACTGGAAAGCCAAGCGCGGGGCACCGGCTTATTCACGAGCGCTGATGTCCTCTAAGGAAGATCGTCTTAACCAACTAGACTGTGAATAAATTCAATATTTTCACAGTCATCTTCGTTTTCTGTAGCGAAAAAACTGGGAAGAGACTACGACTGGATACCTAACTGGCAAACAGCCAAACCCATCAAAAGCTCAAAATTCACATAATTTATAAGACTTTTAGACTTGAAACCGAATCTGGACTGAATTCCACTACTATAATAAGAGGAAGAACTATGCAGTCGATGAAAAGGGTGTTGTACACGATATGCAAAATTTAAAAAGCTATACGTTTAAAGCTGCAATTCATGTCTCCAAGGATGGTTACAACTCAATGCATGGGTGTATTTAAGGTGGGGGATAATGGTTTCAATCCCTAATAAACTCTCCTAAAATTTCTACAATGTGAAATCAAATCTGTGAAACTACGAAAATGCAAAAAAAAAACTTTTGAAAAAAGGTAAACCCTGAATTGTTTCGATGCTCCGTTTCCTGGTCGGAATGTCTGGGTCACACAAAAACCACAACTATTTCTTCATCATCTTAAGATTCATTTTAAATTAAACCTTCAGCATATATGTCTTATGCTTCACAAAAGAATTTCTAACAATCATTGATTCCATTCAAAAGAAACAACAACGAACGACGACAAAACAGTTCTGTACAATTAAATTTCTAAAATTAAGATTTCCGACGAATCGAAAAAAACCGACGAATGCCATCATCGAGCAAGTCAACCAAAAACCATTCAGCCAAAACAACAAATGGCAGCCGCATTCAGTCAACCATGACCTATGGGTAACTGCAGAACGCATCATGTAAATCCTAGCGTCCAGATTACTCGATTCGCTCATAAAACAGCAGGTACGCCTGACAGGTGTATACATTCGAAATGTTCCTAACTTCGCTAACAGTACTATCACTGATGTAAAACCATTTTCCAGGCGGCACGACGCCCTCCTTCACGTTACCATCTGCTCCAGCGGCGGCACAGTCGGATGAAATGTCTTCAGCACATGTGGTGGTCGTGGCAAACGCCTTCATGGCTCTCACCAAGTGGTCGATCGACAGCTGACTAACGGAAAGCGTCTGAAGGTACTGCTTGGCGTTTGGGTTCGAGTGGCGCACTTTGACGTATGACGTGTAATGTCCACTGCGCAGCGTTCCGCTGTGTTCGACGATTCCGAACAGAGAGTAGAGCACTCGGCGCTGGCCGATTCGCACATTCTAAACGAACAATAGAATAAAGGTATTTGAAATGAAAGGCATAAGAAAAATCCTTGGAATATCATGGATTGAGTAAAACAAATGAATGGGTTCTGGAGACGGCGGGTGTAGAAAGGAGTCTACTTGAATCAATTAAAGGTAGGAACAGTGCTAAAAGTGTGGAAAAATAAGCGCCTGGACGGCCCATGCCTTTCCAGAAGAAGTGCCTGGACGCCCCTTACCATTCTAGTCAGTGCTGGCCAATAAGTGGCAGGACGGCGTTCAGATTTTAAAATAAGTGCATGGACGCCGTCCATGACCGTCCAGGCACACTTTAAGCCCTGGGTAGGAAGATGTCAGACTTCGAGCACATCATGAGATAACATGGAGATTGCTTAGAGAAGGAAATTATGCAAGGAACGGTTTCTGGAGCAAGATCAAGAGGAAGACCTAGGAAGAGGTGGTGGGACAACATGTGCGAATGGACGGGATTATCAACAGAAGAATTGTTGAGAGCAGCTGAAGACAGGAGAGGATGGAGAAGAATTGTCCAAAATGCGACCAACCTTTGTGTCGAGGAAGATTGAAGGCAAGGCAAATGAATGTACATATAGTTTTATGTAGCTCCTGTTTTGATGTGCAATCTGAATAATGCCTGTTTACCAGTTGGTCCTTCAAAGTATTTATAGAGACTTTCATGCAGGAAGATACAATGTATGTAAATAGATGACCTACATTATTTTAATCAGAGCCTAAATTAGATCACATAATAAGCTATTTACGCACGAATCTAAATAAATCGAAATTTATATAGCACCTTCAAAACAATCCTCACAAATCCAACATGTGGATGATTACAGAAGAGCCTATAAAAGATTACATGAGAATCTGCTGTAAGCTCGCGTTTGTGGTGACCACAAAATTTCACCAGATAAAAAACAACTCTCAAGAACATCAACACGGCTGGCTAGCGTATTAGACAAATGCATTGGTGCATTTTACGTTTGCTAATTAAGTCAAGGTTTACCTCACAGAGGGCACTGCAGTACGGAGCCAAATCCAGCAGTTCACTGAACTCAACATGTCGCGTGATTTTTCGTAAGCCAAATCCAACCTAAAAATCATACGAAAGACTTAGTTAATAAATTATTAAATCCTAAAGAGTGGACACTTAACGCTCAATGTCCTGCCTGTACAAACCATACAAAAAGAATATTTATTCATTTATTCAGGTATCGGTAGCAAAAAATAATAACTGAAAAATAATAACTGAAAATAAAACCCAATAAATTACATCGATAATGAACAATTTAATTAAACAACCAATAATGGAAAATTAAAATTAATAAAATGAACAACTAAATAAATAAATTCATAAGCTGTAAGTGTTAAGCTGTTCATCGAACCTGTTGAAATCGTTTGAGGTGAAGTGTGAGAACGGCTGGAGGACTGAAGACAAGAAGTTGTTTGCTGGCAATGGTCATCACAGGTATCTTTGAACCTACACGGACACAGGAAGAAGAAGACAAGCAAACAATGAAGGTCATTGGATCAGGAAAACAATAAAAATTATCACTCACTGGACCATGAAAACATCAAGTCATTTGAACCCAAGTGCCAAGCAGACCACGAAAACACAAACTCATAAAACATAAAAATCACTCAGTGGACCATGACAACATCAAATCACTCACTCGGACACTTTGCAATCAACTCTTCTAATAAGAAGACTTACAGCAAAGATGACTGTCTGTCAACCTAAAACCTTCCTACACGGAGAACTAAACAACATTTTATAAGCACTTAAAAACTGTTCTATTTGTCCGTGCTGGAGTCGGGAGCGCCTCCGAGTAGTTTCCTTGAAGAGGCGCTATATAAATACTTGAATGAATGAATGAACATTAGCGAAATTTTGAATATTTGTATATTAAAAAATATATGTCACGATTGCAGTTATGAGTGAGCAGACGCAACAAAAAGCTATTTGCCTATACGAACCTCGGTAGCTCATTACTCACACAAGCATTTGTAACTTAATTAGTCATTAAGTGCTATCAATAATAAAATACTACCAACTACTGCTAAATAAATAAATAAAACCACAGCAACAATTATAACCAATACTTACAAGAATTAATACTACTTAACATGTGAAAATAAGTGGCTAGACTGACATACCCGCCGTCGTTTTTGTGTTCTTGTTTCGTTTGTTGCAGACGGTGCAGATGTACATATTGTTCCCAGACAGAAGCTCCGGTGACGTGAACTGGTAGAGAACGGACAGAATCGACCAGTCTTGCGTAGGCCGCTCCCTCGGAATCAGTGTCTTCGTCGCCGCAATTCCAGCCTTCCGCCGAACCTCAAACCGTGCCGCACTCTTCTCCAGCTTCTGCTTGGTCGCGTGTGGCTCCCTCTGATGCGACTCATCCGACAGACGCAGACAGCACAAATCCTTTTCCACCTGGTTGACGACGCTTTCCCTTACTCCGTTGCACTGGATTGCGTCTTTACCCTTCCGCATTCCGCCATGCCCATCGTCGTCGTCACACTCGAACGATTGCTCCTTTTCCACCTGGTCGACACAGGAGCTGTTGTTGGCTGAGGAACCCGGCTGCTGTTCTTTGACCGGAGTCGGTGACCCATCTGCCAGTGCCGGTGATGGATCGGGTAGCACTTCGATGCTGTTCACCATTCCATGGTAGCGAGACGCATCACTCTCAATATTGTCCTCAACATCAGCATCTGAAACAACAGATCTTATCTGAAACAACATATCTCAGTAGATCATCATCATCATCATCATCATCATCATCATCATCATCATCATCATCAACATCATCATCATCATCCTCCTCCTCCTCCTCTTCCATCTCATCATCTGCTCACAACTTATTCTCACCTTCCAAATAAATAACACCAACTTCATATCTTACAGCAAAAGCAATAAATCTGTGCACAAACAGCTGTGAAAGCCGCTATATAAATTCTCTGCTTAAACCGAAGCAAAGAGTAAACATACCATCAAGGCATCGAAAAGGCAGCCCAAAAAAATACGAACATATTCAAAGAAAAGGATTTTTAAACCAGCTTCATTAACAGAGGTCATTCTCATTTCAATCATCCCAATCAAGACAATCAGTTCCAGCTGAAATACTAATCAAACGTATAATACACAACTGTACGCTATAATATTCACCTGAAGACTCCTCAGATCCAAGTGACGAATTCTCTTGCAGGTCTTTGTTTTCAACTGCACTGCACTTCTCATTCACCTCAGCACACGCGACCTCCTCCCCCTCCTCTAACTTTACCTCCTCGTTCATCTTTCCATTATTTAATCCTTTCTCCTTTGCTTCCCCTTTCACCTCTTCCTCCTCCTCCTCTTCCATCGAATTCTCATCCTCCTCCTCTTCATCCTCTCCTCCATCCTTCTGCAACACTCCCTCATCTGCCACCTTTTCCATGTCTTTTGCATCTCCTCCCTCTGTAGCGGCCATGTGGTTGGGTTCTAGAACGGTCTCCTCAACATCACCCGCATCCCTCGCCTTCTCTTCCGATGAAATGACCGGTGTCTTCTTTTTGCCCTGATCAACAGAAAAGCAGAAGAGATTCAAATCAAAAACTCACAGTAGATCTCTATTTCTGCCCTTGTCTATCTCTCTCTATGCCCTTGTCTATCTCTCTCTATGCCTCTATCTCTCTCTATGCCTCTGTCTATCTCTCTCTATGCCTCTGTCTATCTCTCTCTATGCCGAGCTGTCTCTTTTTCTGAGCACTGCTTTAGCATTAACTGAAAGAGCTAAATAAATATATAAAAATATATAAATATTTATCTATATTGCAAATAGATATATTCATACACATAAAAATATATATGTTAACATGTATGCAAGCAAAGTAAACTTCGTCCCATAGAGCTCAAAGAATGCCCAACACCTGGTTCCAAGTTGAATATCAGAAGGCCGGGGAACACACTGAATAGAATGTAGGTACCAGATAACAAATAAGATAGGAAATACAAATAAATAAGGAAAGACAAATAAGACAAGAAAATTGTTTAAGACATTAAGACAAGAAGCAGTGCATATATAATTATATATATCTATATGCATGTGTACTTGTGTGTGTGTGTGTGTGTGTGTGTATGTGTGTGCATGTGTGGAGTTCAAAATATCTATATATAGCCTTTTGTTGAACCTATCAAAGTGCTGAAGCATGAGCGTCTGAGGAGATATTCGTAACTGTACCTTCGACCCTTTCTTCTTGGCAAGTCGCTTCTCCTTCTTTGTCAGGTATTTGCTAGGTCGCTCCTGCTTCGCTCCAGATTGATTAGTCTCCGACTGATCGACGCCTACCTCTCCTTTCTTCCCTTCTTCCTTCGTTTTTACTCCTCCTCCTCCATGAAAACTGGCCGACTTGGATGGCTGCAAATATAAAAACCGAAACAGTCAACTTTGTCGTGACAATTATGGAAAGACAGTCGAACATTCAAGTGTAGCGCTTGCATATCGCTCTATTGTGCTTCATCCCAAAATTAATAATTCAAGAACCTCAATCAAATCTGAGGAACCCAATCAATTGAACCATGACCTCGTCAAATAAGAGGGTAACTGGTTGCAAGGCTTGATGCTTTGAGCTTCCTACTGTCCGCACATTGATTCACAACTTCCGACCAATTATCTCAATCACATCTTACAACGCATAACGTGTAATTGTTTGACAGCAATTTTTTTTATTTGATTAACAGTGCATAACATTAAACATACAGAGCAAAACACTTAACTATCACCTAATTATTATTTAATTGTGGGTGGAAAATTAGAATGCTAACAAAATGATCAGCTAAACAATAAAACCGAATCTTAATCAGTTTATCACCATGGTTACCTTTTCTTCACTGAGTGGCAGCGACAGATCGAGAAATGGCTCAAAGACCTGGAACGGCTGCAAACAATGACCAAAAACCTGCTATTATCATTTAAACAAACATACAAAACACAGCCACTCTGAAAGACATTTATCATACCACAATAACAAAGAACACCTATGAAAACGCATCGAAACAGCAAGACAGAATGAAAAGTCTACATACAGCCGCAGAAAAAATGGAGGGATATACAACAAGACGAACAAATATCTACGAGGACTTGTTATAGCACCCCTTCAGCATTTTACTCAGAGGAACTTCGGACTACAGCGCGGACACAGCATCGGAGTTTCACCCCAAAGTGCATGAGCAATGGCAAATGAAGGACATGCTCACGGTTCCTACGCTGCGGCTTGCGGTGGATTCGAACTCGCAACCTTCCCGACTCCAAGGCAATGAACATACCCCTGCACCACTGCGCCCAAAAAAATAGAGATATAAATGGAGATATGGAAAGACATGATGATGCAAGATGGCACTCTCAAAGAGACAGGAAAAACAGAGAGAAAAAGACACAGAAGTACATACAGTGTGACAGGCCTGACAGATGACTGTGCTGATCAGGTGACCTCCAAAGATGCTATCGACGAATGTGTGCTTCGCCTGCCGTCCATAAGCTACAAACAACAACCACATTGACTACTATAGCTCTACATAAATGTCAGCTTCTCAAGATGCACTAATGCAGTGCATTACAGGAGCTACTTTATTGATGATGCATAATAGCGCAAAGAATCAGAGGTGCAGTTTGAATGCACGTTTACATAGCTTGTACAAAAGCCAAAGGGTTTTCCCCGAAATAACTGAAGCTGTCACGACAGGTAAATTTTACCTTTCACTTTGGGTTTCAGTTCATCGGAGACGTCCTTTGCTTTTGGGTTTTCAGGGAGTTTGAAGGCACGTAGAATTGCTGTCTGAGAACGCTGAAGAGCACAACAATGAACACAACATCAGCATCACCCACATTTCAACATAATATATCACAATCAATTGCTTATTACACGTCTCTCACAACATTTTGGTAAGCAAAGAGCTGATTGGTTTAAACCAGTGTCTCGCAAACTTTTTAAACTCCCGGCACACTCAGCAGATAAATTTTGTATCGCGGCACACCAATTAAAATTTATTACAAGTGCAAAGCCAACGGCAATATTTACAGTTTGTAATATTTTTAGCTTGTCATTTTAGTCTAGCAATGGCGATACTAGAGCACATTTTTCATTGAATAATCATCACTAATGCGACGAATGAGCTTGTTTACGAGAGCATATTAACTCAAGACGCGGTTCGATAGCTGACAAGCAGACACGCATTTCATCATCCACCATCTGTAGTCGCTCTCGTTTTTTCGATTTCATTTCTGTTAGAACAGAAAATCCAACTTCGCAGAGGTAAGAGGATCCAAACGGCAGCAAACACTTGATTGCTTTCGTGCTCAAGTCTGGATATTGGCTAAGAATTGAGATCCAAAAGGCTGACAACTCTTGATCAGCGAAAGAGCCTCTGTGAACCAGATCGAGACTCTCTTCTTCAGCCATCGTTAGACCGGTACATTCGTGATTTACGAATGGATTGATGACCCATTCATACTCTTTTGTCTCCAGTGAAGGAAAGTATTTGGCGAATGCTAACGTGAGATTTTCCAGCGTCTCTCTAATTTTTCCAATTAGCATGCTCTTGTGTGGAGAAGCATCGATACCTGGAAAACAGTCAAGGTGTGAATTGCTTGTATTCTTAATCCACAGTTGTAACTTTTCGCTGAATGCCTTAAGTTTCCCTGTGATTGTGATTAAGTTTTCTTTTGCGCCTTGAAGACTCAAATTTAAGGAGTTCAACCTTTCGAAAAGGTCGTTGAGGAATGTCACTTCAAGCCACCAAATTTCGTCGTGAAGAAATTCAAAACCAGAAGTCACAGTATCAGTAATAAAGGAAACGATTTCAGTTCGCAGAACGAAGAACACGTGCGAGCACTTTTCCTTTCGAAAGCCACCGTACGTCTGTATGATATAGCAGACACTTGTGATCTGAATCCATTGCCTCGCATAAGCTAGCAAAAAGTCTGGATCGTAACGGATTTGACTTGACGTAATTAACGACTTTGATGATTTCGAGAAGAGTAAATAACATAGAGTAGAATCAGTAGAACAACGTCACTAGAGTTTCTACTTTGATCACTTGACATCGAATAATTGAGGAGAAACTATTCTTAAACATAAAAGCATTGGGAAGCCGAAAATTGTATTTATCATATTTATGAAATAATTTCTTCTAAAGTCAATTAAAAGACTACAAATTTTAGGTTTCTCTCGCGGCACACCTGAAATCTCACGCGGCACACTAGTGTGCCGCGGCACACAGTTTGCGACACACTGGTCTAAACTATAAATAAAACAGTCCAAAGTAATAGACATTAAATTAACGCAATAGACATTGGTAACTATGGTAACTAGCAAAAAATGCTCCAACAGGTATCCGACAAGCATATCCAATTTATCAGCGAAATGCCAAACGTTTGCAATATGATTCAACAAAACATAACCCTAAAGAAAAAATTCAGACTTGTAAAGAACATACCCTGTATACAGAACATATCCTAGGAATAGATCACGCCGAAGATAAGAACATACTGAACAACAGAACATACTGCAAACAAAGAATACAGCCTAGATAAAGAACATACTCTCGAACATACCTTAGGAACAGGTAGCAAAAGTTAAGTGGAAGAGACAATCACTAGAACATACGGTTTGAACAAGAAAAACTTAGAATAAAGTGGATTGAGTGAAGCATATCCAAACAGTTCCAGCTCACCTTGATCTCTTCGGCTCGAATGGCATCCAAAAGATAGCGCAGCAGTTCATGGCTATCTTGTTGCTGAAAACCTTTGAACCTTGGTGCTCTGAAATAACAAACACGTACAGTCGTACACACACACACACACACACACACACACAGCATATTATATCAAAGAAACTAACTCACCAACTGCCACTACAACAAGGACAGAGGAAAGCAAGAGCGGAATGAAGATGACAGTTAAGGCAAGCACAGAAAACAGAAATAGTAAACTGCACACAATACAACTGTATTTGATATTGCCGTTCTGCTAAGTTCACAATGATCACAGAACATCAAAATCACTGAGCAATTCTGCGCGAAGGAATTGCTAACACAGTATCATGGTTCTCTGCACTGCTCCATCCACGTGGTTACTGTGCCATAGGTTTGAGTCCATTATCTTCCAAGAGGCTATTCTGTTGCATCAGAGGATTAAACTGATTTAACTATTTACCGACCGAGAGCATATGATTTGTCACACCACATACCACACTTCGATTGGTAACGGGTTAACTAAATCAAACCTATGAATTAAATAAGTCAGCGACGACGCTTCCCTGCTTGAATTTCGGAGATAACTGGTCTGCCTCACTTCTTACAGACTTGTCCAAAAAGGGCGCTTGGTGAAACGGCGTTCTGCTTTCCCGTCGATGACTTCATCTCGTCAAATAGACTCAGCATCGACTGAGTCAACTGACCAGAGTCACCGAGACTCAACGAAAGACACTCCTACAAAACACACACACACACACAGATGCACACACACACACACACACACACAAATATACATATGCATCAAGGTAAAAGAAAGGTAAACAATGCATCAAGGTAAAAGACAGGTAAACAATGCATCAAGGTAAAAGACAGGTAAGCAAAGCTCAAGTGCAGTAATTTTATGCAGAGTACAAAACAGACAAGATGTCATAGGTAACAGCAAATGATGAGGCAGTCACAACTGCTAGACATTCTACCAGATAACCATAATCACTTTTTATTGAAACCAAAAACTAAAACAGCTTAACAGATGTAATAGGTTACAAATTTATACAATGTTGGCTCAAAGGAAGATACCTAAAAGGGACTAAGCCAGGCTAAAAAGAGCCACCATAGAATAGACATTGAATTAAATGTCAGTGATAAGAAGGCAATCGGGATATAAAGTAAGTTTATGTTTAAATACACAGTAGGGTGGTCCTTATTTCTAAAAGTTTGATTTTATAACGGGGCACCCTCTAAGTTGGTTTCTATTGATGAGAAAAAAATTGAGAAAAATTTTGGAGAGAATCTGAGAACATTTAGAGGTCGCTACCAGAGGTTAAATTTCAAGGTTAGAATTAATTTGGGCTTTGTGGTCCACTATGCGCAATTTCCATTAATATGCTTTCCAACCATGTTAATCGCTATGATAGAATTTGATAGACAAATATACTCACATATTTATTAACATCTCCGACATCATGATTGCCACCTACTTACTTATTTTATTGACTTTTTTCTAATGCATTCACAGCCATTGCATCTTTTGGCGGCAATTTCGCTTCATTTTGGTTTTTTCGTGTATATTGCATAATTTCGCTATTGTCAAAGAGAACACAAAGTTGGCAATAGACCTAAGTCTTGACAATGCCACGGTGAAAGTGAGTAACAGAAATGCAACACTTGTAGGGCTGTAGGCCTACTTTCTTTCGCACTACAATGTCTTGGCAATGATCCCGCAGAGTTCAATCTCTATATTGTTTTTCAATGCTTAAGGAGTGAATAAAGAATCGGCAAAAATTTATGAAGACTTGAAAGCTGAATGCCAACCAGGAGTTCCTCTAATGATTCACTGGGATGGAAAGTTGTTGGAAGACCTCTGCAGACTGCAGTAAAGAAATAGTAGACCGTCCTCATGTCCTCGTTTCTCGTTGACCAGATCCTCGGTTTACAGAAGTTATCATCGGGACAAGAAAATCTTTAGTGTCTGCAGTGTTTGAAGCGGTTGTGACTTGGGGCATTACTGATCAAATCAAATCTATGTGCTTTGACACCACATCAGTGAACAGTGGACTTAGAAATGGTGCCTGCATCCTGCATGTTGGAACAGAAGCTGGACAAGGATTTGTTGTAGAGTGCATGTCTCTATCACATATGCCTAAATTAAGTTGGAGGTAGTGGTTATGTTTTCCCTTGGTTCACCGAAGGGTAAGAACATAATGATTTTCCCGCTGGCTGCACAGAGCGAGGTTGATCGGCAAGAGCATTTACAGTGTTAAGATATGGATGTTCAAGAAATAATTCAAGTCAACAAGAAGAGAATAAAGGGTATGGCTGACATCTCCCTGTTATACGTCAAAGTCTGGTTTCAAGCACCGTATGCACCATCTACACTCCTCAACTTGACCTGTAGAGAGCAGATCTTTAAGGACATTGACAAAATACAGGGAGATAAAATAGTGCAGTTGCAGACGTTGCAATGAAGAAATGTTTAGATGACCTTTGGTATCTTTCAGAGGAATTGGTGACTTTTGCGTTTTTTGATTTATGGGGCTTCCATTTATACCAAGCGCCAAATGATTACTACTCTGGACAAAACTTGGATCGAACATCCACTTCAAAGAAGAACCTTGGAATGGAACCTGCTGTAATAAGCTCAATGCAACTGGAAGATTTTGTCATGGAAAACACGAGATTTTTCAAGTTTTCTCCAATAAGACGTTGGTATACATGGTCAAACGACACGAGAACTTCAAGTTAGATTAGGCCACTGCGAGCTCAGTGAAAGTTGTGAGTGACATTACAAAGCGTATGTATAACAAGCTTCAAACAAATAATGAGGATCAGATGCAGAGTCTGCTATATTGATTGTGAAAAAATATACAGTATACCTATCGTCGCAAAAGACTGATGCAATAATGGAAACATTAACTGGAAAAACATTTTTATGTCAGTGTATGCGTTTTGTCCAAAATAGTAAAACAGTCCACAGGCCACTAGTACACCTCCAGCACGGTCCATTGCCCACCAGAATTTATTTAAATTTGTGCATTCAACCATACATGTACACTAGTAATAGTATACAATATACGATATTCCATGCTTCGCCTGTGTCTTTACATTGATATATGTTACGTCCGGTAGCGACCCCTAAAACTCCAAAAAATCAGTCAAAATTTTCAGTGTTAATATTTTTTAACCTAAAGGTATAAGTTAGGAGGGTGCCCCGTTTAAAATTCTCCAAAGAATATTTTTACATGGAGCTAAGGACCACACTAATACACAGCTAAGAGAAAAGTTTCCACACAACAGAAGCTTGACTATTTAACTAATGTGCACACATGGCAACTGACAAGTAACTGCAAGGTAGTTGTGTACAGATACGACAATCAATGAATTATGTAATGTCAGTAACGTTAAGAAGCGTTATATAACCATACAGTATGTTTGAAGGGATCATCATAATTCAACGCAACATCACAATATGGGATCTCGTTACAACTTCGAATTCGTTACGAGGGGTCGTCCAATACCAACCGGTTTCCTTGTTTCCTGTTCTTCCTCGTCCACCTCATCCTTTTCCTCCATCTCGTCGTCTGTGCATGACCTCGCTTCCAATTCGAGAGGACATGCAAAGAGGTCAATCAAATGACCTTTACGGCTGAACTCCCTCAACTGCAACTCGAGCAAGTGCGTCTGACCGAGGTTCTGCCAGAAAAAAAACAAACACTAAAAATAATAAGATCTGTTCATTCGATTTCAAGTGGCAAACTACAGTATATGTGATAACATGAAACAGAAGGAATACATGTTCACAAGCCAAAAAAGAGTCGATTTTATAACAGATAGCCTGCTTAGATGCATGGTTTGTGAAAGGACACATCAAGACACCTCTGAGACACAAGAATACTGGTATGCATACCATTCATGTCTGTAGTTAAGATAATTCCAATTTTAATATTGAACAGGCCAGGTATATATACATGTACAATTGTACAAGGTACCGACACCCATTCAAACTGTATTGATTACAGGGCCACCCTTAGGCATAGGCAAAGCAGGCAGCTGCCTAAGGTGCCAAGTTCTAAGGATGCCATTTCCACAAAAGGGGGCACCATTTCCACAACAGTGTACCGGTATTTGATAGTTTTTTCACTTATAACCATATTCTGCAAAATTGAATTCTATCAAACCTCGTTCAGTGCATTACCGGTAATAAAAAAAATTATAATAAATTACCCAGTTTAGCATATATACAAGGCTCTGGCTAATTCATCTTTAGATTCTGACGTGGGTTGAACAATTGAGTGGGAATCAGAGGGCGCCAAATGTAGGCCTATACTTCGCCTGGGGCGCCAAATGTAAGCTTTGTCAGGGGCGCCAAAATGCATGCTTTGCCTGGAATGCCATTTGGGCTAAGGCCAGACCTGATTGATTAATCTCACAAACAACTTTACTGAAACATGAGCAGTGGTTAGACTAAAAAGGATGTTTGGGTGATGACATATACATACCAGTAATCATATGCTGATATATATAGAGAATTACAAAAATCATATAAATTCCATCAGAATAAAAGAGAATATATGTCTTTAAAAAGAGTAAATATCACATAGAGCCACAGAGAAGACTGAAGTGGCATAAACTGTGATTAATCATGTCTAGTGAAAAGTTACTCAGATAATCAATCATTCAATCAAAAGGCAATCAACTAATCAACTGACTTTGATTGATTTGACCGCACTGACCTGGACAACAGCGTTGAAGAAACATGTATTTCCAAGATTGTTGAGGCCCTGAAATATTCAACCCATCATTAAGTCGTCTGTTCACAACATTTGTTAGTTACCCTCAATATACTATATGACTATAACATAACAATCATCAATAAAGTGATAGGGACACGGTGGTGTAGTGGTAAGTTCTCTGCCTTGTAATCGAAGGGCTGTAGGTTTGAATCTACCTTAAGCCTCAGCGTATCAAATTTGGGCAAGTTGCTCACCCACAATTATCTGTGAGCAAGCAATGGGAAACACCTCACTCATCTGATCCCTAGGGGCATAACAGCCAACAGACCTGCCTACGGGCAGAGAACACGTCATCAGAATCAAATAAAGTGATATTTTTAACCTAACGTCAACTAAGAATTAAAAATTAAACAAATCAATTATATATATCAATTAAATACAGGACAATTTCAATATATACTTGATGTGCACGAAAAAACTAAATCTTCTGCACACCTTGACCTTCGGATAACCCAGCAATGCACCAGAGGTCGCTGGCGTTAGGTACGTCACTTTCTGGCGATTCCTGTCATCCTTCGTGGAACCTGTGGCACCATCTCTCAATTCTAAAGCTGATGCGTCGTTGCTGCCTGGTCCATTATCTTTCAACGCATCGTTTCTCTTCGCATCTGGGTAAAAAACAACCGAACCATATGATGCCACCCGTACTTTAAGAACAAAACTCCATAAAATACCTGCAACTTATAATAAAATGTAAGGGCAGCAGATCCTTGCAATTCAAAAGCAATTGGCTGCAGTAGAAGTCTAAACCGAGGTTTAAAAGAATTGAATTCCTACAATGATCAAATTGCAACCAGATTTAAATTAGATGTGAATGCGATACATGGAGACTGCGACATAAGTTGTAGAAACCACTGAACAGAACCAAAACAACTGAATAAATTTAAAATTTCATTCAAAATTTATAAGAAAATGGAATTTTGTTACAAGACATGAGAATACACTGCTGGATACTCTAAGTTATTCTGAAATCATTGGAGAGCTCTTCTGAGAGCACTAAGTTCACCAATTCAGTGCTTTCTGAACTTGGCCGCAGAAACGATGTACATTTGCAAAAGTCTTACATGAGGCAACGGAATCTTTGTGTCCGGACAATCGATAGATGAACTCAACGCATTCCAGAACTTTCTTCGATCCATCCACCGGAACGTGATTATCACAGGCATAACACCTACACACAATTCAATGATGAATCAATTAATCAAATCAACTGATGATTAACCCACCAATCGTTGATCTAAATATCCTATCAACTTGGTCCGGAGACTCTGAACATCCATCCATGCCGTCTGGCAATGGGAATCTGTTGGTTGGTTCCACAAGTGTGCATGAGTCAGTTTCAGCTTGCATTGTTTTGCAAATATGCAATTATTCATTGTAATGACATTTAACATTGTAATACGGGGAAGTGCAGAGAGCACCTCTGAGTTGACATCTTGAAGAGATGCCATAAAAATTCTCAGAATCAATACATCAATAATTAATCAAGCATTCAACTAATCAACTGATCAGTCAATCAGTATTTGAGTTTATTGCTTCAGTTATTGACTGAAATGCAAACAATGGCAGAAGCAATCAGTTCAAATGCCAGCAAAGAATTCTGACGTCTTACCAGGCTTGAAAAGAGCTGAGATTAAGAACGAGATTGTGAGCGACGCTGTGTGTGGTCGACTGAAAATGCTGCAGGGCATGTTTTTCTGCTGAATACCGATCACAGCCCTAGCAACACATAGAACGTGCAATAAAAACTGAACCTCACACAGCAGGCAGCACAACACAAAAGACTCTGCAGTCTGCATTCAATAGATCTATGCAATAGACTTGCATGTAATATTGCCGTAATAATAAATTAATTCTCTTAGTTTATCATTTTGAACGTCATGAATGCAGAATTACAATTCATGATATCATCATTACAATTATTATTATTATTGCTATCATCATCATAATCGTTGTCCTCATCATCATTGCTAGCAGCAGCAGCAGCATTAGATTATTATAATTTTTTAATTTTTATTATTATTATTATTATTATTATCATCATGATCATCATCAGTACCAGCAGCAGCAACAGCAGATTAGTATATTTTTCCATATATATAATCTAAAAGACAGTATGAAGTTGCTGATTGCTGATTGCTGAATAGATTGATCCTTTGACCATGATCAATCGATCATGCATGAAAACAGTGCAGATCTGTCATCGTTAACCGATTAACAACGTGAAGTGTGAGATCTCACCTGATGTCCACACTGAAGGCAAATGCAGATTGAATGTGGTTCACAATCTATAGGTGACTCATCTGCGGCTGATGCCGGGGAATCAGTGCTGCACAGGGAACCAGCGTCATTCTTTGTCGACCTCTTCTGCGTCGAGTCATTGTTGGTAGAGCATGACTTAAAAATCAGAATCAATACAAATTATCTGAGCGGTAATCGCAGGCTGCTACATTGTGCATCTTTTCAATTGTGACACAAGCTGATCCAACAGCTGTTGCTTATCATAACCACTTTAAAAATACACACATACATACGTGTGCATAAACTTACATGCAAGCATACACAAACACATGAACACAAACATATATAAACTTACATACATGTACATACATGCATACATACATACTAGACCCCCAGTCCTCTGAAAGCTTCTGGATTTCCCATGGTCTTTAGATAATTGACTATACATTTTCCTACCTTACTGACTTAGAGCATGGCTCTATAGAAGCTATATTTGTAATATTATGTAAGAAGTACAGAATGAAAAATAACATTTGGTTTGCCCTTTGGTCAATTCAGCATCAACAACAAGGCAGACCAAGAATGATATCGACACACTGACTAGGAAGAGTTTGACAATCCACCTGGCATTTTCCTACAATATTTGGAATCCTGAGAGCCTTCCGAACTACATTCAAATTCACCGACTTATTCAGATGACCACATTGCACATCTAAACACAAACACCAAAATCAAAACGACAATCAACAGTGAATCAATGCTAGAATACAAATAAACACTGAGTAATCAGAAAACTATGGACTGATAGTAAAAATCACTAACTCAAGGCAGCACCAATGACCTGTTTTGGCACAGATAGACTAAACTTAAAATTGCAACATTAATACAAGGAGCAAACAATAAAAAACCAATTTGACGGTAGTTTACTGGCCAAGCTCCCAAGTATCTATGTGAACTCATCCGTCAGCTGACCTTGGCCACTACTATTCACATGTTTCGCTCCTTTGACTGGCACGATCTTTGCGTCCGACAAGCTAAGACTGCCATGGCTAAGACGCGAGCCTTTGCTTTCATTGGCCCTGCACTGTGGAATCAGCTTCCTCCTTCGACGCGTTGCTCCTCATTAACTGGTGGCCCAAGTGCCTCTTTTCATTGTACATATCAAGATCAGTTTTCACTCTTGGTCTCACGCACTGGGAGTGCCTCTGATTAGTGTGCTCAGCAAGAGGTGCTATACATATAAATTTATATATACAAATATTTGCACCGAAATATTTAAGGGATCTCATTCATTCTCCTCTTTCTGCATCTCCTCATCGAACTCTCTGAACATTCTCAAAACAAATCTGACTTGTTTGTTCCACGAGCTAGGACTACCATTGCTCAAACTCATTCCTTTACCATTATTGGGCCATTCTTATGAAATTCCCTTCTCTCCACTTTGCATGGGACTCTTCTTTCTAGAACGCTATCTGCATCTCTCTCTTCTAAATACTCATTAATTCTCTCGGGGTCCTTGCACTGGGAGTGCTACTGAATGGCCTTGACTGTGAGCGGCGCTGCAGAAATTACTAATCAAATTACATTACAATTGGTTTGAATATGTAAGTATGTGCACTTGTTATACCGTCCCTTCAAGCTCTCTCTACTCAGAGGCGCTCCCGAATGCAGAGCGGACACTGCATCGGAGTTTCACGCCGAAGCGCTGAGCAATTGTGAGTGAAGGACTTGCCCAAGGTCCTTACGTGGTGAGGTGGATTCGAACCCCGAACCTTCCGGCTTCAAGGCAACGACGCCACCACTACACCACCGCGCCCCACAAATATATAAGAATATAATTAAATTCCAAATATTCCAATAGCAACAACAGTGAACAGCAATGACCGCCAACTGACCGGCTGCAGTTGTTTCGTCAGATGACTCGCTGTTCTGTCGCTCGGACTTTCGTAGCCGCTGTTTCTTTCGACCCATCGTTGTTACTCCAATTGGTTTCGAATCCTGAACTCGCATTGCCACAACAGGAAATGACAAAATCTCTCACCAGATGACCTGCACAGAAAACGTCACATCTGAAGTCTTAACTTATGGTAACAAACAAACTATTTACTTCAGTTTCATAAACCAAATAAACATTCTAAATAAGAGGGACTGGATCAATTCCAATAGCATCAATTAAATTAAACTCGATTAATATGGTAAAATGCACTTCTGAGATAAGCAAGCTTGCTTCTCATCTCTACTAAGAGCGTCAAAAAATCAACCATCCTCTGCTTTCTTCGTCGACCTACTCCTCTAAACCCTCAATTATTCGCAAATGTATCTCGATCCTTTCTAAAAGAATTGTTGCTTACTGATGACTTCAACGTTCGTGTTAACAACCAGTCTGACCTCTTTCTTGTGACTGACTAGACTGAGTATTCTTCAATCATCAAACTTCGTTCACTACATCAATTGCCCAACTTACATCATAGAACCACCAACTTATACCAACAAATTATAGGCTTCACAGTTGCTCAAGAGAGAGGCACTGAGACAGCTCTAGTAAAAACTCATGTCATTTGATAAAACCACACTGTTCCTCAACCACTGAACAATCGCTATCCGAAATAACGAAAATTCTCCATTTATTTCATCACTAAAACCTACACTATCTACTTGAAATTTTTCCATCCACCACTCTTAAGTCCATTCTATTCAAACTAAAGGCGCATCATTCACAGAAAAAATTAACCTGTCGCTTTTCAATCTTCATCTTAAACATTAACACATTGTGACTCTTTTTCCTCTCTCAGTCCTTCCTTCTCTCCCAATTTTGCTTACATCTCAAATGATCTTAAGACATCCCACTGCCTTAACGAAGTGCTCGTGACTAAGAGCTCCATCCAGATGGTGAAATGCGCTTCGACTTTTACAGTAGTCTTATAAATCAATGAGGTGAAAATTACGATTACATGAAAACCACAGCGATATACATTATTGACACGGCTACCGAATATTGCTGACGAAGAAGATCAACAAAACGATGAGTCTGTTTACGATAAGTCGATTTTGTAACGGTAGACCCTACAGTATGTAGACACATGCTCTTTAACGACTCGGCCAACGACTGAACACGCATAAATTTGTTTTATTTATTTAGTTGTCTTGTTCTGTTCAGCGGTTTCTATGACTTACTTGTTTTTGCTAAATCACGCCACAGTGTTCATTTACTCGTATCGCATCGATATACGAAAATTTTTAACCGAAAATCTTTAACAGTTTCGCTTCCACGATCTACTCCATTTAATTCGCACATCGACAAATGGCGCTTTCACCGGAAGTCAATACATTTTTGTAGCGCAATTATACCGACTATAACTGAATAATTACAAATGGTATGATACAAACACAGTATGGATTTAGAAGCGTCGTAGAAAGCTATTCGGAGACCCTACCAAACTCAGCTAAAGAACGTTTGCATCTACGTAAACGATGGCTCTTTTTACGGCTACTTTTTAAAACTACACTGGCTCTCCATACAGACAAGAATGATTTTCAGAATTAAATATTTCCCTAAATCCTATTTCGTCCACCTCAGACTCATACCACAAGTCAAGAAAAACCTAAATTAAAAATGTCTTCGCACGCCATGCAGGCACAAGCGTTGATCATCTCTAGAATTGATCATTGCAGTTCATTAATGGCCTCGACCTCTGCACCCGGGTACCCTCAACGGTCAACCTCTTGCCACTGTTATCCACTGTGCTGCTAATTAAGCTTATCAAAAACTTAACTCCTCGTGATAACGTCACCCCCCTCCAATCGGAGGGGCCCAGTAGCGCATTGGATATCACACTGGCACGGTGGATCAGTGGGCCCCGAGTCGAGTCCCATAGGGCGGACTTATTATTTTACTTTACTTTATGCTGCTATTAGCGCGGTGTAGCCTATTGCAGGCTGTCTGTTCTGTTAGTAGGCCTAGTTAAGATTTATGTTTTCAGTCACTTGTGTTCTTGTGAATTGTTTGAATTGCATAGCTATACACTGTAACCAGTTGCGGTCTGTCATCCGGATTGATCAATAAAGAATATTGTAGGCCTATAATAATTATTATTATAGGTTAGGCCTAAATACACTGGCTTCACATACAGACACGAATAACTTTTAAAATCTATCTTCTATCATACCAAGTCCATACAAACTAATCTCCTTAATTGCCGGTATGTCATCACTAGTCACACCATGCTCGTCCCTCCAATCCAGACAAGCGCAATAGGTGACTTTGTTGTCACACGATCACTTAAGAATTTTGAAGACTGTGCATTTGCACTAGCTTGCCTAGCTGACGGAATGGAATAAACTTCCCGACTTCATTCGAAAATCTTCATTATCGTTCTTCAGAAACTATAAGACTAATTGAATTTTGTTTGAGATGTATCATGAGTAGACTTTCTTGTTTACGCACTTTCATGTAAGACTTTATTTTATAATTCCTGTATGCAGTGTTTTAGTTGAAGGGAGATTCGACACACTCTCGATGAAAAGATGTGAAGGTCAACCGGATTTTGACATCAGTTTAATATTACAGTAGCAGTAGGCCTAACAGTCATTTAATCATTTATTGTGCAACATGTTAATGACATTATATTCTGACATGTCCTCATCCATTGCGATATTCTGCAAAATTGCTCACCCCATCTCTTGTTGAAAACTACTGGGAAAACTGTCTCTAGGTGTAACACATCTTTCACATAATATTTTAAATCTTTTCTAAATTCAAACATAATAAAATTAAATATAAAGCATTTTCCATTTAAAATAAGTGTTAATCCACACTGAATTGCTGATCATTGAGGGTTCGAAGCAATCAGGAAATAATATTATTATTAGACTGATCTGCGCTGTGTCAATAAAACAGACAAATTGTTAGTTCCCCAAAAAAGAATTGCCGATCGGATTAGATTCGAATGAGAATCGATACAATCTGGAACGGGTTCAGATCAATCTGAATGGTGTCGCCACCTGGTGACAGAATGCTTGACTCTGACTTGATCGGCTCTTCCAGGAGATTGCACCTGCCACAGAAAAAAATACAAAGATCATTTATAAATAGTAATTCGAGCCATGGACACATCATCATCTTTTAGCGGAAAGACGGACGTTGAAACATTCTTACGAAAATTCTCCGTGTGCGCCAGGAATAACAGATGGACGGACGAGGAGAGATTGAACCAATTAGTAGTCTCCTTGGTTGAACCGGCGACTCATTTGCTGAGCGAGTCGAACGCAGATAGCTTGGACACTTGGACGGCTTTGGTACAGCGACTTCGAGAACGATATGGTAACGCTGAACAGCAAGCTTTATTTCAGACACAGCTGAGTACTCGAAAGCAGAAAGCCGATGAAGATATGGGAGTGCTGGTCGATGATGTGCGCCGTCTGACCACGCGGGCGTATCCCGGCTCTTCAACGGTCCACAGCGAGGCAATTGCTGTTCGTGCATTTCTGGATGCCCTGAGAGATAGAACTCTTGCTCTGAAAATTCGAGAGCGAGAGCCAAAATCATTGGATGAAGCTTACAAGGTGGCGATGCGGTTGGACGGCTATCAGAAAGCAGAAGCCGGCGGCCATGAACAACAAGACCGACGACACGGCCGTGTCAACGCAATTAAAGAACAGGAAGAAGATTCGGAAATGAGGGTTTTGAAACGGCAGGTGGAGCAAATAATGCGACAGCTGGAGCGACAACCATTGTCGGCGCCACAATCCAGATACAATAATCGTGGATCATGGAGAGGTCAGAACGAGTCAACAAGAAACGATAGGTCGAACACCAATGGAGGTAACGGGCGGGGAAATCCACGGTGTTTCCTATGTCATCGGCTCGGTCATATGAGCTCGGCCTGTAGACGTCGACCACAAAGGGAAATGGAAACGGAGGTAGGACCATCGCCGCGGAGATGCTTCGAGTGTTCTGCGACGGACCACATAGCGCGCCTCTGCCCTCTTCGACAACAGCAGCAGGTTGCACCGAGCGACAACCTGGGACGGCCGGAGAACGGTAATCACGACAACCAGAATCGTCGATCTCGGATGTCGCCATCATCGACGAGGAGGCGAGATGGTGACCGGAACTTGCAAAATGAGGAGCGCCGCTGTTTCTACTGTGACGACCCCTCCCACCTCCTGCGGGAATGTCCGCTCCGCAATGGGTCTTCCGACGACCACCACTGGCGATCGCTGGGTGAAACGACAGGAAGTCGTCCGCCTGAGAACTTCACGTCAGCTGGGTAACTCTGTTAAATGACCGCATAATGGCGGCCATTATGAATGCAGAAGCATCTGTAACCATGTTTTATTTTGATTGTGATGAATACATTTTTGATTTACATGTGGAAGGCTTTACATGTGTGTGTTACTGTGTAAATAACTGTATTCTTGCATCGTATGTTGTGCATAGTATTAATATTTGTATTGCATTGCCGACTGTCTGATTAATGTTTGCAATGGTGATATAGATTAGTATTGTATTGCATTTGCAATGAAGCGATGGACGATTTCATTATTGCCTCTGCTGTAGACAGAAAACTGGACTGTCATTGCCTGCATTGCGCTATATAAATATTGGTTTTTCCAGTAGATATATATAAGATTGCCTATTTTAGTTAAGGCCTTGATCACGATTATGTGACCTTGAACTTAGACTTGCAGTGGAATTAGCCATGATGATGTGATTATGTGATATTATGACCTGCGTTAAAATAGTAGGCCTATGTCTCTAAGAAGTAATTGTGAGATAACGCTCAAAGTCGAAATCTGCATTAGGCCTATGTCCCGCTCTATCTATAACCTGATTTATGAAAAATAATTTAAAGAGGCGCTGAATGAATGCTTTGAGGCCCATATTGCGCTTAACTGCAATCTGTCGGGATTAGGCCTATATATATATATGGTTTACCTTGAGTATAGGCCTATAGGCTTATTATTCTGGGGTTCGGCAAAATTTGTCGGCATTTTATATATATAAATAATATGCCTCGATTAAAATTGTAGGCCTAAGAGTTTCAATAATGTTAAGACATGGGCGACAATAATATTTAATTATGCTGTTGCTTTACGAATAATATCAGATCGCAACGGGATTATATATATAGTTGGTCTCGATTAAAATGTAGGCCTACATGTTTTGATAGCCCAACGCGGAGGAATAATTTAGTTATGCTGTGTAATTTTTGCATTAGTTTTGCGGTTTTGCCTAATTCCCACGGGATTTTAAGAGACGCACGCTGTAGATGCATGGCGTGGGAGAATAGTGAGCGGCGATTATAATTAGCGATCGTTGTTTCCCAGGCGCGTGGGTGGTCTGATGCATGCAGTAATAGAATGAAGAAAGGAGGATAGGCATAGATGCCATGCAATGATGCATAAGATTTATAGTGGACTAAAGATAGACCATAACGGCCTATAGATTCTTGCAAAGATTGTAATCTTAGTCTTGAAATCATGATGGTCTTTTTGATAGGCCTATGATTTTCTATGATTATGATTAAGCAGTGTAGCATTGCATTTTAGCCCTAATTACAGTATATTAAGTTGACCTAGTTAAGCTTTGTATTGTTATTATTCTGTGCATTGGGTGCATATATAATAATATTTGGCTTGCTGGGGCCGAGGCAGGCTGATATATTAATGTAGGCCTAGTGTTACAAAGTGTAACTAATTAATCGCTAATGAGCTAGTTTCTGCGCATAATAGGTGGCATTTTTAATAATTACGTAGGCCTATACTGATAGATGTTATGAAGCGAGCGGCTTATTAAGCTGAAGTTGAGACTGGGCTCTTACGGTAAACTATGATGGAAGCCTACGGACAGTTGCAATAATCATAAGCTATGTAGAGACTTTAGCTGTGTGCGCAGTCTCAGGTAATTTGCTATGATAGCACTGTTCTTATTAGATGTTGAGGTTAATGGGATTATAGAGACTTAGGTTTAACTGCTTAGAGTGTCTTTAAATGTAGATTTTTTCCTACAGTGAAATGCCTAAAGGAGTCTCGATGAATCGATGATAAATGCCATGTGTGGCCTATTAATAAGATGACCTGTTGTAAAGGTAACGTAGGCCTAATGGTTTTTGTAACTGTGTCGTGGGTTCTTAAGTCAATGTTTGCCGTAGGATTCTTGGTACATAACTGAACTGAAGGAAGCCTTTATATACTTTCTATATATATAAATGCTTTTGAGCTTCACTGAACGCTTAGCGATGGAGCTATATAAATATTATAATAATAAGTATTTCTTTCGCTTGAATTGGCAGTCGACGCTAAAATGTGAACTTTATGATGCTTACGTTGATGACTGTTCATTGCATATATTTTTTAATTCTTGCATTTGAATCCTTGATGTAAAAATTGGAGTATGGCCTAAACTAACATTTCAGGATCCATTTTTCCAATTAAAAGGATCCTGAAATCAAGGAGGGTCGAGAATAGTGTAGCGATCGTAGAACTACGCTACGGGTTTTCGGTCGATAATATTATTATATTATTATTTTATTCAATTTTTGATCGGTTTCAGAGATCTGATATATATATATAGGGTTTTCTTTCGGTGCTTCGTGTGACCTAGATTTTAATATTGATTTGCGCTTGACACGGGTCACAGTGACCGCTGATGTAGGCCCTGCAGCTGCCGTTTCATATTCGTGTATTTTTCGCACGCTTTAGTCGACGGCCTTCAAAGACGTCGCCGCCCGCTCGGCCAATTATCACACGGTTCGCCCGAGGTGGTCTGATGAACAGAGTGAGCGAGGAATACAACCAGCCAGACAAGCACAGACAGAGACACGGATTGAGAAGGAAACACTGTAGGTGTGTGGGCCTGTGTACGTGTTAAAATATGTGTGTTTTCGCAAGGTTAAACTGGTGCACTTGTGGTCTACGTGACTGACGGCAGATGACGCTCTTCAGAAGGAGAGATAGAAGGAGAAAGACAGATCACTTCAGAATGACAGGAGAGGGCGCACGTGGCAGCTGATTTTTGCCGCCTTGCGACAGCTGCGTTGCTGCTGGGTTGGCGCGCGCAGCTCTCTAGCTGCGCATGCGTAGTAAAGGGGACGCTCTGCAGACCAGGCAGCTATAAAAGCGAGAGCGGGCAGCTAAAGCGCAGACGTGGCCAGAATTTCAAGAGAAGTGGATGTATGGAGTTGCGGACGGAATTTCAAGGCAATTGGATGTATTGCGGCTTTTGGTAGTTTTAGGCTCGATCGAGTTGGTGAAGTGTGGCCAAGATAAAGCGCTCGCTTGCACTAGTCTTCTTCGTCGTTGCGCATACAAGAATTCTGTTGGCGATTCATTCTCTCTCGACATGGAGTCGAATTATTAAGAGACGACGGATTTAGCTGATCTTTTCGGGCGTTTCAAACTCGACGCCTTGCTTGTGCCTTCGTCGCCTCTCTTGGAATTCGACTTCGTCGATGTTATTCGCACACGATCGGCTTTGTCCCTTGTCTTCGGACATAAGGTACGCTTTATTGGGGAATTAATACGATCGGTTATTTAGATATTTTGGGCTGAACTGAAATTGGCTGTGGGACTTGAGAGTCAATCGGGATTTAATTTAGGCATACTCCGGTTGATAGGTGTTTGCATTGAATTGTTGCATTTGATTTTCATTGAATGTCTTTACAAAGGATAGGAACTGATAATTAAACTTACTGACTTTTATGTTTGATTGCTGTGAACATAACTGATGCTAATAGAAGATTCAATTGATTGTGAATAATAAGAAATATTAATTGGACAACTGGCTTTGATCCTTGATGGCATGGAATGCAACTGACGTTGAATGAATACTTGATTGATTGTGAGCTATAAAGATAGAAGCCATTTCTATAGCGCTATGGAGGAGTCTAGGCCAGTCACTCCTGCTCAGCCTTCTAGGCCCCCTTCTTCTATGGAGATATTGCTCGAAGCAATTCAGACTAATGCTAAGTCGACTCATGAAGCAATTCAGACTAATGCTAAGTCTACTCATGAGGCGATGTCTTTTATGCAGTCGTCAATTGAGACTAATGCCAGAGACACGCAGGAGGCGATTTCCACGGTAGAATTCAATGTCTTGGCGGTGCAATCAAATGTAAGAGAGGAGATAAGAGAAGAGATCTCGGCGGTAAGAGATAATGTCAGGGAAGCGCTGACGGAAGTTGTATCACGATTGGAAAGGCTAGAGGCATCGCCGGTACCTAAGCCTGCTGTGGACTCGAACTCTGGACTGAGGTCCACCGCTATAACCACTGCGGACGTGCCATACCACTCGACCATCGGCCTGGAAGAAACTTTGGGTGCTAGGCCTAAAGATTTCGCACACCCTGGTATATTGCGAAGAAGTGATAGATTGGCTAGTAGGCCTCCAATTTCATATAGGGAGTTGGGCAGTCGAAATAACTGGGCGCCTTTCCATCGTTGGGATTCGAACCCAGAAGTCACCTCCTCCTGCCCGCCCACAATCTCTAGAGCTGGTCCACAGCAGCACGCGGCCATATCGAGCGAGGATCCGGAAGTGGCGACTCCGGAAAGGCCGATAGGGGCGGGCGTTACAGTAATTCGAGCCATGGACACATCATCATCGTCATCACCATCATCATCATCGTCGTCGTCATCATCATAATCATCATCAATCATTGGGTTCATCAACCATAGGTGTCCGAACCCATTTTCACAAACTTCTTCCACCACTGTCTGTCCAGAGGGATGAGGCTGAGTTCCTGGAGTGACGTTCCGTACCACTCAGCTATATCGTCTATCCCATTCTTTGTGGAAACGTCCTACAGGGACGCAGCCGGACTCAAGAGGAGGCAACTGGGAGACATCCATGACCCAAGCGTGGACGACCATAGGCAAAATCCTAAAATACTGGCCAATGGTGAGCAGTGGCATAGCCAAGGGGGTTTCGGGAGTTAAAACCCCCCCATTGGCTTAGGGAAAAAGTTTTTTAAAGGTTAGTTATCTACCTAAATAAGAAAAAACAATTGCTTGTAGTAACAATTGTTTTTCTTACTTTATTCCCTTTGTTACTTTATTCCCTTTTTATTTACTGCAATACTGTTGGGTTGGTGTAACCTCCAAACCCCCATCATAAATTCTCAACTGTCTCCTCTTTCTTCCAAGTAGCCACGCCTGTGACGCCTATGCTTCGAGTGGAATCAAACTTCATTCACCTCACCCATAGCTACGTCAAGCATCTTTAACAACTATACAGGTGTGATTTAAACACAAATACTCACAGCTCAGCTCCCTTGATTGGAAATCCAAATTTGACCTTGGCCGATGCATGACCTCCATACGCCTCGTACAGCCTAGCAACCAAAACGTTGTCCTCATCTTCGGCCTGCAATAACCATAGCAACGCGATCACCAACGACAGTGCATTTAAGAAAACAAAAGCAAAATTTACAATGATACTTCAGACGGACAACATCTCCCATCAATAATCTTCTCTCAAACTTAATCTCTTCGTTTATACGGACAAGTTAAGTAATTTGCATTGGAACAGACTGCAACGAGTTTATCATTTCAACTAAAATCAGACAATATGATATGCAGGGTTTTTGCTCGAAACTAACTCCACCACTCTCTTTACTCTGGTAATGTAAGACCCAAGCTTCGAAAAAAGAGGAGGACAACAACAATGTCGTGATAGTCATAAGATGTCATTAAACACTGAAAACAACCAGGTAAATCTTCGAGAATTTCTCAGCACCCACAAAAGTCACGTCAGGGAGACCAGCTTATTCACCGGAACATGAAAACAGACAACAATACTGATGCACAATTTGAAAGAAAGAAAAGGAAATCAGAACAGGCATAAGGGAATGCAGTATTTTGAATTACAACAGACAATAAAGAGTATTGCATTTAAATCAGAACAGATCACAAGGAATGCAGTATTTAAGCCAAAACAGACAATAAAGAATGCAGTATCGTAGATCAGAAGTTACGATAAAGAATGCAGCATTTATATTACAGCGCATCATAAGAATTACAATCTTTTCATTCAGTAATGAAGTAAGGAATGCATCATTTAAACTCAGAACTTGGAATGGAGAATTTGCTGCTGCTAACAAACCATTTTGAGCGATTCAAGAATGACGGACGGTGCATCAATCTGAACGAAGCTCGTCTCAGTGCTCGATGAATCAGGTATCTTGACGGAATTGATTCGCAGAGGACAGTTGAGGTCATAGGCCGCCTGAATCACTCCAGCGCTCTGGAACGTCCCTGCAATCAACAAAACGGAACCTCTGATTGGTTCCTCACTGTCCCAATTATTCATAGATTGATTGGTCAATGGAAAACACTGATACAAAATGATCGATCGTTTGATTGTTTCTTAATGATAGGTTTAATCAACTAACCGATGATTGATTAATTCAGTGATTGATTCATTGATTGATACGATTGACTAAGCCAACTGCTTAATTCATTCTCTGAATGACTTCTTAACTAATTGACCAATGGCTCAATTCATTCATTGGTTGACTGCTTAATTGATTGATTGATTGATTGGCCGATTGCTTAACCCGTTAATTGGTCATTTGTTTAATTAATTGATTGGTGGATTGTTTAATTCGTTGATTGACTTGATTGCTTGACCTCTGTGTGGCATGACAGCGTAGGTGAAGGTCTGCACTCCAATGTCGGCCGATTCATCGGGGGCCTTTGGTGAACGCAGGCTGACAACAACAAAAACAACAATGACCAGATCAGTTGGTAAATAAGTAAGCAAGTAGATTGATAGGATTTATAAAGACTCTAGTCAGGCAGAAACTGCACTATCCACAATTCAATCGTCTAACGTCTTCCATTACTAGTAATTTTTTCAATTTACCTCCATTTCTTTCCTCAATCTATTTTACCTGTTACCCGGGTAATTCCCTTCACCCCTCATCCTTCCAATGTTTCTCCTCCTTCTCCTCCTCCTCCTATTCCTCCACCTTCTATTTCTTTCTTCCTATTGGGTATTGGGAAGCGATCCTGCAACCATGCTGACCCTCTGCTCTTCACACCAGAATACTACCATCACCCTAAAAGAAAGCTACCAATACCCTAAAAAGAATACTACCATTATCCTAAAAGAATGCTAACATTACTCTAAAAGAATGCTACCATTACCATAAAAGATGCTACCATTATCCTAAAAGAATGTTAACATCACACCAAAAGAATGCTACCATTACCATAAAAGAATGCTACCATTATCCTAAAAGAATGTTAACATCACACCAAAAGAATGCCACCATTACCATAAAAGAATGCTACCATTATCCTAAAAGAATGTTAACATCACACCAAAAGAATGCCACCATTACCCTAAAAGAATTCTGCCAATATCCTAAAAGAATGCTAACATCACCCTAAAAGAATGCTACCATTACCCTAAAAGAATTCTGCCAATATCCTAAAAGAATGCTAACATCACCCTAAAAGAATGCTACCATTACCCTAAAAGAATTCTGCCAATATCCTAAAAGAATGCTACCATTACCCTAAAAGAATTCTGCCAATATCCTAAAAGAATGCTAACATCGCCCTAAAAGAATGCTACCATTACCCTAAAAGAATTCTGCCAATATCCTAAAAGAATGCTACCATTACCCTAAAAGAATTCTGCCAATATCCTAAAAGAATGCTAACATCACCCTAAAAGAATGCTACCATTACCCTAAAAGAATTCTGCCAATATCCTAAAAGAATGCTACCATTACCCTAAAAGAATTCTGCCAATATCCTAAAAGAATGCTAACATCACCCTAAAAGAATGCTACCATTACCCTAAAAGAATTCTGCCAATATCCTAAAAGAATGCTAACATCACCCTAAAAGAATGCTACCATTACCCTAAAAGAATTCTGCCAATATCCTAAAAGAATGCTACCATTACCCTAAAAGAATTCTGCCAATATCCTAAAAGAATGCTAACATCACCCTAAAAGAATGCTATCATTACCCTAAACCCCTTCCTTGCTACTACGAATGAAACAATGGATGGATTGAAGGATGGATGGATTTATCTTACAGTGAGAGGCGAAGAACGTTGTCGATGCAGGACCAGCCGTACTTGGAGTCGTTGAGAACTGCCACTCCCCAGTCGTACTCCGACAGATCCGCCCACTTGTGGCCACACACCTACCAACCAACGAACCAACCATATCACCAATCTAATCTAATCTAATCTAATCTGATCTTATCTAATCTTATCTGGTCACCTCTTCAGCATCAATCTTAAGCAGTAAAGTGCATCAATTGGCCATTTAGTTGGTCTAAAATGAGCTACATAAAGATGGGGAAACTCAGATAAGAGACTACTGGTAATTATGAGCAACACAAATATAGGTCAACACTATTGAGGCTAAAATTAGGAAACATGGGCTTTAAACATGTGGGAAAGTGATAGCCACATGGCAATCTGACGGAAACTGATGGTTAAATGGGAACAGCAAAGTGATGGCCACATAGCAAGGGGAACTCGTGGCCACATGGCAATAGGGAAACTGATGGTTCACACGGAAAGGCAGACTTACCTCGAATTTGGCCCAGTCCCAGGAAGTGTTGAAGTGTGTCGGACGCGTAAGATGGCCGAACTGAATCTCGTAAGTGGCGGACGCCGCAACGACATTTACAGGAAACTCGACCTTGAGGAACTTGTGACTCTCATACCAGTTCACCTAAGCAAGTAAGTAGCATCCGCAGAAGCATTTAAATGTATTGTTTAACATTTGTAAAGAACATTTCCAAAGAGTGGCCTTTGTATCTCACCAAGGTGGTACCCCTCAATAGCGAAAATGGTATAGGATCGTCTGAATGTAAATAATGCAAATTATATACAGCAAACATTCTAACCACTTTTGAACAAGTAAATTGAAGTAATATGAGTACGGGAATGAGTTGCATGACTGTACTATATTATTATTTATGTATACAAAGTTCTATGATTTTGTTAAGTAGTTGATTTTAGAAATATTATAATTATTGTAAAAGGCATAAATCATAAGTTTGTTTAAGTCACATGGCCCCGGGGCATTTGTACCAGCAAAATGAGGAAGGGTTCTGGGAGGAGACTTGGTGAGCCCATCCCCGAATGTTTTGGCAAAACAATATCTTTAAATTCTGCATATTCAGCATATAAATTCTTAATTTTGACCTTCTTTATCGAAAACCTCTATAATGGATCAAGGATTTGTAATTCACCAGCTCATTGCTCGCTAGCACAGGAGTTTGATTTCAATTAAAAATGTAAAATTAAATCAAAATTAAATTGGCAAATTTGTAAATTAAAAATGTAGTGCAAAGTGATACATTTGAACTTTCATACTCGAATTGTGTAGGCTAGTCTTTAGGCAAGGTTCTGCGGGCCACAAAAAGACTGTCAGAAATTGCCAGGAGGACTCACATCTGACACCTCTGTCTTAAACTTAGAAATATCAAATGACTTCCATATTTCGTGTGACTGATTTGCTGACCTCAGTGGTGAAGGACAAGTATGGAGAGTAGGCGTCCAGAGTGATGAGTTGCTTGATGTAACTGGCATCGCTGATCTTTAGCGATACTTCGATAGTTGCTCTTAGTGGTCCCTCGAGAACGATCTTTGCCTTCTCAAGAACTTCAGTCACCTCACGTCTAGAAGATGCAATAACAACAGATTATGCATAAATCACACACAGCAGTAGTGATGTAGCTTTTCCGGAAAAGTATTTTGATGGAAAGTTTCCGGAAAGTTTCTGGAAAGTTTCCGGAAAGTTTCCGGAAACTTTCCGAAGAACCGGAAAACACATTAAAATCAGAAAATATCAGAATTTCACTCTCAGAAATTTTTCTTATAGTTTAAACTCCTTTTATTAACAGTACTTCTGTCGATGCAAACAATGTTGAACTTAAAAATAATTAATATGAGCAATAAACACTGTTCATTAGCATTTCAGACTAGAGTAGCCTATTGAAAACTAGTTGCATGCTTGCATGTCTGCAGTCATCCGTTGCAGGAAATGTGTAAAAAAACTGATATAAGCATGAAATAATACAGCATCAATTGCTGTTTCTGTCATATTTTCATAACTCACAAATATGAAGGTGACTGAATGATAAAAAATATTTTCTCTAAATATACAGCAAAAGTTTAATTGCATTTAATTCCTAAATGCACTGGTATTTTTGGGCTGTGTGAACAATTATCACTAACACTAGCAGTGCCATCTATTGAATAAACTATTACCTATAACCACCTAATACTGCTTATAGTGATGGATGTATTTAGTAACATTACAATGAAAGAAAATTCGAACTCCTTAGAGTTGAGTAAGTATTTAATAATATTTTATTGGTGGAAAAATACGTCGGAAAGTTTCCGGAAAAATATTAAACTTTCCGGACAATTTTTCCACCTCACAACACTAACTTCTGATAGTGATTGGTGTATTTAGTAACATTATATTGAAAGAAAACTTCGGACTTCTTAGAATTGAGTATGTATTTAATAATATTTTATCGGTGGAAAAATATGTCGGAAAGTTTCCGGAAAGATTCGTCGGAAAGTTTCCAAAACTTTCCGGAAAGACATGAAACTTTCCGAGGAAAGTTTCCGCCTCACAACACTACACAGCAGATCACACACAACAGATCACACACAACAGATCACTGAGATCAAACAGAGCAAACTACACAAAGCAGATCACACAAGTATAACAGATTACATGCAACAGATTAAATGCAAAATCACACAAACCAGATGACATATAAAATCATACAAAGCAAATCACGCACAACAAATCACACATACAACAGACCACAGAAATCGCCAAACACTTCTTTGGCCGAAAAAGATTGAAACCATTAAATAAAGAAACTGTACATGCCAGAAGTGAATTCAAACATGGTCTTTAAAACATATAGATTAATTTATTGCCAGAATCTGCGATGCACTTTCCAATACTCAGCAATTCTCAACAACAGACAGAACACAACAGATAGAGAAACAATATAAATCACCCTTGTCATAAGACAAATCAACAACACAATGCCATACAACCAACACTAGGCAACACTAGATAACAACAATAGACAACACTAAACAACACAAGACAACACTAGACAACGGTAGACAACACTAGACAACACTCGACAACACTCGACAACATTAAACAACACTAGACAACACTTGACAACACTAGACAACACTAAACAGCACTAGACAACACTTGACAACATTAGACAACAGTAGACAACTGCCTGACTGACCTCGTCTCCAGATGGTAGTCCATAACGTCCCATGCATCCCAGTACAGAGGAACATCGTCAAACATCACCATCTGGTTGCCATGGCGATCGGGTACGATTGCATTCCTGGTGATAAACGCAGAGAGCAGATAAATCATCGCATTAAATCGAACGGAAATTAATTCAAAGTCAGTCGCCAACTCAACTGCTAAGTCCGTCGCTCATGCATTGTATTGTATCATTGTATTGTATCATTTTATTGTATTGTATAGTATCATTGTATTGTATAGTATCATTGTATTGTATAGTATCATTGTATTGTATAGTATCATTGTATTGTATAATGACCATTTATAAAGCGCTTCTCTTTGAGCAGTAAAAAACTTTCAGCAGTTCATTGACTAAGTCAGTCGCTATGTTACCATTAAACTGGGGCGTGGTGGTGTAGGGGTACGTTCGGTATCTTGGAGCCGGAAGGTTGCGGGTTCGCACCCACCTCAAGCCGTTGCATCATGTAGGGACCCTGAGCAAGTCGTTCACTCGCAATTGCTCAAGTGCTTCGGTGTGAAACTCCGATTCAGTGTCTGTGTTGTAGTCGGGAGCGCCTGAGTAGAAATCTTGAAGGGGCACGATAGCAATGCTCATACATACATACATGCATACAAACAAACATACATACATGCATACAAACATACATACACAAACTGACTCGCTTAGTCAGATTGTGACAGGCAATGAATCGATTCCAAAACAAAAAACCAAGAGGAGTGCAATTACTTTTTCGATCCGGGCACGAACAGACCAACGATCGTGCCTCGATCATCGATGACGGCTTCAAGCAATCCATTCTGAAGATGGATCTTTCCATCCTTCTACAAACAAACAAACAAACAAACAACCAACATCGTTAGCACGTCTGAGAAACTCTTAAAATATATATTGTAACTTTCACCATTGTCGGCCTGACCATTTGGGGGTAGGAGGCACGACGAGTGTAAGGGATGCAGGATTGTTTCCCGCTACCCCCCCCAAGAAGGGTCCACTCCACCTTCCATTTGGCAGATGGCGTTGGTAAATCGAGAAGGACGTGATTTTGCCTAATTCGTCAACTGGGCGCCTGACATGGCTGTCGACAGTTAAATTTGACTACGAGTGCAATAACTTGTTATCATCCGTTAATACAATGAATCGCAATCATACCGTTAATCATACGTAATAATCAAACGTAATAATCATAGGTAATCATACGTAATAATACGATGAATCGTAATCATACTGCACTGTGAGTGAGTTTGAAATTAAACAAAGATTACTAGGTACTTGGAACGGCCTTCCCTTGGAGCTACATCCAAGGAGACGTTTCTCTTTTACTTATCGTTACAAACTGTTTTCTTTTCAGCCGCTTCTGAACCTCTGAGCAGGAGGGTGCTATATCAAGTCTACATTGATTGGTTAATTGATAGCAATGCAGCGTTATGCCTAATTTGTAAACTGTGCTAAGCATTTTATTTTAAAATGTTCTTGGTTGCCACCGGTTCCCAGTATTAATTAGCAATTAAATATTAATTTATTAGTTAATGAGCAACTGATAATTAATTACCTTTTCGACGGTGACTGGATTGATGAGTGCGTGAAGTGGACGAAGAATCGAAAATCCAACAGATGGCGCCTTCGCAATGACTGCAAAGACAACCAATCAAAAGATGACGCACACACACATGTCAGGCATTTATGTAGCACCAGCCAGCATCAACAGCAGCTGCATACTCTGGTCTGTCTTGCGTGCAGGAAGAGATTGACCTGCTATTCCAACATTCTGAGCCACTTACCTGAGGCTACAACTCTTGTAAGTCAACACCTTTCATCTTATTCATTCATATAATTTATATAGTGCCCCATCAGGAGAGCTACACAGGGGCGCTCCGAGTCGAGCCAAAAAATTGACATTTGAGTACTTGTAGAACATGGGCGTATTGCTTCAAGGCATCAAGTGCAGCTCCAGTGGAAGCTGGTTCTAAATGGAGGGTCCACACTCCACAATTGAAAGGACACGACACTGTCAAACAGAGGAACAAGATCGTGGAACCAGAAGCTTCCCGCATTCAAAGAGTCAGACAGGGCACAAGGTCAAAAACAGCCGTGTCATCATGACACGGCACTGTCAAACAGAGGAACAAGATCATGGAACCAGAAGCTTCCCGCAGTCAAAGAGTCAGACAGGGCACAAGGTCAAAAACAGCCGTGTCATCATGACACGGCACTGTCAAACAGAGGAACAAGATCATGGAACCAGAAGCTTCCCGCAGTCAAAGAGTCAGACAGGGCACAAGGTCAAAAACAGCCGTGTCATCATGACACGGCACTGTCAAACAGAGGAACAAGATCATGGAACCAGAAGCTTCCCGCAGTCAAAGAGTCAGACAGGGCACAAGGTCAAAAACAGCCGTGTCATCATGACACGGCACTGTCAAACAGAGGAACAAGATCATGGAACCAGAAGCTTCCCGCAGTCAAAGAGTCAGACAGGGCACAAGGTCAAAAACAGCCGTGTCATCATGACACGGCACTGTCAAACAGAGGAACAAGATCATGGAACCAGAAGCTTCCCGCAGTCAAAGAGTCAGACAGGGCACAAGGTCAAAAACAGCCGTGTCATCATGACACGGCACTGTCAAACAGAGGAACAAGATCATGGAACCAGAAGCTTCCCGCAGTCAAAGAGTCAGACAGGGCACAAGGTCAAAAACAGCCGTGTCATCATGACACAGCACTGTCAAACAGAGGAACAAGATCGTGGAACCAGAAGCTTCCCGCATTCAAAGAGTCAGACAGGGCACAAGGTCAAAAACAGCCGTGTCATCATGACACGGCACTGTCAAAAAGAGGAACAAGATCATGGAACCAGAAGCTTCCCGCAGTCAAAGAGTCAGACAGGGCACAAGGTCAAAAACAGCCTTGTCATCATGACACGGCGCTGTCAAACAGAGGAACAAGATCATGGAACCAGAAGCTTCCCGCAGTCAAAGAGTCAGACAGGGCACAAGGTCAAAAACAGCCGTGTCATCATGACACGGCACTGTCAAACAGAGGAACAAGATCATGGAACCAGAAGCTTCCCGCAGTCAAAGAGTCAGACAGGGCACAAGGTCAAAAACAGCCGTGTCATCATGACACGGCACTGTCAAACAGAGGAACAAGATCATGGAACCAGAAGCTTCCCGCATTCAAAGAGTCAGACAGGGCACAAGGTCAAAAACAGCCGTGTCATCATGACACGGCACTGTCAAACAGAGGAACAAGATCATGGAACCAGAAGCTTCCCGCAGTCAAAGAGTCAGACAGGGCACAAGGTCAAAAACAGCCGTGTCATCATGACACGGCACTGTCAAACAGAGGAACAAGATCATGGAACCAGAAGCTTCCCGCAGTCAAAGAGTCAGACAGGGCACAAGGTCAAAAACAGCCGTGTCATCATGACACGGCACTGTCAAACAGAGGAACAAGATCATGGAACCAGAAGCTTCCCGCAGTCAAAGAGTCAGACAGGGCACAAGGTCAAAAACAGCCGTGTCATCATGACACGGCACTGTCAAACAGAGGAACAAGATCATGGAACCAGAAGCTTCCCGCAGTCAAAGAGTCAGACAGGGCACAAGGTCAAAAACAGCCGTGTCATCATGACACGGCACTGTCAAACAGAGGAACAAGATCATGGAACCAGAAGCTTCCCGCAGTCAAAGAGTCAGACAGGGCACAAGGTCAAAAACAGCCGTGTCATCATGACACGGCACTGTCAAACAGAGGAACAAGATCATGGAACCAGAAGCTTCCCGCAGTCAAAGAGTCAGACAGGGCACAAGGTCAAAAACAGCCGTGTCATCATGACACAGCACTGTCAAACAGAGGAACAAGATCGTGGAACCAGAAGCTTCCCGCATTCAAAGAGTCAGACAGGGCACAAGGTCAAAAACAGCCGTGTCATCATGACACGGCACTGTCAAAAAGAGGAACAAGATCATGGAACCAGAAGCTTCCCGCAGTCAAAGAGTCAGACAGGGCACAAGGTCAAAAACAGCCTTGTCATCATGACACGGCGCTGTCAAACAGAGGAACAAGATCATGGAACCAGAAGCTTCCCGCAGTCAAAGAGTCAGACAGGGCACAAGGTCAAAAACAGCCGTGTCATCATGACACGGCACTGTCAAACAGAGGAACAAGATCATGGAACCAGAAGCTTCCCGCAGTCAAAGAGTCAGACAGGGCACAAGGTCAAAAACAGCCGTGTCATCATGACACGGCACTGTCAAACAGAGGAACAAGATCATGGAACCAGAAGCTTCCCGCATTCAAAGAGTCAGACAGGGCACAAGGTCAAAAACAGCCGTGTCATCATGACACGGCACTGTCAAACAGAGGAACAAGATCATGGAACCAGAAGCTTCCCGCAGTCAAAGAGTCAGACAGGGCACAAGGTCAAAAACAGCCGTGTCATCATGACACGGCACTGTCAAACAGAGGAACAAGATCATGGAACCAGAAGCTTCCCGCAGTCAAAGAGTCAGACAGGGCACAAGGTCAAAAACAGCCGTGTCATCATGACACGGCACTGTCAAACAGAGGAACAAGATCATGGAACCAGAAGCTTCCCGCAGTCAAAGAGTCAGACAGGGCACAAGGTCAAAAACAGGAAAACACACATCAGCCCACAACTTTCTGTAATTAAACTCTGGTATTTCAACCATCAATATAACCTCATCGATCTCTTATCTATATAATTATTCCCTATCTCTTAACCATCTCTATCTCTCTTATCGCATGGCTTATCTTAATGATCCCTCCTCCGACCAGCATATAGTAGCAGATTCAAATGCTAGTCAACTCAGCTGTAACTATGAGTACAGTGCTGATGGGAAGATGATATGGTGAGGGAGAGGACTGAATATCCATCGTCATATGCTGAGGCTGAGAAGTCGCTAGCACTTAGAACCCATGGCTGCATCACGGCTAGCTTAAAATGGAAACTGAGCACTCTTCTTCTTCTCATCCTCCTTCCTCCTCCTCCACTTTTTCTTAAATCCAGAAAGACAACCTACTTGCTTACTTATTTACACAAACGATCAAATGATGGCGCTCCAACCTACTTGCTTACTTATTTACACAAACAATAAAACTATGGCGCTCCAATGAATTTGATGATCTACATTCTGTCACAGGAACTTCCTCTCAACACCCGTACCAAGTGTTTTTCCTCGGAAGTCCGACTGTGTGACCGCTGTGCGTTCTGATCCGTCTGCGTCGTTGCGGGAGGCCAGCGCAGTGGTCAGCTGTGCATCGGCAACCTCCACCACCCTCACCCTGGACCAGCTGCATGTGTTCGTTACCAAGGAAACCGTCTGGCCATCTCCAGCGACCTGCATCAAGCACAAATACTGATACAAGGTCAGGTCAATCAGGAAGGAGGTCAGGTCAAAAAGAGGTCAGCTGAGGTCAAGCATGCTATCAATCAGAGCTTTTCAATCGGAGGTAAAAGGCACATAGTTTTATTTCAATAGACTTAAACTCTGTAAATCATTATTATTATTATTAATCATCATTGTTAATCATTAAGAAAATCGCGGAAATGTCTAACACAAACATCAGATTTATTTCCTAAAACAATAATTTATTAAATTAAATTACATAGGATCAATTACGAGCTTAAAATTTTCACATATTCTGCACCAACTGAATTGTTTTAAAATACCATATATAAAAGTGGACAACGGTTTTAAGGGTGCATGGTATGATACTGAGTAGTGTACGACAAGATTAACATGCGTTGATCTGGATAATTAATATGCTGATCGTGATCGCATAGCACTGCTTATTGTCAATGGTGATGTTCAGCAACAACTGCTTTATAGTTTGATCTGAATTGTACTCGAATGTCAATTACCTGATCCTGGACAAGAGACTGGAGACCTTTCGTTAAAAGCGAAGAAGCCGAACTAACAACATCTGAAATATAATTTCAAATAATCACTAATATATATAATAGCCAATGGAAAAAATTAGCTTAACATCATATGAAATTTTGAACAGACCAAACAGTGATGCAGTATTTTAACACAAACCAGGCCATATATAATACAGTATCTTACATTACAGCAAATCATAGAGATTACAACCGCCTCGTTTGGTGGGGAACAAACTGATGCATTCTGAGGGTCAGCAAGGACTGCAAGGATGGATAACAACAGTCAAAAAGCCTGTCAGAATAAATGAATGTGCTAGAGTCTATAAGGCGCTAAAACAATATGCTTTGTTTTATATACATATAAAATATATATATATATATATATATATATATAGCACGTTTTACTGGACCCATACAATCGTAAATGACATACCTTGATAGATCTTCTCCACCTCCTTGTAAACCTACAAATAACAGCAAAGGAAAAGTAAGACAAATATACACACGAAACAGTACAACAGCCATGCACACAGGCAAAAGAACATAGAGACAGACAGACAGACAGACAAGACAAACAGACAGAGACAAACTTTCAAACAGACCACCCCACCATAATTCTCCTCCAAGCCAAAAAATTTTGATCAAACCAAATTAACACACGGTAGCAGGTATATATTACCAGGTTAATTGAGCTTCCAGGTAAGACATCGTGAAACTGATTAAGCAGAACGAGTTTCCACAATCCTCTCAGCGTCTCCGCCGGATATTCGAACCGTTCCGACTTGGCCTTGCTCGCAATCGCTCGAGCGTGACCAATGCAAGAAACAATCTCCACTTCGCGCAAGAGAAACTCGCAGAATCGGTTGAATCTCTTTGTCTAAACAACAACAACAACAACCAACAAATCATTTCGATATTATACAGTGTGGACTGGTTGACGCACCTCGGTTTATGCGGCATTATGACTAATGCACGCTGGTGTGAAGTGTTGCAAAGTGGTGATGTAATGTGGTCACTAAAAAGTGAGAAATAAACCAGGATCTGAAGTCAAGACAGATCAATCAATCAATCAATCAATCAATCAATCCTTCCTACCACACATCAATCCATCCGTCCCTTGCTCCATCCATCCACCCATCCTTCAATTCATCGATCGAACAATTGATCAATCAATTATCCATCCAATCTTCATCATCCACAACCAAAGTAGGCTACGTATCAATAACAGACCTGGAAGTAGCCCTGTTGCCATGCCTCACCATCCGTATCTATGGAATGGGCAAGGCCAGCACGCCTCCTGCATAAATCCTTACAATGCAATGTAGATCTATAAAATATTTATCGTTTGCATGGCGATCATTAAGACGCTGGTCTATGCGGACATAGATACCTCAGCCTGTGTGGTGTAGGTGCCATTGTGCAATTCCAGATAGAGTTCGCCATTCCAGTGGCAGAGTTTCGAAGCGTCTTCCGCTTCCACGCGTTTGAAGAACTCGTCTGGAGAAGACATCTTTACCCTAACAAAGGAAACAAAACAATGACTCAAAAGCTCATACACTACACCACCATAATAAAGAAACACCTCAGCTGCCAAGAATGGAGAATCAAAGAACACTTGAGAACCAACGTTCCTTCCTTCAGTCCGAGAAGTCTCCATGAGGAACGGACCTCCATCTACTGACTCCAGCTGAATTTTGACATAAACACAAACACTGCAGTACTAAAAATGAGGGCAACACATTCCATCACAATGGATCCTTGCATTGTTCATGATCGTTACATATATATTAGGGTGCCAACGAAATGCATGGTCAAAAAATAATTTTGCCCAATCCAGTTGCCCACCCCCTCAAAATGTTTTCTATGGCAAGAAACTAATGTGTTACAAATTTTATTCAGATTTATGAATATTTAGAGGTAGCTCCGTGCGTTAGTAGTTTATAGCAGCGAATCACATCATTTCTTCAATATCGCGTATGGAAATAACTTATATCTACAGAGAACAGGCTGTGCTGTGACTCATTGTTCATACTGACTAAGAATAATAATGTTTCTTGTAATTTTTAATCTTTCCCAATTCTTGGTTGTTGTTATAATAACATGGATAAGCCAAAAAGGCTAAATATAGACTGTCTATGTCATTCTATACAACTAGCACTACATGCCTTCATGATGGTGCCTGTATTATGTCTGTACAAAAGCGTATGAGCTTGGTCTGTAGACCAAAATCATGGAATTAGTCGATGCCAAAGCGTTCAACACCAGATGGGAACTCCAGTGGCATAACATCAAGATATAATTTAACAGATTTAGAGACTCACGTATACATATTTAAAGCAGGCCGGTATGAAAACGGTATAAAGGTGATAACAACTGCACTGGTTTGAATCTGATGCAAAGTGAGTTTATTGAGCTCATCCAGCTCAATGATATTCAGCCAAGACTGTTAGGACCACTATGAGCTCTTTCACCTGGCACTGATATTGTTAGAAGGAGTGGAAACTGGAAAGTGGGGAATATGTGCGTATCCATGCCTCTGGAGCCCATGCATCCCATAGAGCTAGTTAGCCTATAGATGGATGGCAAGGTCACATACAGTTTTAAAAGCTGCTTATTTCACTCTCAATAAACATCACCAAACGTGAGTTGTCAGCTCTCCAAAGAGTTCAAAGCAGTTGTGAAGTTGCACAATAAGTGTCTGTACGCACATGCATGATCCTCGCAATGACTTGAATCTTCCGCATGAGTTTGATGCATGCTGCAGACAAACAGCCAAACTGTTGCCGATTCAGCAGTCAAGTCCCTCTGTAGTCATTTGTAGCATCTAGGTGAACTCCTAAATAGTCTTACTTTCTTTAATACAATGGTTCCTCTGGAAGGACATAATGGTCACATGCAGCCCTAAGTAAAGAAACTCATGGACAAACTTCTTGACACGTTGTGCTGCATGGCACTGTTACTGTACCAATGCAGCGATGGTTATCGCAACATACTTTGTATGCGTACTTGTTATAGCACCCCTTCAAGCTCCCTCTACTCAGAGGCGCTCCCGAATGCAGAGCGGACACTGCATCGGAGTTTCACGCCGAAGCGCTGAGCAATTGTGAGTGAAGGACTTGCCCAAGGTCCTTACGCGGTGAGGTGGATTCGAACCTCGAACCTTCCGGCTTCAAGGCAACGACACCACCACTACACCACCGCGCCCCACTTAGCAGCTTCTTGTGGCAATTGGAATATCACAGGACTTCTTGTCCTTAAGACCTTCACCATAGCACTTGAGAGTGCATTTCTGAGTATGCTAGTGCTCCAATATGAGCAGAGAGTCTGATGGTGGTCAACAATGCCGCTGATTCATTCAATGGTGTCCTTGACCACTATGAAAAAAAGAGTAAATTTCTGTAATAAGTTGCTGAGAGGCACTGCAAGACATTTCTAGTTACTAATGAGTCTACTGTTGCTCACCAGTAGTGTTGTGCTCAATTGTTCATCACTAACTTAGCAATAGTGAATACCCTTCATAGTAACGTATCTTAACCATTGAAACAGCATGTAAATTAACATTGGCCAATGCTGAAAACTTTAACCACGTGGAGCTACCAGTAAATATTTTTAGAATGCTTCCAAATTTTGTGAACCTTATTATTTCAACAATGGAAACATATTTGGAGGGTGGGAAAATAAAAATTACCAAATTATTTTTTGAGTGGCACCCTAATATATATGTATATATATATATATATAATATATATATATATAATATATACCATGACGTTCACATATTATTATTCATAAATGGGTGATTAATGAGATGGTTCTACATATCAATGTCATATTTATAAAGGATTAAAGGACAAGAGTAACTAGACATATATTTAATTTCCTTCAAACTGGAACAGTCTTCCATTAACAATCTGTGATACCGCACTGCATGTATCTCATGAAACATCCTTAAAGTCACTCTTGTTGAGAACTGTTGGCTAGCTACATTAAGCGCCTTCGTGAGGCTCTTGTAAGGTGCTATATAAATGTCCAAGTACATACATTGCTTTTTCGATACAGGAACGAGTTATTCATACCTCGGTAAACCATCGATGTCTTCCAATCGCGTCAGTCTTTCCAGAATCTCTTCCCTGGATCAAAAAATCTCCATCAATCACAGCAGATTAAATGAATGATTTAAAATACATGAATGATTAAACAAAAAATGATTGATTTGATTAATGAACAAATAAAAAACAAATGATTGATTTGATTAATGAACAAATAAACGGACTCATAACTGATAACCAATAGGAGACTCAATCAACTGGTTGACAACTGTTGCCTTTTTATCCTTCTTCTGTTTCTCTGCCTCGTTAGAGATGTTCAAATGTCCAACGTCACCACTCTTCCCTTTGTGTTTCCGTACCCATGTTTTATGTTCAATCCAGCTGATTTCTTTATTCTTCTCCAGCTTCAAATTTCAAAAGCCTCCAGTCTTCTTACGTCCTCTTTTCCCTTTCCAGTGGAATGGATTAGAAACATGGACCATGAAAAAAGAGGAGTGAGCATGCCCTAAGACAGCGTAATTCAACGAGAACAGTTTTTTTCTTTCCTTTAAGAACTAACTTAACCCTTTACCAACTGAAGGTACATTTCCCTTAACCATTTACTACACTTTAGTCGGGCAAGGGTTACGACCCAGATGCAACACATGGATGACCATCGTGGCGCTATAGCAGTCGACCGAGTGGTGGAATGAAGTGCAGCCTCACGTGGGACCTTGGCCTCCGTCTCCAAATCCAAACAGATAAAGTGATGAATTGGATCGACCCTTGTCCTGGAAATTGTTCAACGTCTTCAGAAACTAGAGACACACACACACACCTTCGTTACATTGAATCACATTCTATATGCATGATGCAGTGATAACATTACATTGACCAGTCATCACATTAAGTGACATTAGGCATCTTATCGTTCAGTAAACAATGTTAAATTTGCCATGTTTATATCAAACAGAACTTTCAAAGTGATTTTTACATTAAAGAGTATTAATCTTCTCTACGTACAAAACAATGATAATCTTCTTTTCATCCACAAATCTTCTCTTCACATCAAAACAGTGTTAATCATCTCTTCACATTAAACAAGGTTAAGCATATCTTACAAATTAACTAACGTCAATCTCACTAAACTCATCACATTAAGTCAGTAGTGCCTCTGCATAACATGTTAAAGGCGCCAAATAAAATCCGCAAATAACCATCATGCTGCCAATGAATTGGTTCAGGGCAAAGGTCGCTGACCCAATGTTGACCCACTCACCTCATCGACCTTTCCTGACCCAATGTTGACCCACTCACCTCATCGACCTTTCCTGACCCAATGTTAACCCACTCACCTCATCGACCTTTCCCTTCATGCAATACGAATCTCCAGGTGGGAAGTGCGTCAGAACGGCGCTTCCGTCGATTCCTTTCCACCAGAACGTGTGATGCTACGTACAATCAAAACGAATTAATGAGAAACTCAAACGAGGAAATTAGCATTGAAGAAATTAATTTTTAAATGTGGGATCAAACTGCAAATTGTTTGTAACATAATGTAAGGAAATGACAAGGCAATGTTTGTAACATAATGTAAGGAAATGACAAGGCAATGTTGGTAACGTAATGTAAGGAAATGACAAGGCGATGTTTGTAATGTAATGTAAGGAAATGACAAGGCAATGTTTGTAACGTAATGTAAGGAAATGACAAGGCAATGTTTTAGCATAATGTAAGGAAATGTTAAGACAGCATTTTTAATGTAATGTAAAGAAATGTTAAGGCAAGGCTTCCAACATAATGTAAGGAAATGTTAAGGTAATGTTCTAACAAAGACATATGCTGTTGGACTTGATGATGATGGAAGACAACAGGAAACTGAATGAAAAGGCAAAACATCGACAAGAGCAGTGCCATTGGATGTTTAAGCCAGTCCATGAACAGAAAACTTGAAGAAGTGAAGAAGTAATGTTTTTAAAATTAAACAAGAGACAAAAAATTTAATTGAATGACTTAAATTCCACAGTCCTTAAATCAGAATCCCAAAAATATTAAACAACACTTGAATTTAAGAAAACTATTTTAGTCATCAAAATCCGCTGAACTTAACTGGTTGATAAATGAACCTCAGCTTTGGTCAACACGATAGCATCATCGGGCAAACAAAAGAGACGAGAAGAGCAGAAATTACCGGAAACTTGTTAACGAGGCTCCAGCTGAGTTTCTGCGTTACAAATCGGGTAATGCCGGAAAGTCTCATGATCTGCGGCAGCTGAGCTGAATATCCGAAAGTATCCGGAAGCCAGAACTACAACAGAACATCATCATCATCATCGTCTTCGTCGTCATAATCATTCGTTCATTCATTCATTTCAGAATTTATATAATGGCACTCCTGGAAGCTACTCAGAGGCACTCCAAACACACCCAAAAGAACATTTTAAAATTTAGTTCAAAGGCGTTGACGCAGCTTCGTAAGAAGACCATTCCAGATCCCAGGGCCTACCACAGAAAAAGTGTGATTCCACAGAGTTGTCGTACAATCCAGCACAGTTGTTATCATCATAATATCACCATTGTCATAAAATAGACCATCATCATCAACATATAATTACTGTGCACATGAGCAACATAAACATCTTCGTCATAAACCTCTTGATGCAAAGAGAATAAATAATCCATCAGCACTGGAATGGTAAGATTATGCAGCACTGATCTGGAAGAAGAACTTGGAGGCTGACTAGTACTTCATCACTGTGGTACAGGAAATGTCAGCGATGAAGATGGAGTGTACATTTGGCAGTGTCAACGGTAGTGGCGGTGGTGGTGGTAATAGTGGTGGACACTGGTGGTATGTGATGTAAAGTATTGACTGCCAACCTAATTCATCAGCATTGGTATGGCATATTTACCTGCATACAGCTGTAATTTGGCAGAACAACTTCGAGGTTGCCTAGTAGCACCTACACAATGCAATGCCACTTTAATTGGTGGTGGTGGTAGAGCAATCCATTGCTGTGGTAAAAATTGGTGGTGACGAAGTGGTGGTACAAGTTGCAGCATCAACAGTGGTAGTAGTGGCATTGGTTGTGCTGATACTAGTGCTGATGAATCATTATAAGGTGATGGTGGTGGTAATGGTGGTGGTAATGATGGTGGTAATGGTGGTGGCAACGATGGTGGTGATGGTGGTGGTAATAGTGGTGGCAATGGCGGTGGTAATAGTGGTGGTGATGATGGTGGTAATAGTGGTGGCAATGGCGGTGGTAATAGTGGTGGCAACGATGGTGGTGATGGTATGTCAGAATGCCAACCTCTGCGCAAGTCTTTCCAAACTCCTTCTTGAAGAACTTCTGGCCAAGGAGAAACTGACGAACAAATGCCTCTCCGCTCGGAATGTTGCCATCCTATACATCGGAAAATATCAACAAACTGTACGGTAAGTTATCGAGTCAATGAATAAACAGGGAACATGTTAGTGATTGAACAAGTAAAGAAGATGTTAGAAGGAGAGAGCAACTCAGCGAATAAATGCATGTGCAATTAAATAACAATTTAATGATTGAGTGAATAAATGAGAAAATGAGAGAGTGAATAAATGAGAAAATGAGAGAGTGAATAAATGAGAAAATGAGAGAGCGAACAAATGAGAAAATGACCGAATTAATAAACGAGAAAAAGAGAGAGGGAATAAATGAGAAAAAGAGAGTGAATAAATGACAGGCTGTGAGTTCAACAAGATCGTGAAATCTGTTCGGTCATCTTTCAATATAACTCATTGCAGTTTGCCATTGCGATTGTCAATAAAAAAATGATACAACTATTTAAAAATTATTTTTTAACTAATGGAATTGAGTGATAACCGATGGTTCACTCATGAATCAGTGTTTTGACTCATGAATCAGTGTTTTGACTCATGAATCAGTGTTTTGACTCATGAATCAGTGTTTTGACACATGAATCGGTGTTTTTAAAATCTTTTTGAATCAGAGTGTCATTGACTGGGAAGGCCTCTAAGTGGGCTTCTAAGCGGCATTACATAAATTCTTGAAACGAATGAATGAATAAATGAGCGAGTTGAACCAAGCAACTTGAACTTGAACCACACGTGAAACAAACCATTTCAACCCACGTTCCCCCAACCGGGATGAATCGATCGGCTGCCACTTGCTTTCTCATCTTCTCGTAAAGCTCCGGATATAATTCCTTCGTCCACTCAAACTGCTGGGCCTGCAATAAAAGAGTTTTCATTAACAAACGACAAGGCAAGGTGAGGTAGGAGAGTCTGAGGGAAAACAAGTCAGGGTCAGAGAAAATATGACATGATAATGCTAACAAATCTGGTAAAGTAAGGCAACATATGGCAAGTTAGGATGACGTAACTTGGGAAAGTACAGCAACATAAGAGAAAGCAGGGATAGGTAAAGACCAGATAAAGGCAAGGCAACGCAGATGGGCAGAGCAAAACAAGAGCAGAAAAGGTACCGCACAGTACGACAAAGCAACATACATGGTAAAATAAATATTTTAAGCTAAATAATTATAAACAAATAAATAAATATAGAAATCTAAGAGAGCATTGGTAAACAATGTTAAATTTGCTATGTTTATATCAAACAGCTTAAAGTTGATCATTACATTTTAAGAAGAGTATTAATCTTCTCTACATACAGGGCTTAAAGTGTGCCTGGACGGTCATGAACGGCGTCCATGCACTTGTTTTAAAATCTGAATGCCGTCCAGCCACTTATTTTCGAGCAGACTGGAAAGGTAAGGGGCGTCCAGGCACTTCTTTTGGAGAGGTACGGAGCGTCCAGACACTTATTTTTCCACACTTTAGGCACTATCTACATACTAAACAGTGATAATCTTTGATCATGGAAGAATGACTTATTTACCTGTGAACAAGCAAACTTGAAGTTTGGATATTTGTCCATGAGACGAAGTGTAGCAGAGAAGCTGCGAGCGCATTTCCTCTTCGTCTCAGCGTACGTCCACAGCCAAGCTACAGCAGCACAACATAACTAGGTATTACCACAAACACCCTCTCAAAAACAACCTATTCCATTAAATGTGCTACACAAATGAATAGCAATTCTATTATATTCTAATAAAGCACCTCTCAAAAACAACCTATTCCATTAAATGTGCTACACAAAAGAATAGCAATTCTATTATATTCTAATCAAGCACCTCTCACAGTGCAACCTAATCTTCCCAGTGCAAAGAACCCTTGAAAAAAAGCATGAAAAGAAAAAAGGAAAAGCTACTGTGCAAACATAGATTCCTGATTCTCATAGATTCCACCCAAGCGGCTTCCCTGGCTCTTCTACTTGTCTCTCAATGGTGATCCAAGTCCACCTGGATCACCACTGGACACTGACCTATGGACAACCCACCCTATGACAGCGCTCTAAAATTAACCCAATGCTTTAATGTAGTGCTTTAGAAATTTGGAGTTAACGATTATGACATTTCAAAGGGGATGCAATAGTAGTAGTGACTGGAGCATAATAAGAGAAACAATTAGTTTAAAGCAATGATGCTGAAGAACAATGACTGTCAACATCATTTTTTAGATTACATGTACAACCAGGCATTGTCTCTTATAAAATTGCCTCCAGATGAAGAAAATTAACAGTCAATTACGAACAAGGAAATATCAGACAGCATGGTACCAGTATCAATGTGACAGTTGCCGACAGCGTAGACTGTGTGCTGCGTCGAACCATTCTTCTGTGAAAAGAAATCCAGTGCCAGCTTGTGAGCTCTGTTGAAAACAGATCAACATATACTTGGTTGAATCTGTATCAGTGATAAGCATTAACGAAATATTTTATTATACTAAAACCTAATACATTATATTTTCTTTAAATGACAATTATGAACATCATAAATGCCTGTTCTGTCAACAACTGATAATAATAATCAAAACAATAACAGTTGCAATAATAATAATAATAATAATAAAAATAATAGTACTACTACTAATAACTAATAATACTATTACCACTACTAATAATAATTGAACTTAAATAAAAAAAGGCAATAACTAATATTTTAAAGTATATCAATGATTCATAGGTAGTAATCATGGCTACCTGCGGTATGATTCACGGTTGCCAATGACAACCGTGTTGACGATGTTATTGGCTGTAAACAATGCCTGGTAACTGCGATTGTTTTCCTCAAGAAGCTAAAACAGAAAGCACCTTACTTACTAGAGCAGAAAAGCAGCTAAAAGAATTCTCCCTAAAGGAATCAAATGATTGAGTCGAAGTCTGCCTTTCACTTCTGTTCTCGGGTTTGAATCAGTACTCTCAAAATATCAACAGAGAAGCGAGTTTATCTACTTAAGACCATAGCCAAAACTTCGTACTGTGATGGTCATATCCAGTCAACACCACTTTCAAAAGCGGCGGTGACATTCGCAAGCAGCTATTGATCCTGTGCTGAAATTACTTGTGAGGTGCTAATTTGGATCGAACCAATTTCAAGGAAGAAAATTCGAACATTCTTCATTATCGCTGATAGATGACTTCCCGTTAGATTACTTACGTATTATTTCATGTCGCATAAAATGGTGAAGACATTCATTTTAAAGAATGTGTCAAGTGTCACAGTGAGTAGGAAGGGAGAAGGTAAGTGTCAGAGTGAGTAGGAAGGAAGAAGGCAAGTGTCAGAGTGCCAGAGTTAGCAGGAAGGGAGAAGGCAAGTGTCAGTGTCAGAGTGAGTAGGAAGGAAGAAGGTAAGCAGATACAGAAGGAGTGGCAGAATAATAAACCCCCTAACAAAAGATCTTTAAACCCCAAGACCATTCTAAGTGTCATCACAAATGAGCTGTTCTGTAATCTTTGATAATTCAAAGAAATCTCGTTGAGCGCTCTGACCTTTGCAATGTCGATGAGAATCTCGAGGTCACGGATGAGTGCCTCAACATCACGGTCAATGATCGCCAGTTTACAGGTGGTCAGTCTGAAGTGCTTGTTTACATTTGGAGGGTTAATCTGTCCATTGTCTCCTCCACCAAACAGACCATTGCAGGCCATCTCCACATACAGCTTCTGCCTACACGTGTCAAACAGGAAAGGAAGGTATCTATATCCCAGATTGATTTAACAATACAGTATGGTAAGGTATGATAACAAATGAGAAAGAGCGGTTGATAAAAGGAAGTAAGGTATGGTGAGAAATGTATGGCCAAATCTAATCGGGAAACTTCTTTAATACTATAATTATAATGCACAAGAATTAAGGAATATCTATCACAAGAGATGAGACATAGATATCACAACAGATGAGATATAGATCTATGCCACAAGAGATAAGGCATAATATTTAAAAAAATAAGGCACATATATCACAAAACGAGGCATAGATATCACAAGGAAAGGCATATATGTATTATATAACTTCTAAATATATATATATATATAAAACTCTTCTCTTGTGCTATCAAAGTCAAAGATATCACAGAATAAGGCAAAGATATCACAAGAGATAAGACATTAAACAACAGTCTTCTCTTCTATGTAAAAATCTCATCCCAAGGTAGTGAGCTCAATCGGTCAGTAACCTCCAATAATTGCAGGCTGTCTGTTCTGTTAGTAGTTAAAATTTATGTTTCTGCAATCTGACTTCTTGTAAACTGCTTCAACTGCATAATTGTACACTGTAACTGGTTGCAGGGTGTCAACTGGATTGTTGAATAAACGAATTTTTAAAATTAATTATATTATTATTAATTAACTTCATCTGCTAGCCTACCTGAAATTTAATTACCTTACTACCCTGCCTCACCTTACCTTACTTAACATAACTTCTAAGCTTATTGCAACCATGCATCATAGTCTATCTTTCCATTTGCTGTCTCTCTCTGTCTGCTTGGATTATTCCCTTCTTACTTTGTCTCGTCCTTTGTCAGTTTCTTGGTCAGCGTGAAATCCGTCCGATTGCTTTCTGGCGACAATCCCTGAAAAATTCAAAAACAATGAAAGTTAATCAATCAAAGCAAAAAACAAAAATAAACAAGAAAAAGTGAGAATATTCACAAATAAATCAGTCATAGAATTGTAATTGTAATTGAGACAATTAATATAGCATCGTTAGTAGCAAGCCACTTCTAGGATGCATTACACGCTTTGTGAAACTTTGTGGCTAAATTCTAGAATGTCAGTCTTTGATGGTTAGTTTACTTTAACAATGACGTCGATCAGTTTCTATTTTGGCAACTTGGTATTACAGAAATTTCCATTAAGAAACAACAATTAGAGCAATTAGCTGAGGACTAACTTGCAGAGGAACTCCATCTTTCCAGACCAACGCCTCTGATTCCGAATCCCAGATAAGCTGAACTTCCTCTCCGATCCAATCCTCTGGGATCTCCAGTTCCAGCTTAAACCAGTGAGTGCTCCATCTGTAAAATAAAACATGATACACTGTAACGTCTGAAGAAAAATCTGAATTAACAAAAGAGCTTTATAGTCTGTCTGTCTGACCAATGCTTTTAATCGCTTGTCTGATCTCTGTTACTCCCTTTGGATGCTTCGCAGATTCCCACAAATTTTTGGCGGGCGGTTTGTCCACTTCAGTTCGCTGCTTGAAAACTTTCATCTTTCTTCTGAGTATTCATGCTGGAATTGCTTCTGAATAGTTATTACTACTGGACGCTAAAAAAATGCCAAGATACAAGACAATGCAATATTCCCCTACTCTATTTTTTTCTCTAAAATTTCTCTCTCTGATTGTCATCACAATTCTCCAACATATGTTCCTATCTTTCACTGCATTCCTATCTTTACTTCTCTGCCTCTATTTTTATTTATTCCATTCTCTACATATGGCCAAAATGTTAACCTTTGCTCTCATTGGCCGTGCACTGTGGAACCAGCCTACTCTTTTGATGCATTCTTCCTCATTAACTGGTGAGCCAAGTGCCTATTTTCATTGTCCCAAGACCATTTTCTCTCTCTAAAGTTGTCTCATGCACTGGGAGTGACTCTGATTGGCGTGAACTGCGAGAGGCGCTTTATAAATTTACAGATACAATACAATACAATACAATACAATAAAGGCATGGAACTCACAGTGGTCCAAATGATGTTCCAACTTGCGTCTGCTTGTAGTCACCTTTGATAGCTTCGGAGAATGAAATTCGTCCAGGCGCGGCAAAGTGCTGAATCACTTGAATTGCCGACTGCTTCGGGTAGAGCCTAACAAAAGCAGAACCATCTCAGATAATCAAAATAATAATCAGAATATCTGCCAAACGTGCATTCAAAAAAGGAAAGAAATCTGTATCAGCAATCAAGCGTGATTACAGGCTGCATTGTTATGATCGCAATCTTACTTTCCAACAAGATTGCAGTCTGTGAAGTAGATTGGAGAGATGAACTTTTCTGCTCTTTCCAGAGTTGTCCGTTTGTTCTTAAGCACATATCCTGGTACAGCCATCGTGAAAGCGCAGCACTGCTATTCTCATGCACTCTACAACAACAACAACAGCATTACATTATTCATATTTTGATCATTCTTATGATATAACGGCAGCAATTTATACTCTGCCATGCAAAGTTTTAACAGACTTACTGAATCCAGAGCATGTCTGAATATGCCAATCAAAGTGACTCTACTTATACAGCACATTTTCCAGTGTCAAACAAAACGAAACAACATTCACATGAAAACACACCCCATACTTCTGATTCACAAGTCAGATTAGGTGGCGATTCTGGCTGTCAGAGACATTGAAAGTCATAATTATTAACTGATATAATTAAGGCAAGTTGCAAATCATAACAACTGTTCTAACCGTTCGAGCTCAACCACCACCGTAACTACCTCATCCCTAACTAATGACCAATGGTGATTTAAGTGACAAAGTTATCAAAATTAATTTCTCCATTCCTCTAATTATTTACATTGAACAATTTAATTCACACGGAATATTTACTTTAAACTGTTTAATTCCTTTTCTACACAACAGCTCGTACCAATTACTACACCCAGGACGAGTTAGTTGACCTGTCAGATCAGATTACCTAATCGTCGGCTGAAAACCAGACTTTGGCAGAACTTTCTGGACGTGATATATGCACGCGATCGAGGTCCAACAAGTATTAATCTTAATCTCTTTTGGAGTTTGGCCAAACACCTGAACTTTTCTTATCTAATCTATAAATGCTTTGTAGTATTTATTTATCTACTGCATCGTTTTCGAAATCAACGCTGCAGCAGCTGATAGCAACCAGAGAACCAGCTTATTCCAAAGAAATAAATACGCTAGAGTAAATAAATAAGGAAGTAAATATCGCAACATTTCTTGAGCCGCACCACGAGCTTGATCTTGAGTTGATCGAAACAGGCACGTTGGATCACAATAGATTTTATCTGTTTTATTTACACAGAGAAAACTAAAATGAGAGAGCCTCTACAGTTTGTCAGTAAAGTCGGACAATTTTATTGCTTTGATTATAATACTAAATGCATGTATGAACTACACTGTTCGTAGTACAGGCCTAATGCTAGTAGATAAATTGTGCAACCTGCATTATAACCTCACACAATACGATGTCAGTTTCGATAGCCATGTACTGTCGTCGATTAGTTTGTCATGCACGTCTCGTAGCAAGAACTCATGCGTGGCCGCAGCGCAGCGCATTGATATGACTATTTATAGCAACAGAACTACTTTGGCGGCGTGGCGTTGGCCTAGCAGAATACTCTGCTGCTGCACTTCAGACACAGATTGGCTGCTGAGACAAGAGCATCCACGTAACGCACGTTTTAACCTGAGGAGAGGAGAGGGCTACGGCCCCGGGAGCTTTGGTCACGCCGTAATGTACGCTCATTTGCTCGGAGTTTGAAGACAAGGTCAGTAAATTAATCCGCGCAGATGTCGATTTGAAATTGGGGGAGAGGGACCGGTGTGGGTAGCTTGTCGTGCCGTTCACACCCCAAAAACTTCCCCTTCCCGTCGTCTTCATGTGGGGTTGTGAACGCTCAATTTTATGTTCAGTTATCTTTTGAGTGCAAATAATTGAGTTGATTTTGTCGGCCATGTCATATTGCATGCGTCACCTGCCTGCTGTGGCTTCATCATCATCAGGCCATAACGAACTCGTGTTATTATGGATATTATGGAGTTATTAAATTTTCAGGTAGGCATATAGTTATAAGATAATAAGGTAACACTCGAGGTAAGATTAGATAAGGAAAGGTGTGGCGCTGTAAGGAAACCGTTTCTTTAGTAATTTCAAAGTTTAATTAGAGAATAATATTATTAGACGATTTTGACCTAATTAAGCTGATGATGGCAAAATCTGATCGAGTTGGCCAACGATCCAACGTATAATTTTTACATGGTCTTTTCGAATCTGATATACATGGAGTTTAAATCAGTTTGATGTGGTGTTATATAAAATGAGGAAAAAACTTGGCTGAATTGACCTATTTCGAATCTATAACCTCATCAGAACTCAGTTTTCATTTGTAGTTTAATATTATGATCTACAATTAATCAATCTGGCGGTTATGGCCAACTAACAAGTCGTGTCAACTTAAGTCCATCCTAGTTTGGTCTTCCCCGATCTAATCCACCCTGATCAAGATTTAATCTGCTCCGATCAAGTCTCATCTGTGTTCGTACAATATTATACCTGACCATAATATGGAATATTTAATATGAATGTAAACAGGCATGGAGATAGACAGACAGGAGAGAGACAGACAGGAAAGAGAAAGACAGAGGCAAGGCAGAGAGAGAGACAGACAGACAGACAGACAGACAGAGAGCATCTGGAATCTGTAGGAAGTGAATTGGCGGAGGAATTGAAGCCGTTCAGACAATGTTTATGTTTCTGAAGTATGACTCATCAACGGTGGAAGGGATGGGAGAGGCGGAGGAGATGGAGGAGGAGGAGGGGAGGGGGATGAATGAGAGGAGGCGAAGGAGGAGATGGAGTGGAGGAGAGGGAAGGAGGAGGAGGAGGAGAATATCGAGTTTGAAAACAAGAAGGGGAGAAGCTGCAACAGGCCTCCTTTAGAAATCCCCTCACCCATTGAAAGATGGATGGATGGAAGGATGGATGGATGGATGGATGGACGAACGGACGAACGGACGGACATATGAGATGGATCGATGGATGGATCGATGGATCGATCAACAGTCATTGATGGATCCGGATAGAGGTATGGAGAGCGTGGAGTGTGGGCGTAAGAATTACATTGCTCAAGTTTAAAAGCATTTATCGTTGCGCACTCAGCGATGGATCCATTCCAGAACCGTCTCAGCTGGAAATTATGGAGTATACCTTTCCACTATACCACTGGAGTGATCCAGAGCTGGAGAAGGAGGCTCTGTTATATCGGTGATATCAGACGGAAATTTGGGTAAATTTAGAAAGCCAGCCGGGTCATGTTACTATAAATACTGTAATCAAGTTAGTAAAGGCATTTATAGATGTGGCAAGCAGGAGTTTGAGTTGGTACGTACATGTATACGATGTGGATGAGTGATGGGTTCCCATCGGTTCCAGGCGGACTCTGGAACCAGATAAGACGCTGCTGGAGGTGGAAAAGAGGGAGATAGGGAGGAAGATGATTACGAAGACGAAGATGAAAGGAAGAGGAATATGATATCTAGGAAGAGAGGAAGACAAGGAGGAGGAAGAGGAGGCGGAGAGGAGGAGGATGGGGTCATGGGGAGAAGAAGCGCAACAGAGATCATTTGTTCTTACCCATCGCAATCAAATGGATGGCGTCATGAACTGATGATGATGATGCTGCTGCTGATGATGATGATAGGCAATAAAGTGGAGAAAGGAAAGGACGAGAAGGAGGAGGAGGAGGATAATGCGAATAGAGTTGTAGTGAGTGCAGTGTTTATAGGTCATTGTATTGTATATTGTATTGTATATGAGCATTTTTAAAGCGCCTCTTACAGACTAGCTATTCAGAGGCGCTCTCAGCGTGGCAGCCCCGAGGAAATAAAAAAGACTTCAAGTAACGAAGAGCTGAAGATGAAACCCCCAATAAGATCTTACTACGGATAGTGGGAGGGAGGTCATTCCACATAGAAGGGCCTACAATGGCAAAGGCACGGTGTTGAGCCATGGCAGTTCTTGCCCTTGGAACCAAGGTCATAGGCTGTGGAGCCTGCAGTCTGAAAGGCCTGGAGCTTGTCTGGCTGCTGCATAGAGGCCTGTGCTGCGCTGGTGCATGGCTGGTTCGTTCTTTGGATGGAGGAGATACATGTAGAAGAGAGCGAAGGAAGGGAGAGGGAAGAGGAGAGGCGTGTGCTAACCAATGCACCACACCCAAGCATTGCCACAATGACTATGCATCGTCTACAAGTCTCTCTCTCACGATCCGTCTACAGTTCACTCAGAGTTTCTGTTGCTGTCTGACTGTCTGTCTGTCTGTCTGTCTGTCTCTCTCTCTCTCTCTCTCTCTCTCTCTCTCTCTATATATATATATATATATATAAATGTATATATATATATATATCTATATATATATCTATATATATATCTCCGTCTCGTTCTATTAACACTGGTTAAGCTTACTCTCGCTGTCCTCTGTATTTCTTAAGCTTTATCAGGCACTGCATCAGTCTCTGTCTCTGTATCTCCTTCTCCGTTTCTCTAACTGCCTTCCGTCTCTCTCTCTCTCTCTTTGTGTGTCTGTGTGTCTGTATGTCTCTTTCTATCTCTTCTCTTTCTCCGTCTTTGTCTCTCTGTCTCTGCCTCTCTGTGTCTGTCTGCCTGCCTGCCTGCCTGCCTGACAGTCTTTCTGTATGTCTGTGTCTCTCTCTATCTCTCTCTGTCTCTCTGTCTCTCTCTGTATCTGTCTCTCTCTCTGCCTCTATTTCTCTGACTCCACCTGTCTTTTTGTCTGCCTCTGTCTTGTCCTGTTTGAGTGCATCTCCGTCTCACTGCGCCTATCTCTCTCACGGCTTCTCCCATGGCCCGAGTTCTCTCCGCCAGCCTCCTTCCCTCCCTTCCCTCCCTCCCTTCCCACCTCCGCCCTCCACCTTCCACCCTCCTTTCGTAGCTGATAGTAAACTTTTTATAGAATCATTGCGTTCCCACCACCGTCTGCGATCGTTCTGTTTGTAGCCATGTGGCACGACGCACCTTTATCAGATGTGGCTCAAGAACCATCGATGGCTATAGCCATTGACCACCAGCCATCGTATGCTGGCTGCTGCCTTTCCAAACACATTTCCTGAAAATTGTTTGGTTCAATTGAGTCAATTATCTCCGCCATTATCCACTTTCCACCCAACAGGATATTACTCTGCATAAAACTCATAGTCACTCTACTGATATGTATGTGTCTGTATGTCTGTCTGTGTATGTATACCTGTATATCTGTATGTCTGTCTTTGTCTGTATGTCTGTCTGTCTGTCTGTATCTGTCAGTCTGTCTATCCGTTTATCTGCTATCGCTTATACATTTACCTTTGGTGCTTGTCTTGGTGCATGCATGCGTGTCTAACATCGGTCCGTCTGCCCGTCTGTCTGTCTGCATGTATGTGTCAATATGCATCTGTCTGTCTAGCTTTCCCTCTTTCTACCAATCTATGTTGCAGTCTGTCTGTCCGTCTGTCTGCCTGTCTGTCCGTTCGTCTGTCTGCCTATCTGTCTGTCTGTCATTCTGTCCGCCCGTCTGTCTGTTCGTCCGTCTGAATGCCAGTGTCAATCTACTTCTGCATGTCTGTATTGCAGCCTGTCTCTTTGTCTGTTCGTCTGTATGTATGTATATCTGTCCGTCTACCTCTGTATCTTAAACCGGTTTTACTTAACTGATGAGTAATGACGTTTAATCCGATAAGTTTGTCCTCACTTGGCATGACCTCTCGATAACCTCTGTCTGACTTTAAATTTATTGTTTTTCTTCCTTTCCAGCCACCAATAAAAAAAGAATTTCGTGCCGAAGTGAAACTCCGATTGTTTGCCAGTGTCGCCCGTCAAATGGAAACCTCAAGGTCAAATACCTGTACAAAGAGAACGAAGTCGACCTTGAACGGGGCGTCGACGACAATGGCAGCCAAGGGCAAACGAGCCAAGGTCACGTCGACCAAGTCCGGCAGCGGCGACCAGGCGGACGGCGACCCACGAGAGGTCATCACCCGCCTGGAGTCGGAGCTGGAGGTCGAACGAAGGTCGAACACCCAATTACGGCGTGAGAAAGCGCGTGAGGTGCAGCAGGTCCGCGAGGTGGAGCAGAACCGTTCCACGTCGTCACAGAAGGACCTGACGGCCCGACTACACCTCGAGAAGCAGAGGGACCTGGAGGGTCTGCGGGAGACCCTCCGGGCGAAGCACGAGGCCGAGATGGTGAAGGCGATCCGGCAGAAGGAAGCGGAGATTAAGAGACTCCAGCGGGACCTTCTGCGCAGTCAGGACGAACTGAAGGAGGAGGTCGCCAAGCGGGGCTTGTCTACTTCGGCACGAAACGCTTTCGAACTGGAGCGCGCCAAGATGCTCCAGGAGATTAAGGAACTGACGAGCGCCAAGAAGCAGCTCGAGGACGCTCTGCGCTCAGCTGCGGAGGCAGAGAAAGTCCGCAATCAAGAGGTTCGACAGACGAAAGAGACTTGTAAACTGGAGGTTGCCAAGGTCGAAAAGGAGGCCGCAATGGAAGTGCGCAAACTGGTAGGTCACCCACCCACCCCCTTATCGCCGCTCTTCTTCCGCTATGTCCAAGACGATGATTATCCCCTATACCTATTCTTAGATGATTATTGTGAATGAATGCAATAAGTGGACGAATTCCTGAATTAAGTTCATTAACAAACGAACGACAATAATTATTATAATTAATTATTATTTCTATAATGATGAGTGAAGATGAATTATTACGAGATGGCTGTAATAATGGTGTTGGTGGTGCACGATGGTGTTGGTGATGGTGGTGCTAGTGGTGCACGATGGTGTTGTTGGTGGTGATAGTGTTGGTGGTGGTGGTGATGGTGGCGGTGATGACGTTTATGATGATGGTGATAACATAGCAGAACATTGCATTTATTTCGCAACCAACTCAGTATACAAGTCGTAATGATGATGACGACGATGACGACGACGATGATGATGACGACAATGATTATGATTAGGCCCCTGTTCAACGTCGGTGGTAGTGGTGAATGGTGATGGTGGTGATTACAGCCATTACGATCTTTCCACCGTCGTGTATTACAGATGGCATACAAATTCACCTATCCACAGACCAGAGGGTGAATTGGTAGACTGTGCTGCCTGGAAGCCTGGAGTGCCGTGGTCCGGCGAGGGGAAAGGAGGGTAGAACGAGACAAACAGCGCTCAGTCCTATGCGCTGGTTCTCTGGCTTTGACTGCTTGACTGCGCCACAAGTTACACCCCCACCCCTCCCCCGCTCTCTGCCCCCAGCCTTTGTAGATCTTTTTAACAGAGGCGAAGAACTAACGATTTGAAATCTCAACCAATGAAACAAGCGGGTGATTCATGGTCTTGTGGTGTAAATCGTTGATGTAAATAATCCTTTGTTCTTTTTCCATCCTCCCTCCCATTCGCTCCTTTGTCCGTCACTAATATTTATATACACGTCTCTCCATTTCTTACTCTACGCATCCTGTCAGCTTTCAACTATATACTCTCAGTTCGTCTATCTATTCGTCACTATTCCTCTGGTTGTCTGTCTGTCTGTCTGCTTATATGTACATGTCTCTGTCTTTGTCTAAATCTTCCTGTATCTGTCTGACTCTCTTTCTCTCTTTCTCTTTATTTCTCTTTCTTTCTGTCTCTGTCTCTCTTCTCTCTCTGTCTGTCTGTCTGTCTGTCTGTCTGTCTGTCTCTCTCTCTCTCTCTCTCTCTCTCTCTCTCTCTCTCTCTCTCTCTCTCTCTCTCTTCCCGTTTTGTGTAGTAATCACGCTGCGTGTGTTTATCGCTGTTGTTCTTCAGCTGGAAGAGCTCAAGTCAAAGGACCACCTGTTGGCACAGATGGACCGCAACCAGTATCCGGATCGAAGCAACAGCCTGCGTCAGCATTTGGCCAATCAGTCAGTCGACGAACTGCTCAAGATTTCCAGTGAAATCGAAGCCGTCGAAACCAAGGCAACCGGGTCCAAGCAGGAACCGGTTGCCATGGTTACACCGCCGCCGGCTGCCGCTGTAACCGGACTGCAGAACATCAGCTGGGTAAGGAAGGGAGGATGCTCGTGAACCAGCTGATCATGTCTGGTCGCATCTGGTAGATCTGTGAAAGACCCTGTTCTCTTGGTCATGTTCTGATTCTCTCTCTCTCTCTCTCTCTCTCTCTCTCTCTCTCTCTCTCTCTCTCTCTCTGTCTGTCTGTCTGTCTGTCTGTCTATCTTTCTTTCTTTGTCTCTCTCTTCTACTGTCTCAGTCTGTCCGTATCTCTCGCTCTTTATGTGTGTTTATAATAATATTGTGTATGTATAGTTGCAGTGCTTAAAGTGTGGAAAAATAAGTGCCTGGACGCCCCTTACCTTTTCAGGCTATGCTGGCCAATAAGTGGCAGGACGGCTTTCAGGTTTTCAAACAAGTGCATGGACGCCGTCCATGACCCTCCTGCCACACTTTAAGCACTGTACATTTGTATATATAATATAGGATATATATGTATAAATTTATATAAATAAATATAAAAATATTCCCTGCCTTTATGCTCATTAGTATAATTTATATCAGCTTTTCGTCCATTATCTTTATCGTCCAGTCCGTGTCTTTCAGCAGTGACTCTTTTAAGCGCCAGCGCCCATTATATTATCAGTTCCAGATGGTGGCAAAGTTAACTGGATGCTGGGCTCTGCCACGTATACGAACCCTGGCATAATTATATTATAAGAGCTTCTGTGTACAACGGGCCTCTGCCTCTTCGCCACCACCAGCAGCAGCAGCAAAGAGGCTGGGAAGCACGGAGTTGCAGATGAGAGGGGGGGACTAGTCGTTGTTTTGACCTCGGCTGCTGTGGATGTAGTGTACAGACTGTGTTATGGAAACAAGATGCAGAGGCTGGAAAAGAAGGATGGAAATGAAACTATGCTATTACTACCTCCAGATCGGCTTAAAGTGCTCTCTTCTCTCTGTCTGTCTGTCTGTCTGTCTGTCTCTGTAGAGGTTTTGTCTCTCTCTGTAGAGAGAGAGACACACTGTGTCTGTATTTTTCTCTGTGTCTGTGTTTTTCTCTGTGTCTCTCTGTCTGTCTGTCTGTCTGTCTGTCAGTCTCACTTTCCTTTGTTTCTGTGTGGTGTCTGTAGAGGTTTTGTCTCTCTCTGTAGAGAGAGAGACAGACTGTGTCTGTGTTTTTCTCTGTGTCTGTGTTTTTCTCTGTGTCTCTCTGTCTGTCTGTCTGTCTGTCTGTCTCACTTTCCTTTGTTTCTGTGTGATGCGTAATTCTGTCTGTCTATCTCTACTTGTCGGTCTGTTTGTGTGTCTCTCTGTGTACCTCTGCTTATCTCTCTGATACTACTGCTGCCTTTGCCTCTCTTTCCGCAGTTATCTCAGTTTTTGCCTCTTTAGCGCACCCTGTTACCCTCCAAATCTCTCTCTCTCTCTCTCTCTCTCGGTTTCTGTCTCTGCCGCTGCATCCCACGCATCTCACTCGTGGGATGCTGACTGCTGCTTTTCACCGTCTGGCATCTGGCAACAGCAGCGTTGGCTGGCATCGTTCCAGCCGCATCAACTTCCCGCAGGGTTCCTCCATCCATCCTCCTCTCCACATCCAGATCCCACCCGAGGAACTGGCGCCAAGCGTACGCCTATATGCCGTGGGATACCTACATGCGTAGGCAGATCTGGTGGCCGAAGGAAGAAAGGAAGGAAATAAGAGAAGGGATGGATGGAGGAAGCGAGTGAGGAAGAAAATGCGGAAGGAAGGCGGGAAGAAAAGAAGGAAGAAAGGAGAGTGAAGAAGGAAGGAAGGATGGAAGAAAAGGTGTAAGAAAAGAAGAAGGAAAGAAGAAAAGGACGATATGAAGAAGCGAGGAAGGAAAAAGAAAGGTGGGATGGAAGAAAGACGAAGAAATTGAGGAAACAAAGGAAGGAGGAAAGGAGGAAAAATAAGGATGGAAATGCGTAAAACGCACAAATGAAGAAAACACGTGTATCAACGAACAAATGAGCAAATAAACGAATAAATGGATGGATGGATGGATGGATGGGTGGATGGATGGATGGATGGATGGATGGATGGATGGATGGATGGATGGAATATCTTGAAGGCGCCATTTGACCCATTGGACTCCGACTGAGTTGGAGTTTATGGCTTAGGCCATAAAAAAAACTGCGCTGCCGCTAGCAGCCCAGATGCAGCGCAGGCTGTGAGGCAAGAAGCAGACTGGCAGCTAGGGGTGGGAGGTAGAGCCTACATGGAGGCCTGGATGGATCAGATTATGCATCTTTTTCCGATTGCGATGAGTCAGATATAATGCAGGGAGAGACGGAGAAGCTGGAGGGGTAGAGGCAGAAGGGAGGGAAAATGTTCTTGCGGCTCGATAAACAAACCGATGTTGTACGCAACTAGTCTACTTGTATGTCAGCAAAATAAGAGTTACAGCTGTGGGAGGGGGCCTATGCGTAGAGGAGAAATAAATCTAGCGTAGATAAATTAATCGAATTTAGTTCGAGTCAATGATGCCAGCTTTCACACTTCCTCAATCGTACTCTAATGCCCAGTTTAGCCTACACACCACCGATGAGATGGGTATATATTTTAACGAGCAGCAATCTAAATAACCACCCCAGCGCTGCTATGGTCGTTCGGTTTTATTTGAATTTTGAATAGTTCTGCTAATTCAATGCGGCTGCTGGTGTGGGTGTCATTTAGGCGGGAAGACACAAAGATCGTTTGCTCTTTCCCCAAAAAGAAGTTAGCAATTTAGAAGCATCCCACGATCCCACTGTAAACCACTTGCACGCACGCACAGATGGACACACACACACACACACGCAGACGCACTCACAGATATATACACTCACGCACATACGTAGAACTACACACGTAACACACCTATTTATATTTTTGGGATCAATAAACAAGTTTTATCGATTGGTCGTTTGATTTCATTCTCCAAAGAATTCACTTTTAAATTTCGTGAATATAGGCTACTGTTAGCAAAGTATTGCATTTCAATCAGCCAACCATGGTCGCAGTGCAGTGTGTTCGTCATCGTAATAATGTAATCTACACATTGTGTCACATTTCCATGGTCGCAAAATACACAGAAAAGTCAGAGAATCAGTTAGTCACCTAAGAAACACAATTATTCGTATGAGTTTAACCCGGAAATTACCCTTCTCAAAAAATGCATCCATCAATGATTGTACTTAAAGAGACAGCTTAATCACGTGATGACGAATCTGAGCCCTCAAGTAGCCCAGCTTGCGTTGACTAAGCGACTGTACCACAGTGTACAGTCTGTCCAGACTTCTTTGGACGCCGTACTGTTTATTCGTGAGAACCACGATTACCTTCTTAATGTTTGATTACTTTGCGCCATCTATCGACTGGTTGTGTGATTAGATCGCTTTCTGCGCCGTAGGATAATAAGTGAGGACTTTTCCTTTACATTCGCCAGGTGGCGGACTTGTGCTGTAACTGTGTCATATAATAGTGAAGTAGTCTTTTGCCAACAATGCGAGCAATTAATTATTGTAGACCTACAGACTTGTTGCTGTCTAACAGCTGTTGCTGCGTCATATCAAGGATGATTACTGTCGCCCTCCTCATTTATCCAGGCTTGGGACTGGCACTGTAAGAGAACGAACAGTGGTGGATTTCAATTGTACAGACTACAACTCTCATCATACACGTAGTCATAAAGAGCATGAGGTTTGGCACCCTAGCAGCCTCCCCTCGGAGTCACGTTTGTTGGGCCTACATGACATTGACACCCATAGTGGTTCCACCGGTTCACCAGCTGGCACCAGTGATGCAGAGCATACCTGCAACTGAGCCTAGCTGTATGGGAGTTAGTGAGTTAATGGCGGGCGATTGGTTAACTGTAGGAAGGTGATCTGCAACAAGGAGAGGGGGAGGCTGCGGGGAGTTGTGGGTGGGGACCGAGCTTAACCTGAAACAGTGACTATATATTATTACAAGGATTAAGTCATTTTGAACTTTGGAAGGAGGGAAATGTGAAAAACAGTAGGCTAACTGTTGGCATTGCAAATGTGCCGTTGTTGTTTCTACACATTATTTCTATGCCGAAACAACATGGACTGTCGTAATTTAATATGTATGTATGAACGAGTTATTGAGAAATCAGTGGATCTAATAATAATTGTAATATCTGACAATGGTGGCAGTGATTTAATAGAGTAGATCGTGGCAAGTCTGTTGTGTTTTCTTTGCAGCAAAAGAAAGTCTATGAATTGGAGAAACAGATCAGATTGGCCAGCGGACTTAACCATGCGTTCATCGAAAAGAACAAGGAATTCACAACGATCAACAACAGCCTTGAAAGCAAAATTAAGAATCTTGCAGACGAAAACAAAGAACTTGTAAGCAGATCTTATGCCTGTAACAGCACGTAAGCTTAGAAGCTTTTATCTAGCGCCTCCATGCAAACTTGTAGAGTATGAAGCTCTGTTTGTAAATGATACGATTAAGAATGAATGAAACAAATAAATTAATTAATAATTTCATCGACGGATGAAGATTATGGTGATTATGAATGATAAATGATGATGACTCATTATTTGGCTGTAGCGGTGGAGGTGGTCAATGGTGATGGTTGTAACTATGATGATGATGACGATGACGATGATGGTGATGGTGATGATGGCGTCAACAATGATGATGATGATGATGATGGTGGTGGTGGTGATGATGATGATGATGATGATGATGATGATGATGATGATGATGATGATGATGATGATGATGATGATGATGATGATGGTTGCGATGATGAATGTGATGAATTGTTGCAATAGGCCAAAATAAAAGTCCTTAATTCTCACTGATTTCTCCTGCACTGAATGCTACATCTCACTAACACACTCAAGCATCATCTTCTTTTCAAGAGCCAGCTTCCAAGAAAGACTTTGGGGTGGTGCAATTTAATAATTCATGTTATAGAACTCGGAGCTGACATCAGCGAAGGTGGAGATGAAGAAAATGAATGATCTCTTCTCGGGAACTGGTCTCGAGACACTGACCAATCAACTGGAACGATTGAAGAAGCAGATCAAGGAACAGGAATTCGTGATCGCTCAACTGCGACGCGACTGTCAGGTACAATCATCCAACAGCCTACTTACTTACTTACTTAAGTCTTACATCCACCTTCAATTAATTCGATATTCACCGTGGTAATTTCGTTTGACACCTGTTTAAAACATCAATTTAATTTGCATCCAAATCATTGTATTGTATTGTATAAGACCATTTATAAAGCACTTCTCTCAGCAAAAGCCTTTCAGAAGCACTCCCTGTACGTGTGATCAACTCAATGGTAGAGGGAGGGTTTAAGGCGAGACAAAAAATTAGGAAAGGCTACCAGAGAGAAATTTGCATTTTGTATGTTATAAAAAAAACGTAAGAGATACAAAATTCAATTATTTCAGGACAAAGATCGTCGACTCAAGAAGATCGGCAAGCCTAAGAAGGTCAGGTTCCTAAAAATTGTTATCTCTATTATTCATACTTCTTAATTCATAATTGATAATTCATGACCTATATTCGAATTCCTGTTCTGCTTCAAGTGCACTAAGTTAATGACTAACATTTACAATTTTACATAATATAATGCAGCATCAATCAATCAATCAATCAATCAATCGTTCAAACAATCTGTCAATCAATCAATCAAGTTTTTTATTGCAGTCAACTGTAGCAGGCGGCAAAGCAGCAAAGCACGAATTAGACAATAGACAATATCACAACATCGATCACAGTGGGAGACAATAAAAATGGATCAGGATCCTGCTGAGTAGGGTCGCCCAAGTAGGCCTAGCAGTTTTCACATTCTATATAAAGACAGTATAATGTGATGCAATGTATAGCCTCAAGTTGCATTGGAATATGTTGCAACGTTATGTAACCTCAAGTACCATTATTTCTGTTCTTGTTCTTGTAGGCTGTTCGGTTCCTGCTGCCCGGTGAAACCGTTCCACGTGTGAGTAATTTTCTGATTTTCTTCTTCTTTTGTTCCTCTTTTTAAAACTGATTATTTCGTGGATTAAGCTGATCAAAGCTGGAATTAAGATTAACTATGACTGTGGTTTGGCTTAATCAAAAGCTAAATTTTATGGTAATAGGATTAATAATGTTGAAGCTATTGCAGAAAAGGGTGAAATGTAATGGAGTTGTTGTGAACCTGTGTTCTCAGTGGGATTTACTCAGAGTAAGTTATAAAAAATCAGGGATAGTGTTAAGTTTTTTAAATGAAAAACTATGGCAGGGGCCCCAAATTGAAGTGAAACTTAAGATATATATATATAATTATATACTCTTATATATATATATAATATATAATTATGTATATAATTATATATGTGTATATATATACATATATAATTATATATATTACTTTCTTAAACTTTCTTTAACTTGACCAATATATATACATGCATATTATATATATGTAGTTATTGGTTTCTCAACTGACCTATTTTCTTAACCTCTGAGGCTCTGACCTTTGCCTGGTGTTGACCCTGATTCCTTAGGCGCCTGGATTCGACATCGATGACGTCATCGCGGACGGTAGCCATGGTGACGATCGCTTCATGGACGACAACGCGGACTCGATGTCAATGGACAGTGACGCCACCTGTCAATCATCGCAACCGTCCGACAGCAACTTGACGGATGATGACAGGGAACTGATGGAACCAGTGAGTGAAGAGGAGGATGGAGCGTTTTTGCTGTGGTTATAGCAATGAATTCATAGTTATTGTTTTAAAAGACAGTTGGCTTGACATCTGTGAGAATGCTGGCTTATCATTAGTGTCTGCTGATTCCAGACATGGTCGCCGAGAGGGGGGCATGGTAAACGCCGGGGGTGCTTGGCGACTTTTAGGGCTAGAGAAGTTTATGATTTATGCTCCTTTTAAATATGATGCTGCAGAGAAAATTAATTAACTACAATCAGTTTAAACTTCAATTTAATAATAACTGAATAATTCATATTTTATTTGTTTATTTAATTTTCATAAAAAGAAATTGTATGTCGTACTTGTACTTTGATCACTTCAGTTTGTTTTGGAAAAAATTTGTTTCTCTTAAAGCCTTATAAGATAGTTTATGGGCACGTGACTGCTTCGCCTAGGGATCCTGATTTTCTCTTGTCAGTCCTGATATCAGGTATTACTTTAACTGCACAGACAACTTTACCATGCATTTATTTTTTCCTGCTAATTATGCTAATAACTTCGTTCTGCGTCGTCTGTATAAGAACAAACGTTCTATGTGAGGATTTAAATTTTGATTTATGTTCTTTAATTCAGCAATAATCATTTAATCATAGAAATATATTTGAAAATCAGCCATAAATGATGTGAAGAGAATTATAGCAATAATATTATTGCTGAACTTAAACTTTAACCCTAATTGAATCTTGTTACTGTAACATGTTGCATGATGTCAGTATGATTCGCAAAAAAACTAAAATACAATGCAATACAATACTTTATTGCCAGCCAGTTAATATAAAATGCATTCTGGATTAAAATGTCACTGTTAAGTGCAATAAAATCAATTTTAGAGTTTATGATTTATGCTCCTTTTAAATATGATGCTGCAGAGAAAATTAATTAACTACAATCAGTTTAAACTTCAATTTAATAATAACTGAATAATTCATATTTTATTTGTTTATTTAATTTTCATAAAAAGAAATTGTATGTCGTACTTGTACTTTGATCACTTCAGTTTGTTTTGGAAAAAATTTGTTTCTCTTAAAGCCTTATAAGATAGTTTATGGGCACGTGACTGCTTCGCCTAGGGCCTTGAAGCCGGAAGGTTCGAGGTTCGAATCCACCTCACGTCGTCGCGTAGGGACCTTGGGCAAGTCCTTCACTCGCAATTGCTCAGCGCTTCGGCGTGAAACTCCGATGCAGTGTCCGCTCTGCAGTCGGGAGCGCCTCTGAGTAGAGAGCTTGAAGGGGCGCTATAACAAGTGCGCATACATACATAATATTGACCAATGTCCTTAGTTTTGCTCAAGATTTCCATGCAAGGTCATCTGTGTCTCTCTGTTGCCTTGAAGGGTGTTCTGTTGGAGAGCGTGGAAAAAGATTACGAGCTGCTGATGAAGGAGCATCTTACTCTCGAGCAATCCTACGCATCACTCATCCACTCCTACTCCGTCCGAAATGATGGAGAACCACCACCAGAAGTAAGATCCACTGCTTGCTCGCTCGCTCACTGACTCACTGACTCTCTGACTCTCTTACTCTCTGACTCACTCACTGACTCCCTGACTGGCTGACTCAATCAATCAATCAATCAATTAATCAATCAATCAATCAGTCAATCAGTCAATCACTCTCTCCTTCACTCACCCACTCCTTCACTCACTCCACTCACCCGCTACTAACGTCTTTTTCTCTGAATGGCTTAGTTGTTCATGATTGTATAACCAGATTTGAACATGCAATAAAGGCAATCTAATCTAATAATAATCTAACCTCTTCTATAAAATGTTGTCTTTAAAGGCGACATATTTAAATCTTTGTCTACTTTATGTTCAACATGGTGATGCTAGCTATCCTGCTGAAGTTTCTCTCACCTATAATATCACCATTTCTTCATACGATCCTTTTATTAACATTAATTAATGTGATTGTCTATTTGATGAATTAATATAAGTGATTAATTATATCTGTACCATCAATGCTATAGAACTCAGTTTCAGATGATTCTGATGAATTTATGTTTATTCAAGTGTAATTTGTCGAATTGTTTTCGGAATGTTGGGTTTGCTATTGTCTTGAATAGCATTGTTTTCTCTGTCTTTAGGAATGGAAAATAGAACGAGAATCATTGAACCTGGCCATCTGGGCACTTGAACAAAAGGTGGGAAATCATTCTGATTATTTATTCTCTATATATGATTGATCAATATGTTGATCAAGATCGATATCGTAAATGTAATCATAATCTCCAAAGCGCTGCACAAAAGTCAAGCGTGGGGCACCAGCTTATTCACGAGCGTTGCGTTGCGACAAAAGGGCTGTCCGTACATAAGAGTAGTCCAAAGGTGGCCCGAGTCAATATCATCATCGTCGTCGTCGTCATCCTCCTCCTCCTCCTGCTCATCATCATCATCGTCATATTCTTTTTCTCCACTGTCCGTCATCGTCTTCATTATCGTCGTCGTCGTCATCATCATCATCGCCGTCGTCGTCGTGTGGCTAATGCTTATGCCTCAAAGAAAATAACAATCACGGCTCGCAAATTTAATAGTGAAATATAAAAATTAGTTAGGTATTACTAATTGGTAATGGAGAAGATCATGAAAAAGTGATAGAATTGATAATAACGGTAGTAGTGACAAGATGATAATGGTTATGATAACAATGCTTTATATTATTATCATTGCCATTATCAATTATGTTGAATGGCAACGTGAAGGTTTGTTAGTTAAAGAAACCATCTGAAGAGAGATCATCATTTCCTGTTGTTGTTGCTGTTAATATTGTTGTTGTTATTGTTGTTGTTATTGTTGTTGTTATTGTTGTTGTTATTGTTGTTGTTGTTGTTTATTGTTGTTGTTGTTGTTGTTGTCTGTAGGTGAGGAGATGTGAGGAGCATGAGGATCTGTTGAGAATCAAACTGGAACAGGTGACAGAGGAGAAGGAGGAACTGGAGTTCAAGGTCCTTGAACAGGAGCAGGGCTTCGACGGACCGGAAGTGGAGCAGGCGGATGTGGAAATGCTGGAATCGGAGCTGGTTCTGCTGCGGAACAAGCTCGACAGATACGAACGCGGATCCAGGGCATCGGAAAGAGACGTCGGTCTCCAGTGTGATGTATCCAGCCAGGTGGAAGAGGAGTGTACTGGCGAAGGTGTCAAGGTCATTGGGTCACTGGAGCTATCTGTGGAGAATCTTTCCAGGCTGGGACGGACCAGTGGAGGGGATGAGATGGAAAATGACAGCGGAAGTGAAATGGTCCAGTCCTTTTCCACGACTGCTTCGTCCGGATTTGATGAGTTGGCTTCGGAGGCAGATGAATCAATTGCGGTTGATGCTACGCCAGTGTTGATGCCGGTTGCGGAAGATGGAGGCAGAGATGGAAAAGATGATGGAGAGAAGATGAAGACAGCAGTCACCATCCAGGTCAGTTCCATGTCCATCAACAACAATTCAAGGTCACTTAAGCAATTTCATTATCAGAATAATATTACTGAACTTATAAATGCAACATATTCCCAACGAGCAGGTATACTACAGGTGTAGTTATGAAAATCGTTATTTTAAACGGTAACATTGGAACATTTCAGCGCTGACAAATGTGGTAGCATGATGACAATCGTCATTTTTATCATAATCACTCTCATCATCATTTTGCATTCGTAATCATAATCGTAAATTTGTTTAGCGCCAACTCAAGAGTTATTCATCTATCAGGGGCATGCTGACCAGATTGCACCAAACCATGAAAATCCTCGAATTGTTTTGAAGGACTTGAGTCTATTAAAACCGCCCTAAATGCGCCCATAATGTATTGAGTAACGTATATTATGCCTGTTGAGGTCACTAATTATAATCATAACTTTTGGCATTGTCCTGATACATGAGCGCCCGCACATAGGGGCAAGAGGGGCACTTACCGCCCCCCTCTGGAAATTGACACCTATTTTTCTAACTATACTACTTTCGTGTTGTAACGAATTTCTTTGCATTAAAGGAACCTACTTCCTAGCATCAACTTTTTATTTTTCCCCATTTTTCTTTGAACTAAGCAAACTATTGGTGTTAAAAATGCTGCACAAAATGAAATTGAGAAATTCGCATTGAGACACATCATTGAAAAAAGCCCATGTTCTTAATTTCCAGCTTTGGTGGATTTTTCAAGCTCTTGCTACTAAAAAAAAGCTAATTTTGACCATCATAAAATTTTTGCCCCTCCAGCAAATATTTCTGCGGGCGCAAATGTCCTTATCTCCTCATTATCATGTTATCATAATAATTATCGTCATCATCATCGTTCACAACATCACATCTATCTGTAGCATATCGTCATTTAAATTTTTCCCTGGATCCTGAGCGATCTTTGAAATTCTATTCAAGGACGATTCACAGAATCAGTCATCAGCAAAAACCGTCGTCACCTCCCCCACCGTGGATCTACCAATTGACGTGGAAGAGAAGACGGAAAGCGGAAGCGACCGTGCGCTCGAGATGGAAGCTACCATCAGATCTTTCCAGGCGATGGAATCGACATGGAAGACGACCGTCGAGAAGCTGGAACGCCAGCTGCACCAGAGTCTGATGCGAGAGCGAATCATTCGCGACCAGGTGGCGCTAGTGGAGGAGGAGAAGAACCGTCGGATCAGCGCTCTCCAAGGTCAGATCGACGTCCTTGAGGACAACGAGACGCGGCTGGCCGACACCATCCTGGCCCTCGAAGACATGGCGCTCGGAGTGGACGGACTGCCTGGAGCAGCGGAACCGGTTCCGACGGATGAGCTGGACATGGAAACGGAGAAGCTCGAAGCGAGTAGGAGGCAGCTGAAGGATCAGGTGGAGCAGTTGGTGGAAGCCGGAAGGATGCTAGGTCAGGTCAAGGTCAAGTACACGGACGAGGTCATGGTCGATGACGCGGCTCAGAGGCTGGCAGCTGGCATGGAGACGGAGGTCGTGGGTCTGGTGGAGGCGGTCGAGGCGGCACTCCGCAATTCCATCCGTCACCTGGAAAACGTCAACGACCAGATGGATGTGGAAGCAAGGAAGGAGAGGGAACTTGGACAGCGCATCCAGCACCTGGAAACAAACGAGGTGGATGAGGAGACAATGGAAAGAAGGAAGGAGTGCCCCCCTCCAAGTGCATCGGCCGAGGTGAGAAAGGCGGTTGTGGAGTGCGCGCAGATCATGTCAGCCTTCGCCGTCGAGGAACTCCAGTCTGACCTCAAGGAACTGCGAACGCTTCTGATCAAGCTCAAGGCCGTCATCGATACGGAGGAGATCGATGGAAAGGTCAAGGTCGACGAGAGGTCAAGGTCATCCGGGAATAAGGAAGTGAGGGAGAGGCTTCGACTGGACGTACATCCGATGGAAGAATGGATGACGATCACGCCACCTGGTGTCAAAGTGTTCGGTGAATTCTGTGATCGCGATCAGGATACGACGGATTACGAACTAAGGCAAAAGGTGACGATTCTCAGGATATCTAAATTCTTTGTCATATTTTATTCTCATTGGATAAGATCTTGACCCAATGTTTCATAGATTGTTTGTATGTGCACTTGTTATAGCGCCTCTTCAAGCTCTCTACTCAGAGGTGCTACCGACTGCAGGGCGGACACTGCATCGGAGTTTCACGCCGAAGCGCTGAGCAATTGCGAGTGAAGGACTTGCCCAAGGTCCTTTCGCGGCGTACTTTCGTAATTAAAATCTATTCAAATTTCACGTAAGTCTGATCTACTTATAAATTCATTCGAATTTGCATAATATCTGTTAGAATCATTTTCGGATCTAATCTTGTCGAGTACGTATAAATGTAGTTTAATATCGTCTTAATGTTTAGTCTAATAGACTTGCTCTTATCCGAAATTTACCAAACTCAATCTACTGCTCTGTCTATTTTGCATCTAAATCCCCATCCAATGTGAGAAATCAAAAAACTTGATTATTTTAACCATACAGCTGAAAATATATAGTTTACTCACTGGCGGGTACTTTATTAAATTTAAAGTCTTTGAGAAGTCTATTTAAGTTAATGTTTTTGAGAAGTCTATTTAAGTTAATGTTTTTGAGAAGTCTATTGAGATTAATGTCTTTGATAAGTCTATTTAAGTTAATGTCTTTGTTAAGTCTATTTAAGTTAATGCTTTTGAGAAGTCTATTGAAGTTAATGTCTTTGAGAAGCCAACTGAAGCTAATGTCTTTGATAAGTCTATTTAAGTTGATGCTTTTGAGAAGTCTATTGAGATTAGTGTTTTTGAGAAGTCCTTTGGTTTTGTTCGATGAAGGTCGATGAGTTGGAGAAGGAATGCGAGCGACTGCAGAGTTTGGTTCACGAGGAGGATCAGGTCATCCGTGACCTTCACTTCCAGAACCTCGAGCTGCGGGATTCGGAAAAGAACTTCCAGCAGTTGGTGGAAAGGCTGGAGACGGCCGAAGAACAGATGCACGGAAAGATGGAGGAGATGGCGGAAGAGATGGAACGCCTCCAGGGTCTCGTCAAGGTGCTAGAGGTCAAGGAGCGAATGGGAAGGTCACAGCTGATGAAGCATCAGGAAAACGAGCTGGAGTTGGAAGAGCAGCTGGAGCAGACGACGGAGGAGATGCAGAGCGGAAAGCGGAAGTCGGATCGGAGAATAGCGGAACTGGAGAACGAGAAGAAGGCGCTGTTCCGTCGGACGGAGGACCAGGTCGACCGGATCGCGGACCTCGAGGGTCTGACTGGATCGCTGAAGCTGAGGATACGCAACCTCGAGGCGTCGGACTCGGGTCTCCGAAGCGAGATACGGAAGCTGGAATCGGAGCTGTGCAGCGCCGCAGGAGCGCTGGCGGAACTGGAGCAGCACAGGGATATGCTGGCTCAGCAGGTGCAGGACCTGGAGAGGGAGAAGAGCAACCTGCTCTTTGAGATCGCTGACCTGACGATCGATGCGAACAAGCAGGGTCAGAAGATCAGCCTGCTGAATCAGGAGATTGGAAAGCTACGAGGGTCCATCATCAACAAGGATGAGGTGATCAGCTGTCTCCAGGCCAAGCTCGACGTCGCTGGGACGGTCCTGGAGGCGCTCAGTGCCAAGGTGACCGACTACGAGAACAACAGTCTTGTGCTTGAGGAGCGCATGGAAGCCAGTGTCAGAGAACGAGACCAACGAATCAGAGAACTAGAAGAAGAACTTGAACAGGTATACGGTACTTGCTGTCTATCTGTCCCTATGTCCCTGTCTTTGTGTGCATATCTGTGTGTGTTTGTCTCTATGTCTCCCTCTGTCTGTCTGTTTTAAATATATAACCTTTTACCTTAGTTAATACATATACGTTGTATCTTAATCTCAAACTCTTAAAAATAAAATGTCTATATATATATATATATATATTATATATATGAATTCATATGATTGACATGGGATACAATGTTTACACGTGTATAATGTATATATTTATAAATCATATTATAAGCTTATAGACCTATATATATAATGCAATGCCTAAACTGCATCTACAGTATGCATATGCGTATATGTACCGGATTTTATATATATTATATAATTAATAATGTATTATATATGTATATAATGTGATGCATTTGTATATATATAAATATATATATTATATATGTATATATATAACATGTACAATGTATTTGATCTCCTGGGTTCATTGAATTGCTGATGTGGGTCTGTGTTCGGTCGTTCGATCGCGTTTCGTTCCAGAGCAGACGACCGTTTTTCATTTGCATCTTTTTATCTTCAATCTCTCTCTCGCTTTTCGATCGGTCCACTCTGATCTCTGGTCTGATCTGTTCTCTGATCCATTGCAAACGATCTTTTGCTAATCAGAAATCAATTTCAGGTCATTTTGAATTGAAAACAATATAATCCAATAACAATTGTTCTGGCAGAATTTGTATAGCTCTATTCATGAACGCCCGCACATAGGGGCAGAAGGGTGGCATTTGTCCTTCCCTGGAAAATTGACTCCTATTTTTTAACTACTGATTTTTGGATTTTAATCAATTTCTTTGCACTAGAGCAATACTGATAAAATAACATACAAATTCAAACTGAGGAATTAACATTTAACTTAGCTATAAAAAACATATTCTTAATTTCCTGCTTTTGTGTTTTTCAGGCTCTTGCTAAAAAAATTCAGACGCAACCATTGTGTTTTTCCCCCGTCTGCAGAAAATACTGTGGGCGCCCATGACTTCGTTATTTTAATTAATTGCAGCAGATTATCGATGAAAATATATTCCTGAACATGCGCCTGTTGATTTGCCTAGTGATGCATTGAGCCTAAGGTCTTTAGAAGTCAGATCAGATTAGATCCAGTATGATCCAATCTAATCCATAGTCTAATCTGGTATAATCTAACAAATCCAATCTCATCCATATTGATTAGATTACATTCAATCAAATCATAATACTTAATCGGATTCGGATCATCGTAATACTTAATCGGATTAGATTCCAGATTTGATTTGGTCGTGTTGCATAAGAATTGGATTCGATGAGGTTAAATCGGATAGATTAGATTAGATTAGATTTAGCTGGGATTAGATTGGATTTATATAAGTAGTTTTTCAATTAAGTTATCTGGTTAGCTTGCTGTTGTTTAAGGACACTGCCATATCAAAGATGATTAGTGTCACCCTCCTCCTTTATCCAGACCTGGGACTGGCATTGCCAGAATAGAAACAGTGGCGGAGTTTTCAACCTGGATGGTCCATCCATTGAGAAACCTGGCATCCAATCAGCTGGATTGTTCACATGCAGCTGGTCTTATACCTGTACCATTCAGACTGGTATGGTTTACCTGGGGATGGTCCTGAGCCTGTGACACGAAACGGAGTATCCCACCTGAAAGCTATCCGGGGGGATGAATTAATCTATCCCCCGGATTGAATTAACCGGTCTATACTATCCGGAGGGATAAACAATTCTATCCCCTTTTTTGAAAAATGCGCATAATAGCAAAATTTATGCTGTAATCAAAATTTTAAGTGACTCTAATTGTTTTAAGTGTCCGAAGCAATGCTCAGATAAAGGCAACTCGAATTTATTTAATGACTCTCAGTGTTTTTAAGTGTTTTAAATGTTTTAAGTGCTCTAAAAATAGGGCAAAACAAATTATCTAGTAGGAATAAACATACCTGTTAGTGTCATTGTTGAAAACAAAGCAGATGAAAATCAATTTGCAAAGAAAAATACACACGGAAGCGGTTTTTTCGACTTTTTTTAATTTGGGGGGATACAATTAATACGGGGGATACTCTATTTCGTGACACCTGCCGTCTGGCCCAATGACCCATGAAATTTTATTCCCCCGCTTACACTTGTCCTGGTTGATCAGGCCCCCCGCCCCCGTCCCACCCCATCGGCAAACTCCCATGTAATGCTTATTTAAACAATACGGTTTGTGTTTATATCAGTGGTTGACTGTCTGCGTGTGTCTGTATGTAAGTGCGTCTATGCCTGTGACTGTCTGTGTATGTCTGCTCGACACTGTCTGTATCTCTGTGTCTGTATGTATCCGATGAATGGATTGGAGGAGGAGCTTTGCAGGGCATGTATCAAGTGGACTTTGTGGGAATTTTAAATGGATCAGCATATACACTGTGAGCCATAAAAAACCGTGCCACTTTATGTTTAGCTATATCTCTGTCATTTCTTTATCGATTTTTACACTTTTTGCATTATTTTAAACAGGAATCAATACTCTAAAGAGCAGAAATAAACATTATCGATTTCATCCTACATGCATGTTAAACTTGTCTTGCGAAACTGAAGACACTAAAAAAACACGTGAGAATCGATCAATGCTGCATTTTTACTACTTAAATGCAAACAATTTTTCAGTGCCTTTATTTGTTTAAAGTTTGTGTTCAAAAGGACTTCCTTTTTCACGTACACATTTTGCCAAGCGACGTCGCCACTGATCAATTGCAGTGTCAATAAGATGTTGCGCGTTCAACTGAACCGGTAGTTCTCAACTTTCGCAGAAAGTCATCTAATGTTTTTCTTTTCCAATTCTTGTTCGGAAACTCCTTAATTAGTCGTCTAGAAGAATAATTTTTGCATTCCCGCAGATTTTTAATTAAAATTTTATCATCAAAGCTCAACATTTTAAAATTTTAACTCAAATTTTCAACCATCAACTTTATTTACATTATGCTGCGAAACGGATATGACGTCATCGCGCAAGTAAATAAGTAAATCGTAGAGATTTAACTTTTCTTTCAAACGACACAAAAAGATATAAAATTGTTAAAATATCGACCGAGATATAGCTAAAAATAAATTGGCACGGTTTTTTATGGCTCACAGTGTATAGACAAACAGACAGACAGACAGACAGACAGACAGACAGACAGACAGACAGACAGACAGACAGACAGACAGACAGACAGACAGACAGACAGTCGTACACACAGACAGACACACATACACACAGACAGACATACACACAGACAGACACACACAGACAGACACACACACAGACAGATAGACAGAGACACAGACAGACAGATTAAAACCCAGATCGACGCACAGTGAAGAGTGTTGAGTTGGTTGATCCGCTGGTTCAGCTGCAAAACCTGCCAGTGTATGTTTTAATAGGCCAGCAGTCTCTTGGGACAAATGTTACAGTTAAGAGAAGTTTAACTTACTTCAATAATGTATTAGCATCATCATCGTCGTCGTCATCGTGGTCGTCGTCATCATCATCGATTCTACTGTTATTTCTTAAAATTGAAATATCATGGATCAGAATTTATATAATTAAAAGTGTTAATTAATATAATTATGTTTCAATGAAAAAATGTGTAGGCTTCTTCTAGCCAGTATAAAACATGACAACCAGACGAGTGGACATGCATCTGATGATGTTGGTTGTGTTGTCCTTTTTAGGATCGTGAGATCAAAGGTTGTCATCAGTCAACTCAGACGGAGGTCGTTCCGATCAGAGCAAAGATCATCATCGAAAAAGCCACCTCAGGTGGGAGATCAAGTCATTTTCGTAGGTTGTCTTTAGGGTTTCCACTCTCCTGCATGGGCGGAGACCTAGGGGGGACGGTCCCCCCCCAATAAAAGTGTTGGGGGGACGGCCCATGCATTTGTCCCCCCCAATGTTTGAGCGCCAAGCCTTTTTTGGCGACGGGAAAAAAAAATTTTGCGAGATTTTGGCCGGATGACTAAAAAAAAAAAAAAAAGGTCATCAACT
>OX457042.1:17648429-17655929 GCA_949752735.1 Lumbricus terrestris
AGTCAATAAGTACATCTAGCATGTGTAAGTTAGTAAGTAAGCAAGCATAACTGACAAATATCTCTGTGAATCTGTATGGTAACTATTCTTTTCAAAGGTTTCCAAGTCACCGTTTGGATTCATCGGTTGGGGAGCCAGCGCAGTAGCCTCAGAGCGGCCGCAACCAAAGACAGCAGCAGCAGCAGCTGCACTCCTTCCGTCTCAGATCCCAGTCAGCACCCGACTCTCCTCCTCCTCCTCCTTCTCCTCATCCAACGAAAAAGACCTGGCCCCCATCGCCAAGGGGGTTCACCAATTTCCAACGACCCCCAACAGAAGACCTGTATCCCTGCAACGCTGCTCCTCCGAGCTGAGTCAGAGCAGCTCGAGCAGTCTGACCGATGACGTAATGAACAGCCAATCGAGTCCAAGCCACGATCGACGACCAATCACGACGACGATGACGTCACATCTGCCTCGACCAATCAAAGAGGTCGCAGCGAACTACTACCTGCAGACCTCATCCACTCCTCCGTCAAGCAAGAAAGAAGCCGACCGACTATTCAGACAGTCCTTTGGTAATTCACAACTTCTCTTCTTACTTTATCATTATGTAAGCTTATAGCAGCCGACTGTTTCAGGGTATACGCCTTACAGGACCTGTGGACCTTGTGTAGCACCCAAGTTGGTTTCATCGGCTGAGGAACCAGCGCAGGAGTCTCAGTGTCGGCAGCTTTGTAAGGTGCCCATCACGTTCTACTGCTCAGCTTGCTAACGCCATCTGCCGAATAGAAGGTTGAGTGGTCGTTTGGTGGGTGAAGGGATGCGATTCCCATTCATGAGCTCGTCTTGCCAGGACGTCTATAGTATACCATTACCATAAACCCCTCTCTTACTTAACTATGAGATTTATTTAGCGTCTGTAGTGATTAATTATCGACTCGGGAGTGCTCTCGACTCGGTTCTAGGCTAATGAGAACAGTCTTGAGATTGGAGTCAATTATGATCTAGATGACTGCAAAGTGAAGTTGTGGACACGGCACTGCATGATAGAGGTCTACACCCGTGGGACAAGGGGCCCAGAAGCCTGCATATAGAAGAACCCAGAGAACCTTCACCATTGACGGTATAGGCCATCTTTCCTACTTGGTAGTTCCAAAGCTTTTACCACTGCACAGAAGTGCTTGTATACAACTGCACAAATTCATTTAGAATCGCACACTTTTGTGTAGAACTGCACGCTAAAAACCCTTCTCAATCCATTTAAACACGTTCGATTTCTGGCGTCTTTTCGATTGTTAGCTTGTTAAAGTTTTATTTCTTCGAATGATGTTTTGAAGTTTTCGTCAATTTCCCCAACTTCTAGGAGGGGTTTCTTTAGATATCTATATAGCGCCATTAGACGATCATCTACTCATGAGGACTCTCGACCCAGCTAAACCTCTCGTTTTGCTCTCTGCTCTCAGAAACCTCGAGGCCTTCCAGCGGCAGCAGACAGTCTGAAACGTCTCCATGTGCCAGTGGGTCGCCGTCGGAGTCAGTCGGAGACTCGACGCCGGGCCCCCTAGCGACGGCAGCCGAACCAACAACCTCCACAACAACACAGGGAGCGACGGTCTTCTAGCCGCCTCCCGCCGGGCTGTCACCATGGCAACATGCCGGATGACATCAGAAGACAGGTAATAATATTCATTCGTTCATTACCGAGAATTTATATAGCGCCTCTTCAGATATTTACTCAGAGGTAGGCTACTCTCTGCATGCACTGGCCTAAAATAATTACGGTGTTTTAGACACCGTAATTATTACCAACTGTTATAGTATTTATTCGTTTCAGATAACACTTAATCTGTGTCGTTTCAAAGCATAAGCATTATATAGTTGGTAGCTGTTGGATATGTATTGGTCTATGGGTCAAGACAATTACGGTATAATAGGCTAATACAAACATCATATTCGCTTAAGATTAGCATTGCGGTTTATCTTTGTGCTGTTTGGTAGGCCTATTAATGAAGAGTCATTTCAAAATTGACACTTTGCATTTGATGCCATCAGTTTTTACTTTCTATTTAGCACCATGAATTTTGGCACTATAAGTTTGACACTATTTTTTTCACTATGCAGTTTGCATGCTGCTTGTTGACACTTTGCATGAGGTGTGGTATGCTATATGCATAGTTTGCAAAGGTTAAATTCCTTATTTGTAACACATGCAATTTTTTAATAATTTAATTGAAATATTGATGAATTATTTATACATACATTTAATTGATATGCACAATTCTTTTGTTTGATTTTAGCCCGGATGAACGAAAACAAGAAAAAAGAAAGTTAAAGTCAATTTTTTCGAACTCGAAAGACAGCAATCGTCATTTATTTAACTAGCACCGTTTTTAACCTATAGAAGGACAAGAAGCAGAACAAGATGCTTACGGGATCCTTTGATCCACGTTTGATCATCAATGATCGAACGCAATGCATTCTGGTCAATTCTCGATCCGAAGTTGAGAAATCGACCGTAATTGATGATCTTTTTGGATCATCCTATTGATCATCGTTACGGATCATTCTATTGATCTTATTGATCATTGTGGATCATCCTATTGATGGTTTGATGATCCTTGTGAATCAGTTCACGACTTTTGACTGCAGCATTTCAATTAAATGTTGTGTTGCAGTCGATTTGAAATCGATGAAGTGCCCTTCTGCACTTCGAGTTAAGTGCCTTGCACTTTCAAATAAGTGCCTTATATTAAGTGCTGTCATATATGGACGCGGCACTTTTACCGATTACTACAACGCTAATGCCGGATCAATCAATGGTTGATCAACCAACGTTTCAGTCAATCAACGTTTCAATCATCCTCGGAAAAAACTTGGCAGATTGTTTAATCAAATAATTTAGAATTTAATCTTTTTTATTATAATGTAGTTGCTAATCAGTTCATCGTTGATTGTCTTTCTTGATTGCGTTCCACTGATAATGATACTGATACTGATACCCACAAAGGTAACTATGATAATGACGATGATGATAACGTTAATGATAGAAACGATGGTTATGAAAACGATGGTAACAATGACGATGATGATTGATAATGGTGGTGGTGGTGGTGGTGGTGGTGGTGGTGGTGGTGGTGGTGGTGGTGGTGGTGGTGGTGGTGGTGGTGGTGGTGGTGGTGACAATGATGACAAACACAAGAATGATGATGCAGAGAGACAGACAGACAGACAGATAGACAAACAGGCAGACAGAGTAACAGAGAGAGAGAGAGAGATTTCATCTGACTGATGGTTTCCTTTAGCAAAAAACGTCATTTGTATAGCGCCACCTTTTGACGTCGTCATAGAAACCGAACACTCTAAGGTCACCGTATACAACCAATTCCTCTTCCACCTCCCCCTCCTCATCCCAATCACCTCTTCCACAATTTCTTTCCATGTCGCAACAGGACGCAATCCTCTTCCACCGCCGCCGATCGGATTTCCATACGGACGAGGGAAGGACTCATAACTCCACTGCCAGCTCCTTCCCATCTCCTCCTCCTCCTTCTCCATGGAAGGACTCTTAATCCGGTCGCCAAGAGTCCCAAGGGATGGCGATGGATAGGGATCGCAGTGGAGCGATGGGTGTGACCGGTCATCCGGAACGCGGATTAGCCGACTGTGACGAGACGGAATCGAGACGACAGTTATGACTCCAGCGTATCCGATAATAGCCGGATTATGTGGCGCATGATTATGTTGACTCTGCTCGGATACTGAAACCACCATGCATGGATATAGCCTATATAGGGAGGGGCTGCGTACACACACACGCACACGCGCACACATGTATACTGTATATATATATATATACATGTATATGTATGGTGCAATGTATTTATATGCAAATATATATATATATATATATATATATATATATATATATATATATATGGGATGATGTATGCCCTGATGTATACTCCCGTATATACTATATGTCATTATGAACGAAGGAAAGATTAATCTGAATAATCTCTTATATTATAAGCAAACCACTACAGGTTGTCATGAGTAGGAAGTTCTTGTAGGTTTCTGTTTTTCGGCATGTGAATGTGATCTTGCAAACATCTTGGTGGTGGATGTTAGTGTTGTCGGCATACATGCATTGTATAGTGTATACACACAGGTCCTCGTGTTCAATAACAATGTTTATATATATAATGTATAATTGTATATATAATTATATTATATATTCGGAACGGACAATTCGTAGCGCACAGTTCGTGGCGGACAATTCGGAGCGGACAATTCGGAACGAATAATTCGAGTAGTCAATTTGGGACGGACAATTCGGAGTGGACAATTCGGAACGAACAATTCAAGTAGTCAATTTGGGACGGACAATTCGGAGCGGACAATTCGGAACGAACAATTCGGAGCGGACATTTCGTAGCAGACATTTCAGAGCGGACAATTCATAGCGTACAATTCGAGTAGTCAATTTGGGACGGACAATTCGGAGCGGACAATTCGGAACGAACAATTCGGAGCGGACATTTCGGAGCAGACATTTCAGAGCGGACAATTCATAGCGTACAATTCGAGTAGTCAATTCGGGGCGGACAATTCGGAGCGGACATTTCGGAGCGGACATTTCAGAGCGGACAATTCATGGCGTGCAATTCGAGCAGTCAATTTGGGGCGGACAATTCGGAGCGGACAATTCGAGCAGACAATTCGGAGCGGACAATTCGGAACGGACAATTCGGAACATACAATTCGGGGCGGACAATTCGGAGCAGACAATTCGGAGTGGACAATTCGAAAGGATCGATGAAAATGTTTGCTTAAATAGAAGTTTGATTGATAAAACTATCGTTGCTGAATTAGAAGTTGGATTGATAGAAGTAATTCTTGCTTCAATAGATCTATATATATAGGTTGGATTGATGAGACTTTTTTTAGACTTCCTCTTTGTCCCTACTTATAAGTTAAGGTTTGATCATACTGAATGAGATTACGTCAGATCTTAACATTTTGATTAGACCAGTGGTTCCCAGCCCTTTTTGACTTTAGGGCCAATTTTTCTAAGTTGGAGGACACGAGTGCCACTTTTTCTTAGTTGAAAAACAATGGGGGGGGGACAGGAGGCTATTAGTTGAAAGACATTAGAGGGAGGGCCACGAGACTGACATCTAATAAACTTTTTTTATTATTTTAATAAAAGAAATAATTATGTGTTCTATGATTCTATCCTGTCCAAATTGTCACTTTTTCATAATTATATATTTTTTTTAATTCTTTGAGATATGAGAGTCTTTTTCAGGCTTGACGCGCCACTTTTGGAACCACTGGATTAGGCTATCATTCAACTTAAATGGATTGGATAATAGGATTATTTGACCCAAGCTTTGTTAGATTAAATTGTGAACGATTTCCTGGAATTAGGAAATATTCGTCGCCTTAAATCCTAAGCCATCCTCTTCCGTGTCAATCACAGATGATTGACAGGAGCGTCACATACGACTTGGGGCGTGGCTTAATCGTCGTGGGCGTGGTCTTTGACGCTCGCCTAGAAGCGCATTTCTAGGAATGGCACTCAGGTATTCTTGATGTATGGTAATTAGGGAGGCTGGGACGCACAAGATGCGGGATTCTTCTAGAATCGATGCTGTCACGTGGACAGTGATGCTAGGAAACGCATCTTCAGAAAATCACAAGAAGAGCAGCATCTGAACAGGTATCAACCACGTACAGCAGCCGTTTTATATTCAGCAGCAGCAGCAGCTCAATATCGTAATCGTAATCTCGAAACTTCTACAGCGCCCACAAAAGCCAAGTCGCGGGAACCAGCTTATTCACAGGCGCTCAATCAAAACAAAATCGATAGGCAGCAGGTCAAGTCCGGAGAGTCAGGCAGGCAGATAGATGGACGGCTAAGGTGGGTGATGTTTAGAGTTGAAGTGGCGGGGGATGTGAGGAGAAGAGGAAGAATCAGGATAGGATTTTTGAAAGAGCAATGTTTTCAGTTTTGAGTGAAAGACCTGTGGGGAGATAGCGAGAGGTGGAGTTTTGGTGAGTTCGTATGATGGGTCGGAAGTTTGCCGAAGTGCTGGCGGAAGTTTGTTCCAGAGAGGTGGAACGGCAATGGCTATGGAACGGTTTGCGAATTTCAATAGGACTAGGCTGTAGCATAATTCAACATTTCTATAGTGTATAATGATAAACGAATTCTGTAAAGTAAGTTTCACATTACATCGTAATTATTACAGTCGCGTGCGATGACATGCCTGAATGCATTGAATGTTCTGTGATTAAATTCCGTTCAGTCTGCTAGCCTATGTCTAAACACCTACAAATGGAATTGGCTTCCGCTCTCTTTTCGAAGCTCAATTTCACTTCCTTCATTCAAAAAGCGGCTAAAAACTTACTACTTCTCCTTGGCTTTCAAGCATATGGATCTTTAATTGCATCTTCCTCTGGCGGCTGACTATCCGCGCCTCAGATTCACATTTCGGTGTGACATTGCGCGCGTTACAAATTTATTTAATAATAATAATAATAATAATAATAATAATAATAATAATAATAATAATAATAATAATAATAATAATAATAATAATAATAAATATCTGAAGCCTTGGATTTGAGTTGCGCCGTATGAACTACGATAGGACGTCCTATCACCCGCTACCTATAAGAGAGGAGACAATGGGTCAAATGCATCTCAAATTGCAACGATCGATAATTGTGCTTCTCGCGCAAATATATATTGTTTCGGCCGAATAATGCGAGTAAGTCAGCACTTACAGCGTAAGAAAAAGAAGTGCCTTGGCGCTCCTTAACTTTCCAGTACCGTATGTATTGGCGTCTCGAAATAAATTGGCAGGACCGCGTTCAGATTTGAAGCAATTGCATGGACGCCGTCCATGACCGTCCAGTCACACTTTAAGGCTTGCCTATAGGCTATATAGTTGCAGATTATATAGCCAGATTAGCCAGGGAGCGTAATGCTCAGATTTTAATTTCGCAAATATTGGCATAATTATATCCGACACCTATGGACGAAGAGTTTCACTCCTTTCAGTCTGCAGGTGGGCAGGCGATGTATGTTGCACCGCATCACTGTGTATAAACTATAATTATATATACCAACTGAATAATAATTATCGAACTGCATTGTATTGTATAACTTGTATTGTTTTGACTTGTATTGCTGTGTGTGACCCAAACAACGAATTACACAGACAGAGAAGACGGGAATAGAATGATCGCCAATCGATGAGTCGATGGAAAGTTGAAGGATGAAGCGGAATCGGAGTGGGAAGAAAATCAGATATGTAGAAAGTAAATGCGTGGAAAGAACAATTAAGAGCGACAAATTAAATTATGAAATGAAAGATAAAAATAAAAGGAAAATGGAAACTGATAAGGGAAGTAGGCACGTAGGAATGAAGGAGAAAAGGGAAGTAGGGAAGTAGAGGGATAGGGAAGTATAGGAAGTAGGAATGTAGGGAACAGGGAAGTAGGCAAGTA
>OX457042.1:17658429-17675929 GCA_949752735.1 Lumbricus terrestris
AGGAGGGGGAGGGGAATTGTTTCCACAAGGACCAACATCTGACTCGGCTCCACGCGTTGAATGCATGGGACAACAGAAGCATCGGGTGTCAGCAACGAAGAAAAGAGAACTTCCATCCATCGTTGTCTAAATAATATATGCGACTATTGATACTCGTACAATACAAATATATCGACTGCCCACATTAGCACCTATAGATAAGCCTTATATGTATGTGTAGATAATATAATATGTATATATAGATATCATGATACGTGCGTATATGCGGATGTTTATTGTGCATTGATACGACGTTTACAGAAGATAAATGTTTCATTCGACTATTGTTTGCACTCACGCTCACCTGAATGCGCACTTAATTAGACAGTCAGTCAGTCAGTCAGTCAGTCAGTCAGTCAGTCAGTAGTCATTTAGTGAATCGGTCCGTCCGCCCGTCAGTCAGTTAGTCAATCAGTCAATCAGTCAGTAATCAGTCAGTCAGTCAGTCAGTCAATCGGTCAGTCAGTCGGTCGGTCGGTCGGTCGGTCGGTCGGTCGGTCGGTCGGTCGGTCGGTCGGTCAGTAAGTCATACAGTCAATCAATTAAGCAGTCAATCTAGTAGTAGCAATTTGAGTCTGACGTGCCCTTTGGCGGAAAAATTTCTGATGACTTTTTTAGTCATTCACCAGAAATTATTTGGCCTATAATTGACGTATTTTTCACTGAACAACCCTTTCGTTCCATTCCGCTCTTCCATGCATGCTAAACCGGCTGCAGTTACCTTTTTATAATGATTTTCACTGCACAAGATTGCTTTTACAACTGCAGATCTCGTGTACAACTGCACGTTAAAAAAGACCTGGTATACAATAAATAACGCAGTTAAAAGTTCTCGTATACACCGTCTACAATATGTTGGCACATATAAATATAATTATGTAATATATAAATATAAGCTAGATCAGAGCCTTCTATTACTATAATAATAGTAATAGAAGGCTCTGAGCTAGATCACTGTGACACTACATGTATGTAGCATGTAGGTCTGCGTGTAGAAATGCTTCCCTTGGATCATGATTGTGCATTTGCGCTTGAGCAGAATGCTGTCAAGGCGTCAAACTTCATGCGAAACAGAGCGTATACGAGTGTCTCTCCCCTAATTGCTTTTCTACAGACAAAAGAAAGAAGAGAGACAAAGAAGCAGACTCACGGACAGTTAGACATATGGACAGAGCAGAGAGACGGACAAACAGACAGACAAACATACAGACAGACAGATGAATGTCTTTGTGAAAACGAGCAGAGCTGTGGAGATGAATCGACGGCGACAGTGGCCGAGGCAGAGGCAGAGGCAGCGGAGGAGACAGCCAGAGAGATAGTCAGACAGCCAGAGAGACAGCCAGACAGACAGCCAGAGAGACAGCCAGACAGACAGACAGAGAAACAGACAGACAGAGAGACCGAGACAGAGACAGTCATAGAGACAGAGAGACAGACAGACAGAGACAGACAGACAAACAGACAGGCAGAGAGACAGAGAGAGACAGAGAACCAGAGATACACAGAGACAGAGACATAGAGACATAGAGAGGCTTAAGATGCTACTGCGCATCATTCATACTCCTGTCGTACTCATCCTAAGTTGCAGAAGACGAGAAACGTTGTTTCCCATCGTCTACAAGAAGCGAAACAAGAGCAGAAAGAACAAGGACGAAGATGAGGAATCATAGGAAGTGGATGGATGGATAATCGGCATCATCCCATCTCCTCCAATTCCACCTCCACCTCCTCCTCCTCTTCCACCTCTTCCCATTCCTCCTCCTCCTCCTCCTCCTCCTCCTCCTCCTCCTCCTCCTCCTCCTCATCATCATCATCATAATCTTCTTAGCATCTTTCTCGATTGTCGTTTATTTAGCTCAAGTATCGTCGTCAATCACTTGACGCCAGTTGACGAAGGCGGCGCTGGATGGATGGATGGATGGATGGATGGATCGAAGGATTCAGTAGGGGAAGTAGGGAGGGAAGGAAGGAGGAGTAGATGGGCGTGCGTCGACGGGGAAGGGAAGGAGGGTAAAAGGCGAGAGGAGTGGGTGACGTGGGAAAGATCAAGATCAAGAGAGTGATGGAGGGAGAGAGGACAGACAGAGAGGGAGAGAGAGACAGAGAGATATGTAGAAACAGACAGAGAGAAAGAGAAGGAGAGAGATAGAGAGAGAGACAGAGAGAGAGATATGGAAAGACAGACAGAGAGGGAGAGAGATAGAGAGAGGGAGAGAGATAGAGAGAGACAGAGAGAGAGAGAGAGGGGGAGAGATAGAGAGAGACAGAGAGATAGAGAGAGACAGACAGAGAAAGAGAGACAGACAGACAGAGACAGAGAGAGATGGTGAAACAGACAGAGAAAGAGAGGTAGAGGCAGAGACAGAGAGCCAGAGAAACAGAGAGAGACAAACAGACAGAGACAAAGACAGAGACAGAGACAGAGACAGAGATGGAGAGGAAGGAAGGAAGGGAGGACATATAGGATAGATGAGAGGAAGGACGGAAGCAGAATGGATGAATGGATGACGGAACGAATGACCGAACATAGGATGGATGAACGGATTGGTGCATGGATGGATAGATGAACGGATGGAGGAATATGCACCGAAAGACGGAAGATTGTATTAATGTATGCATAAATTATATATGCGAGATGCGTGGATGAATTTTTTATCCATATATACATGTATATATATATATAAAATTATATTATATGATTGTTGATGATGGGCTGTTTGCAGGTCTGGGAGATGGATGGGGACAGAGGAGTCTGCCAGTACGACCGAACGAAAAGGAACTGGGAACGCAGATTCTACAGGTAGGTCGACTGCATGGATCGAGGAAGTCGGATGCAGCCATGGGTTAAAGCCGCCGTTGATACCAATTCTTCGTTTAAAAAGTGCAGCTTAAGATTGATACATGAGACTATGGTCATCTATTGACAGAATAATATCCGCAATGGCCAGATCATCGATGTTGTCAATGCAGATCGATAGACCAATCAACCGCCCGACTTATTGATTGACTAACTGACTGATTGATTGACTGACTCTATAATTATCTGGTCTGTTGTTTTCGCCACTGCAATTATCTGGTCTCTTTTAATGATCACTTAATGTTAATGAGTTACGTTTTTCTCTTGCAAATGCTTCTATAGTCATAAGGCATAAGCCTATAATAAACAGTCTTTGATTGATTGACTCAGTAACTCGTATATACATTATGCAAGTATACGTATAATAATAATTATAATTATAATACTTGTCTTGACTTACATGTGTTGTGACTTGAACAGACTTTGGATGGATTCATTTTCGTGTTGGCTTCAGATGGGAAGATCATGTACATCTCAGAGACGGCTTCAGTTCACCTCGGACTATCACAGGTATATAATTATGGGCGAGTCTTCTTGCCAATGTATATCTATAGGCGAGTCTTCTTGCCAAGGTATATCTATATAGGCGAGTCTTCTTGCCAAGGTATATCTATAGGCGAGTCTTCTTGCCAAGGTATATCTAGGCGAGTCTTCTTGCCAAGGTATATCTAGGCGAGTCTTCTTGCCAAGGTATATCTTGGCGAGTCTTCTTGCCAAGGTATATCTTGGCGAGTCTTCTTGCCAAGGTATATCTTGGCGAGTCTTCTTGCCAAGGTATATCTTGGCGAGTCTTCTTGCCAAGGTATATCTAGGCGAGTCTTCTTGCCAAGGTATATCTTGGCGAGTCTTCTTGCCAAGGTATATCTAGGCGAGTCTTCTTGCCAAGGTATATCTTGGCGAGTCTTCTTGCCAAGGTATATCTAGGCGAGTCTTCTTGCCAAGGTATATCTTGGCGAGTCTTCTTGCCAAGGTATATCTTGGCGAGTCTTCTTGCCAAGGTATATCTTGGCGAGTCTTCTTGCCAAGGTATATCTAGGCGAGTCTTCTTGCCAAGGTATATCTTGGCGAGTCTTCTTGCCATTCTCATTTTCAGTGTTACATTTTATCAACGCTGCACTGCAGTCTGCACTCTGCAGCACTTCACTTTCAACTTTCAATACGCCATTTTGTTTCAGTTGTTGATTTTTGTTCCTCGCGTCACTTCGTTAATGTATAGCCTATATAATTATGTATAGCCTACTGACATGCTTCTTTGACTTAGAAGATGGTTGATTGATTGACAGGTGGAGTTGACAGGTAACAGCATCTATGAGTACATCCATCCATCGGACCATGACGAAATGACGGCCTTACTTACCATACACCAACCATACCATCCGTATCTACTACAGGGAAGAGGTGACTGATTTCATGCAATCATGAGCTACATTATATAGCAGTGGTTCCCAACCCGTGACCCGCGGGCCAAAAGTGGCCCGCCATGCCTGGGAAAATGGCCCTTGTCTCTCAAGGAATTAACAAAATATATAAAAAGTTGACAATTTTAGGCAGGATATAACACATATTTTTTCTATTGCGAATTATTTTATTTTGACGTCTATAAATAGCCTAACATCAAACAAAAAAGGTTGGGAACAACTGAGATATGTAGTTTGTCAGTTATTTAGCTATTTGGTATCTAGGTGAACCGTGCCACCATACACGCAGGTAGCCTATATGAAGGCAATAAGCCGTATTGACATCTCGTTAATATGTCGTGTGCGCATGCGCAGTGGTTGACCCAATTCTGCTATAATAGACGTCTTACATTTTCTGAATCGAGCAGAACAGTAAACACACAACACTCTACAGTTTACGAAGTTTTTAGCCGTTTATTAAGTTTCACAAAAAAATTCGCAAGCTTAAGCCCCGCGTGTTGTTTGTTTGCGATTATGTTAAGCTCAGTACGTGAAGAAGTAGAACTACATGAAGCCGATCTAGAACAAAAATGTGTCGGCCCATTGCGCATGCGCACGCGACATATTAACGAGCTGGTATAATTAATAGCTCAATGTCACTTTCTGTCTCGTTTAACTTCGCCTGTCGTCTGCTATTTCTAGACATTGAGGTCGATCGTTGTTTCGTCATCCGTATGAAATGCGTCCTTGCGAAGAGGAACGCTGGACTCACTTCCGCCGGATATAAGGTCAACAACCACCATTGACCTTCCTCATTCACGCTCACAAAGATGTTCACTACATCACATATAACGTTAATTCAATTCATCTAAATTTTCTGCTAGATCATCACTAATTTTCATTCAAGCTGCAATTATATGAACTAATTTAAATCATTATTTTACATGCCATTTTATCATTAATTCGCATTAATTTAATTCATGGCGAACTCTCCCCTTTGCTTTGACCTGTCTTCTCGGATTCCAATTCCTCACTGGTAGAATATGAACTGGAATGCATTTCCATGCCAGTGAATCGTCCTTGGGTGTTTGTGTCCATAATTCTGCTTGTAGTGATCAGTAGTAAAGCAAGAGCCGATTCTAACACACTTTGCCCTCATTGACTCCATGAATTATCAGGCCAGTTTTTGATCACCTATTATACTGCATCGTGTAAGATCAGTTACCTGGATGTGGGCGGCAAAAAATCATAACTGTACAAGATCAATTGTTATCCAATCAACCCACGACACCTTAAATAATATCACCATAGATAATATTACCATAGATGATATTACCATAGATAATATCACCATAGATAATATCACCATAGATTATATCACCATAGATTATATCACCATAGATAATATCACCATAGATTATATCACCATAGATAATATCACCATAGATGACATCGCCATAGATAATATGCTCATTTAAAACGAATAAGTTCTAACCCTTATACGTTACGAAGCGCAACGCTATAGTCTTCTGATTTTAACTGAATCACTGGCTTTATATATATATATATATATATATTAGGGCGCCCGTTAAGCCAATGAGAAAATTTTAAATTCGTAATTTTCTACACGGTACCCTCTGAAGTTGTTACACCTGGTCTGTGAAATAACAGAGTGAAATTGCAGAATTTTATGTTAATATTTACTGGGAGCTCAACATGACTAAAGTTTATGCTATATCGCAATCTTTCGTACCTTTTCCAGTTTCGTTGTTTACAGCATTTTGTTTCACATTGCACATGTTACTTAGGCCTATTATGTTGTTATTATTCTATTTAGACTTATTAATGTGTTTAATATTACCACGGTACTGCTGCTCTCTCAGTCAATAGTTTATCCTTGGATTCTTTCAGCTAGTTCATGTATAAAATTGAGTCCTTGTCATTACAAAATCACAACAAACAGCTAAGGTTTTAATCTTAATTTAAAAATAACTGGACCCGCTACAAAACCACAAGAAGCACTAAGTTGTAAAGAACTTACATTTAAAGAGAACAGAAAAATGTAATATTCACAAAAGGTTACTGTTAGTAGGTTTTAGCTTATTATAGTCAATGTCCATACAGAACTCACAAACAGAGTAAAATTGCTATATCTATTAATTGTGCAATTAGCATTCTGAAATCTGCACCATCACTTTCATTTAGCTGCAACATGTTCCTTTTGTTAAAAAATATGCCATCCTTTTTTTATTTAGTGTGCACACTGTTCTGCGCAATTGGGGCAATGATGCAGTAACTGTTGTATTTAGTGTGTCAATGTTATAGTTGTCATACTAAAGCAGCTGCAGTATATCTATATCACTGATAGTGCTTTCAGTCTTTTGGATTTAAAATCTTAGATTGATTAGTTAATTACCAATAGAAAGTATGGCAGAAGTAGCTGCTTCACGACTTGTAACAGTCACACGTATAGTTCCGCTGACATTTGGTTGATTGATACGGTATCAGAAGAAATACATGTGGAAGCAAGCTTCCAACTTACAATCAGGTGTTGTCTGTCTTTTTCCATTGGCACAAGATTCTTGCTAAGACAGTCAGAGACAGTTCAAGGTCTGTTGTACATGAAGTTCTTCACATTTGGTCAATGGCCCGTATCCCAACAACACTTGATAGGAATGCCATTGAAAAGTTGGAGGACATGTTTTATAGATGGGAGAAACTGAATAAGAACATGCATCGCAGAACTGAGCTAATGAAAGTACTATGATCGGAGATTTGGAAAAACTTTTGACATGTCACATACAGATGCTATGTCAATGACCACCATTGCTGAAGACAGGTTTTTCTTGGATGACCAACACTGTCCACGCATAGGCTAAATGGGTGGTGTAGACACAGCTTTGGCTAGAACAGAGGGCAGAAAGTTAAAGAGATTGAAGTGTGAGCATTATCTCAGAAGTAAAGAAGATGACAGAAAGAGAGCGAATATCACAGTTCAGAAAGATGATGAATTGACTTCAGAAGAAGAATTGGCCACTATGGCTGCTAAAGTTGAGTCTTATCTAGAACCACACTGCTCACATAGAGCTACCAAACGAGGGTCGGTGCCTGTTGTAACAGCAGAATTAAGTGCTGCACTTCATCGAGCCAATGTCAGCAGCCGCACAGCAACACTTATTCTGGCTGAGACTGCATAGAACCTTGGACATGACATCTCTATTTTCAACGTCAATCCTGAATCCATCAGAACAGCAAGACTAAAGTTTCGTCAACATACCGCTCAGGCTGGAAAAGTCATTTTCGAACCGTCCGTACCTCTAGTTGTACATTGGGATGGCAAGATGTTACCAGATATTGCAGGCAATGAGCAGGTTGACGCAGTCTTGGTATCAAGTTTGCATGTGGAGCAGCCTCTTGACGTGACAAAGCTTCTGGATGGTAGGGGGAAGCAACTAGCAATGCTGCTGTTTCAATGATGCGAGAGTGGGGAATAGAAAATCTAGTCAGGGCCATGTGCCTAGACACCCCAGCTTCCAATATGGGCCGACAAAGTGGGGTTTGTGGTGTGAAGATTTCGAGCTAAACAAGAAATATGTTAACCCTTTAACGACTAGCATGTACTAATATTCATGGAAAACACATGTAGCTGGTTGTTAAAGGGTTAACAGTCTAGTCTGGCAGTGGTAAATGGCAGATTAGAGTGAGCTGTGTAGCTGATATATGACTTCAACACCTCCATTACAACAAGCGATGAACAGAAACAATTTCTCAAGTCACAGAGCCAAGTGCCCAAAAGCGAGAAAGTCACTACTTGTCGGTGATGATACAACAACAAAATACACTGGCAACTAGAGCCTAGTGACTTAGACCTTAAAAACGAAAATAAATGCTGCAATGTACTTTGTTGTGGCAGTATTGTTATTAGTATTCTGAATAGTTCAGTTTTGATTAGCATTTGACAGTGCTGTATTGATTTTGCATTGAAAATATTTGAATGATAAATAACTGTGAAATAAGTCAGAATAGCATGCTGTCGGATAATATTTCGCTAACTTCACATATGTTGAGCTCCCTCTAAACATGCATCCAAAATTCTTAAAAAATTACCTGGAACTTCTCTCATGATAGACAACAAAATGAGAGGGTACCACATAAGAAATTCAGAAAATATTTTTTAACGGGCACCCTAATATATATATATATATATATATATATATATATATATATATATATATATATATATATACTGCAGGTGATCCACTGCAGTGGTTACCTGAAGGTGAGGCCGTTCACCCTTGACCTGTCCCAGTTCGACGGTTGCTATCAGAACGTCGGCCTCGTTGCTGTCGGTCACTCGTTGCCTAGCAGCGCCATCACTGACGTCAAACTCCATAGCAACATGTTCATGTTCAGAGCCAGTCTTGACATGAAGCTCATCTTCCTTGACTCCAGGTGAGCTGACATTGGAACATTAGAACTAGGAAGAGGTTGTGGCATGGATATAACAACTATGCTATGCAATGTATGGTGGGTCTTTGCCATGGAAAGCAAACTGCAACATGGCGTTTCAAATACGACCAATGCATTGCGTGGTATTGTGTATGACTCTTACCACAACCACATAATTTACCACTCTCTCTTTTCCACGCACATCATATCACAGGATCATAAGCTATACCCAACATACAGAATGCTTTATCGTCATCATCATCATCATCGTCATCGTCGTCGTCATCACCACCACCACCACGATCACTATCATTACCACCACCAAGGCCACGAATACAACCACCAACACGACCACCATCACCATCATTTGCATGGCCTGTGCCAGTCAGAATTCTTTCATAATAATAGGGACCTAACTTTTTTATAATTGGGGCCTAAATTTGCCGAGCTACTCATCTTCGCATTGTTTTGTCGTCGTATGGTTGAACTTTGACCTTATAGTCTCATCTCGCGTTGTATTATAGAGTATCGGCGTTGACTGGCTTCGAACCTCAGGACCTGATCGAAAAGACAATCTACCAACACATCCATGCCTGCGACATTCTCCACATGAGATACGCACACCACACGCGTAAGTATAAGATCAGCGATCGATCAACAAGAACATCAACAACAACAACAACAACAACAACAACAACAACAACAACAACAACAACAACAACAACAACAACAGCAGCAGCAATAACAATAATACCAATAACAAGTCATATTGTACGCACCACAGATTCAGTGGATGGCACACAGTCGTTTCCGAACATTCATATAATTATAGCAGCTTTGCTCGTTTAGATAAGCACGCAATATAGCGTTACGATTAAATATGAGTTTTCGCCTCAAGAAATCATCGACTGAATTAGAGTTAAATTAGATGATATTGACGATTAGTTTATTGTGGGAAAGAACAGATCAGATAAGAAGGATTAAATTACGTGCAATGCGATTCAAACGCCCACTAACCAAGAATAATCAACCCTCAAGTGGTAGCCTACTGACACCATAGACACACTGAATCGATGGCGCCCTATCAGGGCGGATAAAGAAATTTTCGAATGGGGGCCAAAATTTTCGTTGATCTTTGCCAGAAAAATCTGATGACCTTTTTAGTCGTTTTTGTCGAAATGTCTGTTAAAGTATAGGGCCTACCAGTTTTCCCTGCCAAAATAACATGATGACCTTATTTTAGACATCAGTCATCAAACTGTGGCCTGAAACCAAATGGGGGCGTTGTCCCATGCACTTTTATAAATGGGGTGCCATGACCGTAGGGGCCATGGCCGGATTGCCCCCTGGATCCGCCTCATAGCCCCTATTAAAGAAGGCATAATTATATAATTGTCTATATGATTGTCTGTATGGTTGTTGTTCTGTAGTGCTGGCGAAGGGTCAGATGACGACGAAGTATTATCGGTTTCTGACGAAGAACGGAGGATGGGTTTGGATGCAGAGCCAGGCGACTATCGTACACAACTCCAGGTCATCCAGACCTCACTGCATCGTCAGCGTCAACCACGTCATCACGTGAGCATCACCACTTCCTCCTCCCCCTAACGACTCATTAGGCGCCACTTCTCATTGTGAGGATATTGCATCCAAAAAGTCGTAAAGTTCACAGCGCACCAGCCTTGCACTGCTCTAAGGACAACTCTTTTGACTCAACGCAGCGCTCGTGTATAAGCTGGTGCCCGCGTTTGGCTTTCGAGTAGCGCTTTAGAAGTTTGGATATCGCGATTATGATTCTGATTCTGATTGTGATTGTGATTGTGATTATGATTATGATTATAATTATGATTATGACTACGACTACGACTACGACTACGATTATGATTATGACTACACCAAATGAGAAGCGTTGATTTGTTCGAATGTGGTCTCCGGTCACGTGACCACTTTTGAATGTGATTGTAAACACCGAGCTTCTCAGATGCTGCTCGTAATCGTAAACTCGAAATTTCTAAAGCGGAACTCGAAAGCCAAGCGCGGGGCACCAGCTTATTCACGAGCGCTGAAATTCGAAAGGCAAGAGCATGGTTCCAGCTTATTCGCGAGCGATGCGCCTAACAGCCAAAGGGCAGTTGGAATGGAGTATGTGTCTGGTTGCCAGAGGGTTAAAGAAGGAAGCGCAGCTGCTATACATGTAATTATATAGGGGTCTTTTGGGTCGAGAAGGAAATAGTGTTGTTTAAGTTACAGCCGGGGGTGCTTGATAGTACAGTGGTTAGCGCGCTGGACTGTCGACCGAGAGGTCGGGGGTTCAATTCCCCGCCGGGGCAGAAATTTGTATTGAGATTTCTGTTCCACAAGCACCCCTTAGCCGACTCAGCTATGATGAGTACACTGACCTCACGGTCAGTGGATAATGAGACGGTGAGGGAGAGGATTGGCCACCGCCCTCATATGCCGCGGCCTTGAAAATGAAGTCGCTAACACTTCATCCCCATTGGCGAACCTCCGGGCTAGCTAGAAGGGATCTCATCATCATCTCAAGTTACAGCCACAACACTTTGTTAAAATATCTTTTTGCGGCATGTCTTCCTGCATCTGTTTCTCAATCTTTGTCTGTATGTATGTGTCTTTGTGGCTGTGTGTTGCCCAGTGAAATCGAGGCGAAAGGTCTCCAGTTGACCTCCGATCAGGTGACCTTGACCTCTGACCTCTCGACCTTCGGCTCATCGCTCTTCGCCGACAAGGCAAAATGCTCCAAGTCTCGTTCAAATCGCGCTGCGTCGTCCAGATCTCGTCGTCCATCTCCCTACCCGTCGATACTCACTTCCGCTTCCGCAAAGACGACTTCCGCCTTCAACAATAACAACAACAACAACAGCAACAACAACAACAGCCTCGCTTTCGACCTGCCTTCCTACTCCGCCTTCCCATGCTATGACGTCACGACTTCCGCTGAATCCTATCTCGGCGATAACCGCGAATTTCCCGACATTCCTTGCGTTTCCGGCGGCGACCAGTCACCCTACGGAAGTGGGTCACGACTGACACAGGCGCCGCCTGTCGCTCAACTCTGCTCATATCCGGTCGGCATACAGTCAGGATACTACGAGGCGGAAGTGACGAAGGCGCACGACTATCACGTGACCGGATATCCGGTTTCCAGCGGAAGTGGTGAACCGTTCTTCGAAGGTCACGACTTCCGGTCGATGCAGGTGACCTCTGGCCTGACCTCGACTACTGAGGTCGATGAGCAGGAGCTGATCAAGAGATGGCGCTACGATTCGACCCTTCCCAGAACGCACCTCACTTCCGGTTACTCCATCGAGACGGAGCACGTGACCAATGTGATACGGTCCAGTGTAGCATCAGACCCACATGGTGGTGCAAACTCTGGTGGTGATACAACTGGAGGTGGTGGCAGTGGTGGTGGTGGTGGTTGTGGTGGTGGTGGTGGTGGTGGTGGTGGTGGTTGTGGTGGTGGTGGTGGTGGTGGTGGTGGTGGTGGTAGTGGTGGTAGTGGTGGTGGTGGAATGCGATGTGGAAAGGGAGATGCAAATTGCATGGCAGGTGGCATTGATAGCATGGGAGTTGTTAGAGCAAGTGGTAGAGACGGCTTGGGAAGTGGTGGAGTAGGTGGTAGAAATGGTGAGGCTTGCCATATCCAGCCCGGTACCACGCGAAACACTGATGCGGAAGCGGATGCAGTAGACGTAGGCGCATGCGCAGAACGGAGTACGGAGTCACGTGACATCCGCCAATCGGTCATCACGCAGCGCCACATCACTTCCGTTGGCGCATGCGCAGTGGACGTTTCTATCGGAGGAGGCGGAGCTTACGGATGTGGTTACTATGGCAACCGATCGTGCGGTTACTACGACGGCGGCTATGTCGGCGAGTTCAGTCGGTCGGCGGAGGATCAAAGCTACGGCGGTTCTTTGATGTCTGCCGCTTCTACAGCGCCAGGATATACCAGCGTGATCGTCGGCAAGCAACAACTCAACTCCAGAATGTGACGGCCAACGCCGCATATAAGCAGTTCGAATTTCTTATGAACCAGGGTAAACTTTGAGTAAACTTTGAGTAAACTTTGAGTAAACTGTGAGTGAACTTCGAGTAAACTTTGAGTAAACTTCGAGTAAACTGTGAGTAAACTTTGAGTAAACTTTGAGTAAACTTTGAGTAAACTTTGAGTAAACTTCGAGTAAACTTGATTGCTGTGAACTTAGTGTAAAGAATTGTTTTAACCGCCTTTACTTGCATACAGGAATGAGAATTTTTAAAATAATAAATGAGGGTCAGACAAGGGCGGATACAGGAATTTTCGAAGGGGGGCCAAAATTTTTGGTCTTGTGAGACAGGAGACAAATGTTTTAGTCATCGACCAATTTTCCGGGAAAAAATACCATTTCATCCGCCGAAAAAACTGATGACCTTTTTTTTTTTTTAGTCATCGATCAATTTTTCGGGAAACATCCGCCGCTGAATCGACCGGGGGGGGGGCCAAGTCCCGTGTGATTTTGTAATGGGGGGCCTGATGTCCTGTTTTTCTCTCCTGCTACATTTATTTAATGGCTTGTTGAAACCAAATGGGGGGCCACGTCCCATGCAATTTTTAAATGGGGGCCATGGCCGGATTGGCCCACCCCTGGATCCGCCCCTGGGGTCAGAAGCTAATTTATGTGGAGCTGGTGTGTCGAATGAAAACCCAAGAAAACTCGGGGGCAATTCTCACCCTGCTTGCATATTGTCTACCGGAGAATCGAAGCTTCATTTTGTGAACAGTTTTACATTACGCGTCGTATTGGCTGTAGCTTTACGACCCATAACTGTGAACATTCCTTATTACCTCCTTTCCAATCACTCGTCGCATTTATTGCTTATTTATTTTAATTTAATTTATTTATTTCTTACATTCCAAGACCACAATAATCAGCGCATTTTACAGAGCAGTGCATCGGCAATTTACATTGTTGTAGTAAGCATAATTTATTTTACATAATTATGTTTACGCTAGAATATCGTCCTAGTCGCAGAATATAATCGCCAGTTATTTTTCGAACCTTTTAGGCCATCGCGCTGTTAGTCTTTGATTGAAGAAAGAAATTTCCTTTTAATTTATTTCTATGATTATTCAAATAAACTAAAGCAAAGAAGAATATTTTTGCTTCGCTTTGTACTTAATAGCATTTAAATATGTAAATAATAATAATAACAATAATAGGATAATAATAATGATAATGACAATAATAATATTGATTATATTGATAATAATATTAATATTAATAGTAACAGTGATTTTATTCTGTCTCCAGACAATTTTTTTATCACCTTAGGGATCATAATTATATAATTATCTACTTCTGGAAAATATAATAACAATAGCAATGAATAAATAGGGCCTAAATGATAACAAATAATGATGAATATCTAAAAAAGTGATAATAATAACAACAATAATAATAATGTACAATAAACAATGAAAATAAAACAAATTACAAGGTAAATTAGGTAAATTAAAAATATGATCGAGCAACACGCCGCAGTCAATCAACCAATCAACCAATCAACAACCATCCGGTTTAATCCAATCCTTTGTAAGTGTTCCCGTCTAAAGAATGCATCACCTAGCTCCAAGGGCGGATACAGAAATTTTCGAAGGGGGCCAAAATTTTGGGTGTTGCCGGCGAAAAAAATTTTTCTGACCGCTGAAAAAACTGATGACCTTTTTTTTTTTTTTTTTTTTTTTTAGTTGTCGGCCAATTTTTTGGGAAAAAAAACTTGTTGAAACCAAATGGGGGGCCACGTCCCATGCAATTTTTAAATGGGGGGGGCCATGGCCGGATTGCCCCCCCCTGGATCCGCCCTTGCCTAGCTCTCATAAAATTTATATGAGCCACTCAATAATAGCTTCGTCTTGACACCTTTTTAACGGTTCAACATTAGGCTATATAAGCTTATACACTTCACGCGTTGTTTTAGTGATGAATCTAGACATCTTAATTGTGTCTTTTTTAACGCATTTAAGAAAATAGTCACGCGCGGTTGCAACGCCAGCCACCTAGCGAATGAAACGTAACTCGCCGGTAATCGTACGCGGCAGAACGGTTCAGCCTGCGGTCGTGGGGTGGCACCACTGTACTGCAGATGGCGATGACACTGTCTATATCTAGGTAGCATGGTAGTAAAGAAAGCCGATTGGTTCAATGCTCTCGCCATGTACAGATTCGAGTCCCCCTTGCGGGGAAGGTGGTACAATCATTCGTTTTCGCGGTTTGCGTCATGGCAACATCCAGGGTCATCAGAATTTCCATGGTAATGGAGTCCAGTTCGACGTTTCCATGGTAACCACGTGACGCAGCAGTTCTCGATGTCCGCACGACTTTTGTAACCTGCACGCTGATTGTAGATGGTTCAGGTAATCCAAGATGCATTGGATGTTCACAGATCATAATATTTTATGTTTGATGATCATAAGCGAACGGAGCTATTGGTGATCATCTGATATGAAGGACCCTGAGACCAAAGACACAAAGCAGGATCCAAAGTTAAGTTTAAAAAAATTGAATTCTGCTCAGATAGAGGCAACTCATAAACTTGAGGCAAAGACAAAAACAAGGTTCGAATCCACCTCAAGTCGCCGCGTAGGGACCTTGGGCAAGTCCTTCACTCGCAATTGCTCAGCACTTCGGCGTGAAACTCCGCTGCCGTGTCCGCTCTGCAGTCGGGAGCGCCTCTGAGTAGAGAGCTTGAAGGGCGCTATAGCAGGTGCACATACAAACAATCAAACCAACAAACAAAGCACTTAAACAGAGAATACTTATCTAACTGAGCTAACGGATGGAGAACCTGATCTTACTAACGAAAAAGGAAATCGTCAATTAGCAGTTAGTCGTAAATCAAGGTCAGTGCTAAACAGATAATGATTTGTATACTCCACATGGAAGCTTTTCGTGATGAGTTGATCAGACTTCAATGCTTTTCTAATCTCGTTACTCATCATTTACTAGGCTAAGATGCCTCAGCCGGGTCGCGACTTCTGCGTGGTATAGCAGTCCTTGACATATATGAGCAAAGGAGTCAATAATATGATGAGCGAGCAACTTGTACAAGATCGATATACACAGTGGCTGGAGGTGGATTCGAACCTGCGATTCTCCGGTCACAAGGCACAGAAGTGACAGAACATGCCAACGGTCACCGCGTCCCATTGCTCAACAGAGGAAAACCGATTGAAGAAGTGACCGGTAAAAATGCGTCAAAAGCTATCTCATATTATAGAATGGCCACTGGTAAATATAGAGGTAACTGGTGACATGTGGCAGGAACCCATGCATAGCCGACAAAGATGCCACCGCTGAAAAGAGGTAACTGATAAAAGAGGTAGTCCATGCATGAATTAACGAAAACGTTCATTGTCCAGTTATATATTAACACGTTCAGAAAGGTGACTCACATACATGCAGCCAATCATAATGCAATGCCGACAATTTCTATGGCGCCATAACACGGCCATGCTGCTACAAAGACAAACACACATTCAGAGACAAGCAATTGACAGACTCTATTATAATAGTTATACTGACCAGTGATGACGACATGGCAAATGAAGATGCGGTTGCAGAGGCAGATGGTTGGGGCGGTGGAGGAGGAGGAGCGGAGGGAATGGCTGAGCATCGGATGCTGAGCAGGAATTCATTTGGTGCCGGTGTCTCTTCGCACCCATCCGATGCCACCACCGCCGCCGCCGCCGTCGTAACAGCCGACTTCCGTCTCCTCAGACCACTTCCGGTCGTCGTCGTCGTCGTCGTCCTTGGTTGACTCAGGTTCCGCTCTGGAAATGAAGTAAGTAAGCAGATGATCAGCTGCTCCATATGCCGAACAAATATTAATGCGCATGTGTGTGTGTGTGTGTGTGTGTGTGCTTGTGTGTGTAGGTGTGTGTGTGTGTGTGGGTGTGTGTGTGTGTGTGTGTGTGTGTGTGGGTGTGTGTGTGTGTGTGGGTGTGTGTGTGTGTGTGTGTAGGTGTGTGTGGGTGTGTGTGTGTGTTTGTGTGAGTGTGGGTGCACGTGTGTGCGTGGGTGTGTGTGAGTGTGGGTGCGTGGGTGACAGTGCGTGTGAGTGCGCGTGTGTGTTTCGTTGGCAGATGATCTCTCACCTCTGACTTTCTGTTCGAGCGACGAGATGAGAGTGACCGCTTGTTGGAGGACCCCGAGCTTCGTCTGAGGTTTCTCCGGATGTAGATGAAGGGTTACCATCCGACCAAGTTCCTTGAACGCCTGGTTTATGTCGCGGACACGAATCCTAGGCACACACACAGACACACACGCAGACACATTCAAACATATATAGACCAATATATTATAGTGACGCAGACTGACCCAACCGGGGGCCAACGCTCAAATACACCCACACATGCACGCATCCATATGTAAAAATATAGATCTATAGGCCTATAGCCTATGTATCGTAATCGTGATCTCCAAACTTCTAAAGCGCCACTCGAAAGCCAACCACGGGGCATCACCTTATTCACGAGCACTGCGGTAATTGAGTCAAAAGGGTGTCCGTAAGAGTATAGCCCAAAGGAGGTCCGGATCGGTGTGTGTGTGTGTGTGTGCGTGTGCGTGTGTGTGTGTTCGTGTTCAGGTGACGGCATAAGACTAAATTAGATTTGATTTTGGGTTATATGAGGTTAGTTGAGATTGATAAAAAAAATATTATACATTGGATTAGGCAATGTCCATCCAACCATAAT
>OX457042.1:17678429-17740929 GCA_949752735.1 Lumbricus terrestris
CCACGGAGGCCGAGGACCTCGCTTCCGGTTGATGTACTGATGAGAATGTCTGGTAGACTAGGCACCTTCGTCGCCGACAGTGGCTGATGAAAATGCAATCAGCGGCTCAATCAAACTGACCAATCAATTTCAATCAATGCCTGTCAATCAGCAGATCAACCATGTCAGTCGGTCGGTCGGTCAGTCAGTCAGTCAGAAAAATTCAATCAGAACAATATTTGATCTACCTGTATCAATCTGGTCAATTTAGCAAATGAGTGAGTAGTGTTGTGAGGGGATATAGGAGGAATTGGAGCGTTGCGAAAAAGCGAAAAAGAGAGCGGACAAATAAGGGAGTGAGTTAGTAGTCAGTGATGGTGGGTAGCAGTGATGGGAGAGTAAGTAAATAATTACTTAGTCAATTAATTAGCTGCTGGATAATATCAAATCTAATTATTTAGTAAGCAATTTAAACAAATTCTAACTCTTTTTCTAATTATTGGCTCAACAATTACGAAATTATATGATTATAATATATATATATATATATATATATCATATCATATCATCATATAATTATATATATACCTCGCCTCTTGATGCGTGAAAGAATTTCCCTCTTCCTCCTCCTCCTCCCCCTCCTCCTCCTCCTCCTTCTCTTCCGACGTGAGGTGGCGACGCAGGTTCTGCATGACTGCGTAGGATGTGGATGGCATCGTCGAGACGTTCTTCCATGCGGAACGCCTGGAAATAAGCACCCACCGATAACAACAGATTCATTGTTTTGAATTAACTAACACTTATACTATAGCGCCTTTTAATATCTATCTCGTAAAGCGATCTCTACGCCAACCTCACTGAAGCTAAAAGTGAATTGAGCACAATATTTATTTTATCAATAAGCAAAAAATACTTTTTACACGTTGTAAGGAAAGAAGTGTAAGCTACGTATTAGACCTATACCTGTAAACCGTGCGTAAAGTTATTTCTCACAGAGGCCGTTGACGTTGGACCAATCTCACGAAATTGATTCCAATGTTCTCCTGACGCAGATAATAACCAACACACAGAAACGTCAGAAGCCACCGTAACTATACCAACTAAATAAATCAAAGCCCATAATATTATTATATAGCGCCGAAGTGTATAGCAATACTGCTGCTCATGAAAGAAATTAGATAATCAAAAAGCAGAGACTTACATGTACAATTCTTGTACATGCATCGTGAGAGTGTATAAGCGCAGGGCTCAAGTGTGACTGCATGAACGGTCATGGACGGCGTCCAAGTATTTCTTTCAAAATCTGAACGCCGTTAAGCGCAGTGATTCCGCCAGCACAGCCGTCGAAAGGGAGGCGGCGTTCATTGGCTCTTATTTTAGTGAATAAGTCTCAATAATTATTATTGTCTGAATTGGATCCTTACCCCGAAGTATCTTTCCGATTTAAATTTCCAGACCCATTTGTCACTTCTGTCTGAGGTTCCTCAGAGTATCGCTCAGAAATTTTTAGTTTACTGCTGCGATTGCTTTACATGGCCAACGACTCAATGAACAAAATAATGTAAGTTGAAACTTTGAGAAGCGTGCAAATCCGACCTGGTCTGGATTGTAGAGGTGGCGGATGAGATGAGAAGCCAAGATATCCATGTTCAGTCGGATAGATCTGCAACAATTGAAAGCACTTAGAACATGTAAGAAGTTTATCGGGACTCATTAGTGGCAAGGTCAAGGACGCTGGAAAGTTCAGAAGGCACGTGGACAGCTTTCAAAGGTATTTAGCACACGTTAGAAATAGCTTTCGATCTATGAAGTCTGCCTCTGCCTGCCTGTCTCTCTGCCTGTCTGGCTATCTGTACGTCTGTCTGTCCGTCGGTCTGACTGCCTGCATGCCTGTAGGCCTATATCTGCCTGTATATCTTATTGTATGTATCTGCCTGACTCCATAGGCGTACGGGACATTTCGGCAGTGGGGGGGGTAAAAAAAATTTGGCCCGAATTTTTTTTAGGATTTTCCCGACCGAAAAATCTGACGACTTTTTTACCCGTGCACGCCCGAAAAAATCCGTCCGTCCGTCCGTCCGTCAGTCTTGTCTGACTGTCCGTCTGTCTGAGAAACTTCCAAAAATTTCTTGTTAAATGGTGAATGGTGAAACGGTGAATGGTGCAGCTATAGATACATTACGTTGTACATACTTACTCACGCTGCCAACTGGAGATTGGCCAGGAACTTGTATGGCCGTTAATAGCATATTTATACCGTGCATAGGCGGAGACCTGGTCCGAACTTTGGGGGGGGACGGATGATCGGCCGAATGACGATCGCCGAGGCACGAAGCGACTCCCAGGGGAGGGTATGGGCAGGGAGATATGCCCATAAACTTCGAAAAAGTTTGATTGTCAGCACTACAATGGAAGCATTTCAGGTAGTCATATTAACAAATTTCCTCGTCATTTTAGTGCTTATAGTTTTTGTATAAGACTTAAAAAGTGTCCCCGCCAATGTCGAAATGCTTTGAATTGATAATTGTTTAGTAAAGTTAAAAGAGGTGTGTAAGAGACATCTCCAATTGGAATTCACTGTTAAAAAAATAATAGTTAATTTGTTTGATGATAATAGTTTAGTAAAGTTAAAAGAGGTGTGTAAGAAACATCTCCAATTATAATTCTCTGTTTAAAAATAATAGTTAACTTGTCTGATGATAAAAGTTTAGTAAAATTAAAGGGTGTGTGTAAGAGACATTTCCAATTGGAATTCTCTGTTCAAAAATAATTGTAATAGTTAACTTGTATGATGATAATAGTTTAGTAAAGTTAAAAGAGGTGTGTAAGAGACATCCAATTGGAATTCTCTGTTAAAAAATAATAGTTAATTTGTTTGATGATAATAGTTTACTAAAGTTAAAAGAGGTGTGTAAGAGACATCTCCAATTGGAATTCTCTCTTTAAAAAAATAGTTAACTTGTTTGATGATAAAAGTTTAGTAAGTTAAAAGATGTGTGTAAGAGACATCTCCAATTGGAATTCTCTGTTTAAAAAATAATAGTTAACTTGTTTGATGATAATAGTTTAGTAATTATATTGTATTTAACTTGGGATTTTAAATCGTACGTTTTTATTACCTATTGCTAATCCGATGTATAATAACGATGTTCTATGTCCCATTGTTCGTTTTCAAGAGGAGTAATAAACAAAATACTTACATACTAACTTACTCTCCATATTATTCCCAATGTCCAACTGGGGGTTGATTCGAGCCGGAAGGAAACCTGAGGGGAATGTAGCAGAAGCCCGATTATGACGTTGTGGCGTTATTTATTATTATTAATCAGAAGTTTAACGACGTCTTATTGCTACAAAGGCTGTTGACGTCTTTAAAGATTTTTAACTGTGCATTCCACTTTTTTCTCCTCGCATTTTTTAACTAGTAAGATTGATATATCATTCGTTATACACGCAAGCAGCGTATGCTCAGTTGTTTCAGGCAATTGGCATTTAGAACACAGGTCTGTTGTGCTTTTAAGTAACACTTTCAGCCAAGTGTTATTAAGGACATACCACATCCTAAGTCGGGTAATTTGAACTTCTCTTTTCCTGATGGAGTCCATAAATTTTATATCAGTTGTGACGTTGGGTGTTGGCAAGGTCTTTATAATAACCTGTAATATGTTAAAAGAGGTATCTTATCCACACAGTATAATGTTCGCAAACTATTCAACGTGGGACTAAATAACTATTGGTTAGAGCCCGGATTGCCCGGGAATTCATATCATTAGAAATATGAACTTCATCTGCTAAAGTTTTCTTTCTCTAGAACTCTACTGACGTGTTTGTGTAAATGCCCTAACGCTTAAACATTGGGGGGGGGACAAATGCATGGGCCGTCCCCCCAACGCCTCCATTGGGGGGGGACCGTCCCCCCTGTCCCCCCTAGGTCTCCGCCAGTGATACCGTGCACGTTTATGCAGATGCAAATGCAAAACAATGGCGCATTCAGGCATTTCTATAGCACCTCTGTTTTAGCAAGAATCAGATTATTCCTATTGTTGAAACTATTACAGCAAGACTTGATTTATCGAATTGCTATACTTACGCTGGCCAGAGCTTTGCCCAGTGTGTCACCGGTCAGTGGTCCAGTGGACATGAGGTCCACTGCGTTGGTCAGGGACTGACCACTGTTGCCACAGAGGAGACCCTGCTGCAGAGGCAGGCAAGAAGAGGATGGAGAGGCACAGAATCCTACTCCCGCTCCTCCACCTCCCAATCCTCCTCCTCCAATTCCTCCTCCTCCTCCGCATTCTGCTCCTCTTCCCCCTACACCTCCTCCGTGAAAGACGCCCAACGATGAATTCGATATTCGCTGATAGCTCTACAGAGATAAATCACATTGTTTCAAACTTGACAACCGTTCTATTGTTTGATTCAACAAAACGTCGAAGCCTATAGAAGACATCAACTTGGTATCATGTTGTAATGGCGAATTATGAGCGAGGAAGTGTTGAGAATAGTCTACATCATACATGTAAGGTCAAACTGCTTTGTGATAAGTATAGGCTATACCGCTATAGCCTAGTCTTGATGTTTAGGTCGGAAAGCGTGGTGTTGGTAGCCTTTAAAGTAAACATATATCGAATGCTTCGTAACAAGTAGGCCAGCTTGGTTGATATCAATACCAGAATTATAGGCATAATTACAAAATAAGAATCTATTGATCAATTGCGTAACATTGCTCCATTGTGCATATAAACAGGCTCAATAAAGGTTAGAAAACTTAATTACCAGTTTAACAGAGGGGAGTTTGATACTTGTCATAGGCTATGTATAGATATGCATGCACTGATAGGAGTGTATCATTGACTATATATTTTGTTTGATTAACTTATATTAGATATATATCATGTCATAGACTAGGCCTATGTAATGATTGGACACCATGACATTATCATTAGCCAATCAAATTGTACATAGAAGGAGTTAGTTTTGTTTGTCTGTATATATAATAATAATAATAATAATAATAATAATAATAATAATAATAATAATAATAATAATAATAACAATAATAATAATAATAATAACAATAATAATAATAATAATAATAATAATAATAATAATAATAATAATAATAATAATAATAATAATAATAATAATAATAATGACGACAATTTCTATGGCGCCGTAACACAGCACATGCCGTTACAAAGTCTGTCTGAATGTACATAATAAAATTGGTTAGACTCTGATCTTCGTTGGAGGGCTTACTCGTCGTGTAGTAAGCAGGCGCAAAATCATAGGCTTACAGTACTGGTGAGAAAAATTGGAATTAGGTAGTAACTGGCCGTTAATGGGGAAATCAAAAGCCTGCGGAAGGACCAATCGCCTACATAAAATTGCAGAGCGCCACCTCTTTGCAACGTGAATCACGTGATAGCAACGTGTATCCTAATACCATGCAGATGACAGACGGCTCTGTTCCATCTTGGCGTTGGTCGGACTATCACGCAAGAAGGCATACACGGCGTAACAATCCACTTAGCCCTAACTGGAGCTCTTTTTAACCATCGTTGATGTCGTGTAGGCCAAATCAAATCACAAGATGAACAAAAGTTTATACGTTAAGCGCACTGTTCCAAAGTGAAAGCGAATAGGTAACATCATAGGTTTCATAGCATTGGCGCAAAATCACCAGGAAAAATCGAAGTAGATAAGAAAAAGAATCTCTTTCGCTCTGAGGCAACAATTTTTCGCGAAATCATGCAAGAGTTGAAAAATGCGACAAAAAGAAATAGACAAATCAACGTGGCATCGGCGGCGCGCCGACAAATTTTCGGCGGCGGCGGCGGCGGCGGCGGCGGCGCCGACGCGTCGACCCCAAAAAATCGGCGCCCACGAATTCTCGGCGGCGGCGGCGGCGCGGCGCGGCGCGGCCGGCGCAGGGCTCTAGGTCTGCGGTATAGCCTATACAAGCACAGAAGGACGCGTTTATGCTGTCTAATGACCCTTGGTCAGCATGAGCATTATGTCGTACGTGGTCAGGACACCTGCAGTTTGCTCACAAGGCTCTGCGTTGAACGATGCAGAGGGAGGGCCGAATATTGAAGAGTCCGACGATGGCTTAGACCTACTTGATTCAAGAGAGTCGTAGAGAGTTATACACTAGAGATAGGACTTTGAACTGAATTCGCTCAGAGATTTTCGACAACAACATGTGGAATGTATTTAGAATGGTATTGATGAGGTGAAGCTTGTGTGGACTGTTCAATTTTGAATGGTTTTGAGACGTTGAGTCTTGCACTAGCGTCTAGCTTCCTTTCCCGCTGCGCATCTAATTTAAGATTTCATCTTTTTGTTGTAGCGATGCTGATCAGGCTTGACACCCTCTTATCTGTGTGAGTTTTGCCTCCCCCTTTCAACTTTCAATGGCCACCGCGCACTGCGCTCTGCTGTCCATGGTAACTTAATTATTCCTTTCACTCTCTCTGCAAAATATATTCAGAGGCGTTCGTTCTCTGTGGTTGGTCCAACAACCTGGAATGGGCTTCCTGCGACACCTCCCAAACTGTTCTCAATTTCACAAACTGTTGAAGACTGCCTTTATCGCTTGATCTCGGCTGGGAGCACCTCTGAGTAGTTACATTGAAGGCGCGCTATATAGATTCTGATTGATCGATTGTTTGAGTGAATCCTCGCTAAAACGTAAATGCAACAATCTTAGAAAGATTCGAAAGTTTTAATAGAAATGAAAATAATTGACAAACTCTTGTGTGCCTCCAGTAGCCAGGAATTTTTCATGGGGGGGGGTTATGGCCGGATACCCTGTTTTTTGCTACTTTTTCTTACTTAAATGGATAAATAGCCTTTAAAAACTTTTTCCCGGAGCCAATGGGGGGGTTTAACCCCCGAGACCCTCCTTGCCTACGCCACTGGCCTACAGTGTTTGTTTTCGATATAGGCTAATTCCAAGAATAGATGCGGCATGCTTTCTATCCTCGTACAACTGCGCTGTGTTGGAAATCCCACTGTTCGCCGTTTTCATTTAATAAAGGCATACTATATTAGGTCATTGTAGTTTCAACTCGAGGTGTATAAAAGTGGGATTTCTGGACCCAACAGAACTAGCATGTTCCCATCACATGCCGGGCGAGATACAGTGTCAGAAATATGGCGAATTCAAGGAAACGACCATTTCAACAGATATCAGACTTCGACAAATTTCATGGACAAAAAGGGATATTTGGAGAATGCGATTCAGTCTTACGCAGAAGCCTACAAGACGGCCGAGAACGGAGACGAGAAGTGCAGTGCATCCAAGAATTATGGCACAGCAGCCTGGCGTCTAGTTGGCATTCTGAGAGATATCTCAAGGAATCGGCATAGATTGGATATCGAAACCAGACTCCTTGAAGCCATCGAATTCTTGGGGAAAGGTCTTTCCTACGGTGCTCAGCTTAAAGATGTGGACTGGATCGATAGCCTTACAGCATTGTACGTTGAGTGCGTTGAAGACGCCACTACTGCACAGCTGAAAGATCTGCCATACAAGGAGAAGATCACAGCATTGGAGAGATACGTCAACGTTATGGCTGATGATTCACAGCGTGGCAAGTGCTTCTTTGAGATGGCCTCAGTCATTTGCATTGAAGCATTCAAAGCTCTCGCTGTGAAAGACTACAAGACGGCTCTGAACGCTCTTTACGAATGTCATCGCCCAATCCACGAATGCCGTCGTCTCTTCCGAGGAGAAGATTTGTTGTTAAGTGAAGTGAACGTCATTGAGGGAGATGTCAGGTTTCATTTGGCTACAGCTGAATCATTCCAAGCGATTGACCAAGGTAACCATCACATAATTTATCGTAACATACCGGTATTATAGGCCTACGGTCTTCTCTTAACTGGATATTTCTTCAGCGCCCAATATGCTAGGTCGTGAGAACCAGTTAACTGCTTTATTCATCAACGGCAAATTGGTATTGAAAGCATGTAAATAATTATAGGCCTTTTAAATACGCATACTTCCTTAGCAAAACTCAGTGGCTTAGTGGGGCATCGAAATATATAGTAGGCTACCGAATATCAGGTAGAATTAATAATGATGCATAATTGTATTAATGAGCAGTAATTAAGTTACAACACACTCGTAAGCGTAGTCGTAGATCGTAATCTCGAAAGTTCTACAGCGCCCACAAAAGTTCATAGTCGCGGGAACCAGCTTATTCACAGGCGCTCAATCAGAACAAATTCGATAGGCAGAAGTCAAGATTCAAAAAGTCAACCGAGAAGTTTGAGAGACGGCTAGAGTGGATGATATTTAACCCTCAAATGACCAACTGGGGTCCTGGGGGACCCCAGCACCGTTTAGACTCGTGTAACTTTTTTCCCAGGAAAAATTTTTTAACGACGTTTTATGAATTTGTCACGTGGACATCGCTAACTGTTCACATCTAATTAAATCCGGTTTAACTTTTACGGTTATTTTTTAAATATGAAATATCTCGTGGGTCCCCGCGCTTAATGATGATTTTTCACATGGAACCGAGCGCTACTCCATGAAAAGATATTATGACAGCGAAAATTGGTCTAGTAGGATTTATTCTATGTATGTATGTATGTATGTATGTATGTATGTATGTATGTATGTATGTATGTATGTATGTATGTATGTATGTATGTATGTATGTATGTATGTATGTATGTATGTATGTATGTATGTATGTATGTATGTATGTATGTATTTATGTATGTATGTACATGTATGTATGTACATGTATGTATGTATGTATGTATGTATGTATGTATGTATGTATGTATGTATGTATGTATGTATGTATGTATGTATGTATGTATGTATGTATGTATGTATGTATGTATGTACGTATGTATTGTATGCATCTATAAATACATACATTCATACATGCATGCATACTTGTGTGTATGTGTGTGTCTGTGCATGTATGTACGTTTGTATGTATGCATGTATTTATGTACATACCTACATACATGCACTAGAACTACATGCTGACAGACGGGGTGTAATGGCAAGGGGATAATGTCCTACGGAGGTAATGGTGGAGGTAATGACAGGCCGGGTTGGAGGGGGTGGGGTAATGTCCTATACTCCTTTTAGATCCATGCCAAAAACATAGTCGTATTTCCCCCGCTGTGGCTTATCCCGCATGCTAGCTGCTTTGTAAGGCGTCCTTGTAAGGGACGGCTGTGTTACTGCGCTATATAAATTGTCCTGATTATTGTTATTATTATTGCTAACTCACAGAAACTACTGACATTGCTTATTTACACAATTTACATATGTTACCCTTAACAATATTGACGCATCAAGCAATGAACGCGTTATTAATTATTGGGGTCCCACGGGACCCCAGTTGGTCATATTAAGGTGCAAAATATGTTGGTCGCATGAGGGTTAAAGTTGAAACAGCGTAGAAGGTATGGGAAGTGGAAGAATCAGGATAGGATCTTTTGAAAAAGCAATGTTTTCAATTTGGAATGAAAGATCTGTAGCGAGAGGTGCGGTTTTGGTGAGTTCTATGATTGGTCAGAAGGTTGTCGTAGTGCTGGCGGAAGGTTGTTCCAAAGAGGCGGAACTACAATTCAATTCAATTCAATTCAATTGGTTTATTGATCCACCAAAAAAACAAAGACAAGCAGACAATTTTGCTTACAGGATAGTAGCCTACACACAGAGATTGATTGCGAGTCAACATTTGTGATGATATGGACAGGTGCGCAACCAATACTGAGTGTGGCAGAACCAATAGGCTACCCGAAGGGAATGATCCCGCTAGTGGGGCCTATTTACCAAAAAATTCATTGTGGTAACAATAGAAAATAAAAAGCAGATGCAATATTAATTAATGGCGGTGCTTTTGAAAGCAATGAACAGTAGCAACGGGATACTTTCCCTCAAAACATATATCAAAAACATAATACTAAATAAACATGAACATAGGTTAAATAAAGGAGTTCATTTTACATTTTTTAATGTGTATGCACGGATTTGGATTTTAAACTGAGCGAGACTCCTGGATGCACGAATACTTTCCGGTATGTTATTCCATAAAAGAGGACCCTGATACTTAATAGAAAACTTTCTGGTGTTCGTTTTTGCAAAGACACTTATGTATATGCTCTATTATTTCTTATAATGCCTTTAGTATATAAGTTAGGTCTAAAATAGGATGAGAATGCAAGGGGAAGAAGGTTGTTGTCATACTTATACATAAATGTACTAGTTTGGATGAATTTAATTTGGGATATTTTTAACACGTTCAATTGTTGATATAAGGGGCTAGTGTGAGCATTAAAGGGAGATTTAGTAATAATTCTTATGGCTTTTTTCTGCAGTCTATTTAGCTTAGTTAGGTGAGTGTCATATGTAGATGTCCAAATGAGATTGCAGTAACTTAAGTATGGGTGTATAAGTGTAAAATATAATGTTTTTAATACATGAGGTGGAAGGAGATAGGCTATTCTGTGAATTATGCCTATATTTTTTGATTTTTTTTAAAAATCTCAGCTGTGTGTATATTCCATTTTAAGTGCTGGTCGATGTGTACACCCAGGAATTTAGATGAGTATACTTGCGGTATTGATATATTATCAATTAGCAAGTTACTACCAGGAGGTGGAGCAAGTTTTTTTGTTACTAGATCTAAAAATTATATAACTGGTTTTTGCAATATTTAGTGAAAGCTTGTTGGCTCTGGCCATTTCTAGGTCGTTATTTGCTATTTTAATTAGCTGTTCATAAGAGGGATGGGAGTAAAAAGCATTCGAATCGTCAGCAAATAGGATGTAATGTAAAAAAGTTACAGAGCTAGGGAGGTCATTAATGTATATTAGAAATAAAAGAGGCTTCAGGATTGAGCCTTGGGGGACCCCAAAAACAATTTTTTGGAAGCTGGATAATTTCCCATTGCATGAGACTTGTTGGTGGCGGTTGTTTAAGTAATTTGTAAACCATGTAAGTGCGATACCTCTGATCCCATAATTCTCAAGTTTATTTAACAGGATATTATGGCTGACGGTATCGAAAGCTTTAGCTAAGTCGAGAAAAATGCCAATGGAATATTCATTATTATCCATAGCATGAGATATTTTGTCTTGTATATCCAGTAATGACATAAAGGTTGAGTGTTCTGTTTGAAAGCCATGTTGAAAGGGGTATAATATTTTGTTCTGGGTGATGAAAGAGTAGAGGCGGTCGTACATTAGCCTCTCAAAAAATTTAGAAAAAAATGGTAGTATAGAGATTGGTCTAAAATTTGAAACCTCATTTTTATTGCCTTGCTTATGGATAGGTGTAATTTTTGCTAATTTTATGTCTGATGGGACTATTCCAGTTCTAAGTGAACAATTTATCACCTCGCTAAGTGGAGATGCTAATAAGTCCATGAGAGAAGACAATATATGTGGATTCAAGTCATCAGGACCAGTGCTGTGGGTGTCTTTGAGGGTTGTGTTGATAGTTAATAGCTCTTGAAAGGAAGTCGGTAGGACAGCAAAGGAATTAAGTGTAGAAGCTGGCATGTAATCTTGGTATGGCTTGGCTGAGGGTGGTATTTTTTGTGCTAAAAGTTTGGGCAAATTTGCAAAATGAGTGTTAAATGTATGCGCTATGAGTGCCGAGTCATCAATCGTTTTGCCGTTGACTAATAGTTCCTCTAATAATTGTATATTCATATTTTCCGTCTTAACAATAGATTTAATTAAATGCCACTTGTTCTTGATCCTCCTTCTTCTCTTGATGACCTTCTGTCTTGCTACAATACCACTCTTACCGACCTCCTTGACATTCACGCATCACTCATCACAAAACCCAGCTCACGTGCCATTAACCCCTGGTTTAGTTCCTACCTCCAAGCTTTTAAAACCTTTCGTAGGCGACTTCATCACATCTACCACTGACATTCTATTCAGAACAAAAGCCCTCTCAAACCTCAAATCAGCCAAAAACAGATACCAGAAACTCATCGCTGCTACCAAAAATAAATATTACTCCTCACTCATTCACTCCAGCTCCTCCAACCCTCGACATCTCTGGAGATCTGTCAACTCTCTCCTTCATCGCAAATCACCTTCCCCACTGCCAAACTCCATTCCATCTCCCTCTATGGCTGATACATTCTGTTCACTCATCTGGGACAAATCTTCTCCCTTCGCTTCACATTGCATTCCCTTCTTGATTCACAATCCTCCAACACCCATGCACCTCCATTTCCAAATCCTACTACCCTTGTCTGTCAGTCATCGCTTCCAAATCAGCAATTCTCGATCCCGCCTCTGAGGCTGAAGTGTCACTTCTGTTAAATTCTCTTCCCAACAAACAGTGTGAATTAGATCTGCAAAACGATTGCGCCTCCGTCTTCAGTCCTATAATCACTAAAATAATCAATCTTTCATCCGATACTCCACCCATTTCCGGCCCAGATGACACCCACCCTAGTAGCTGCTCCGCCCCTCGATATCTGATCCTATGGTATCTCGACCCGGACCACCATGGACTACTCTTATGGACAACCTTTTGACTCAACGCAGCGCTCGTGAAGAAATTCAACTGTGCCCCGCGCTTGGCTTTCGAGTGGCGCTTTAGAAATTAGGAGATTACTATTACGATTACAATTTCAAACATAGGCTAAACATCACCAAAATAAACCGCCTCCAAGCCATTCAGAATGCCTTCGCTCGTACTGTCACCATATCGCTACCACATCACTCCTGTTTTGAAATCACTACACTGGCTCAAAATATCTGAAACAATTGAATACAAAGTCTTAACTGTCTTATCACTCACTTAGCTACAAATATAACTTCCGTCCACCCAGCCGTCCTATCTTCGTCAGATGTTCATCATCCAGCCACTTCGTTCAACACGCTCCTCATCCTCCATAACACTGCTTCGCCCTTCCATCACCTCATCACTAAAAATTTGCAAATCGTTGTGTATCTACTGTTATGTTGAGAATAGATCGAGTGTGGCAGCTTGGGATATAAAAGGGAGGTGTTGGCAGTTATGACAAGGTCGAGGGTGTGATTCTTGATAAGGGTCGGGAAGTTGATGTGTTGGACGAGATTGATTGACGAGGGAGGTTCAGAAAGTCGGTTGCAAGAAAGTAAGATAGATTGTCAACATCGATGTTGAAATCGCCAGTGAGTAACAATTCGTTGGAGTAGTGGCAGCAAGTGAGAGTAGAGAGCCAAATTCATGAAGAAAGACTGGGGGTTTAGATGAGTACTTATACGAGGTAGGAGGACGGTAGATATTGAAAACTGTGAGTAGGTCTGTAGAAGGTCAAGTGTTGTGTACATGGGCGCTGACTCTGCGAGGCCCGTGAGTGCTCAGCACCACCAGAAATTGACCATGCGAGGCCCGCCTATGCATGGGCACCACCAGAAATCAGCCAACAAGATGTGCTTTTTATGATATTATTTTTCTGTTGGCATTGCTTATCTATAATAATCATCGCATCTTTTACATATTTTCTTTTATCTCAGTTAGTCTACTTACTACTGGCCTAGTTAGCTACACCGGTAAGCGAGAGCGGCATTCATCTGTTGGTTGCAACGGACTGCAGTTCAAGCCCCGGGTTGGGAGTTGACATTCAGAGATTTAGATATCTCGGGCTAGCAAGTGTGGGACACAGGGGCGAAAGCTCCTGCGGAGCAACCTTGGGCAAGTTGCTTACCCATCATTGTCTGTGGGGAAGGCAACGGGAAACCACCTGACTCATCTCATCCACAGAGGCGAAAAGCCAATAAACCTGCCTTCGGGCAGAGCACCAGCATCAGTCTACTTACTATTATTCCAGTTTTACCCCGCCCGGTAGTCTGAACTCCATACGAATACGAGGAAAACCTCGAAACCCTGCTCATTCAATCCGCTTCAGTCATTTTTTTTATTATGGACGAAGGCGACGATTTGAATGACTGTTTCTTTTTATTGTAGCGTATACATGCTAGATGCAATGATCCTCGCTGCGCGATAATCACCGCCCAGGATAAAAAAAAAACGCTGGATGTTGTTTTGTCTGCATGCGTTAATTAACATATTAACAGCTATGACTAAATTAATTAATTGTCTGTGATAACTATTTGAAAAACTATCTTCCACAATGTCAATATTGGCTCACTAAATAGTGGTTAATGTAGGCAGAATTTTTCAAAATTTCTTGTGCAAAATTTGAGTCTATTGAGTGTTGACCTAATTAGGGGAGAGTGCTCCAAGATGCCCATGCTAACCAAGATTGTGCTTTTCTTCTGTGTAGATTCCAGGAGAAGTACATGTTGATCCAAAGAGTGATCAAATTTTTTAAACAATTGGGAAGAACATTTTTTGAAGTATTAAATCGTATCTTTAAACAATGAAATAATGTGAAATTTCTATGAGATAACAGCCTAAAATGTCACTATTTCATGTTGTGTGGAATTTTTTTAAACAACAGCAGGGATGCTTTTCAAGTCTTAAACCACGACAATTTCGTAAAAATTACAACCTAAGAAGCTACCATCGCAGTGTGGCAAGAAAAAATTCGAAAATGGTTAGGAGCACATCCCCTCCCCAGGTCCCTTCGGCACTTCCCTGCTCGGCGATCGTCCTTTAATGACTGCGAGTTCGTCCCCAAAAACCATGAACAAGTCTCCGCCTATGAAGAATAATTTAATTTCAATAACTCTCCTATCAAAAAACACGCAAAACATTTTCGCGCGCGCGCGCGCTTTTTCCCCACGTTCGTTTGGGCACTCACACTCTTCGGGTCAACAAGGCGCCTATGGTTGTGTACGAACATTCAAAGGAATTGAAGGTGTGGCGAGATAGTCCAGGCAATCTAGATCAAAAACACCGTCAACCTGGGCAAAATTGGTTCAGAAGCTTTTTTACGGTTTTCTGTAAATCAGAATTTGTTGCTGAATAACATATCCAAAATCCGCCAAAATCCGACCACGGATCACCCCCGAAAATGGGGTTCAAAATATGATGGTTTTACGCGCATTTTTGCATCGAATATCGGGCTGCTAATACAGCGGCGAGGTTAAAAACTGTTCTCTTTGTGATACAAGCATGATATTTGATACATTCTACGGACTTGTCATAAGAAAAAGATTTGGCTATAGGACCATCTCATATTTTGACCCCTGGCCCAATGGAAGCCATTTTTAAAAATGGTTCCAGTTTACAGATTTTAATTTATCTCAGCTTCCAGTACACTTAGAATCGTCATCTTGGTGTCTAAACAAATATAGTTAGCGGCGAGGATTCCAGCAGAGCCATTGCAAATGTTCCCAACGGCTTCAATGGCGGCCATTTTCCAAAATGGCCGACCACAATGCGGATTTTTCATTATCGCTGCCATCGACAGCAACGACCTACTTGTCCTGGATACCAGATATCTGGCCGATCAACTTGGTAGTGCTTCACAACGTGTGTTCAATGTGCCCACCACCAGTGCCAGCACTTCTTTTGAGTATCTTTGCAAAGTTCTTGATGGACCTCTGATTAATCTGACAGATTCCTTATTTACCAATTTGATTGTCATCTTGCTAAGTGACTTCTCAGTGACGTGCAGCTACGCTGGTACCCTGTTTCTTTTTAAATAGTAATAATGATGATCATCTGGCAACATCAAGGTTATCTGATGACAATTATTTAAGATGAGACTTAATAAAATTGTGTTTTTGCTACTTTTTGCTGCGTTACGTCTTTGAATCGCAAAGAAACGAAGGTGGCCTCTCTAAAAGTGGTATAACTTTTATTCCGTTGGAAATATTTTGATGGGATCTGACCACCGTGTGCAGATATGAATTGTCTTTAAGCCTGAAAAATTTCATGTCGATATTCCTACGTATGGCCAAGATATTGGCCAGAATAATTAGATTGGTTTTTTGTTACTTTTTGCTGCGTCGCGTTTTTGAATCGTCAAAAAACGGTGGGTGGCCTCCCTAAAAGTGGCATAACTTTTGTTCTGTTTTAGATATTTTGATGAAATCTGGCCATGATGTGCAAATATGAATTGTCTAGAAGCCTGCAAAATTTCATTTCGAAATTCTTATTTTTGGTCAAGATATTGGCAAAAAGCCTAGGGGGTCTTTTTTGGCGCACCCTGTATGTCATATCCGTTGAACATAAACGTCATAACTACCCCAGACCGCGGTAAAATAGATAGATAAATAGAGCTCAACAAATTCTCATTGCAGTCATCCGCTAAACTTCTAAATTACCTGTATACGTAAAGGAAGTCAGTGTATAATGTACGAACGGACGTGTGCTGTGAGAATTTAGTATAGACTGGTGTTATTTAGGATTATTTCGTGTAATCATTGGCCTACTGCATTGTGTCAGTTTGGAAAAGAAACAAAGGTAATTTATTATCATTATTATTAATTCGCGACACACCAATTCTTTGCGAAACACCAGCGACACACCACTTTTACGCGACACACCGCCGGTCAGTGTTTAATCTAGTCCCCCTCCGCTGGGGGGGAATTGAGGTTTCTGGGGGGAGACAATTGAGCGTCCGAAGGACGCTCGTGAAGCGCGTAGCGCACTGAGGGGGTAATGGGGAGCAGGCAAATCCCCTCCCCATTAGAAATTTTTTGAATGTCCACATTGCAATAGCAGTATTTTAAGATGTCATCTTAACAAATTAGCTGTACTTTTTTTCAGTGATCCATTAGAAACTTTTTGAATTTCCAAATTGCAATGGCAGCATTTTAAGGTATCATCTTAACAAAATAGCTGTACTTTTTCAGTGACCCATTAGAAATTTTTTGAATTTCCACATTGCAATGGCAGTATTTTAAGGTGGCATCTTATCAAAATAGCTGTACTTTTTTCAGTGACCCATTAGAAACTTTTTGAATGCCCACATTGCAATAGCAGTATTTTAAGATGTCATCTTAACAAATTAGCTGTACTTTTTTTCAGTGATCCATTAGAAACTTTTTGAATTTCCAAATTGCAATGGCAGCATTTTAAGGTATCATCTTAACAAAATAGCTGTACTTTTTCAGTGACCCATTAGAAATTTTTTGAATTTCCACATTGCAATGGCAGTATTTTAAGGTGGCATCTTATCAAAATAGCTGTACTTTTTTCAGTGACCCATTAGAAACTTTTTGAATGCCCACATTGCAATGGCAGCATTTTAAGGTGTCATCTTTAAAAAATTGCTGTACTTTTTCAGTGATCCATTAGAAACTTTTTGAATTTCCACATTGCAATGGCAACATTTTAAGGTGTCATATTAACACAGTAGCTGTACTTTTCAGTGACTCATTAGAAACTTCTTGAATTTCCACATTGCAATGGTACCCTTTGAAGATGCCATTTTAACAAAATAACTCCATTATTTCAGTACTGATAAAAAGTGTTTTAGGATTTCAGTATATCTATATAAATAAAAATGTAAAAAGTTTGTTCCTAATGGGATTTCTCGGAAACTTCATGACCGATTCTTTTGAAATTTTTCGCAAAACGCTCCGTTCGAATACCATCGTGTTTGTAAAAGGATTCCCTGGAAAGAAAGAAATCTTTTACACCAAAAAACACAACTTTCTCCGCGAGTTGACACGTTTATACATTTCTGACTTTAACGCATACTCCGCCATTTTGGCCCGTGTATTTATAACGTACAGGGTTGCGACTCTGAATTTTGAATAAGGTCAGGGATGCCACTCTGAATTTTGAAAAAGGTCAGATCCGGTCGAAAAAAAGGCTAGAAAAGGCTAGATTGACAATTTTCACACAACGTTCGATCGGACGCGTTTTTATATGCTTTTCTCGAAAAAACACAACATTGCATTCGATTTCAGCGAATTCAATTTATTTGCATTTGAATGCGGCCGTGTGGGAGAAAGGGAGCGGGAGGAAGCGGGAGGAAGGGGGAGGGGAGGGGAGGGAGCGGACGGGATGGAGGAAAGGGATGGAGGGAGAGGGGCGGAGGGGAGGGAGGGAGGGGAAGAAACGGGAGTGAGGGGAGGAGGGGAGGGATGGAGGAGGGAAGGGGAGAGGGAGGAGAATGGAGGTAGGGAGGGACAGAGGAACGGAGGGAGGGAGGCAGGGGAAGGGAGGGAGGGAGGCAGGGGAAGGGAAGTAGGGAGGGAGGGAGGGTTGGACGGTCTTTTCAGCCAACGCGTGGCCGGGTACAGCTAGTATATTATATAATTACAATAAAAAAATCTTTATGTATCGTGTTCAGCAACTCAGTTCTGCTGTTGCTGGGTTATTCTAATGAATTGCTGTTTACATGAGTAAATAAGCTGAATTTTCAGCACTGTAATCAGAAACTGTCAGCTTATCCCAGTTTCTCCATATGACCCTGAGTTGCTGACCAGTACACACTTTCCGAAATCATATTTAATGGTACACAAATCTACCAATAGCTAATAAACTACCGGTACCAAAATCAAGAAGCCACTAGTCTTGTAGTAATGATGTTGTTTTACTATAGGTGTTCAGATAATAGGACCAAAACATTTTGAAATTTGACAGTTTAAAATGTGAAGGATAGCACTTGATAGCCATTCAGTTGTACAAAAATAGTATTTGTACAAATATTAACAGTAAATTATACTCATTTTTGCTGGATTTTGTCATATAATATAACAGTAAATAATTACTACCACCATGTAGCAGTAAATAATATTACGGTTATATTATTATAACAGTTCATGTAATGCAATGATGTAAACACTAAACAGCAACTAAATACTATTACCATTTTGGCAATTTTTTCTGGAGGAGATGTCATCTCTGTTTTTAGTTAGAAAAAAAGAGTGTTTATCTAAATATATATACAGTAAGTTATATTCATTGCAACATGATAGTATCGTATATTATAGTAGTAAATAATGTCATTATAATCATATAATAGTAAATAATATCACGGTATATTATAACACTTCAAGTAAAACAACGATGAAAAAGTTACTAAAAACCAATAACATTTTGTGAAATTTTTCTGGGGGGGAATGTCAATCCTGGGGGGAAAGTTCCCCCCCCCCAGAGACGTCTAGATTAAACACTGACCGCCGGTCAAGTCGCGACACACCGGTTGAGAACCCCTGCTCTAGGCCACTATTCACTATTCAGGCTCAGCAGGTAAAGCCATTTGAGCAAACAAGCTTTTCGTTTGTAAAAAATTGAAATTCTTGTTGCAGCAAGTCCTCCTTGTTCTTGCAGGCGATATCCTGTTGAAGATTGCGGTGAGCGAGAGTGAAAGCTTGCAAATGGGTCTCATCTATGAGGCTATGGACTGGTACAAGAAGGCTATTATTTTGACCAGGGAAGTTGAGGTCAGTAGAATTGTGTCAGTCTATTTTTGACAAGTAATATATGTTGGGTGCACTTATTGAATACACGATTTAAGGGATTATCTCATCAGCATTTTTCATGAGCATTACACGGGACTAATATGGATTATTCATTCCATTCATTCCAAAATTTATCTTATCTGACAATTTATAAAGCGCTTCTCGCAGCAAGCGCCTTTCAGAAGCGCTCCCAGTGCGTTCAACCCCAAGAAAAAAGGCAAGTTTTTAGACGAAAGAAAGACGAGGATACACTACCAGAAAGGATGGTAGAGCGAACTGATGGGGGAAAGCCGATTTCATAGGGATGGACCAATGCAGGCAAATGATCTGGATTGAGCCATGGCGGTCCTGACTCGAGGGACAAAGAGGTCAAGCCGATCAGAGGACCTAAGCGGATGCAGCGAGGTGGAAGAAAGAGGGCGAAGTATCTGATCACACAGATACTTCGGAGCAAGACCGATTTGAGACTTAAGGACCAGAACCAGGACTTTAAATTGTATGCGGACTGAGAGAGGAAGCCAGTGAAGTTGTTCAGTCATGAATGTAGAAATGTGGGAGAATCGAGGAAGACGGGCAATGAGCCTAGCAGCAGCACTGGGTACAGATTGCAAAGGAGCTAGGCGAACCTTAGGCAGGCCAATTAGGACAGAGTTACAATAGTCAATCCGAGAACATACAAAAGCGTGAACAATGGAGGTAAAGATCGAAGATGAGACAGATTTGCGAATAGCCCTGAGACGTCTTGGCTGGAAGTAGGAAGAGCGAGTAAGATTGGCAATGTGCTCAGTGAAAGTAAGAGAGCTATCTATAGGGTGACACCTAGGTCTCGAACACTGGAGGAGAAGTTGAAGTGAGGAAAGGTTTGGAAGAGCAGTGTGTAGTCAAGTTTTTGAAGCTGTTTAGGAGTGCCAAACCAAATCAACTGGGTTTTGGAAGAGTTCAAAGAAAGACCATAATTTTGACGACATCCAGAAATGAAGATCTTGAGATAGAGCATCAATTCGACTTGCAAGAAGGAGTTGAGCAGAAGGGCGTCCATGGACCTAAGCTTGGACATCATCAGCGAAAAGGTGGCCAGTTGCAGAGTGGCTAGGGAAAAGAGAGGTAATACCAGCCGTGTAAAGGATGAATAGGAGTGGGCCTAGGAGAGAACCCTGTGGAACACCCAAGACAACAGGGACCCACTGAGTCCTAGAGTCACCAGAGATGATCATTTGGGTGCGATCAGACAGGTAGAACCAAAACCAAAGAAGAGGAGAACCTTTGAGTCCACAGGAGGTTTCAAGTCGTTGTAGCAGAATCTCATGATCGACCATGTCAAAGGCTGCAGAGACATCAACGAGAGCCAATAGAGTGACATGAGACTTGTCAACAGCGGAGTATATATCAGAAAGCATGGAGAGGAGGGCTGTTTCCGTGGAGTGGTTAGCTCTATAGCCAGACTGGTGGGAAGGAAGGAGTCCCGATTGCTCAAGATAGGGGAGAAGTTGCATTGACAATTTGACACAAGTCTTTCGAGAGTCTTGGACAGAAAAGATAGGTTTCAAATAGGTCGATAGTTTTGACTGAGACTAGGGTCAAGATTTGGCTTCTTGAGTGCAGGAAAGACTAAGGCCCGTTTTGCGAGGCAGGAATGCAGCCCTCACCAAGTGACCTGTTAAAAAGATAAACCAAGAAAGCAGCAATGTCATCAAGAATGTCACTAATAATAAAAGGAGGTAGAGGGTCCAATTCACACGATTTCAAATTAACAGATGCAAAAACTGAGCGAAGATCAGAATCAATGATGGGACGGAAGCCGTCGAAGACTGACATCGTTGATGAGAACGTAGAAGGAGGAGCGTTGGCAGTAGACGCACGAAGACGGTCAGTCTTGGCGTTGAGCACGTCGAGGAAGTCATTGGCAGAAAAAGCAGGTGTCTCCGCCGGCCTCGATGGTCGACCGAGAAGTCCTGAGATGGAGGACCAAAGACTCTTAGGATTCTTCGCATTTCGAGAGACGAGCTGTTTCCAGTAGGCGGCCTCTTTGTCGTGGTAGAGATGATGAAGGGCACGCAGCTTTTTGATCCAGGCAAGATGGTCGCTTGGATCTTTGAAGCGGCGATACTGTCTCTCAGCACAACGGGCGCGGCGACGTGACTGATGACATTCTTCGTCGTACCAGACAGCCAGCGGTCGAACACGAGTCTTTACGGTGCGACTAGGAAGCATCTTGTCAAGCAAGTTAGTCGTAGTGGAGCTGTAGAGGTCGAACAATTGATCAACTGTAGAAGCATCAAGCGTTTCTTGAGGCGACGAGAGGATTGAGTTGTGGATGGCAGCGCTGAAAGCCTTCGAATCAAACGATTTCCACCCCCGTAATTTCCGAACGGAGTGGATAGGTTGAAGATGGATGGAGGAGAGCGTGAATTGAAGAAACGAATGATCAGAGATCGTAGGGGGAAGGATCTGTAGATCATCTACCCGATCATCGTCTGAAGTAATAACGAGGTCGAGGTAGCCTCCCAGTCGGTGTGTGGCCTCGCCGATGTGCTGACGGAGGCCAAACTGAGAGAGGAGGGAGAGGAAACGAGAAGATGAAGGAAGCGATGGATCTTCAAGGTGAAGATTGAAGTCGCCGAGAATGATAAGCTGGCTATTCCGTGTAATGAGGCACTCAAGTACAGCTGAAAATTCTTCGAAGAATTGTTCAGTGGGATGAGTGGATCCAGGTCTGTATATTGTAAGCAGAGTTACTGAGCCACGTGGAGTAGCTATGCTTAAGCAGAGGGCTTCGAATGAAGTCAAAGACGGCGTGTCGAGAGAAACTTGAGTCATACGAAGAGAAGAACGGAAGAAGATGACTATACCGCCTATATGGCGCTTCTTCTAATGAGCTACTCAGGGGTGCTCCCTACTCTAGCACGACAAAAAGGACAGTTTTGAGTTTAATGTTTTTAAATGCTTCTTCACTAAGAGCCCCAGAAAACAGACGTGGCTCCTGTGGGAGCCCAGTCTAGACAATTGGGACTACACAGAAAAAAAACTCTATTCTGCATCGTTGCAGTTCGTGCGAATGGGACCAAGAGCACTCCTTTCTGTGCAGAACGTAGGGGTGGGAGACCTTGGATACCGGTGGAGCAGGGCTATCGCAAGAAGCCAGAGGCAATACCAAGCTGACATTGTAATACCAGGGTAGCTAGCGATCCTATACTCAATGCGCTGCCGGGTAGGAAGCCAGTGTATAGGCTGGCCGCTGGTGACATCACCAAACGTAGGGATTTCTCCAATTTTGGGAACATGATTTCAAATGGGCTTTATGTGGGTATACTAGCCGGGAAGAAACTCCGTTTAATTAAATTTAATAACCCATCAAGGATTCAAGATAGCCAATACCCGGTATGTCGCAATCGTGGTTCATTAAATGGAGCTCAGTTCTCGTGTGTAGTACAACCGTTTGACCATAGTCTATAGTCCCTAATAGAGTTTAATATGCTACAAGCACTTCATCCAAAATTAAAAGAGCGATCATCTATTACATCAATAGACAGGCAGCCATATTTCTTCTTGATTACATTTAATTGAGAAATTACCTCAGAATTTTGGTCTGTATCTTTGTCTCGAACTAAGAATTTTTAGGGTTATGTCATATCAAATTTAATTTCCTATCAAATTATGACTGATGGCTTCAAAGAATCAGGTTTGCGTAAGAATCCTTATGGATCATGTCAAGTTTTTCTTTCTTTCTGAAACCATAATGTCTGGCAAAAGCTGATTATCAAACTCCTTATGATCTTGCCAACATCAATGACTAAATTCTTTGTTACAAAAGGTGGAAATGGAAGCATGTGCTCTCAGTCATCTCGGACATGTTTATGACAAAGTTCTAAAGAGAAGGAGCAAGGCAAAGGAATACTTCATGCGCTGCATGCAACTGGCAACGTCACTTCAACCGCGTAATCTTCAGTCTGAAAGTATGTTTTGGCATCTCCTCAAATAAGAACTTAATTACTACGCATGTCGCCAGGATCTTTCTTAGTCCAAATGGTCAAAGCTAACTTTGAAAAATTGTTTCCTATAGTCAGAGCCTGAGCCTCGACTCATATGGTGGCGGTATACCAGCATTAGAATTTTTTTATAATTGACTGGAGGATTAGACTTTGGCCGGTATGGAATTGAATATTTTATCTGTATTTTCCAGACTGATATTTAAAAAAATCCGAAGGCGGCAGGCTTCAACGCTAGCAGATTTGCAAGTCATGCTCGAATCGAAATCGAGTCCATTGTTGAGCAGCGTTTAGTCTAGTCCCTCTTCTATGGAAAATCCACGTTTCTGGGGGGGAGAGACAATCGATGAGGTTATAATCAATCGTCCGGAGGACGATCGCCGAGGCGCGTTGCGCCGAGAGGGGAAGGGTATGGTGAGGGGTGTGCTCATTAGAAACTTTTTGAATTTCAACTTTGCATTAGTATCATTTTAGGATGTCATCTTAGCAAAACAGCTGCATTTTTCAGTGCTGATAATTATAAGAATGGCCTAAGACTTCAATAGATAGGATAGGCCTATTGGCTATACTTAATTAAACTTACTTGAATTTCCACATTGTAATGTGGAATTTTAAGATGCCATTTTAGAAAAATTACTTAATTATTTCAGTACTGATGAAAAGAGTGTTTTAACATTACAATAAATATAGTTATGATTACAATAATAATCTGACTATAGGTGTTGGATAGCAGGTATCCATATTTACTTATTCAGCATATTTAATCACACAGACAAAAGTGCACAGGGTGTCCAGACAATTTGTCGCCGGACAATTCGGAACGGACAATTCGGACCGGACAATTCGGACCGGACAATTCGGAGACGGACAATTTGGAGCGGACATTTCGGAGCGGACAATTCGGACCCGGGCAATTCGGACCCGGATAATTTGGAGCCGACAATTCGGAGCGAGCAATTCGGAGTGGACAATTCGGAGACTGACAATTCGGACCAGACAATTCGGAGACGGACAATTCGGAGACGGACAATTCGGAGACCGACAATTCGGATCAACACAATTCAGAGTGCATATAAAAATCATGAACTCCTAAAAGGCATGATTTGTAGGTTCAGATTATTGGTTAACACGTTATTATATTTTACTGCTACATAAGTTCGTAGGCCTAGCTCTGAGAAATTTTTCAGCTAAGTGATCTCTGACTTTGTATGCCTGTCAGTCTGGTTTCACATTATTAGTTATGTTACTTTCAATAAAAAAATGTAATCATCCGCTGATTGTCTTCGATCATCTAGCAGTAGCCTAGCTGGTAGTGATGGAGCTCCTGCTTTAAGCTAGATTTACACCGCTCCTATTTATAGGCCAGGTTTTTACCGGTCCCAGTAATATTATGAGATCAGGTTAACACTAATTTATTTATGAGAACAGATCATGTCGATTCATATAAATATTATGAGAACAGATATAACCTATAGTATTGCATTGAAGCCATATTGGATTTATTTATTGTCATAAATATGAAAGATTCAAAAGGTCAAAACGCAGCATCCTATGGCTTCCAAGACAAATTCAAAGTGAGTGGGCTGACGTAGATCACAAAATGAATTGGCAGACATACGTATTGACAAAGACAGACAAACGATCAAAAAGACGTACGAATAAACAGACATAGGCTTACACGCAGACTGATAGACAGTGGGGTGCTAAGTTGATCTAATATTTATTTTGATGTCCAGTAGCCTATCCGGTCAACCTATGTATGTAGGTCTATTTGGGTGAAGAAGATGGGTATGAAAATCTGAGTTCCATCAGTCAGGTATCATTCAACCGAAACTCTGTTGCTCCGACTTCTATCTGACATCTATGAAGTCATCGACAGATCGGAACAGACCTTGCTCTCCCGTTTCGACGTCAGCGCAGCTTTTGATACTGTAGACCATAACATCCTACTTAAGCGGTTGAATGTTTCGTTTGGGTTGTCTGCTAATTTTCTGGAGTGGATCGGCTCTTTCCTGCAGTGCATGGGCGCACTATAAGTGTGGTCCATGGCTCGACTAGGTCTCGGTGGGCCCCTGCCCCATATGGTTTGCCTCAGGGTTCAGTATACTTGGTCCCCTCCTATACATTATTTATACCACTGGTCTTGACCTGCTTCTTGCAGAACATGGTGCATTGGTGCGGTGCCTTTAGCCAACTCTACGCTGATGACACACAGACATACATGCACTGCCTCTCATCCTAATGCTTCCTCTACACTGCAGTTATGGTTATGAGTCAGGTGCTCATTGCCCAGAGAGCATGGATGGCATCAAACCGTCTTAGACTAAACCCTGCTAAAACCAAATTCATTTGGCTGGGCTCCAGGCAGCAGCTGTCTAAGCTTAATCTGATTCGCCTCTCTGCTGAATTTCTCGACTATACTTTCTCCACCTCGGTCCGTGACCTTGGCGTTGTGCTAGACCAGGAACTTACTTTTGTACCTCACATTAATCGTCTCAGTCGCTCCTGTTTCTATCAGCTGCGCCAGCTTCGCACTGACGCTCGCTCTCTTTCAACTGACTCTGCAACTGCGCTTGTACATTCCTTTGTCTCAGCTCGTCTTGACTATTGCCTTTCCTTTTATGCTGGTTTACCATCTGGTCGATTATCTTCTCTTGACCGTATTCTACGCGCTGCAGCGCGCCTCATTGGTCATCTGCCCAAATTTGGTCATGTTACAAATTACATGCTGGAGGTTCTGCATTGGCTCCCTGTCCTTCAGCGCATCGAATACAGAATCTCTTCCTTGATATGGCGATGCCAGCTAGGTCTTGCTCCATCTTACCTACTTGATCTTTGTCCGCCTGTGTCAAGTAATCGGACTGGTCGGTCCCTATACGCTCGGTTGATAGGGAAGTACTCTTTGTCCCGTTTGCTCGTACCTCAATCATGCAGAGTCGTGCTTTTTCTGTGGTTGGCCCAGTGGTATGAAATGCCTCCCATGGCACTTGAGCTGCGCCTGTTCCCTAGATCACTCTCTGACATATTCTATAAGCACTTAAAAACTGTTCTATTTGTCCGTACTGGAGTTGGGAGCGCCTCTGAGTAGTTTCCTTGAAGAGGCGCTATATAAATACTCGAATGAATGAATCACTAATTTTGACTGCTAAGCATTGCCCTCTCCGAATTGTCCGGTCTGAATTGTCCGGTCCGAATCGTCCGGTTCCGAATTGTTCGCTCCGAATTGTCCGCTCCGAATTGTCCGCTCCAAATTGTCTGGGTCCGAATTGCCCTCACCAAAATTTTCTCCGAATTGTCCGTCTCCGAAATGTCCGCGCCGAATCGTCCGCTCCGAATTGTCCGGATCCGAATTGTCCTCTCCGAATTGTCCGGGAACCGTGCACAGAACGCGCCTGCCCAGTTGCAATTGAAGAAAAATATAATTAATACAATTGCAACTATTATATAGTTAAGATATTTTTCCATGTAGGCATAAAATGCACCTTTAATCTGTGTTTTAAACTGATTATATAATAGGAAACAAATGAGTTCGACCAACAGTGAGTTCCAAAGCATCGGCCCATATTGTCTGTAAGTCTACAAGACTGTATTTCCTAATAATATAATTCGCACGCATACTTTCCTGATGAAACGATGAATGAATGAATAATAATGATTACAATAATAATAATAGTAATAAAAACTGCAATAATAATGATACTATTTACAAACGATAATAATGATAATTATGATTATGATGATGGTGACGACGACGACGACGATGATGATTAAAAGGTACGTTGACTTTGTACTTTAGGTTGGTTTAGGACATGCACCGAGGCTCTCCAACGATACCAGCAAGAGTCCCTGTTGGACGAAGAAGAGAGAAGACAAAATAGCCGTCAAGGCTTTTTGAAGGAACTGCAAAAAGAGATTTCGGATTTGATACAGGTCGATGCTTTCTCTAGTGATGTTAACTTTCTTGAGCATATCTATGCAACATACCCACCAAAGAATTCGAATTTCACTTTGGATCTCAGCCAGGGACCAAAGAAAGCGCTACTGAAATCAATTCTACATTATCATCCTGATAAGCAAGACACAGATGCGAACGGAATGAAATGGGCCATGCTGTGTGAGGAGATTACAAAGTTAATGACACGACGCTATGAAGTGTACAAGTTTGAGCCAACAACATCCCCAACTGCTGAGAGCACAGAGACAAAGGCCGAGGAAGAAGATGAAGAGCCTACAGAGCAAGATCAGGAAGAAGATGAAGAGTTTACAGAGCAAGATCAGGAAGAAGATGAAGAGTCGACAAAGCAAGATCAGGAAGAAGATGAAGAGTTTACAGAGCAAGATCAGGAAGAAGATGAAGAGTCGACAGTGCAAGATCAGGAAGAAGATGAAGAGTTTACAGAGCAAGATCAGGAAGAAGATGAAGAGTCGACAGAGCAAGATCAGGAAGAAGATGAGGAGTTTACAGAGCAAGATCAAAGTGCGTCAACAGCATACGCAACTTGTGAGAAAGCAAATACACAGCCTGCTAAAGAGGGCGAGGATAATACAGCGCGAGGTCAGACAGAGTCAACAACATACCCAAATAAAGGCAAAAAGAAATCTTCTAAAAAGTGTATTCTGCAATAACTAACCCAACCCGCGATAATCACATAGAAGAAAAAACTGAGATCTATTGATTTCACATAAATATTACAACTCGCTATTATAGCAAGAATGCTGGGGTATACGTGGAAGCCTGGTAGGCCTATTATTATAAGCTTTTGGGACTTAGGTTTCTTTTATAGAGCTGTGACGACTGATGAACGACCTATCAGATACGTAAGAATTGTTTTCTTTTTTGCCTTTCTTTATCGTCTAAAACATTTTATCTCGAATTTACTTATATATTTACTCTCTGTAATTATTTTCTTTAATTTTATTTTCGTCTGATATTCTTTAAGAAGTTAAGCTGTTTCTGTAGGCTTGCTTTCAAGGATTCAGCTAATAATATTCGAGTCACTATTAGACCACCTGACATGCAATGGTAGCACTTAGAGCTGTTTCTTTAAAAATTGCTCATTTTGTATTAACAGTTGATAACATTGTAGAAATTTATAATGATTATTACGAATATTTCTTAAATATTGGGAAAATATATATAGGCATCTTCGCATCATCACTAACTTTGGAAGAAGCAAATTTTGCCAATCAATAGAGGGATTGAAAGGCTATTTTTCATGCTTATTACTTTGTCTTTATATAACCGGAAGTGCTCATATTAAAAGAAATTATGTGAAAATAGGTTACGTTTTATCACAACGCAAACCGATATTAATTTCTGCGTAAACGTTTGTCAGCAGCTAAAGAACTTATATTATTAGTTCAAACAGATATTGAAGATGAATAGAGAAATGATGTAATAATATAAGTGACTAATGACAGACTAGTGATTGTAGTCGCAGTCATGAATTTATATAGCGACTCTACTTCACGAGAAAATCCTCAGAAGCGCTCCCGACCTGACAGCACCAGACCATGCACATTCAAAGAGAATTAGCAAGTAAAATGAATGAACGAATGGATAAATGAATGAATAACTTAATTAATGAACCGACGAACAAACGAATGAATGAATAAATAAATAAATTAATTAATTAATTAATTAATTAATTAATGAGTGTTTCGTTGGAATCCGATGGACTTACCGTCGTAGGTCTTTGATGGTAGGGAGGCAGAGAGGCGATAGGTGGCGCTATGCTGGCGAAGTGTGCGTTGCTAGGCAACATGGCGGATGGTGGATGGTGAGGATAGTTGGCGGAAAAGAGTCCAGAGGAATTCATCCGCCATGAATCAAACGCAGGACCTTGAAGTCCACCTACAGTGCAGCATCGAAAGACATCATGCATGGGATGATGCATGGGTGAGCATTAACACTGCAGGGAATTAAGCGACTGCCATGGGTTCGAAACATCATCTATGGCTTCTCTTAGCGATTTCATATAGATGTGTCCATAAGCGTCACTATAATTATCTCAGAACATGATTGTATGCAGGGCATGCATATAGTATCACTGCCATACACAATACATTATGCATTATTGTAACCTATTATTATTTATTATTATTGTTGTCTATCCATCATCATCATCAGCAGCAGCAGCATTGTCATCATCACCATCGTCATCATGCATCATCATAATCATCATCAGCATCATCATGTAGTATATATCATCATCATCGTCAGCATCAGCATCATCATCAGCATCATTAGCATGAAGCTCCATTGATTCCACTTAGATTGACGGTCGTTTGATGAAGCCTTGTACATCATCATCTTTGTCATCATCATCATCATCAACATTGGCATCGGCATCAGCATCATCATCATCATCATCGTCATCTTCATCGTCGTCGTCACCGTCGTTGTCGTCGTCGTCGTCGTCGCTGTCATCATCATCGTCATCATCATCGTCGTCGTCGTCATCATCATCATCATCATCATCATCATCATCATCATCGTCGTCGTCGTCGTCGTCATCGTCGTCATCGTTATCATCATCATCGTCGTCGTCGTCATTAATTGTCATCATTTTTGCGACGAATTAGTTACCTGTGCAGGGTGAGTAGTCTCTGTGCATTTCTGTCTTCTACGTTTGGAAACTGAAATCGTAATTATTGGCATCCAGTGTAGGCCTATGTGTTGCACGCTGCATGAGACAATGCCTCTTTGAGATCTTCTCAGGTTAAATGAGAAGAACAATTGAAACGCAATTCAACACTAAGGGGGCGACCCATGCAGGGTGAGAATTGCCGGGGGTTGGGGGTTTCAACCCCCCCAGTCTTTCTTAGAGCCCCATAGTAAAATCCGTTTTTCACACCCAAATTTCAAGTGGATAATGGTCCAACCCCCCAGTTATTTTTCCACAATTCTTACACTGGGGCGACCTTCACCCTCATGATGACCAGATGGTCATCTGTGACATGTGGTCAAGTGGCTTTTTCTCTCATACTGCTCACCCACCTTATATATATACCGCATATAGTTCCCGTGTATTATGCGGTGTATATAGGGCTACAAGGCTACATCCGTTGAATCTATTCACAGTTTCACTGCAATGCATCTTCACCCGATTGAGCCCCGGCCAAGCTTAGGACTCCATTGATCCCATGCACTTAGATTGACTTGTCGTTTGATGAAGCCTTGTGCACAAAATAAGAGCGCCATAGAAGTCATTGGATAAGGTTAAAGGTAGATCATGTTAATCTTTATCATGCTAGATTATAGATTATAATGATGCATGGCTGATATATATATATGTGTGTGTGTGTGTGTGTGTGTGTGTGTGTGTGTGTGTGTGTGTGTGTGTGTGTGTGTGTGTGTGTGTGTGTGTGTGTGTGTGTGTGTGTGTGTGTGTGTGTGTGTGTGTGTGTGTGTGTGTGTGTGTGTGTGTGTGTGTGTGTGTGTGTGTGTGTGTGTGTGTGTGTGTGTGTTTACGAAAGTTAGGCCTACTTTTGCAAGTTGTAAGCATGATTGAATGAGTGTGATAGAAAATTCGCTTCTATCTCCTCGTATTGCAACTATAGAATTATAGAGTATAGGAAAAAGTTAACCTTTCTTTGGTATAATTATAGACCAACATAATAATTGGTCTAGAACGTTTTTCCTTTAAAGCTGTAAATAAACCCTTGGGAGTCTGTGGGAAATCTTCCACGTCAAACTTAAAACTGTTCATCGTGCATGGGCGCCTTAAAGTTGTGACTTGTGAGACCCTATATGAGTTGGTTTTCTAGAACGGCGCAATATAAGTTTCCGACTGAATTGAGCCACATACATGTAAAATGACAGACGTTATCTACATAAGGGTTTTCTTCGATCCTACAATCAAATTGTTACTTTCTTGTACTACGACGTAACGTAACGCGTAATGTAAACAGTCACTTACTCGCAGCCAGATGGAAAGAAAGCGCATTAAAATCCACGCGGTCCAACTAAGACAAGGTGAAAGCCAATTAAGACGAAGCTATCACTTCAATCCAACCACCTGAGGAGCTGTCGATCGTTGCTGCCAATCACGATCGAGGGGCGGAGCCACCTGTCCGCGTCAGCCAATCCGCTCTCGTCGACGTCACGCACGGTTCCGCCATCTTCCGTCTGTTTACGTAACCATGACAACCGAAAGACCATCGACTGATTTCTATCAGCTGCTGCTGGTGCTGGTGATCGGCGCACGTCGACCAACGGTTAATAAAATCGGTCGCTATTGTAAACACACTCCCGGCGGGAGATAATAAACGCGGAGCAGAGTTTATGAAGGCGCGGATGATTGGTTAAGGTGGAGAGACGGAGAGAATTATGACGCCTCTGTTCGAAGATAAACAGATCGGAAAATGGGGGGAGGCGGGGGTTGGAGGCTGAGGAGCAGAAACGGAGCCTCCATTCACCTGTCAGAAGGGACTAAGCACACTGCACAGCACACCGGATGTGACGTAGGAGTGGCCCGTGTTAGCAGTGTGAGAATCATGGAAAAATAAATTGGGGAGGGGTGGGGGTGAGGGTGGGATAAAACCTTGATGCACGTGGAGTCTGGGTGTGCAGTGCGGTCTAAACTGCTTGATCTTAAGGGGCCATATGCATGCATGCATACATGCATGCATACGCAGCATACATTTGCGAAAGTTGTGTATACCATGCATAAAGAGTGCATGGCTTCGAATAATTTGTTCTGAGTTGTTTCCTGATTTTTATAATTAATATAAGTCCAGCAAATTACAGTAGATATAAACTATTGAAAATTTTCTTTTTCGTGTGAGGGGCGTGTGGGTGGTGGCACAGTTCTGTCTGTCTGTCTGTCTGTCTGTCTGTATGTCTGTCTGTAAAACTCCTGGCCACAGCTCTTTTTTGAAAACTAAACCAATGTTTGACGAAGACTAATTAATGTAAACTTGTTTGCGAGTTTGCAGCCTGTTTCAATTTTTTTTACTGGTTCTTTCATTTTAAAAATTCAGTTTTGAAGGCTGTCTTCATTTTAAGCTGCGCCTTACACTTGATCCGCAATTCGGCAACTCCACGGCTCAAGTCTCAGTCGTTCTATATAATTTAATTATATACATAACTTCAATAAGTCTATAGCTGCAACATTTATATATATATATATATATATATATATATATATATATATATATTTGACAATTAGGGGTATATATGCCCATGCATGTTTGTTATCTACACCTGGATTAGCAGCAACAACTTAAGCTAAACTTCATCCGAATCTTAATTAATATAAACCGAATTGTTTATCTATAAAATAATTATATATAAAAATAGGCTAATGAATGATAACTCCAAAAATATTGTTTTTCTACAGTCAAAACACTTGGATTGCTCGTTGATTGTCCCAAATGTGTCTGGAGTTTGCATCGTATTATTTGACGACCATCTTCAGGCTCATTCAGCGCTGTGTGTGCGTGCTGCGTGCGCGTGCGCGCGTGTGTGTGTGTGCATGTGAATTTGCGAACGAGTTTCTCATGAGGAGTCGCTATACAAACTCGGTAAAACATCTGTAATTGCATGCCATTAAAATTACAATCATTGACGGATTATAAAATTACACCGTAATGCCGCCTGAGTGAAACTATAGGAACATTCGGAGTTGAATCTAGGCAACAATTAGATCATAAGCTCTGATTAGATTAGAACACATTAAAATACAAGACCTATTAAAATGATACATTGTGAATATCCAGACGCGTCCCTGCATGGCACGCGCCACGCGAAATAGTCCGACTGCCATCATCGCTTAAGTGCCGCCATGTTTCCATGTCTTGTCATCACTCCATGCATTCACCTCTTCCCTCACCTCCTCCTCCTTATCCTCTTCCTCATCTATAGCCAGCCACCGTCTTCGTATAAATCATCATTTCCCTCCTCAACGTTATCCTCCTCCATCACCTCCATTTCTTCATCCTCTCGATATACATATAGGCCTGTATAAATTTATACACTCGTCTTCAGCATCAGCAACCGGCGCCTCCGCTGCCCCATCATTAGGTATAGGGAGGAGGAGGAGGAGGCTGGCATCGGGCGCCTCCGCTTCCGCCTCCTTCACCTTCGACAATCCATCAGCTTATCCGTCGACAAGAGATAACCGGATGCCTCTGCGGTCGACCTCGGCTGCAGTCTAGCCTACGCGAACAACCAGAACTATACATGTAGGCCTACATCCAAGCAGGAGTGATGATGATGATGATGATGATGATGATGATGATGATGATGATGATGATGATGATGATGATGATGATGATGATGATGATGATGATGATGACGATGACGACGATGACGACGATGACGACGATGACGACGACGATGATGACGATGACGACGATAACGACGACGATGATGACGATGATGACGATAATGATGATGATGATGATGATGATTACGACGACGACGACGACGTCGACGACTGCGACGACGACGACGATGATGATGATGATGATGATGACGATGATGATTACGACGACGACGACGACGTCGACGACTGCGACGACGACGATGATGATGATGATGATGATGACGATGACGACTGCGCCGTGATTGGGCAATAATAATAATAATGTAGAATCGGATTGGAATAAGATTTACAACTGAGTTTTAGTAATAATTGTTATAATCTGAGTCCTCGCTTTTGCAACCGAAATCACTCATTTTAGAATGCAATAAAATAATGGGTATAGGATTGAAACGGAAATAGAATTAAGGAGGTTAGAATGAGATTAGAAGCAGAGCCGAATCGAAATAGAATCGCAGTAGCATTATATCACAAGAGCGTGTTTATAAATGAGTGCTATTAACTGAATAATTGGTCGGATTCACAGAAAATACTGAAGAGAATAATAGTGAACAAATGCAATGATTTGACAAAAGGCGATCACTGGCAAAGTAGACATGGGTTATTCTTCGAATCGTCTGTCTGTGCGTCTGTCTATCCGCGCGTGTTTGTCCGTGCGCATGTCTGTCTGTCTGTGTTGCTGTATATCTGTCTGTCTGTCTGTCTGTCTGTCTGTCTGTCTATCACAATAATGCGACTGCAATCTTTTTCTTAATTAAAGAGGGGCGTGGGAGTTGAGTGTGGTCGCTTCGATGATCCTTAATGCGATCTTTGCCCATCGGCCACAAAGATGTGGTTAACAAAGATGTGGTTAGCAGGTGACCGGAGCAAGTTCACTTCAAAGGCGACTTGAATTACATGCACGACGCAACCTGTCTCCGACGACGATCGAACTCGGTCAACGCTCGGTCGCCTGAAGGCAGACAGACAGACAGGCAGACAGACAGGCTGACAGATAGACAGACAGACAGACGGACAGACGGACGGACGGACGGACGGACGGACGAACAGACAGACAGACGGACAGACAGACGGACAGACAGACGGACAGACAGAACTAGAGATATTTGATACAGGCCTGTATACATGTTTTCGACTCTCGGGCTCGGCGTCTGCACGGTTTTCCGCAGGCGAACAGAGACAGACAGACAAACAGAGATTATGAGACAGAAAGGAGGTAAACAAAAACAGCCAGCAGACAAAAGAAGCCGACTGCAAGATCTGTTCGCACTTCGCAGTAGATGCCTAGCCTATCTTCTCGATTTGTCACTCGCGGATAAATAATTATATCTAAAGATAGAGAAATAAACAAAGACAGAAGCAAAGAGAGAAAGAGAGAAAGAGAGAAAGGGAGAGAGGGGGAGCGACAGTGGGATGGGGGGAGAGAGTGCTTAGACATCTGCGTCCATCGTCATCATGCAAAGAAACTGATACAAAGGATCGGCCATTATAACACTGCTGCTGCTGCTGCTGCTGCCGCTGCTGAGACCAGAGATGCGTCGCAAAGGAGCCTGCAGGTCCATCGCAAAAGCATCAGTAGAAGAGATTCTTCCCATTCACTAAACTGGTGCAGCCTATATCTCGACTGTCCATCCATTCGTCCATCTATCTGTCTGTCTGTCTGCCTATCTATATTATTTTTTGCATGTCTGTCTATGCATGTTTGACTGTACGTCTGTACCGCCTCAGCCTCCATATGGTCTCATGCACGGGAACCCGCAGATATTTTCGGAGGAGGAACAAAGACAGCGGGTCATGGTCAATGTTTTAGCAAGAGCTTGAAAAATGCAAAGCAGGATCTTATTATAAGATCATGGGCATTTCGCACAGAGGTTTCGAAATGGGGGGAGGGGTGGTGTTTACTCGACTTTGAACCAGCCGACATGCATGCAACTGCATCAACGGGTTATTGTGGGTTTGCATGATGATTTGTTTTATTGTAAAATGTTACATAGAAATGAGAGCCCCAAGATGAAATCCCCTTAATTAGTCCTTACATGATGACTGTGTTAGTTTATGCATTAAATCATGATAACTTATTTCATTTCAGGGGTGCTCAAACACCCAAAACACCCACTAGCTATACGACCTTCCCTCTTGCCACATGTGCCGCACAGTATATGGACGCCCTTGAACGGTCTCGAACAAATCACAGGCTGACATCAAAACGAGCATATAATATAGATTACGATTACGATACGATTACGATAATACAATGTGAGAGACAGTGAGACATTGAGAGAATGCTACCGAAATATTTGTTGTACGAACATCAAGCAACAGACAACAGCCGCAGTCTTGCACAGTTAATGCACACATGGTTAATGCACGCATGGCTCCACGATCGGTCTGGTCTTCTAATGTGCTAATTACTGAACGATGTATTAAGAACAGCAGATGATCAACATATCTTTTCTTATCTAATCTACCAACTTCCGTTTAGGGGCCTATACATAACACACCGCATCATCATCCGACGGTATAAGTCAAGTTAATAATGTGTATCTGTTTCCGTTGTGGGGATTAATGGTTCGTATAGGCTACCTACTTCTATTTCTGGGGTAGTATAGGAGATGTGGGTGGCTGATAGGAAAGGAGGGATGTAGTCGACCCCTGTGTGTTCGAGGGGAGGGGCTAGGCGCAGAGTACGTGGCGATGGACGTTTATATAGCGCCTCCTGGGAGGCCCGCAATATTTTCGGATGAGAGAAGACGTCAGAAGATAAGCGCCAAGCTTGTTGAGCAGAGAGAAGCAATGACGATTTATGTCTGCACCCACCCACCCGCACACACCCGCCAACCATCACATGTACCCGCCCACACACCCACTGGTCTTCAGAGTGGCATTGAAACCATCAATTCACACGTCCATTACACACACACACACACACACACACACACACACACACACACGCACACGCACACGCACACGCACACGCACACGCACACGCACACGCACACGCACACGCACACGCACACGCACACGCACACGCACACGCACACGCACACGCACACGCACACGCACACGCACACGCACACGCACACGCACACGCACGCCCACAGACATAATATGCAGGCATCATTTGTGTTGCGCCTTTTGACATATGCAGAATTGCAGATGAGGCTGAGCGCTGGAGATGCAAGCGTAGGGCCTATACGCAACAGTTTTGAAAGCCACTGGTCATAAGTTTCACGGAACCAGATATCACCGAAATAATTCTTTGTTGGCTTATTTTTTTACTGTTTCTGTGAATAACCCCTGCGTCTATCTGTTTCCATGTGTAGGCCCTGATAGGTTTTAAAAAAGACCTAGGCTAATTTAATGCATGCCTTATTGTAGGCCTACGTTGATCGATAGGTCTCGTTGAATAGACTAGACTAGACTGCTAGAGCAGCTAAATCACTGTTATCAGAGCATAGAAGTAGATGTACAATAGTAGGTATACAATTATAGAGTAGATATACAATATAGTAGCCTATGGATATATGATGTAGCTGAATGGGATACCAGGGATATAACCAATAGGCTACTTATAATATTAGCCTGTTATTGGGCCTATGCTTAGCCTATAGATATAGAGGAGTCTAAAGTAGATATAGGGCCTATATGAATTAAATGACCTTTACTTTTGGGGTTTCCATTTCGAGTTTAAAATTTCTAATTTCGTTGATTGACCCCGGAATCACCCAATACGCCCATTGTGGGGGCGGGGGCGGGGCGGCGGTAGCGCATTGGATAACACACTGGCATGGAGCTCTGCTGCTCTAGCGAGAGCGAGAGGAACCAAGATCGAACCCTGTAGGGCTGGCGAGCTTTCTGGTATTTTAGTAGGCTAGATAAGATAATATTGTTGTCTTCTGTCATCAGCGTTCTTGTGATTATTGTTTCAATAATTATTGCATAAATAGGCCTAACTGAACGCTCAGGGATGCCACTCATAGCTTTTCCACCTAGATATTGGTTTTTCGGTCTTGTCTAAGTTTCTAGTGGGGGTTTTTTTTGTCAGAATGGGTTGCAACTCTGAATTTTTAAAAAGGTCAGATTGGGTAGAAATTTTAAACATCGAATATGACTTTTAAAAAAGGTCGTCAGAAATTTCAAGCCGGAAAAATGGAAACATTCATGTATTTTTCAGAGAAATTGTCAATCTAGCCTTTTCTAGCCTTTTTTCTACCCAATCTGAGAAAAAATTAATAGACTCTAATGTCTTTGGTAGAAATAGTTTATATAGGCCCTAGCCGCCGTTGAAGAAATTCCTATTTAAATCATTTGCATTTATCATGACAGAATTTTACATACTCCATAATTACAAATAGGAAAGGCCGACATCAGTTTTCAACTAACTATGCACCTTAAAATTGAATTATAGACCAATAGTAAGGCTTATAAAATATAATAATACAGAGGGAGTGCTATTTCAAATAAAACTGTAGACAATATTTAAAAACTGGCGCTATAGAAATTTTGAATCTGGCTTTGAAAAGCTGATAATTGTATAGCGCTAGCTGATATTTTATCGTGAACTGCGTTACTCATTGGTTACGATTCGTACATTTTTGTCCCAATTCGAGGTCTGAAATGTTAATTATTACGCATAAGTTTCGTCCAGATGATCATAAATAAATTTCGTATGAGTCAGAAATTGCTAATCTTAGGATGCAGTCAGAAACTCGTCTTAAATAGCTGCTTCCTGTATGCGTCATACGTGACAGTGACATTTTGATCTAATCTGATATCACCTTTCCAATAAAATCTCATTTCGTTACTGCTTAGTGCTCAGTGATATAAACATTTTTCGCTATCGTTTAATGTGATTACCGCCGTTATCATAGAATTGGTATTGTGCTGTTCTGCTTAGACTTCAGAGTGCGACTTGCTGGTGGTTGTCGGCCTAAAAGTGCGATTTAAGGACGACAAAGTGTAACATCTAATCAGCATCTAATCGTCAATTATTAACAATGGCCGTCCGAGATGACGAATATGACTACCTCTTCAAAGGTTTTTTTTTATGTCGTTTTAGATATCTATAATCAGTTTAATTAAAATGAACTCCTATGGCGCCTTTATTTTTATTCATATTTAAAACTTGTAGTAGTCGGTTTTAACAGGTGCGGCCGGAGTCCCTGAAAACAATTTCAGCTAGATCATCGAAATCACAAACAAACTAATGATTTGTAGACATTAAACTGTGTTATCAACATCACTGACAGTGCCATTATGTCATGTGTCTAATTTAATTCTGAATAGTTTTGTGAGTTCGGTCACTTTCTATAAAAAGCCGTTTTCTGGATTTTTTTGTGTTTTAACGATTTCGAGGATTCAAGTGACCCCGTTTGAACACATATGGCAAGTTGATTGATATACAAGTGCAGTAGTTGAGAATGATTGTAATTAGTCACAGTACTGGAGAATAATGTAATTTAAGCTCCGTACAATACTGGAACCGTTTTGAATGATATATCTATGCTAATACAATAAAGTTATGATCATGTCATCTCTATTCAAATCATATGTTGCAGAGAATAATCTGATTTACTTTTCTCAGGATGAGATGTAGTTTGCTCCAGATGCCGTTATCGCAGTGGTTGAGAATGATCTAATTTGCTCGAGATAGTACAATCACAGTATAGAATAATCTATTTTCTGAAATGAAATTTTGTTGGCAGTGGTAGAAGTTTATTGCTGCCTCTGCTGGCGTTTTGTGATCACAATCTGTGCTTAAAAGTAAGTGGTGCCCTGTTAATAAACCTTGCTGCAAGTTTTACATTATATTATGTCTCTAATTTTACACCAAGGGTCACAATACTTTGCTGGTCAACGTAATTTACATTGGGTTTGTTTGTTTGTTTTCTAGTTGTGCTGATCGGAGATTCGGGCGTTGGCAAGAGCAACCTTCTGTCGCGGTTTACAAGAAATGAATTCAACCTCGAAAGCAAGAGCACTATTGGTGTCGAATTTGCTACAAGGTCTTTGTTTATTCCAAAATTAATTTTATGTTGGTCAGTAAATTTGTTAATTTTTTTATTGGCACTTAAATTATTCAGAAGTAAGATAATCAGTCTGTCACCTTCGTTGTTTGAAGTGCTTTGGAGCCTGTTTTGTTTGAGTATGGGCATCCATTTTAGTCAGAAAATTGCCTATGAGTTCTTCTTGAATTTGCGCTTTATAAATTTTCGCTTATGTTATTACTAGCTGGGGTACCCGGCGTTGCACGGGAAATTTAGATTTTTCGACCCCAAACCCAGGTCCACACGTCCTTGCGGGGCGGCTTCGCCGCCCGTTTGGGGTTTATAAATGGCAATTTTATGCCCCTCTGCTTGGAAGGTCTTCCGCAATTCTGCTGGTCAAGCTCATGTCTGCATGGGGCACCGCTCCTCTTAGTTACTATTATATACTCTTTGGCCTATGTGGAATTTATCTTTGTTTTTAGTCCCCAAACCCAGGTCCACCCGTCCCTGTAGGGCGGCTTCGCCGCCCATTTGAGGTTTGTAAATGGTAACTTTATGACCCTCTGCTTTGAAGGTTTAATAATGCTGGTTAAGCTCATGTCTGCATGGGGCGCCGCTCCTCTTAGTTAATATAATATACTCTCTGGCCTATACGTCAAAATGACGTCAAAAGCAACGTGCATTGCAAAAGATTAAAAATGGCGTCGTATTCTTCAGCAATAGCGTAATTAATATGGCGAAATATAAAATGTCTGTATTTTTAAAGTTCAAGTGACTAAATAGCTGAAAATAGCGTACTTTGGTGGCTTTGGTGAACGTTTATCTAAATGCAATGTTTCAGGTCAGTAGCTGCAAAACTCTGAGCGTGCATCGGGGCCAAATAAATAAATATAGGCACATCCTTTCTTATAGATATAGATATGTTGATAATACTGGTGCTTAAATCGGATAATTATAAAATGTTGCTGTGTGTTTTAGGAGTATGCAGATTGAGGGACGACGTGTCAAGGCTCAGATCTGGGATACGGCTGGGCAGGAGAGATACCGGGCAATAACAAGCGCGTATGTAAATAATTTCATCCTAATGTTTTCTGCATTGCCATTAAGGTGTGACTGAATCTTGGTTCGAAAATCAGCTTGTGCCAGATTTTGCCCTAAGCCGATCAATCAGGATTGTCAAATCCCAGGATTACCAATCTAAATATCGAAAAACATAATATTTTTGACGAAAAGCAATTTCTTTTTCATTAAAACTGCAAATATTGTAATTTTTTGGCAATCTCATGTGGTGATCATTGAACTTTATCTTTTATAGAATGTCAAAATGGTGAGTTTGTGAGTTGATGCATCAATGAAATGGCAGTCAAACTTTTGTCTTAAGCCATGCGTTTCAGATGCATATTATGTTACAAATATAAGCGTATAGCATTTATCTTTTGAGCTATTTATTTTAATTACATCTAAGAAAACATACAGGATATATTTTTATTCTGCGATCGTGGAGTTACAAGCATTACCCAGATCCAAATAAGAAGAAATATTGTTAAGTAATTGGATTAAATTTGAATTCGGCAGTAAACTGGCCAACATGCCGAATTCTGAAATCGGCCTAATTAGTAATTACCATACACCGTATTGTCTTGGGTAGAACACAAGTGTATGTATAATGCTCACCTCAAGTTTCAAAATTTGTTCTAATGTGAATATCTTAGTGCATAATATGTATAATCCGCAGGTGAAGTACCATGGGTTCATGTATTAATGCAAACATGAAGCTGGATGGCAGTGGATGCGTTAAATTGGAAATTAGCTATCACCACTTTTTCAATTGTATTGGGAAGCAGTGTGTACACTTCAATAAGAGTTAAATAAATTTATATTTTTGTACATGCAACCATGTAAATGCGAGATATATGATACTGACCTGTCACAGAAGTTTCAGCATAGACGAATTGAAAAAACATCCTCTGAAATTGTTTTTACATGCAGCCTGACCACTCTAGTATTACTTGCATATCGTTAGAACGATATTCGTAGCACCTGGTGTAATGTCTTTTTAGTTTTCAGGCATATCTATGCAATCTCAGTTGCAATTATATTTAGAAAAGCTTATGTTTTAAACTTACAGCCTAATAAAGACAGGTTAAAACGGCAGGTAATAAAAGTATTAGTTGCTATGGTGATATGATGCCAGTTGCTGTTATGTGATGATGATCGTATTAATTCTGTTGCAGTTACTACCGAGGTGCGGTTGGCGCTCTTCTCGTCTACGACATCGCCAAGCATCTGACGTTTGAGAATGCCGATCGCTGGCTGAAGGAACTGCGAGATCACTCAGATGCAAACATCGTCGTCATGTTTGTTGGTAACAAGACCGATCTCAAACACATGCGGTCTGTTCCTACGGAGGAAGGAAAGGCGTTTGCGGGTTCGTGGTCCACATGTCTGTCTGTCTGTATCTTTGTCTCTTTGTGTCTGTCTGTCTCTCTCTGTCTTTCTCTCTCTTTGGTCTGTCTGTCTGTTGCTATGTCTCTCTCAATGTTCCTCAGAAGAAAGATCCCACTGTCTATTCTGACTGTACTCAACTCTTTTGTAACTTTCTGGTTCTTCATGCTCTGCTTTTCTGACTCTCTTGCTGTGGGTTCTTGTCTCCCTTTTATCTGTGGGTTCTTGTCTCCCTTATATCTGTAGGTTCTTGTCTCCCTTATATCTGTGGGTTCTTGTCTCCCTTATATCTGTGGGTTCTTGTCTCCCTTATATCTATGGGTTCTTGTCTCCCTTATATCTGTGGGTTCTTGTCTCCCTTATATCTGTCATTTCAGTAACAGAATATTCGTTAGACTGATTTAAAATAAAATCAGTAGGTTATATTGTTAAGAACAAATACGGACTGTTCATAAGTCACGTATTAGGTATTTACCGGGTACTTGCTGATGGGACATATTTATGATGCTGGCATTAACTGGTTCCCTGTGTCTCATGCAATGACTCTCTGTCTGTCATACTCTGGTTGTGTCTTTAAGAAATAGTGCTTAGGGCACCACTGTAACTCTCCTGACATCTTCTTTGGTGGAAAGGAACAATGAGTTTCGGTTCAGTACAGGTTCTGCCGACCAGTGTTCTGCTTGAAGAAATTTGCTCTTTAGGAGCTAGTGTGTTTGTTTCTCTATTTTATGCATTTATTCTGTATCGATTATTTTGTTTCTATTCTGAATTATTCAGAGAAAAACAACTTGCTGTTCATTGAGACTTCGGCCCTTGATTCAACAAACGTAGAAAGTGCTTTTCAACAATGTCTCACAGGTTTGTTCCTTTTTTATTGGGTGCTTTGTTTCCCATGATGTAAACTCCGGGTGATGGTAATGATTATTTTTTTATGATCAAGATTAGGATCATTATGCGGATGATTATGCGGATGATCATTTCAGATGATTATGATGATTGGCCTTATTAAAGTAATGTAGGCTTGTTACATGTTTAACGGCACTGCCATATAAAAGATGATTAATGTTGCCCTCCTCCTTTATCCAGGCTTGGGACTGGCAGAGGGCGATCAGTGGCAGAGTCTTTGAAAGTAATGTAGTGTCATAGACGTTATAAGATCTCTGGATGTCCTCACTCAGTTGAAATTGTCGTTGCTTCCAGATGTCTATAAGATCGTGTCGCAGAGGGAGATTTTGGATGACGGCGATGTTGCTCCACAGCACGAGGTCCACAGAGTTGGAGCGATGCCGGTCGAAGGGTCGTCAGCCGACGGAAAACGCTTCGGATGCTGCTAGTGGAACGTGGAAAAGTGGAATTGTCAGACGGATGGAAGGACAAACGAACGGAGAAATGAAGGGGATTGATTCGGAGTTTGATTTTACTTCTGTATTCGGAAAACCTTTGGGGTTTGGGTTGGCCTTGCCTTTTGGGGTTAAGTTATGAGTTATGGGGATGGGGTCTGAGTTGAGTTCTGAGCCACAAATGGGGAATTGGGTGATGCGGTCTTGGTTTTAGACTTGCATTTTGAGGATAGCGTTTAAGCTGATTTAGGGTTTGGTTTTATTCCAGTTGTAACGGGTGTCAATCCAAGTTGGGCGCTCGCTCAGAGCATCTTGTGTTCGTGGTTTTAATGACAATCCGTGAAAAGGTGCTACATAAATGTCTGGCAGGCGCACACAGTGACTCTTAATCATTCCAGTTTCCTTTCTCACTTCGACAACTGTATACCCGCTGTGCAGGTATCCGTCCACACATTTATATAGCACCTTTAGCGAACCTACCGATAGCACGAATCATGATGGGACTGCTATGTTGCAATGTAAGCATGGACATCATTTCAGTTAGTCATCTAAAACTTGATGACTTTGGTTTTAAAACAAAGACGATTTTCTACTGTTCTATGGCACTAATAATATGGAGGCAACAATGTGTAAAATTCGATTGATTCTGGACTTGGGGTAGATGCACAAATCTGGCCCTATGTAACATTTGGTGTCAATTTTTCTCATAAACATGAGTATTTGTTGATGCTGTTTGTAATTATCTAGTATGTTATAATAATCGATAACAATTGCTCACGAATGTTTACAATTTAGTTGTATTTGGTGGGCATTTGTTGGTTTTGAATATCGGAACTGCATTTGACGAACTGACTATTCAATGTTCATTACACTCTGGTTTAGAATAAACATCAGTTAAGTCATGTGTCAAAATGTCTTAGCCCTTTGAACCCGACGGGCTGGTTTTCCAGCCCGTTATCCATAGAGTTATGGGAGCTCCGGGTTCAAAGGGTTAAGGCAAATTTATATGGACTGTTCATAAGTCACCTGTTGGATATTTGCCAAGTACTCACTGATGGAACATATCTTTGACACTGGCACTAGCTGAATATTCATAAAACACTGAATATTCATAAAACACTGAATATTCATAAAACACTGAATATTCATGAAGCACTGATCAGGCAATGATTGAATATAATTTGAAAGACGTAGATTCCGTATGCATGAGAGATTAAATATTCATGATGCGCTGATCAGATAATATTATTCATAAAGGATGGGGTGGTTTAGTGTGTCTAGACTAGTTGATGAATGAAGTGTTTTGTGATGAAACTTCTGTTTCCTTCTAAGGGTGCTAATTTAATTGAGTAAAGTTAACTATTTGATTATTAATGAGTGATATTACCGTAGTTGCAGAGTTGATATCAGTTGGCCTTCTATGTTTTTTTTAACATTTTGGCTATGTTTCAGATGAGTTAATGGCTAAACAGGAACAGTTTGTATTGGTTTAGCTCTTCAGCTGTTCATGACAAAAATGTATCTTTATGTAACCCCAGTTTACCTCGGTTCACTGATCATTTTGATTCTTGTATGAATTTAGCATCTGTTACGCTGATTAGCTGTTGCTGTTTTGTGCTTATTGCATGACTTTGTTTATTCACTTTCCTTTAGCAGACATGAATTCGCAACTGCTTTTCCAAATGACTTGATTCGGTGAATTTAATAGTGGTTTCCTGCTTCACTAAAACAGGTTCTTTGTTCCTAAATGCTTGCAGTAGAGTCCATTCTTGATATGGTGATAATTTGATGCCAGTTCTTTTAAGAAGAGAAATCTTTTATCGGAGAACTGGAAAATGTCTAAGGTAGAGATTACTCACCTTGCTTTCCAGGTCAAACTACTACATGCTTACACATATTGAATATTCCAATGTTCATCTGTTACCTCTAGGATCAGTTCTAAATGCTGATGCAAAGTTAATGTCACTCGTACTCTCATATTTCTGCCTTCATGTTCGATCAACGTAAATCAGTTCCTCTAACTGCACACATTAAATTCAGAATCCTTGTCTTTGTATCCAAAGCAGAGCGTGGCCTTCCTCTGAAATATCGAGCCGATGTAATACTCCAACCTCTTTCAACCTCCTTGCATCCTCCACTTTGCTCTTTAAACAGATTTGATCTTCTAGTTCCTCATACTAGAACAGCTCTGCCCGTGTCCCTGTTCTCAATTCATCACTGTCTTTCTATTGTGCTGCCTCCATCTACTCGATCTCAAGTTCTAACAGGTAGTCCCTCTTCCTCCTTTGCTTTTCTCAAAACCTATTTCTTCTATTTCTCGTGGCCTTGCACGCTGAGAGCGCCCCTATTAGAGGCACTTTTTATAACTGTTACAATACAATATTTAGAGTAGTGTTGTAGATTCGCAAGTTTCTGAAATCATGAAATTGCATTAATTTTGATATGCTCATCAGGACAACTCTCATTGCATTTTTTAGAATGATTCAGATGGGTTAGTAAAGAAGCCTGTTGTAGATGTTTGTGATTTCAGTCAACGACATTTAGTTAAGCCAAGTTTTTACATTTAATTTACACATGCTCATTAGACAACAATTCTGTAACAGTTTGTGATATTTTTTAAGTGTTACAAACTTTATTTTGCAACTTTTCATGTTTTTAAATTAGGTTTCAGGATTGGAGAATAGATGTAGCTAGACTAAGAATATGTGATGCTTTATTAAAATATGCTTTAATTAATTATTAGAATGATTTATTTAAAATTTATGTAAAGACTTACTTTAATATTTTTTTAATGATTGGTTACTGATGACAGCCAAAGATATGGCCAGTCTAAGTGTAATCAGGAAGTTTGATAGCTGTAATTGCAATTGTAAACTCTGAAAATTTTCTATAAAGCACCACTTGAAAGCTAAACGCAGGGCACCAGCTTATTCATGAGCACTCTGTCAGTTCTTTCTGAGCAGTACGTACAAACGTTTTTAAAGTTGTGACTTTTTCATGTTAATATATATTTATTTAAAAATAGACGTTGTAGTGTATTTAAAAAAGAATGCTGGATATCATCAAATACACGTTTTTTATCAATGCAACGATGTTCACTCAGAGAAGAATTAAATCCGTATTTGTGGACATTTTAAAGAGTTTCAAGATAATGTTTAATATTTAAATTTTTTGGGGAAAAGGTGTAGTTATGTGTTCTTAAATTTAGGATTTCCTACTTATTGATAATAAATATGTAACTGATTTCACATGTTCTATTGGAATTTTATGCCAAATTGTATGGCCTAGAGTTTATTCCATATCGTAATCATTTTCTCGGTTTACTCGAATTATCTGTACACGGTGTAATTTTCCACACATTCCAACTTTGTTCCAATATCTTCGCTGTGTAAATCTTGATTAAATATGAAAAAAATATGTTTGTTATTGGTTCACGTTTCGTTTGGATGGTTTCATATTGGTTCATGTGGGACATGGTAACCGAATTCATGCATTCATTTCAAGAATTTATATAGCGCCTCTTCAGGGATCTACCCAGAGGTGCACAATGAATAGAGTGCTTTGCCTGTAATGCGGAAAGTACAGGTTCGAGGGCCCCACTGAAACAGTTACCTTACTTGGCGTACTATGCCAGCGGTTTTCAGGCAGTTGCGTGTGTATACCACTAGTGGTAAACCAACCTTAGCCAGGTGTCATTAAGTGGTGGGTCAGATACTTTTTTAATTTGAATTTTCTATGACTTTGCTCCCATCTTTTTTTATTAGCTGTTCATGTCCACTGTGCTCTTGTTGTTTCTTTTGATTTTCGATGTGTGAACTCTACAGTATTCCTAGTGGTTGAAGTGACTTCGGTGAGCAATGGGAGCTCCGAGGAAGAGTTGTATTTTGAATGCATGCGTTGCCAGAGTTCCATTTTAGGGTGAGCAGTGGGAACCCAAGCAGAGAATTTTGAGAGCTATGGGAATGCTGTTCCCTTGCATTCCCACTCACTTTTAACTCGGGGTGTTCCCTGTAATAACTCATTGCGGGGGATTTGCTGCTCACATGTTCTTTGTGATCTGACCTTAGCTTTCAATTTTTTTACCTGGTGGTACCGTGTTACAATAAAACGAAATTTTGAAGACCGTTGTACCATGCAAACGCATGAAGTTTGGTCAGATACAATGCAATACAATACAATGCACAGCCCTTTAGAGAGTCTTTCACTTGCAGATGCTTAGCACCATTGCTGCACTGTTGTTGTGTGTTTTTGTGTGCACTTCCGAACTTTTTATGGTGTAATCACTGTAATGAGTTGTACAAAGTAGCTATAGTTTAACTAATTAGAAACTTTAAGTAGTTTTAAAAATTAGTTTGTTGGTCAGAAATTGTCTTTCCGCCCGCCTGCACTTTTAGAAAGACTTACTGAGGTTTGGTTGGCTGTATCATTTTAAAAACCATCTGTGTCACCCTCCTCCTTTATCCAGTCTTTGGATTGGCATGAGCAGTGGCACAGATACATTGAAGATGTTTGGTGTAACGTATTGCCATTGAAGATTTCTTTGGTACTCTGCATAGTTAGCCTAACTATGCAGAGTACCAAAGAAATCTTCAATGGCAATACGTTACACCAAACATCTTCAAAGTTCGGAAGTGCACACAAAAACACACAACAACAGCAGACAACGAACAGATCGAGACAGTCAGCGTCCAGGCTCCACCACCTCCCCACGAGTATCAGGTTTCCGAGTGGAAGATCCTGTCTTACTCTGTAGCACTCCAGTGCTCGGCTGGTATTTTGACCCCGAGTGACCCAATGCCCACATCTGTAGCAGTGGACATCGACATGTTTTCTGTCATTACTGCGCTGTCAATGTCTTTTAGACCCCAGTCCTATAGACTCTACCTTCATAATATGCATGGGTTATAAGGTCACAGATGGAGTTTGCAAATCAGTAGACTATTATTTAATATAATTTGAAGAGTCTAAAGGATTTAAACCGACAGGCATGAACCGCATTGTAAATTGGCATGAGGGCACTATATAACCGAGTTATTTAACTGCATAAAGCCTGCTTTATTTTTGAGGTCGCACATAGACCTATGTCACAATTTTTGCTTTCTTACTTTGTTTCAGTGCATGCTTATTAAAATTTGGACAAGAAGCTGCTTAGCGTTTATCCTTTAACTTTTCATTTGAGAAATGATTTAGAAACTTTATCGCTCAGCAAATGATATTTTCAATTTGTCGATCTTCATTTATGTATTTAAAAAATTATTGACCATAAGTCAACAATTTAAACATTGCTTTTAAGTTTTAGCACGGTTTGTCTGTAACATGTTGTGACCGTATACGTGTGTGGGAGGTTTGTTCCTGTCCGATACTGTGCATCGAAAACAACATATCAGTTGCACAAAGGGCCCCACCATAACGGGCGCCCATGGGCCCCCACCACCCTAAATCCGGCCCTGATTGCAATCGTAATCTCCAAACTTCTAATGCGCTACTCAAAAGCCAAGCGCGGTGCACCAGCTTATTCACGAGCGCTGCGTTGAGTCAAACGAGTTTTCCGTGAGAGTAGTCCAAATGAGGCTTACGACAAAGATTTTACGAGGGTAAAATCTTTAGCTTACGAGGTTACCCTTGCACGTGGGGAATAACAGCAACTGGCCATTTAAATATAGCCACGAAAAATAATACACAGTCTTAACTAGATAATTATAAAACATTGAGAAATACGAACGGTGAATTCTTAATTATACAAATTAGAGATCAGCCCTTTACATTACGATCGTAATCGTAAACTCGAAATTTCTAAAGCCAAGCGCGGGGCACCAGCTTATTCACGAGCGCTGCGTTGAGTTAGAAGGGTTGTCCGTGAGAGTATATATAGTCCGTGGTGGTCCGGGTCGAGTTACCATAGTTACCATACGATGACTGAACGAGGCATTTATTGATTGAAATAGCTAGTTATCGAGAATTTAGACCATGTCATCTTCGCCGCGTCCTGTGGACAACATCCCTACAGCAGCAGCAGCAGCAGCAGCTAGATTCTGCAGTTCTGCTGCTGAGAGATGATTAATGGCTGGCGTTGGCTTCCTCGGCCACGTTCAGCCGACGAATCTGAAGACGAATTCGATCGATAGGTGGCGTAGTAGACGCTTCTCGTGTTAGTCGGAGTCCGTCCATTCTGCGGATGTAGCGAAGCGGAACGAACCGTCTCGGTTGACGGAAGCACGGTCCACTGATATCCTCCGACGGAGGTGGGGGTGGGGCTGGGGAGGGTGGGGCTGGGGGTTGGCGGAGGGTGGGCCATGATTCTCTCTCTGCCAATAAGCCGTGAGTAAGACGAGTCCCTCGACGTGGCTGTTTGTGATATCTCGGGCTTATGATTTGTGTTGGTTCTTTTGATGTGGTCGCATCTTCTGGGATGGCGTGTAGGAAGAAGTCCTCAATCGAAAGAAACACGATGTGGAGGATACAAGGACATGTGGATAGGGACAAAGGACAGCTGCAGGTGACACGAAACGGAGTATCCCCCTGAAAGCTATCCGGGGAAATGAATTAATCTATCCCCCGGATGGAATTAACTGGTCTATACTATCCGGGGGGATAAACCATTCTATCCTCTTTTTTGAAAAATGCGCATAATAAAAAAAGTTATGCTGTAATCAAAATTTAAAGTGACTCTGATTGTTTTAAGTGTCCTAAGCAATGCTCAGATAAAGGCAACTCGAATTTATTTAGTGACTATGAGTGTTCTTAAGTGTTTTAAATGTTTTAAGTGCTCTAAAAACAGGGCAAAACAAATTATCTAGTAGGAATAAACATACCTGAGGAGGCGTAAGGAACAAGAAGACCGGAGCTTTTTTTACAAAGGATTGAGAGGCGTTCTGTGAAAGCTTATTTAAGTCTAACGCTGACTAATTTAGAAGACATTTCTTGGTTTTGTTCGTGGTTGTATTCTTATTAAGGTACAGTCCATGCCCTCCTTTCCAATTACACAAGAAATTGACGTCGCGCTCGTAAATAAGCCGGTGTAAAGGTTTCAAATTACCCCCTCCTAAACATTACCCCCTAAAAACTGTATTTTGCATCAATCGTCGCATTTATTGCACTAAAAATATCAGAAAAATCATCCCGCTTCTTGTTTTATTTTGAAGATTTTCATCCGTCATCCCACTTCCTGGTTTGTTATCAATATTTTCATCTATAACTAAAATACTAATCGCCGCTGAAGTTACAATGGAGAAATGGCTTCGAGGCTATTATTTTTTTTCGATCAAAAAATTGATAGCATACCACGAAGTGGGATGACGGATGAAATTCTTCAGACCAAAACAAGAAGCGGGATGATTTTTCTGATTTTTTTAGTGCAATAAATGCGATGATTGATGCAAATCTAGTTTCCGGGGGGTAATCTGAAACCGGTTTCAAGTTACCGGGGGGTAATGTTTAGGAGGGGGTAATTTGAAACCTTTACACCGGTGCCCAGCGTACGTTTGGCCTTCGAGTAGCGCTTTACAAGTTTGAAGGTTACGTTTGCGAGTTCTTGTTCAAGGTCCGTGCACAGTAGTCTTGGACGAGACTCGAATAATGCGTATAATAATAATAATAATAATAATAATAATAATAATAATAATAATAATAATAATAATAATAATAATAATAATAATAATACGTACGCAGGAGGAGTGGGGTCACTGGATTTTAGCGACTTGCGTACCGGTGCGCAGGGCGGGGAGGGGTCTCGACCATGGGGGGAAACTTGGGGGGACGGAAAGACGCGAGATTTTTTGCCGGACGAATGACTGAGTGTCGCCGAAAAATTTCCATCTTTTGCCGGCCAAAATTTCTGACGACCTTTTTTTTAGTCATCCGCCGAAATCTCGGAAAAAAATCTATTTTTGCCGCCAAAAAAAGTTGATGACTTTTTTAAAATTCTTGACGCTCAACGATTTGGGGGACGAATGCATGGGCCGTCCCCAACACCTCCATTGTGGGGACCGTCCCTCTGTCCCCCTAGGTCTCCGCCCATGGTCTCGACAAAATTAATGTACTTATACGCAAAATAAATTTAGATTTATGATGTTCGCAACTTCACATTAGTCTATTTATAATAATGTAGTAGGTCTCTATCCTAATATAATATAGTCACCCGATGGCATTTGATTACATTAATTATGACCTTTTTAGTCATCAAAATTTGTCACGGCCTTTTTTAGTCATCGCCTACTTTTTCTTAGGTAGCCTACCTTTATTGTCTCGTAATACGTTCAAGGCAGTCAACCAGTCAAAAAAACACTAGGCTACTTTCCGAGATTTTCGACTATTTTATGCTTGTTATTTCATTTCTCGTACATTTAAAAAATCTTTGTGAGGTGAGTAGGCTATACGCTATAGCCTATACCCGCGTATACCCTCATTTTCGGAGGTAGGCTATAATAGGTCTACACGATACCGTGTTCCCCGGAGTTGAGTTTACCTACAGGCTGATATACCCGCCCATATATATATATACCCTATAGGAATCCACTCCCAGCAATGACAATCCCCTCCCTGCAGGAAAATTCGAAAGATGTTTCTTACATGTATATATATATATATATATATATATATATATATATATAGGGCCCTATATATATATATATATGTACTTAGCATTTTCCTAACCCAGCCAGATTACACGCGTAACATCCTCCCCCCCCAGAAAATTCGATAGCTCATGCTCACATGTATAGCCTATTATGCAAAATGTGCCGCGCCAGAATAATCTGAGAGCGTAGCATTGATGCACTAAAAACTAGGTCATCTGAAAAAAAATTCCGATCAAGGGGTATCGTCTGTGTCTGGCTCAGTGACTACCGTCCGCCCATTAAATCGACCATTCGTCCCCTCTGAAACGTGGATCCACCCCCCCCCCAAAAAAAACCCGACTGGTTTAATTAAACACTGCGTAATATGCAAGGGACGTCTTATGCATCACAGACGTTTTTATATGATTACGTGTATGCGACGCCTTTCATAAGTCCGACTGCAACTTGGTACTTACTATTTACGACAGACAGACAGACAAACAGAAGGGCACCTACAGAACACGAGACAGACAGACAAACATACATACACACAGACAGATAGACAGACAGACACACAGACAAACAGACAGATAGACAGACGGACAGACAAACAGAAGGGCACCTACAGAACACGAGACAGACAGACAAACAAACAAACAGACACACAGACAAACAGACAGATAGACAGACAGACAGATAGACAGACAGATAGACAGACAGATACAGATACAGATATACGACAAGACAGAGGGGGGGGTTCTAATCCTGTAGACGCAGGCGACCAACTGATTACTGCCCATATATGCACATCACTCTACTTCGAAGACGTCTATATACCGTACACTCGACCACTCTCTCCTCGCTCCTCTACCATGCATCGTGAGTAGGCCTATATATCCATCCTTAGTATCAATAATAATCTGGTCTGAACAGCGGCATCCCTCAACTACCAAGCGCCTACTCCGTGTAAACAGAGGGACCGCTGCCGCCGCTGCCGCCCTCTGGCGAGCTCACGGGTGAGCGCTTTGTGTATGTCGACGTCGCGGCGTTTTTATCGTCGACCTATCTGGCTGCGCTCCTCCTCCTCCCCCACCTCCACCGTCGACCACAGACGCTGGCGATCGGCTTTGATTCGGTTGGATGACCGCGACGAACGTGCCTCGCCTTCGAATGGTATCGCAAGGAACCACGGATGCGAGCTACTGATGAGGCCGACCAGCCGGAGCAGGGGGGACGACGACGAGGAGATGGGGGAGATGGGGAGAGATGGATGCGCAGTGGTCTCTGTCTCAAAACGCCTGAAACGACCGTTTGGCGTTGGCGTTGGACTCTCGGCAAGACACGGTTTCGTGGAAATGCGACTTATACTCGAGAAAATATTATTGTATAGCCCGCAGTGAAGATATAGTAATAAGTCCGGTGGTTTTATTGAACGGAATCGGACCGCAGCAGCTTGTGAAAGAGACTTTTCGACGCAGCAGCAGCTTTCCCGCTCGCTCAGCAGAAAATGAGACGGATTTATGTTGCGCCCGTTTACGTGACGACCGCTTCCGGTCGGTGGGATTACACGATACTCACGTCATGGAACAGTTCGTCGATGATCGTCGAAAACGATTCGTCTTCGTCGTCGTCCGCCGCCGTCGACTCGCTGACTTCCTCGCCGCTTGAGGGCGCCTCCTGCGACGATGAATCGCTCGGTGGATTCCCCTACCCGAGTCTCTATCCGTGGCAGCACATCGTCCTGTCGTCGGTCTTCGTCACCATCATCATGCTGGCCATCGTCATCGGCAACGGTCTGGTGGTGATCGCCATCGCGGTCGACCGGAACCTGAAGGGTCTCCAGAACTGGTTCATCGGATCGTTGGCGTTGAGCGATCTCTTCGTCGGTCTCTTCGTCATGCCTCTGTCGCTGGCCAACGAACTGATGGGCTACTGGCATTTCGGTGAGATCGTCTGCCAGCTGTGGTTGTCCACAGACGTCCTGCTATGCACGGCGTCCATCTTGAATCTATGTCTCATCAGCCTCGACCGCTACTGGTCCATCACGCGAGCCATCGCCTACATCAAGCAGCGAACTAAGAGGCGCGTGATCGTCATGATCTCCACCATCTGGATCCTCTCGATGGTCATCTGTCTTCCGCCGCTCGTCGGCTGGAAGCGACCGCAACCGACGAAGTTCGGGTACCCGCTGTGCGTGCTCAGCGAGGAACCGGGGTACGTTGTCTACTCGTCGCTCGGGTCCTTCTACATCCCGCTCAGTCTCATGGTGCTCGTCTACTTCAAGATCTACTTGGCGGCCAGGGACAGGGCTCGGCGCAACCTCAACCGCGGTAGGATGAGGCAGAACGATGGGGAACCGAAGAAGAAGAAGAATAAGAACAAGAGGAAGCAGAAGAAGCGGTCGCAGAAGATGCGGAACGGAGCAGCAGCAGCAGCAGCCAGAGGGAAGATGGTGACCGTGCGATGGGCCAACGACAAGAGGTTCAGAGATGGTGAGGGAGGAGGAAACGACGGAAGTCCGGAGTCGGTTGGACCGAAGAACGAGGACCCAGGCAACGACGGCGGTTCTTCCTTCGAAAGCAGAGACGATCAAGACAGCTCTGGAGGGGACTTGAACGACGACGGTCCGACGATCCCATCATCGGCTGGCCGCGGTCCCTATGAGCTGCAACGTATCGCCGACGCTGAAGGTCAGAGGCTTCGAGAGGTCGGATGCAAAGGTATCAACCAGGATTCCTCCGAGTCTTCCACTCCGCGCAACAACTCCAACAGAATCGGCGGTGAGGAAAATCGGAAGCCTCTTCTCGACGAATCCTCGCAGCTGGAAAGCGATTGCCCGCTGGAAAATACGACCGTCAGCATCAAACCTTCTTTCCACCACCCGTTCACTCCACCACCAACACTACCACCTCCTCCTCTTCCCATTCCTTTGTCACCGGCTGAAGCTCCACGTGACTTACCAAATGTAGACGAGTCCGTCATCGGAGACACAACGAAAAAGAAGCCTGCTGCTTCCACCGCCAGGTGCCCAGATCTCCAGCGACACATATCTTCCATCCGTTCCACAACCACCACCACCACCAACACCAGCTCACAGCCACCGCGTCTCAACCTAACGGACGATTCAGAGCGCCATCTGAAGGAGAGCGAACGAACGAAGCGGAGGATCGCGCGAGCACACGAGCGACGGGCGACGATCGTGTTGGGGATCGTGATGGCGTCGTTCATTGGGTGCTGGCTCCCCTTCTTCGCCATCTACCCGGTGACGGCGCTCACCGGACTCCACGTCTCCGACTCGGTGTTCGCCGTCACCTTCTGGCTCGGCTACTGCAACTCGGCGCTCAATCCCATCATCTACACGATCTTCAATCGCGACTTTCGAATTGCTTTTCTGAGGATCATCTGCGGACGGAGAAGATACGATCGCAGGTTCGGATTGTAATCGTAAGAGAACGAATACTGTTCGTAATGGTAACCGACCCAGTTATAGCTACATCGGTAAGAGCGTTGGCCGCGTGCCACGCGACTCTGTGAAAGAGGTTGTGCGGACCGCGGTTCGATTCCTGAAGGTGATTTGTTTCAGAGATTTAAATCTCGGGCTAGTGCACCTGTCCGAACACCTAAATGGCGTGATGTCCATTCAAATGGACGAGTGATGGAGTCAAGACCGTAGCCAGGATTTGATTTCGGGGGGTGTTTCACCAATTTCCCTTCCTAAAAAAACTGATGACCTTTTTTTAGTCGTCCGGCCGAAATCTTCAAAACAAGTCACCAATTTCCCTTTTTAGTCATCCGGCGTTCTGTTTTTTTTACATTTTTCCATTTCTGGGGGCGTTTCATGGTTTTATTTCATGGTTTTACATCATGTGCTCGTAAATGCATTCTATTATTTTTCCCATTTCCCATTTCGGGGGGTGTTCAAACACCCAAAACACCCCCTAGCTACGGCCTTGGATGGAGTGAGTGAGCGAGTGAATGGGTGGATAAATGAGTGAGTGCAGGAACGACCGTTAGACGGCGTTATTGAATGATCTCACAGATCAATTCTTTGAAAAATGAGGAGCAGGGTCGAGGCAATATATACAGTCGCTGTATAAAATCCGATTACATTTTACACAGTTTTACACTCCCATTTTAACTATTTCTTCAGCGTCAAATATCGAATAGCCTAGCTATAATAAATCTACAAGATGCAAGTTAGTTCGCAACGATTTGAAATCGAGAGAAGTGTTTTCACCAACACGAGTTCGTTACTCCGGCGACACTGGTCACACACAAACTGATGCGTTGCAATCATCTCATAATTATCTTTCGTCGCTCAAGCGTTGTTTTCAAAACAATGGACGCTGTTTTTGCGGTCCACCGTGGACAGTGTGTGTGACACACTATGTGTCTCTCTTTGTGGTCACGACAACTGTTCGATTCGCGATCGTTTTTCAGTCTTGACATCACAGTTTCTTAAACTACATAATTGTCCATGGGCGCCCGCACATAGGGGCAAGAGGGGGCACTTGCCCCCCCCCCGGGAAAATTGAAACCTATTTTTCTCACTACTAATTTTGGGATTTATAAAAAATTTCTTCCCATTAGAGAATTAAAAGACATACGTTTAGCTAATACTTATCGATTTTTTAAACAAATTTCTTTGAAAAAAGAAACAATTCATATTATAAATTTTAAAAAGTGAAACCGAGAAATTTACATCAAGAAACCTCTACGAAAAAATACCCATGTGTGTTCTTAATTCCCTGCTTTGCATTTTTTTTACCTCTTGCTACAATTTTTTTAACATTGACCATCGTGTTTTGCCCCTCCTGCAAAAATTTCTGCGGGCGCCCATGTAATTGTCTGTCGGTTGTTTTCGCGTTTGCCTTTCTGTCTGGAAGTAAATTAGACTGTAAGTTATCCATACAGGCCGGTGAAGATGGTCTTTATAATAGGGGCGCATATTGTTTAATACGTGGACGATAATTATACGTAGACATTTTCAGATGAATAAATGATGATGATTTATTTACAGATGCATAGATGATGAGCTGACTAATGGTTTGTGTTAAGTAGTGTTTAATCTATTTCACCTTCTTTTGGTGGGATCAGGGTTTATAGAGTGTGGCTGGACGGTCATGGACGGAGTCCATGCACTTATTTTCAAATCTGTACACCGTCCTGCTATTTATTAGACCAGCACAACCTGGAAATCTAAGGAGCGTCAGGCACTTTACTTCTTTTACTACACTTTATGCACTGAGTGGGATTTAGTGGTTTGGGGGAGGACGAAGGAAAACAATTTAATTGCCATTTCTACGTCATCATAATTTATTTTCAGTAGATATTCTCGTTGCAGTTATTATGATGGTATATCATATGTTAAAATAAAATGAATGATATCATGTTATAATAAATATATTATAGCAGTTCATGTGATAATTATTATTATTACGTCAGTATTATCTAAAAGCAAAACCAATTACGCTTAGTTGATTTTGATGATTTTTCTGGGGTGAGGTAGTAAATTCCGGTTGAGGGATTTCCACCACCAGGGATGACTAGAATAAACATTGGTATTTAAGGCAGGTCCACATGATTTTCAGTTCATAGGGACGGTCATCCACGTGCCGAAATATTGTTGCCGTCATGGCAACTGTTGCTGGCTGTTAGGGCCACTTTTGTTGCCATGACGACGCGGCATCCGGTACTGATAATAAGCACACGTCTGTATATCCACCTATTATATATATATATATTATACATATATTATATATTATATGTTATATATATATTATTTATATATATATATATTATATATTATACAGGGTGGCCCATATAAATAAACCGGACTATTAGTTTTTGCAGTTGCATCGCTTGAATAATCAAAGTAATTATCGCCTTAAAACTATCATTAGACAGAAATGACACAACCAATTCACAGAATGATCAAGTGTACGCCAACGTAGCTGTGAAACGAGACATTCCTTCAGAACGCTTACTGAAAGGTCGGAAGCACTTCTAACAGAGCATCATGGTTTCGGTTGCCATGTCGCAGCTGGGGAAATCGTCATCAGTTTTCGTTGAACGAGGAGCAAAAGTTAACAGTTCCTATTACTAGCATTGGTTTGGCATTTAATATAACATTGAATGAACTGTAAAATTTCAGAATTTTCTGCAATTTCGGTCAAAGTGATGTTCAATAGGCCTATGTCCTCCGTTTGCTGCGATAACCAATGATAATCGCTTGCGAAACTGTGCAATAGCCCGGTTGATAGGGTCCTCGCTGATTTCGTCCCAGCATGCGGTCAGAGCTTCTTTCAAATGTTCAATATCTCGAATTCTCTGCCTGTAGACAAGCTGCTGAAGCATTCCCCAGATGGAATAGTCTACGGGATTCAAGTCGGGACTGTTCGGTGGCCAATTTTCTGGTTCAATAAAGTCTGGAACGTGAGCAGTGAGAAAAGCAACTGCTTTTCGTGAACGATGTGCAGGTCCTCCATCCTGCTGGAAAGTGAAATTGTGACCAGAGTGAGCTATAATGTCTGGCAATAATCCTTGATGTAGGACGACGTCACAGTAATAGGAACTGTTAACTTTTGCTCCTCGTTCAACGAAAACTGATGACGATTTCCCCAGCTGCGACACGGCAACCGAAAACATGATGCTCTGTTAGAAGTGCTTCCGACCTTTCAGTAAGCGTTCTGAAGGAATGTCTCGTTTCACAGCTACGTTGGCGTACACTCGATCATTCTGTGAATTTGGTTGTGTCATTTCTGTCTAATGATAGTTTTAAGGCGAAAATTACTTTGATTATTCAAGCGATGCAATTGCAAAAACTAATAGTCCGGTTTATTATGGGCCACCCTGTATATATTATATATATACGTGCATGCTTAGTTCGCATCCGGAAGAAGAGAGATTGCGGCAGAGGTTAGAGAAACAAAGGCCGAGAGAAGACAGGACAGAGATTGATAGAGACATGAAGAGACACGTATAGAGAAAGACAGACAGAGAAAGAGTTAGGCATAGGGAGAGAGACAGTTAGGGAAAGAGACAGGTATAGGGAAAGAGACAGGCAGGGAAAGAGACAGATATAGGGAAAGAGACAGGTATACAGGGAAAGAGACAGGCAGGGAAGGAGACAGGTAAGGAAAGAGACAGTAGGAAAAGAGACAAGTAGGAAAAGAGACAGGCATGGGAAAGAGAACGACAGGGAAAGAGACAGACAGGGAAAGAGACAGGTAAGGAAAGAGACAAGTAGGAAAAGAGACAGGCATGGGGAAAGAGAACGACAGGGAAAGAGACAGGTATAGGGAAAGAGACAGGTATAGGGAAAGAGACAGGTATAGGGAAAGAGACAGGTATAGGGAAAGAGACAGGTATAGGGAAAGAGACAGGCAGGGAAAGAGACAGGTAGGGAAAGAGACAGGTATAGGGAAAGAGACAAGTAGGGAAAGAGTCAGGTATAGGGAAAGAGACAGGCATAGGGAAAGAGACAGGTATAGGGAAAGAGACAGGTATAGGGAAAGAGACAGGTATAGGGAAAGAGACAGGTATAGGGAAAGAGACAAGTATAGAGAAATAAACAGGCAGGGAAAGAGACAGGTAGGGAAAGAGACAGGTATAGGGAAAGAGACAGGCATAGGGAAAGAGACAGGTATAGGAAAAGAGACAGGTAGGGAAAGAGACAGGTATAGGGAAAGAGACAGGTATAGGGAAAGAGACAGATTTAGGGAAAGAGACAGATTTAGGGAAAGAGACAGGTATAGGGAAAGAGACAGGTATAGGGAAAGAGACAGGCAGTGAAAGAGACAGGTAGGGAAAGATACAGGTAGGGAAAGAGAGAGTTAGGGAAAGAGACAGGTAGGGAAAGAGACAGGTATAAGGAAAGAGACAGGTATAGGAAAAGAGACAGGTAGGGAAAGAGACAGGTATAAGGAAAGAGACAGGTATAGGGAAAGAGACAGGTATAGGAAAAGAGACAGGTAGGGAAAGAGACAGGTATAGGGAAAGAGACAGGTATAGGGAAAGAGACAGATTTAGGGAAAGAGACAGATTTAGGGAAAGAGACAGGTATAGGGAAAGAGACAGGTATAGGGAAAGAGACAGGCAGTGAAAGAGACAGGTAGGGAAAGATACAGGTAGGGAAAGAGAGAGTTAGGGAAAGAGACAGGTAGGGAAAGATACAGGTAGGGAAAGAGACAGGTAGGGAAAGAGACAGTTATGGAAAGAGAAGGGCAGGAAAAGAGACAGGTAAGGAAAGAGACAGGTAGGGAAAAGACAGGTATACAGGGAAAGAGACAGGTAGGGAAAAGACAGGTATACAGGGAAAGAGACAGGTAGGGAAAGAGACAGGTATAGGGAAAGAGACATGCAGGGAAAGAGACAGGCAGGGAAAGAGACAGGCAGGGAAAGAGACAGGCAGAGAAAGAGACAGGTACAGGGAAAGAGACAGGTACAGGGAAAGAGACAGGCAGGGAAAGAGACAGGTATATGGAAAGAGACAGGTATAGGGAAAGAGACAGGCAGGGAAAGAGACAGGTATAGGGAAAGAGACAGGTATAGGGAAAGAGACAGGTATAGGGAAAGAGACAGGTACAGGGAAAGAGACGGGTATAGGGAAATAGACAGGCAGGGAAAGGGACAGGCGGGGAAGGAGACAAGTAGGGAAAGAGACCGGCGGGAAAAGAGACATGCAGGAAAAGAGACAGGTACAGGGAAAGAGTCAGGTATAGGGAAAGAGACAGGCAGGGAAAGAGACAGGTATAGGGAAAGAGACAGGTATAGGGAAAGAGACAGGTAGGGAAAGAGACAGTTAGGGAAAGAGACAAGTAGGGAAATAGACAGGAAGGGAGAGACAAGTAGGGAAATAGGCAGGAAGGGAAAGAGACAGGTATAGGGAAAGAGAAAGAGACAGGTAGGGAAAGAGACAAGTATAGAGAAATAGGCAGGGAAAGAGACAGGTAGGGAAAGAGACAGTTAGGGAAAGAGACAAGTAGGGAAAGATACAGGCAGAGAAAGAGACAGTTAGGGAAAGAGACAGGCAGGGAAAGAGACAAGTATAGGGAAACGGACAGTTAAGGAAAGAGACAGGTAAGAGGAGACAGAGAGACAGATGATCGGAGATGGTCACATGAGCAGCGTTGACGATAATTGTTTGCGATGTTGTGGTCGCATCGTTCGTCATATTTCGTCCGACTTAATTGAATCGGATTGAAGCAGAAGGAGGATGGATCGGAAAGAGACAGTGGATCGTGGAGACAGAGGCAGAAGAACAAACATCGAGCAGATGAACAAATATGAGGAGACAGGTACGAACATCGGAAAGACGTATACAGACGTATAGGCCTACGTATCTATATCTTCAAGGAAGTGTAGCCTACACAATAATGACACAATCGAATATGGCAAGTTCGAGTTAAAAGTGGCACCGGAAACAGACAGGCAAACGGACAGGCAGACATACATACAGACAGACAGTCAAACGGAAGGCAGGCAGACATACAGACAGACAAACGGACACTCGGACAGGCAGGCAGACATACAGACAGACAAATGGACACTCGGACAGGCAGGCAGACATACAGACAGCCAAACGGACACTCGGACAGGCAGGCAGACATACAGACAGACAAACGGACAGGTATACAGGCAGACATACAGATAGACAGACAGACAGACAAACGGACAGGTATACAGGCATACGGACAGACAGACAGACAAACGAACATGCAGACAAACAGACAGACAGCCAACGGACAGGCAGGCAGGCAGACTGACAGATGGATGGATTACTTAGCTTCTTCTATCGGACTCATGTTCATACGTAGGATATAAATATATTATATCCGACAGCCATAATTATTGCTCAGCAGCAGACGTCTCGAACGCTTTTTCATTGTGTCATCAATATTCTAGAATGATTTCGAACGCGGCTTATCTCGTTGTCGTCGTCGTTGGGCGCCATATAAATTCCTGTTGCACCTGCCTCACGACGACATCGTTCACTGTCCGATCTGTTTATTTGCCAGCGCAGGTGATTAAATTGCTCATTCGGAGAAAAAAGGATCTCAAAATTGTTGAAAATCCAAAGTCTATCTGCATGAATCTGAAGAGTATAGGCTATAAATAATAAGTCTGTCATCGACCGATTTCCGGAGGGTGGTTCGGAAGGGATTGATCCACCACTTGTTCATTTGATCAATGGATGCCTGCACATACATGTAAGGGCAGAGCCTGAAGCCGCCAGCGACGCTGCTTACAGCTAAAGCTCAGTCCAGAAATTCGTAGATGAGATTCGTAGTCATAATAGTGTCAATAAATGTCACTTACGGGTATCTAGTTGTGCCTTCACTTTTTTGCCACTTTTGGGGCCCCCCTTCCGTGCGGGGCCCCCTCCGGTCGGAGGGTACGGAGGGCGGTCGCTACGCCTCTGGGCAGAGGGGAACTTCACCCTGCATGGAAAATCGACACCAACATGTTCATCTACTACTTTTTGGACTTTAACAGATTTCTTCTCACTAAAGCTATACTAACGATACTGATGGCGCACAGAAAAGAGGGAAATTG
>OX457042.1:17748429-17750775 GCA_949752735.1 Lumbricus terrestris
ATGATGACGACGACGACGATGATGATGTTGTTGTTGTTGATGATGATGATGATGACTAGATGCAGATTTTGTTGTGCTGATGACATTAAATATCGTCGTGGAAACGGCATTTACCTTTCTTCCATTATCCGTCATTTTCCCATCTCGATGATGACAGCAATTATTGGTAAGTGAATCCATGCATCCACTTACTCACCCACCCAACCACCAATCCATCCATCCATCCACCAATCCATCCATCCATCCACCAATCCGTTCATTCATCCGTCCGTCCGTCCATCCGTCCATCCATCCATCAATCCATCCATCCAATTATCCGTCATCCGTCCGTCCATCCATCCATCCATCTATTCATCTACCCATCCAATTATCCGTCCATCCGTACATCCATTCATTCATCCGTCTGTCCATCTATCCATCCAATTGTCCGTCATCCGTCCGTCCGTCCGTCCGTCCGTCCGTCCATCCATCCATCCATCCATCTATCCATCTATCCTTCCAATTATCTGTCCATTCATCCATTCATCCATCCGTCCGTCCGTCCGTCCGTCCTTCCATCCATCCATCTATCCATCTATACATCTATCCTTCCAATTATCTGTCCATTCATCCATCCATCCATTCATCCATTCATCCATTCGTCCATCCATCTGTCCGTCCGTCCATCCGTCCGTTCTCCAAGGGCATATGCTTATACCATATTCATACATATGTCCGTTTATTCAATTTTATTCGCTAGGTGGTTTTCATTCGCCCTGCAGCGAATATATTTTTATGATCCGCTCAATTTTTATTAAAAGCAAATGAACGAAATAATAATTCTAGGCAGATATTCGCAGGATGTCGATTGTCTTACAAATTTCCTATTTCCGATTCTATTATTTTGACCTTCAGGATAGCCTATACGAAGTTTTTGCGACTGTTAATGCGACATCGACAACCAGAGTAAAGACATGGGCAGATTACACAGAAGCAATGTCATGTAGGCCCAATTGAATTATACACGAAAGGTAACCTAATTTACCAGATGAATTTGCTAAAAATTGCAGATTAAATTTTTTTAAATTTTTATTACATAAATCACAAATTACTTAGAAACTTAGGTCATTGGAATACGAATAAACTCAGGCAAGATTCGCATGGCTGTTTCCCTTCGATTAACCCATCCATCCATCCCTCCATCCATTCATCCATCCATCCATCTGTCCATCTATTCATCCATCCATCCGTATATCCGTCCGTCCACCAATCAATAAATCAATCAATCAAACAATTATTCCATCCATTCATCATGCAGACAGGCAGACGATCGCATGGATAGATGGATGGCTAAATATAACCTCAACTCGATCATTCTAGAATTTGACAACCAAAAATTAACCCTCGGGCTACCAAGGGGGAGGGTGGTATCCACCCGTCCCTAGGTTTTTCCCAAATCAAACTTGTTTCGTATGGAATAAAATTTTGACATTTTAGATAGCTGTAGAACAGTGTAGATGGTTCATTTGCACACATTTTGAGGTATAATACCGTTCTAAAGTTATCCCCGTTATACCCGAGGTACCAGGGTGGTGGTGGTGGATACCACCCCACTTAGGTTATCGACTATACCTTATTCGTCATTTATTATGAATTTACGCCATTAAAATAATAATGACATCCACCCATTAATTTGCGTCCGACTTTTCTTTCTCGTTCTCGGTCGTCTTTCTGTTAAGTTTTGTCTCCTCCCTGTTTCGGTGGAGAACGAAGAACCACGAAGGGAGGAGAAGGATGAGTGACGAAGGAAGAAATTAAGGAGGCAGAGGAGGAGGAATGAGGAAGGAAGGGGCAGAGGAGGAGGAGGAGGAGTGAGAAAGGAAGGAATGAGGCAGAGAAGGAGGAGGAGGAGGAGGAAGACAGAGGAGGAGTAGCAGAAGGAGAAGGAGAAGGAGGGGAAACTTGCGATTAGTCACGACGATCAATGATCATGATTATGCATGATCAGAGATTAATTGTACGAAAGCATTGAAGAAACGAGCAACGGTCTCTATTTATATTGACGTAGATTTTGTTTATAATTATCATATAGAAGGGGGTCTGCTTTCTGCCTTTGTAGATGAATCTCTGACTCAGCTCAAGGGCGATATATGGCAACTATATAGCTTAGAAAACGGAAGAAAGGAAGGAGGGATTGATTGATGGATGGATGGATGGATGGATGGATGGATGGATGGATGGATGGATGGTGGATGGATGGGTGGATGGATGGGTGGATGGATGGATGGATTCATGGGTGGATGGATATGGGTGGATTGATGGATGGATGGATCGGTGGATAAATGGATGGATAGATAGATTAGCCTA
>OX457042.1:17750975-17893475 GCA_949752735.1 Lumbricus terrestris
TGGATGGATGGATGGATGGATGGATGGATGGATGGATGGATGGATGGATGGATTCAGGGTGGATGGATGGATGGATGGATGGATGGATTAGTGTGTGGATGGATGGATAAATGGACGGATGGATGGATGGAGAGATGGATAAATGGATGGATGGTTCGATGGATAAATGGATGAAAGGATGGATAAAGGGATGGATGGCTGGATGGACGGATAGATGGATTGGTGGGTGGATATACACGCAATGTGTAGATAGATAGATGTATAGACCGCCCATACTTTGTTTTGCAATTCCAAACCCACACTAAAAAGATTCAGTTTTTGTATCTCAAGTGTAATTATCTTCTTGGCTGATGAAACACAATACCATTTCCTGAATCGTTCAACACAAACACGCACATTGTTCCAGCAGCTCTTCCTTCCTTCCATCCTTCCGTACTTCCTCGGGCGATGGATGAGAATGCATCATTTGCCCTTCCCAGCCTCCGTCGATTAATGCAGTGACGTCACAAAAGGCGGCGGCAGCTGATCTGGCTTTGTCTTTGATCGGCGGACAGGTCATACTACCATGGCAACGAGTTGCTCGGCTTAGTCAGTCAGCGTCACTGATTTATCTTGCGCTGTGTAATTAAACGGTCATTACGAATTCATGTAGAACACGACAAAAATAATTGCTATTACTTACTACTACTAATATTACCACCACCACCATCACCACCACCACAATCACCGTCACTCACCACCACCACCCACCACCACCATCCACCACCACCACCACCCACCACCACCCACCACCACTCACCATCATCATCATCATCATCACCACCACCACCACCCACCACTTACCACCACAGTCTGCCATTCCCACCACTGTCATTGATACTATTCCACTGCTAATGCTGCTGATAGTCCTAGTATCTTCCTAGTTCTACAGACTCCAACTTCTACTGTCATCATTACGAACTCCCCACGACCCATCAGTTCGCTTTGTCATTCTCTCAGGTAGTCTTCCCTGCTGTGTGTGTGTTGAACGATTCTCTCGTTCTAAAACCTTGTTTTTCTCTCGGGGTTGCACGCACTGGGAGCGCTTCTGAAAGGATCTTGCTGCGAGAATCGTTTTATAAACGGTCAGATAGAATGCAATACATTTATCGTCGTCGCCATTGTCTTACCATCCTGGTTTTCCAAGAAATTCTCCTATTGTCTAAAGAAAGGTTATTGTTAACAGTTAACCCATTCGGCGCTCCTGCTGACCTACACAATTAGGCTACATGTAGGCTACGAAAAGCAGTTAAGCCTAACCATTATTTGCGCTGCTGCTCTTGCTTGCTGAACACTCACGACGAACGTCTCATGACAGACAGCTTTCAGTTGTCATGACTCTTGACAGAAGTCTGCATGAGTCATCGGGAAGCTCACGACGTGAACTATGACCCCGACCCTTGACACCTAATGGGCAGCTGGGATCTAAGGGGTGAACCAAGATCTATCCACAACCGTGAATTAAGCAGGTGGGGTGAGTAAGTGCAGCGCTGCTTTCCAGGTGTACTACCCTCCCTCCTTTGATTCACTCTTCTCACACCGCTCCCACCCCACTTCTTGTCTTCCACTCCTAACCCCCACCGAAACGGAAATGGCGTCCATTTTGGCAGGTCCTGTTTCCTTCCGATTGCGACCATTTCGACTTGACACTATTGAAGCTGAGCGTAGATTTATGGAGTTTCAGTTTCATTCACTGGTTTACCCCTCCCCCCTCATCCCCAATAACATCAATGGGGTCTGGACAGCGTACCCCAATTCTTGGCCGAACAACGGATTACGATTGAATGTTTGAATGTTCGTAATTTATTATACTGGCGCTTCATAAGCCGCTGGGTTAAATTATAAATGCAGTGAAGATTAATCTAGAATCGAACAGTCTGCATCTGCTGATGAATTTGAAGTGAACAAAGGTCATCAGAAGCGGGAAAGAGACAAAGGAGGAGAAAGTGATTAGGGGCACAGAAAGAGAAAGGGGAAGACGCGATAGATAGAGAGAGACCGACCGACCGGCAGACAGACATCAGACAGCAGAGACAGAGGTGGACAGAGGACAACTCTATGGTCGGCGGCCATGTTGGTCGTTGATCCAGTCTCTGCGCTTCTACGGCAGATTATTGTGTCTTGAGCGATAGACGCTCGAAAGCATCTAAATTTATTGATGTCTTCCTAAAACGTGGCTGCGCGCCTGACTTTTTTTCGACTCCAAATTGTGGATGTTTTGGATGGAAATTCATTTCGTAAGTCTGGCCAGGACCACGCTACCGCCGATCGCCATTGGACGGATCCATTGCGACCAACCCACAAGGGATGCCAGGTTGCCACAACACCTCCGCCACCTTGCGAATGATTGCCGTTCCGTTCCGCATACATGGATGGGACGAGAATGAAGTCTGGACGCTGCAGCTGCTGTCAACATCAGATCAAGGGACTCTATAAACTCGGTCCAACATTCAGCATCGGACGAGAAACTTTCGGTTGGACTCATAAAGTCATAATGAGTTCGTCGGTGGTGACTCACTTTTGCTTTCGGGCGTCGTTTTTGCCCATAGATGACTTTGTCTGTCGAAGTGACTCTGTAACATCGTAGACTAGAGTTTTGGATGAGCGCCGTTTCTGGCGTGTTTTGTTATGTTGTGTCTTAGCAACTGATGGTGCCTGCCTATGGCTGCCGCTGACGTGTAACTGGGTGCGGTTTGTCACCCTGACTTGTCATTTTCAATTAAACGAATACACACACACACACAGGTAGATAGACAGAGACACAACTACATCGAGATCCTCGGTGGTCGAGTGGGTTGGTAGCCCGCTCGCCGCGCCGGTGACACGAAACGGAGTATCCCCTCTGAAAGCTATCCGGGGCCCGGGGGGATGAATTAATCTATCCCCCCGGATGGAATTAACCGGTCTATACTATCCGGAGGGATAAACCATTCTATCCCCTTTTATGAAAAATGCGCATAATAAACAAATTTATGCTGTGATCAAAATTTAAAGTGACTCTAATTGTTTTAAGTGTCCTAAGCAATGCTCAGATAAAGGCAACTCGAATTTATTCAGTGACTCTGAGTGTTTTTAAGTGTTTTAAATGTTATAAGTGCTATCAGGGCCTACTATCCCCCCCTGAGAGGTGGAAGCATTCCCCCCCTAACAGAAACTTTTGTCTATATTGCAAGCGTCGACGGCGCGAAGCTGCGAGTGCCGAAGGCACAAAACCCATACCGGTAGCGACTATAGGGGGTCTGGGAGAGCGTCGTGAGCTCCCCCAGCGGGATCTGGGGCGGAGCCCCAGAAACCAACGCATTTTTAACTGTTGTCATCGACTAGAGCGCATGTTTTAGGCTCTTGTTTGCTAGCCGTTTATGAACAATAATCAGCGGCGCCGCCAGGATTTTTTTTCTGTACGCACAACTTGCACAAAATAAGAATACGCGAAATGAAGTTATGAACTGTTATGACGATCTTTAGTGGGTATGAAGTGAGTGAGAAGTGTACGTGGTCCACTACTAAAGTGGGCCTCACACCGACTACCTCAGAATGTCGGGGAGCATGAGTCCAAGAGGCAAGAGCCAAGAGACGTGATTAGGGCCGCTGTAGAGTGGCTATAGAAAAGTCCGTGTATCATTGAATTAATTAATAGGCTCATGTTAGTGAGTGCACGCAGTTTCAGTATTTTTTTCAAATGCCAAAGCAATTCGGCGATGACCACTTCTGTCAAACTCCTGCAAAACTTGTGTGGCGTTGATCTCCACATCCTTGTGAATATGCATCAACGCCAGGCCACATAATCGATCAGATGCCATCGTTGAACGTAAATACGTCTTGAGTCGTTTTAACGCACTGAAGCTCCTCTCAGCTGAAGCCACTGATACAGGCATTGTGAATAAAATCAGAAATATTGTGTTCAGATTTGGAAACAGATCTCTCGTCATAGGCAGGCAGTCTTCAAGGAGATATTTGGTCTTCTTGTCAATATCTTTCCACTTGAATTGCCAACGCTCCAGTTCAACCTCAACATCGTGTAGCGAAATAAACTGTTGGTATGTTTCTTTAATTCTTGTCCATTCAAAGTCTTTCATTGAGCCGACATTTTGAGGTAGCAAGTATGAAGCTTGAATGCGGTCGTGGGCTTTTAACAGACGTGTTTGAATTTCTGCGATGAGGTGATCCAAGAAAGGATTGTGCATATTAATTCTGAAGTGCTCATCTACGCTTTGAGACGGTGCATTTGCACGTTGAGGCTGCTTGCCCAAGCCAAGCACTCTAGGCATCCGTACGTCAACGTCCAATTGCGATGCCAATTCTTCTGCGATGTGAAATAACTGGATGAAAGAATCCTGACGCTTAGTTTGCAGTTGGTTGAAGACATTTCTGGATTCGTCTAACGCTTGAAGTAAATCACAGTTGACAGATTGCAAATTTCTGGATATTGTTTTTGTAAATTCCAAGTAGTATTCAACTACTACAAGTGCAACTATGAAGCCGAAATTGAGGATAGAAGATAGAAGCGATGCAGCATTCGTAGCCGTTCTTCTGTCATTGTCCTAACAAAAGGAAGGATAGCTATTAGCAAAACAAAATAAAAAATGCAATAGGGCCTAGCTTTCAATAAAGTGAATAAACAATACCGGAGTAGAATTTAATAATTCTTGAAACCAGTGGTATAATGGAGCCCTAATGCCCTATACTATGACAATTTTTGATAACGTTTCTGAATGCCTGAACTTTCATATAACGAGGAAAAGCCTTAACCGACTATAATAATTTATGGCGACTTTATAGTGCTTGAATATTAATGCAGAAGCACACAGTAACAGTATATACAAGTCTAACGTACAGTGTAGGCCTAACACTATATATTAAATAGCCTACAGTTACTGTACACAGCGACTTACATTTGTGGAGATAATCTGGAGGGTTTCCACAACTGATGTTATGTTTCTTTTAAAGGTTGCCAGAGTTTCCTCATGGCTACTCCATCTTGTTTCGGAGAACTTTTTCAAGCGATCAGCCTGTTCATTACTGGAAGTGTATACATGTAGACGTTTCGCCGATGCTCCAATAAACCTCACAGTTTCTGACACAATTCCATACATATTCCGTACCGCGGATTCCTTGCATGCTGCCACAATTGCCAAATTGAGGGAGTGTGCTCTACAGTGAACATACTGGGCGCCTGGTACATCTGCTGCGAACCGAGCTTGAACGCCTTTAATTTTGCCGCTCATATTCGCAGCGCCGTCAAAACCTAGACCTATTACTTTGTTCTTATCTAACCGCCATTCTTGCAACTTCTTGCATATTAATAGATACAAAGTTTCTCCGGTCGTATCGGTCGTTTCTTCAAAACTGATAAATTGTTCTTGTCTTGACCCTGTATCATCAACGTACAACAGCACAAAGGCTACTTGCTCAATAACAGAGACATCTGTGGTTTCGTCAACAATTACAGTGAAGTACTCAGCCTGTCTACACTGCATTAAGATTTTGTCCTGTATTTGTTGTCCACACAGTGTAATGAGCTCATTTTGTGTTTGATGGCTGATGTAGGTGGCATTCCTTGCAGCTGTATCCAGATGTTTTCTGAGTTCAATGTCCGTTTCTGCTCGAAAATTAATTAGCTGAGTGAAGTTGCTACTAACATCAGTCTTGCCTCTTATAGCTATGTTTTGTCGCCCGCAAAAGGTAATCGTTCTGATGATTGAGTCAAGTACTGCTGTGTTTCGGGCAATCTTGTCTCGGTAAGCCTTAGATAGTTGTTGCATGACATTGTCTTGTTTGCGTGTAAATATCTTCAAGAACTCATTTGAGGCCTCAACTGACTGAAAATGTGCTTCAGATTTCCTATGCCTCTCTGCAATCCTGTCGATGTTACTCCAGTCGCTGTATGGTTCCCTGACGAAAGCTGATGACGGCGATGGTCTTGGAAAAACAGAACATGGTGCACAAAATATACCATCTTTTACAACACTATAGCTGAGAGCAGAGTACTGGAAAACTGTATTCGGTATGCGTCGATACCTCTTGCCACATAGGCCTAAACGCAAAGGACCTTTCCAATCGGCATGTGGCAGAAATCTAGTAGTAAGCAAGTTTGCTTTCAAGAAATCGTTTTGAGATAAGTTTTGCCAGTCGGTTTCACCGATATCACAGGCTGACTGACTAGATGTAAGAGACTCACATTGCTTGGACGAGGAAGATTTCAATGACGAAATTTTCTCATCTGGCTTAGTGGTTACTGTGACGGTTGTGTAACTTGATGAGTAAGTGTTGGCTGAGTCAACTGAAGTGTGTGTGTCATCTTGCTCTGAGGAAACAGTTCCTGGTGGTGCAGGCTCAACGGTTAGGGGAGTTTCATCGTGTTCACGGTGTTCGAGGACTTCCTGAATGTCCTCAACTTGTTGCTCATCTCTATAACAGAATGGCATGAGTAATCTGGATATGCTTATGACAGCTCATCCTCCATGCCTACCTCTAGGCCTACATGTCTACAAAGCATAGACGCGAAAAGTCTTTATGGTTTCGAGGCTATTATTTTTTTTCAAAGTAATAGGCCCTATATTGATAACAAACCAATGTGGGATGACGGATGAAAATCTTCAGACCAAAACAAGAAGCGAGATGATTTTTCTGATTTCTTAGTGCAATAAATGCGATGATTGATGCAAATCTAGGGCCTAGGCGGCCTTGATTACGATACAGAACAAGTTTATACACTTACCTCCTAGTGTTAGGACGTTTCAAGAAAGTTGAAATAGTTTTTTGACTTGCTCGCTTCATTTTTAATAAATGCTTTCCCGGGACACGAAGATATACCCGAAGACGCTCAATGCAAAGATGGCTCTCTATTAGAGTGTAAGTAAGTAAGTAAGTAAGTAAGTAAGTAAGTAAGTAAGTATATTCCATTTCTATAGATTATAAAATTTCAATAAATAGATGCAATAGAATTTCATCGCTTATAATATTTCACGCTTTAATTTACAATTTTTTATTTTTTTAGCCTTTCCGCGCTGTACGCACTTGCGTAAGTGCGTACGCCTAACGGCGCCCCTGACAATAATGTCATGAAAATTTCACTTTTTTGGATTTGCACGCTGTAGAGCCTAATTGTACCTCTTAAAGCTGTCATCTTCACAAAATTGCTCGTGAATTAATGCTCAGAAACGTGGTTTAGGATATCATAAAATGTCGCCTCCCCATGATTTTTTATTTTTAATTTGCACAATATAATGGTAACATTCTAAAATTTCTCATTATGGGTTAGCAGTGCGTTAACACGTAGTAGTCCTGTGAAGTTTGAAAAGGTTAAATATCAATTTCTTTTGGTGTTTCAAATTGAGTATATATATATAGTCTACTGTCAGTTGTACAATACTTTCTGATCCACACAGATCCCATGGACATTTCCCAGGACCACTCCCCGTAATTTCCTCTCTGGATTCCACCAGAGCGTTTCAATAGGACAATTCTCTCGAACATTTCCCTCAAATGTAGGCTACAAAAGTGTTAGCAATTTGCGTTTGTACAGACTTCAATAGTGCTTTAATGTTTGAGGGAGGAATTTATAAGCCATTTGCTTCACTTGATTTTGAACTTCAATTGTTGAGCAACCAAGCTTTTATTGCTTGATTAATGTTTACTTAAAATCTTAAACAGACTAAAACTCTACTATAAACAAAAGTACTAATTTACTGTTGCTTCTTTGCCTCATATCACTAAAATTCATTCTTAAAACATCGTTAATTTTTTTAGACCTATATTATAAAACCAATGCAATTTCAGTAGATACAATATACTTTGACAAAATGTTAACAATTAATGTAATTAGGCCGGATTATGAGTTGTGAGTGCGAGCGCCATATATACGTGCAGGGGCAAATGTAAGTGACTGTAAAGCAAAGGTCATACTAAATGAATATCTACCCTTGAGATGGCGGGATGAACGTTCAAGGGGAATTTTCGTGGGTGTGCGGGGAGGAGTAGAACAGAGGGAGTCCAGAAGGAAATCTCTTATGCCCATCTATCATTAGGGGGGGATTTCCCTCTGGCGCAAGTTGGATCAGGCTACTTGCTCCTCCCACCCCATATGGCAAGCGTGATGGAAGAGCAAGGACAAATTTATGTGTGTATTAAGAAAAAGTCAAATTAAATGAAAATTTATCCTGTGTTATGACGGGGAGGGGATTGTTCGAGGGATTTACCAGGAGGAAGTCCATGACAGATGCTGGGAAATACAGGTGGAAAATGTTCAGGAGGAAATCTTCTATACTCAACTTTATCATCAGGGGGGGAAAACCTTTCCCCCCTGGCCCAAATTGGAAGCAGTCTGCTTCCATCCCCCCATGGCGTAGTAGGCCCTGAGTGCTATAAAAACAGGGCAAAACAAATTATCTAGTAGGAATAAACATACCTGTTAGTGTCATTGTTGAAAACAAAGCAGATGAAAATCAATTTGCAAAGAAAAATACACACGGAAGCGGTTTTTTCGATTTTTTTTAATTTGGGGGGATACAATTAATACGGGGATACTCTATTTCGTGACACCGGCGGCCCGGGTTCGATTCCCGGTCGGTCGGTTTATCAGAGATTAATTTCTCGGATCTTTACTGCCGGTGGCTCGGTCGCAATAGGCCTATAAACGTGGGGTAGCGGTGGTGAAGGATCTCACCCTCAGGGTCGAAGCCATAACACAGCCGCTATATAAATATGCGATTACATTTACATTTACATTTACATATATAGTCCTATATGAACAGAGAGTTATCTATATGTCGGGATTCCATAACTCTGCCACTATTCGCTCTCTGACACTAAGAGTGCCAGTCCCATGCCAGGATAAAGGAGGAGGGCGACACTAATCATCTCTTGTTATGACACAGTGGCGTCGTTAAACACCAACTAATATCAGTTTCCTTAATTTCCTCGCTGTGTAATCGTTACTCAGCATTATTCAAGCTTCTGATGAAGATCGAGAAACTGGTCACCAGGTGACGCCACCAACCAACCAAACAACAAACCAACCAACCAACCAACCGTCCTACGACCGCGTTGCCGACAGCGGTCAGCGAGTTCTACTGACCTCTTGACCTCTGTGACTTATACACCCTGCGGACGATTTGCACCCTCTTACCCTCTCTGCCTGAGAAAGGAATGACTAATCCTGTCCACCGAATGACGGACGGACGGACGAACGGACGGACGGACGGACGGACGGACATAGGATGGCTCACAATGCCAATCATCTGGTCACGTGACTCCATGTTTCACACTCTGACGTCCCGCGCTTTAGACCCCGTGACCACAGCGCACCCCCTTCTCAACCCATTCCATTCTCTCCCATAAATGTTGGTCATCATCCGCGGAAGCTGCAGAGTATCGGACGTGTTCTACGAGTTAGGTATGTATCGAACAAACGATGAGGTAGGCCTACAACAATACAATGCAATAAATACAATACAGTAAAGTAGGTCTACAATACAATACAATACAATACAAAGAAACGCAATGCAATACAATGCAATACAATACAATACAATGCAATACAATGCAATACAATGCAATACAATACAACACAATACAATACAGCACAATACAATACAATAGGCCTACTGTACAATACAATTAATACAACACACACCCTTTGGCTGCCAAACTGTTAACATTTTTTAAATAAAAATATCCGTATATATAAATTATTTGATTATGAATCATTTTCTATAAATATTCACTAGGCCTAGTGGGCCTATATGTAGTTATTTCCGTGTCATATATATAAAAAAATTATATTATCTTTGAAGACATGAAACAGCGCACGAATTAAGTAAGATGTAGGCTTAGGTCTATTGTTGCCATCATTATTTATTTATTTTTATGCTGAAATTGCTGAACGATGCGTTGCAGTGATTCTAAGTAAAGACTCGAGAGACTCAAGTTTCTGGAACAATTTTAATCATTCCGACGGAACTATGAGTCTATGAGTGATCAACGAGCAGAGATATTTCTGTCCGTCTTTGTTTACCTTTTGCAACTCTCTGAATCTAATTTGGTATAAGCTTATAATAAATATAGCCTGTGTTTATACTATATAATTATACGCATCTGCAGATACTTTTAAAAGTCTATGATCCTATAGCAATAATTATCTGCGTACATAATGTTCAAAAGAAGTAGATAAACAGCTGTAGACCTACGGATACAATTAAACTACTCTGCGTAAAAGTAATTAATTGCGTAGATCAAGGGATTCATTATTTGCTATGATTAATAGCGTGTTTACACATGTATGTAACTATGTTTGCGTTAGATAATTATCAAGGCAACATTCAAAATCAGTCATTGAATGACGTAATCCGCTCTTATTATTGTTCTTCGGTTCAATGCTCCACCGTTCGTTCGTTATCGAAGTGCTTGCGCAATGACTCATCAGCGCCTGACCTCTTTTTGTTTATAGGTCAAATCGTCCGCCGACCAATCGGCGCGACGTCGTCACGGCAACGTGTCACGTGACCAGCGCTCTCGACCACAGTTTCACAGGCTGAGAATTCAGAACACAGCGATAGAAAGACGGATAGAGTGATAAGCACGGGTATATAGAGACATAGGCAGGCGGTCAGAGAGACAGACACGGGCAGGGTGCCGCTGTAGTAGGGGGCCGTGGGGCTATGACACAACATTCTGAACGGCTGACTTACGAATAGAGGAAACAGTGACTTTGGCGAAAAATTAGTAGAAAAATTAGTAATCGCATGCCCGACACAGGACTTTTAAACACGATCGATGCCAATTTTACTTCTCGTCTTTAGCGATTTTATATAACAGCGTTCGAAGTTTTCTTCAAAGGGATTTCTGATTCTAGCGGAAGAGTTTATTTTGTACCTTGTTTTAATAGGAAACGGTGAAAGACATGCGCTAGAAAGCAGCTTATCAGCTTCTGTGGTGAAACCTTATCAACTTGGCGAGAGCTATTAAGGTAAACCTTTGTCAGATCGGCCAAAGTAGCTTATTAAAATATTGGTTAAAATCCGGGGGGAAAACCTAGCAATTCCTGCAGTCTGTGAATTTGTTTCGTTACGCAACTTTGACTAAATCGTCTGTTGGTGCCCGTTTAAAAGATCGTTTTCAGTCTAAGCAGTGCAATTGTTCAAATTTCACTTCTTATTCCTCATTTCGTACGAAACGCAACTAAGAAAAGTTTCCAGCGCTTTTATTTTTGCGACTTCTGTAGCATGCACTTCTATACCCGTACCACTTTATGTTACTGTAATTTAATTAGGCCTATTTGTTATATTATAGAAAGAAAAACTTCGTTGGGGTTTGTATCCTGTTTGAATATTAGTAAGTAAGTAAGTAAGTACGTACTTTATTGAATCGCCTGCAAGCGCACTGCGGGATAAAAATAATCAAAAATAATGATTAATAATATTAATAATTAATAGTATGTTATGAACCCACATGTTAGACTATCATGCAAAATTTTATTTATATGAGGCACTGTTTGTGAATTTCAGTCGAAGTATGTCGAAGCGGCATTTAGAACCAGATGGGACTGTGGTCAGCCGAGAAACGACTCCAGCGGCACTAGGTAGATGCCGTGACCCAAACATGACCAATCGTGAAGAGACGCTTTTGAATGGCTGCTCCAGTATCCAGTGGAGAGCCAATAGTCCGAGCTGTACCAGTCCACAGGGCGGTGGAAACCTCAAGAGACCAAGGGCGTTTGCACTGCAGCGGTTTGATTTCTCACTTCTGAAAGGTGAATTGGGATTTTTTCGTGGTTAAAAATAATATTTGTTTATGCGATTCAAACCGTTGTCTGATGACGTGAAATTCCACTACGTATTGAAAGTTTAGTTAATGCTGCCAGTTATCATTTTAATTCTTAGAATTAAAATAACCAACTCCATTACGTAATTGTTTATTTTTTTCCGTGTTTTTCTGTTTCATTTAGTGTTTCATGGAGAAGTGATCCTTATACTAAATTTATTGTATTGTTCTAAGTTTTAGTCAATAAATATATATTGGTATGCTGTTGAACTGCAACAATACAACACTAACCTCATTAAAATCTGTATTATTTGCGCAGACGACGAATCAACTGGTTTGAGCACAAAGCTGCCAAGTGCCAGCACTTCAGTTGGTGCTGGCACAACTCAGTGCCCAACTCTTTCTACCTCAGCAGCACCTCATCAGGCAGGGCCAGGTGTCGTCATGACAACAACCTCCACGGCGCCAACAATGATCCTTCCGTTCCTCTTTCTTGGCTCACAAAATGACGCACTGTCCAAAGAATTCATCACGGTAATTAATTGTAATTACTGTCATACTAAGTAATTAATCCTTGCTGGTAGCACTTCGGCTAGTCCACGGTGACTTGATGGTCCATTTTGCCAATTCCTTCTCTCTGATTGGTCCAATAACTTGGATCAAGCTTTCCTTGACCCTATTAGACCTTCCTAACTGTTCACAGTTTCATGAACTGTTGAAGACTGTCTTTTTTTTCGCTTGGCCTGAGCCGGGAGCACCTTTGAGTAGGGATCCTGAAGGGTGCTATATAAATTCTGATCGATTCATTGATCGGTTGGGTAAGAACAATGGCAATGTGGTAAGAACAATGGCAATGTGGTAAGAACAATGGTAAGGTGGTAAGAACAATGGCAATGTGGTAAGAACAATGGCAATGTGGTAAGAACAATGGCAATGTGGTAAGAACAATGGCAATGTTGACCTTTTGTAAAATACATCTTTGTTCAGGAGTTGCATCAATGATATCTAGAAAAAATCTAATATTTTTTTCTCTTTTATTGTATTTATAAGAAAAATAATTTGTGAGTGTAAGTATGGGATGATTTCTTACAGTTATTAACAGAGTTTTGCTTCTAATGATGCTTATGGTGACCATCATAACCATGATCTTGATGAAAATCCTGTGACACAATAATACTATCTTTTTTTAAATACGAGAATAAAAATTAGCAACACAGGCATACTGCTTGAATGTTTCTCATTTTCATCAGTTGTATTACTAAGCAATTTTTTTATCCTGCGTATCTGATATTGATCTCTCGACCGGCTAAATCTGTGTCACATTGATCAGTTGGTGAAATGTGTGCTCTGCTGTTCTGAATTGATTTTCTGCGCTAATCATAGACTTATGGTCTACTGTCTTATTGACCCGCGTTGTCGGTTTTCCCAATTTAGCCTTCAAGTCATGGTTTTGATGGTTGTGGCCGATTACTTTATCCCTTGGTACTTGGTTTTCTATCTATCTCTCTGTGCCCCTGGAATCTGCCACTGTGGTTGACATGTTGGCTCATTGTACGCAGGTTGAAGATTCTATTACTGGTTGAGCCAGATGGCGCAGTAGATTTTCATGAGAAAATTTGTGAATTTAATTACTTTGTTTAACCAAATTCTACCCTGTGGTATTATGTTTATGTTTAAATATATTAGCACTTTCAAAATTTGAATTGCATTGAATGTGGGAGCGTGAAAGTGGGTAACTTTTGCTCTGAAATGGCGGTCTGTTTCTCCTGCACTATCTATCTGTCTGTCTGTCCTGTTGTCTCTGTGTCTGTCTGTATCGTTGTCTCTGTATCTGTCTATCTGTCTGTGGGTCTGTCTGCAACAGTGCATCTTTATCATCTGTGGATTGTATTTCATATTAATATTACTTTGGTTGTCTTTGATTTATATGTGCTGACTTTGGTTTCACCTAAATTATGAACATCCTCTGATGTCTTGTGCTTGATATGAGGGCACTACAGTCATTCAATTAGACATGATTACACATTGATATGTATCCCAATATATGAACAATGCTCCCATCGCAGAAAAGTGGAAATCCCCCAAATTATATTTAGCTGGAAGACGTGGGAATCCCCCAGGTAATGTCATCCGTTTTATGGAACTGATGATTGGAATGCAATTCGTTTCCCCCTCTCTCTCTCTGACGCTGTTTGGCCGCCTCTCAGCTATGAGCAATGCCATGCTCTGTCTGTCTGTCTGTTTGTCTTTCTCTGTGTGTATGCCAATATGTGTCTCTGTATCTATGTTTCCCTGTCTTTGTTTTCCACTCGGTCATTCAATCTGTCTCACTGTCTCTGTCTGTCTGTCTGTCTGTCTGTTTATGCTTGTGTGTGGGCTTTGTCATCTGTGCTCTGTTGATGCATTGCATGGTGTGTCATTCTTGGATCTTCTATCACCGTCTGTCATCCACCTCATCCGAATTCTGTGACTTGTCTCTCTGTCTGTCTCTGTCTGTCTGTCTCTCTGTCTCCTTCTCTCTGTCTTTGTCTGTCTTTCTATGTCACTGGCTGTCTGTGTGTCTATCTTTGTATTTGTCTCTGTTTCTGTCTGTCTGTCTCACTGTGTTTCTCTGTCTCTCTTTGTTTCTGTCTCTCTTTTTCACCGTCTGTCTGTCTGTCTGTCTGTCTGTCTATCTTTGTATTTGTCTCTCTGTCTCTTTCTGTCTCTCTTTGTTTATGCCTCTCTATCTCTTTGTCTATCTATCTGGCTGGCTGTCTGTCTGTCTGTCTCTCTCTCTCGGTCTCACGATGCTTGCCTCTCTGGTCTTTCTTTGACTTAACTCTGACTCAGAAACCTGTTTAGGGACCAGAAACCACGCCCCCATGCACACTCTCCTCATCTCTTCTTTCTCTCTCCTGCCGTCTCTCCTTCCCACTCAAGACATCTGGAATCGTTGGCAGAACTATTCCACTCCCACTTGAAGAGGAGAGGATATAATTATCTGGAATGAATTAGGTGAAAATGAGGATGAAGATGGGAACTTCTCTGGTGCATGCACCACTGACTGCATTTATATAGTAACACTACAGTAATAGTGACTGCATTTCTATAGTAACACTACAGTAATAGTGACGGTGATTGTATTATATAATCTATAAATTTGTATAGTGCCTCTCATACATACTTATCAGAGGCGCTTCCAGTGCCAGAGACAAAAGGAAAAGAAACTGGTTTTGAGACAGCGAAAAAGGCACTGGACCACTAGTTAATAAAGGAGCAATGCGTTGAAGGAGAAAGCTGGTTCTATAGTGCAGGGCCAATGAAGACAAAGGCTCATATTTTTAGCCACAACAATTCTTGCTTGCGGAGGTGGGGGGGGGGGAAGAGAGAGATCGTGCCGCGTAAATCGCGCTTAAGGGCGACGAAGAGAAGTGGCTGAGGTAGTTAGATAATTGAATGTGATGTTATGACTATCAGTGGGGTGCTCTTTTTTTTCTTTCACATGAACTGCAACTATGCAGAACCGAGCCTTTTCCGTGGTGGGTCCAGTGGTCTGGAATGGGCTTCCACAGGAGCTGCGTCTGCTTCTTGGGGCTATTAATGAAGCATTTTTCTGACTACACTCAAAACTGGACCTTTTGCCGTGCTAAAGTCGGGAGCGCTTCTGAGTAGTTCCTTGAAGAGGTGCTATAAAAATTCTTGACTGAATGAATGAATGTATTGCGTTGTAACTGCGTTAAGAATAGTTCATTATGATTCACATTCCTGCAGAGATCTATGCTGATCTTTTCTTAGTATGCATGTCTCTCTCTGTAGGGACCGTCGCCAACACGATCACTCCTCACTTCTTCCGTCCCTCCCTGCCTGCCTCTTTCCCTGCCTTCCGCACTCCGTCCCTCCCGCTCTCCCTGAGGTCTTTTAGAGTCGCTCTTTATGGCCACCTGCATCCCGTTACCAAAATTAGATTTGCATTCTGTCACCAGAGGCTTTCGTTTGGTTTTTACACCAGTCCAGCGAAATGGTGAAACCATTTCGTAAGAAACCCCAATGGGGGATTATGGCGTATACTTAAGGACGGGGTATACTTAAGGATGGGGTATACTTAAGGAAGGACGGGGCATACTTAAGGACGGGGTATACTTAAGGACGAGGTATACTTTAGGAGGGCAATCTGTCGTTACTTTCTACCCATGCATTTATTGTTTCGTTCTTTGGATTTTAGCGGAAGATCTGTGTTTCTGTCCATCATTAATAGTCTATGTTTCTCAGAAATATTGAATAGTCTGCGGTTCTGCTGCAGTTGCATTGATCATCATCATCGTCATCAGGATCATCATCATCATCATCAGGATCCATGGTCGAAGGCCCGTAATGATTGTGTCCACTGCATTGTTTTTACGTTTCTCCAGAATCCCCAATCTTGTGCAGCTATTCTTAAGCTTTGCAGGTCTTGGTTTACACCAGCTCCTTATGTCATCGATCCATTCATCGCTGTCTGCTGTTGTATTATGACATTCATAATAATGTCAAGCATCATAATTCACAAATCCTCAACGAACCGGAATTTCATATTTTCTATGTTATCATATATAACAGAATTAATGTCGAGTGATTCTTCTAATAATCTTCTATTCAAACAATTTAATCTATTCAATCTATTCAAACAATTTAATCTATTCAATCTATTCTCTGTTATATGGTGACTTCAATCTAATTTTCTCTCAAATTCAAACTCTGCTGCCAACATGAATCTGTGTGTCTGTATATCTGCTCTCTTTATGTCTGTGCCTGCCTATCTGCTTGTCTGTCTGTCTGCCTGCCTGCCTGTCTGTCTCCTCATGCCTCTCTATCGACTTGTGCCATATATCTATCCTCTAGCCTGCTTCTATTCATGGTCGGCCTATCACCAAAGATTTCCGTGGTAGCACCATCACGTCTCCACAGCCCCCCCCCGAATATTTACCTGGCACCAACACGGACCAAATTTGACAGGGCTGATTTGATTTGAATTGATGTAGCGCCCGTGCTGGACCTGGTCTTCCTGACGCTTTTTTTAGGTGCTGATGTTTTTTACATTTTAAATAGGCAGACGATATTAATTATTTATGCGCCAATATGTTGAATATTCAAATTATGCAAATTATGAGAATACTCTAATTTTGATGTATAACTTTTAAGAATCGGATCAATGCAATTCCAATTGCATCATATAAATGTTGCGTTCGTAAACATAAGTTATAGTCTTACAAATGATTCACGTGGCCAGAATGTGGGTTAGCCGCAAGAATTGGGAATTAATAGAGGCGCCAGTCCAGCTGGGGAGGGGACTGTAGTAGGATGGAGCCCGGAAAGGATTGGGGGAGGAAGAGGGACGAGGAAGAGGGACGGGCTGTTTTCTATCAATTCGGTGGATGGTGTTGTAATCGTGATGGAGCAGGTGTCGAACGGCGGCACACAAATAGGATGGAGGGAGAACTTGCATAGAAACGGAGGGATATTAAAGAAGGAGGGGAGGAAGGTGTGTGGGGGTTTGCCGGGGGGGGGGTGCGTGGGAAGGGGTGCAACCTGGAAGCTTTGTTATCTTGGCAAACGGTCAGCCGGGTCCACGCTATGCCTGGCACCGTTTGTTGGCGCTGTTAGGAAGAGGGAGAGGAGAGAACGACGGAGGGAGGGAGGGTGCTTGGCACGACGTTTTCCGTCCCACATTACGTGGAATTTTCCGGAATTGAGAAGCGATAAGTTGGGAGTTTGTGTCTGAGTCCTACGCGCTGTGTCTGTCTGCCTGTGTTTATGTATGTCGTCTGTCTGTCTGTCTGTTTCCCATCAGTACAAGAGACAGTTCCTATTTGTAGAGTATAGACACAACAGTTTCGATTATTCTGACGACGATGATTAGGCCTACTTCAATTTGATTAGTTGATTAGTTGCGCGATTTGATTGTAATTGCTCTGTGTGACTTCTGTTGAGTTCACTTCTGGTGTAATTATTATAATAATGATAGTGATAATGATAATAATGATGTTAATAATAATAATAATAATAATAATAATTAACTTTTCTGTTTTTAGTCTGGTTTTTAGCCCGATTGATCTTTTAATAAATTATTGTGTTTATAATGATGATGATGACGACGACGATGATGACGACGATGATAATGATAATAATAATAATAGTCGTCATTTCTAGTCTCAAACTGACACAACACAGTTAAACTATGATTACAATTATTCATGTTATGTACGGATTATGTCCGGTGGTTTAATATGACACGAGTCGAATTGAACCGCACAGCAGTGCAGCAAGGCACCAAACAAAAAACCAGGCCACTCACTTTTTATGTTGAATGATTGCATTGATTGAACTGATTGATTGGGATTCATTGATTTTATCCGGGTGCTGATCGATACTCACTCGAGGAGCGGGAGTGGATCTATTTATAGGCTGAGACGGCTATTTTTGGACGTCCTCACCACCTGTACAACAGGTGAGAGGGGGAAGAAGGAGGAGGAGGATAGGTTGGAGCATAATATGCAAACAATGGTATTGTTGTTGCTGCTCGAAAGTCAACGGTCTTTGTTGGGTGATGAAAGAGAGAGAGAGAACTGATTGAGCACTCGTGAGTCATTTCCTTCTAACCAGGCTGTAGAGTACACTCACTCACTCTTTCGAAACACTGGCTGACAATGAACAGACGAGGAGAAAGAGGACCTGGAGGGAGGAGCAGGACAAGCGTGATTATGAATTTGGTGGTGGTGGTGGTCATGGGCGCCCGCAGAAATGTTTGCAGGAGGGAGCAAAACGCAATGTCTATGGTTTAATTTTTTAACAAGAGATGGAAAATTCAAAGCAGAATATTAAGAACGAGTATGTTTTCACAAAGTTTTCTGGATGTAAATTTCTCAATGTTACTCTGTGAATCATTAGTAACATTTGCGAAAAAGTGCGAGAAAGTTTGTCAAAAACCAAAAAATAGTAATCAAACATGGGAAAATCAACTTTCCAGGGGAGGGCAAGTGCCCCCCTCTTGCCCCTATGTGCGGGCGCCCATGGTGGTGGTGGTGGTGGTGATGATGATGATGATGACGATGACGACGATGATGATGACGATGATGATATTAATGAGAGGAAAAGGAGTGAGAGATTATGTTAAGGACAGGAGTGGTATTATGGCATCATTTTCTGATGACATTGATGAAGTTAATGTGTGTGTGGTGATTATTTTACTATCATATACGATAGCACTTGCTTGCTTCTACATAGAAATTCCGAAAGCTTCAAGACAGTTTACGAGTGGCTGAACATTGGTCTGAAGAAAAAAAACTAATCTGTCGAGAGAGCAGTGGCGTAGCCAGGAATTTTTTATGGGGGGGTTTATGGCCGGAAACCTTGTTTTTTGCTATTTTTCCTACTTAAATGGAAAAATAACCTTAAAAAAACTTTTTCACGGAGCCAATGGGGGGGTTTAACCCCCGAAACCCCCCCCTCTTGCCTACGCCACTGCGAGAGAGGCTAAGAAAATAATAAATATATGAAATAATCAATGCCAAATAGATTATAGATAGTTAGACAACTGCATTATGTAGTTTACAGTACAGTTTGATTACAATTTTTTATGATCAAAACTGGTTCTCTTTAGTCAGATTACATAGATGTCCAATAATAGCCTACTTCAAACCCGAAATCCAAGGCATGTATGTCAAATAGACGGTACACACCGACTTATACGGATGAGTCATTCCGCTACGGCTGTTGTTGATTCCAAGCCGGTTGTTGAGCTTGAATGAGGAAGTGGATGGATGGATGTGTTCCAACTTCCACCTTCCGCCTCTCCTTCCCGTCCCTTTGAAGTCCGTCCGGGGGCGGCGGCCTTGGGAGGAAGGGAAGTAGGACGTGTGTTTACACCCCCGTGGGATAGAATCGTTTCGTGGGAAAAAGATTTACGCACCCCGGGAGAGGGCTACTCACTAACGTTCTGAGTTCTGACTCATTCATTTCTGATGGTTCTGTGTTTCTTAAACAAGTTCAAGCGTCACAAAATTGTATGCGCTATTAAATTTAGTCCACTAAAGCATGTTGGTCGAATTTTTTGACAACCAATGTCTTAGCTGTCATCATCATTACCTGACACCGACCATTCTTGGGGGATAGGTGCGAATTAAGGATATCCATTGTCTTCAGTCCTTTGTTAAGTCCAGTGATTCGCATTCTGTTATTTGGTTATCATGTGAACTGGGACACCTGTGGTAGAAATTGTCATCGTTGCATAACTTGCATTTCATAGTCCAATCGGCATGGTCTGCAACTCTGCGTTACATCCTCGGTTTTATTATCTGTATCTATATTCTATCTTTATCAGGATATCATTGTATATTTTGCAGTACTAATAGGACATACGAATATTTATTTTTTAATTGTTGGTGAATTGCGGTTGTTCTTTAGGTCAATAAGATAACGCATGTTCTGAACGCTAGCGCCACCTGTCCAAAGTCTCCGTTTGTCCTGAATGAGAACTTCCTTCGAATTCCCGTCAACGACAGCCACACCGAACGACTTCTGCCCTACTTCGAAGATGTCGCCATCTTTCTCGGTTTGTTTTTTTATCCTGGTTATCTGTAGTCATTATTATTAATATTTAATTTTAATAATTATAATGTATGGACTTTTGCAATATCATGTTTAAATGTTTATGGGATTAGGCCTATTATAAGGTTTCTGATATACTGGTATTCATTTATTCATTCATTCGTTCATTCATTAAATGCATTTATATAGCGTCTCTTCAAGGGGGCAACTCAGAGGTGCTCCCAACCTCAGTGCGGCCAAATAAAACCGTGTGAAATTATAGTCAAGAAAATCTAAAAAAGCATTTATGCAAAGGTCAATGTTTTATTATTTGAATTTTTGCATTTGCAAATTGTTTGTTTAATATTTTGGATTCGTTTCAATTGGTTAAATATATTCCAATTTGCTGTTATCAAAGAAAACATTTATAGCTAGAATGTTCTTCACATAACTAACCTGTTTGCTTTTGATATCTAAGTGAACTTTTTATATTGTGACACTTTTTCACCAGAGTGCTGTTTGGCAACCAGTTTAATTAAAGAATACAATTACTTGCACTTTACTTACTTATTTACTTAGTTATTTTTAGCCATCATTCTTATCGGGGTTTTGTATAGGATCCCTTGTTTGGATTGTGTTCAATGTTTAGGTGTGTGTTTACGTGTGCATATTATGCGGTGATGTTGGTGCTGACTGCTTCTAATTACTGTTGTTATTGTTGTTGTTGTTGTTGTTGTAGACGGTTGCTGTAAGTCGAATGGCCGTGCACTGGTTCACTGCTTGGCCGGAATCTCTCGCTCACCAACCTTCGTCATCGCCTACGTCATGCGCCACCTCCGACTCCCGCAGGACGAGGCCTACAGGTGGGCTGCTGCTGCTGGTGCTACTGCTAATGCTGGTTAACAGTTATATTTGGTTGCAGGACTCTATGATAGAGTGGTCTAGAGTTGTTATTATTATTATTATTATTTTTATTATTATTATTATTATTATTAATGCTGGTTAACAGTTATATTTGGTTGCAGGACTCTATGATAGAGTGGTCTAGAGTTGTTATTATTATTATTATTATTTTTATTATTATTATTATTATTATTAATGCTGTTCAACAGTTATGTCTGGTTATAGGACTCTATGATAGAGTGGTCTAGAGTTGTTATTATTATTATTATTATTTTTATTATTATTATTATTATTATTAATGCTGTTCAACAGTTATGTCTGGTTATAGGACTCTATGATAGAGTAGTCTAGAGTTGTTATTATTATTATTATTATTTTTATTATTATTATTATTATTATTAATGCTGTTCAACAGTTATGTCTGGTTATAGGACTCTATGATAGAGTAGTCTAGAGTTGTTATTATTATTATTATTATTTTTATTATTATTATTATTATTATTAATGCTGTTCAACAGTTATGTCTGGTTATAGGACTCTATGATAGAGTAGTCTAGAGTTGTTATTATTATTATTATTATTTTTATTATTATTATTATTATTATTAATGCTGTTCAACAGTTATGTCTGGTTATAGGACTCTATGATAGAGTAGTCTAGAGTTGTTATTATTATTATTATTATTTTTATTATTATTATTATTATTATTAATGCTGTTCAACAGTTATGTCTGGTTATAGGACTCTATGATAGAGTAGTCTAGAGTTGTTATTATTATTATTATTATTATTATTATTATTATTATTATTATTAATGCTGTTCAACAGTTATGTCTGGTTATAGGACTCTATGATAGAGTAGTCTAGAGTTGTTATTATTATTATTATTATTTTTATTATTATTATTATTATTATTAATGCTGTTCAACAGTTATGTCTGGTTATAGGACTCTATGATAGAGTAGTCTAGAGTTGTTATTATTATTATTATTATTTTTATTATTATTATTATTATTATTAATGCTGTTCAACAGTTATGTCTGGTTATAGGACTCTATGATAGAGTAGTCTAGAGTTGTTATTATTATTATTATTATTTTTATTATTATTATTATTATTATTAATGCTGTTCAACAGTTATGTCTGGTTATAGGACTCTATGATAGAGTAGTCTAGAGTTGTTATTATTATTATTATTATTTTTATTATTATTATTATTATTATTAATGCTGTTCAACAGTTATGTCTGGTTATAGGACTCTATGATAGAGTAGTCTAGAGTTGTTATTATTATTATTATTATTATTATTATTATTATTATTATTATTAATGCTGTTCAACAGTTATGTCTGGTTATAGGACTCTATGATAGAGTAGTCTAGAGTTGTTATTATTATTATTATTATTTTTATTATTATTATTATTATTATTAATGCTGTTCAACAGTTATGTCTGGTTATAGGACTCTATGATAGAGTAGTCTAGAGTTGTTATTATTATTATTATTATTTTTATTATTATTATTATTATTATTAATGCTGTTCAACAGTTATGTCTGGTTATAGGACTCTATGATAGAGTAGTCTAGAGTTGTTATTGTTATTATTATTATTATGGCAGGGATGGCATTAAATCTCTTGCTATGCAGACTGTTTGGATGATCCGTTCACTGGGTGATTGATTGGATTTGTTGGTTTATTGCTTGACTGACTGGTTGGTGAGGTTAGAATTGCCGTTTGAGTTTCCTTTCTTATGGCCTGAGAGCAAAGTCTTCATTGGACCCAAAGTCCAGACAAATCAACGTTATTTTTTTTACAAATTTTCAAATTGACTGGTTGTTTGATTGGATTAAAGGTTAATTAATCAACTTGCTGATTGATTTTCTGGCTGATTGAATCCTTTGATTGTTTGACTGATTGACTTATTGATTGATTGACTTATTGATTGTATATTGCCCAGGTATGTCAAAATGCGACGCTTGAGCATTTCCCCGAACTTCAATTTCCTCGGCCAGTTGTTGGAGTTCGAAAGCATCCTCCAGCAATCACCGTCACCAGCAGCAGCATCACATCTCTCCATCTCCAGCAGAACCTCAGCAACTGTGCATCAAAAAGCATCACCTCGGAAATCTGCCTCTGCTGCTGCCAGCCTCCACGCTCCTCTCGGCGCCAGGTCACGGATGGTTGCCTTCGCTCAGTCGCCGACCACAGCGCTCGCAAAACTGAGCTTCGAAAAACTAAGTCCAACCTCGGAGGATGAGAAGGTGGTCGGGGAGACAAACCATGCGGATAAATTACCGGTGTGTTCGGTTAACACACCGAAATTCGTGGGTAACAAAGCGTTGGATGTTGGTAGACGATTCCACGATTCGCCTAAGTACCTCGACGACACGAAATCGAGGTACGCAATCAGTTCCGAGCCTTCGAACGAGATTGCGAATCAGTCGTCGATCTCGCGGCACCTCGCAATGCAGGACAAGTTTTTGCTCAAGCCTCAGACTGCCGCATCTCCGGTGAAGCTCACGAATCCGTTGGTCGCCGAGCTGGCCACCGGGAATGTCCGCAAGCGTGGAAATACCGGTTCCCCGACCAATTCACGACGAGTATCGCCTCCCATCCGACCAAGCAGTATTGCGATCTCAAGTCTGCAGTTTGACTTCAGCGTGTTAAAGAGCGACCTTCCGCTGGAGTTCAAGGGCATCCTGCCCGATTCTTCGTCGCCGTACAGCGTCCTGTCATGCATGGCCGATTCCCGTTCGAGAATTCCCGTCGCGTGCTCTCGCGACTTGCTTGAGCAGGTCGAAAGTGCGTGTCGGTCGCGAAGCTTCAGCGATATTCCAGCAATGACCTCAACTCGACCTCTGCCATGTGGCGTCGTCGGTGATGCCATTCCTGGAGACGGTTCCGCCATCGCGACACGAGCGTGGCACAGCGCCCTGGAGGCACGCGCCTCCAACGGAAGCCTGTCGTCTGTTAGCAGTCATGGTTCGCTGCATGGCAGCAGGGAAATGGTTCAGGTGTCGTGATGCCTGAAGCAGCACCGAGACGATGCGCAGCTGGTCACCTGTGACAGAATTTTCTAGTTTTGCATAAATCCAAAAGCTTTAAACATGTTTTTAATAGTTTGGCATTTTATATATTAATATATATTTCCTTGTTCTCATCTTTCGTACAGCTGGTTAGAGAGTTAGATTGAGAGTGGTTGCTAAAAGGTACTATATTGTCGAGGTGTTAGGATTGTGGGGCGCGGCGGTGTAGTGGGTATGTTCATTGCCTTGTAGTAGTAGGGCTTCAGTTTCGAATCCACCTCAAGCCGCCGTGTAGGGACCTTGGGCAAGTTCTTTACTCACAATTGCTCAGCGCTTCGGCGTGAAACTCTGATTCAGTGTCCGCGCTGTAGTTGAGAGCGCTTCTGAGTAGTAATCTTGAAGAGGCGCTATATCAAGTGCAAATACATGCATACAACACAGTTATTTTGGCATTGGGCTGAAAGTTTGGTGCTAAATATGAGAACCTGATGTGACAGAATTCGGAGGGACTATCAAGAACATGAAACTGGTTTCAGTTCTTGAATGTGAACTGTATGATATAATTATATCTATTGACGTTGTTGCGGTTGTAATTCAGTCCTCTGTGGAGGTCAGAAATCTCATTCCTATGTTGCATAATCAATTGCTATTAATGTCTGTTTAGATGTAAACAGCTGAGACTCGTTTAACTATTTTCCTCATCTTGTAACGCGGACATTCAGTCAGTGATGTGTTTGTAGCATTTAGTATGGGGCAAGGAAGATGGGGGAGCAACAGAGAACTCCCAAGTAGGAGCTCTGTGCTGATCTAACACACTGAGGAATCTTGTGAGGAGAAGGAATAGCTATTGTTATTTCTATGCTATTCTACCTGGTGTGGATTTCCGAAGCTGTTCAGTGCAGGGTTGCCAGGTCGTCAAGCACAAGTTGGGCTACTTTTCAATGTGCTTGCAACTTAATTTTTTTAATGTTTTCACTTAGATGCTGAAATTGCGACTTTTGGGCTCCTTTTTGGCGTGATTTCGCGTCTAAGCATTACCGAAATCTGGCAACCCTGGTTCAGAGTGCATTTTTGTACATGTGTCTGTGACATGTTTTTTTTATGTGTTTTCTGTTGATCTCCAATTTGGTGACCTGTGAGTTTAGTTGTTGACATGCCTAGCCCTAGATGTTTACAGTACAAATTTAGAAATGCTCGCACTGTGTGTCATGCATGACTTTAAAAAAAATTGTACGTTGAGTACCAGCAGTGGTAGGCTGTTCTTTTCAGATTAGTTTTTGGGCTGAAATCAAGTTTCAGCTGTTATCAAAGCTTCAAACAGAGCAATACTAAATACTATGTGCTGGAAGCTAGAGAACATTTTCTACGATGCATAAAGCCTTTGACAGGATTTTTGTCTATGTTAAGCCTGACAGAAAGCAACAGGATTTCATTTAAAAATTTGTTCTAAAGGCTGTAGACATTTCATATTGTAAAGTATGTCAGCAATTTTGCCTTTGTACTTTTTTCTGTGTCAGATTTGATTATGTCCCTTGTAGTTTGTCCTCCATAAGTTTGACAGGTCCGTTATTAAAGTGTGCAAATTAAAATGACAATAGATTTGGCTGATTATAGTAAATTGAGTTGGATATCCTAGGGCTGGTAATGCTACTGAGTCTTAAAATTTGGAAAGTTTCTCATTTTCAAAATAAAAGATGCGATTGAAAAAGTTATTTGTTTAAAATATGGCTTGATATGGTGCTTGATTTTTTACTTTTATCCCAGTTACTCGTAATATTTTTTACATTCTATAGTTTAGGAGATGTTGTTTAAAGTTCAACATACTGGAAACTAGCATTCTCTAAATTTCAGCATGGACAAATGAAGATTTTTTCCTTTGCCGCTGGTTCATGATCAGACAATGGTAGTTTAATTCTCTCATCAGTGATGTCTGATTTATTTTTTAAGGACCAAATTGTTGAAAGAACAGAAGCCGGAATTCTGGCATTTTAAAAGTTTGAATGTGTGACATTGCATAATAATGACATAATAATGTTGGAAATTGCACAACAACTGCTCCATTTGACTATCAAGCATTAAGAAAACCTTCTGATGTTTTTTTCTCACATACAGGCCTACCTATCGAGAGATTCGGGAATAAATGTCTAGTAGACCTATACAAATTACATGTGAATGGATTTTGCAAATATTACTGCTTAAAAATCTTAAAATTTTGGCAGTAAAATTGTTTCTTGATTATGCTTGGCATATATGCTAGTCTTCTTCTTTTTACCAAAGTCCGCATCTATTTGTTGTGTTTCTTTTGTGTTAGATTTTATTCAGCATTTTTTTGTTTGCGCTAAGTCGTCTATGTAGCTCCCGTACTCGGTGCTAAACTATTTTTGTGGAACTTTCTTTTGTAGTAGTGTATTTATATAGCTCTGCATTTTTCGTTGAGATGTTGCCGTTTTTGTTCAGATTTCTGTGAGCAAGCTCGGTAGCACGTCACAAAGTCCAATGATGGTCATTTCTTTCAAGCGACATATCATCCTTAAATTATGAGATATTTTATTTTATGTGACATTCCTGTGTAATGTTTAAAGTTTACTTTCGTAGTTGAAAAGCTGTACCGCATGCGCGAAATTATATACAGGAGACCGTTTTTTGGCGATAAAAGTGTTTTAACTTTAGGATTTGCATATGTAGTTGTTTGCACCGTTTTTATTATTTAACGAATTGAATCGCCTTTTTGATACCAAAGATTATGACTATGTCTTAAGAGTACGTGAAGATGTGCCTTTATGACAGTTTATCGATGAGTAATACTCTTGAGTTTTGAATAGCAGGGTTTGGCATGACATTTTGAGTTTGTGACCGTAGTATCTGCATTGTATTTGAGTTGACAACATTTTTTGTCGTGGGATAACATCTTGATTCGTTGAAAGCGTCAAGTAATGTTGTGTTACACTGGATTATTGATCATGAGGCTTTTTGCATTTTCTTGGTGTGTAATGGCTGGAAGATTGCAACGAAATTGATGTCACACTTTCCATCTTACATTAAAGGTCTTTTGGGGCCATCCATAAATGACGTAATGCAGTTTGAACGATTTTTGACCCCCCCCCTTCCTTTCCCTCGTTACACATCAGCACAAAATGTTCATATGGTATCTAGTAAGGGACCGTCACACAGCGTCACAAATATGTGACCCTCCCCCCAGGTGCATGACGTCATTTATGGATGTTCCCTTTGTGCATGTACAGATCGATTAGCTGTTCTTAGTGATTTGGTTATCGTCCCCTTTGAGTTTAGGACGCTTTGACCAAAACTTTTTGTTAAGATTTGTGTACATGATCGTTGAAGTTTGCAACATGTTACAACATTGTCCTGTTAATACTTCAGTACTATTGTGAGTTTGTGATTGCTATGAGACCTATGAAGTTTGTTTCTTTATTCCTTACCATGATCTTGATACATTTCCACTAGAAAGATCACATTTTTAGTCGGCTATAAGCTGTTTAGTTTCGTTTAAGAAATCAATGCATCTTTTTCAAGACTATCGACTTTCCAGTATGTGGTTCTACCGTGGTTTTGTACTGACATTTTGCAAATGGACCTTCACAGTTTTAAAAGCTGATATCAAGGTTAAGCCAATTATTCTGGCATTTAAAATAATTTCTCTCTCTCTCTCGGTGCAATTTCAGATGTACACGCCATGTATGCTTATGTGATGTCATAATATATACTCTGCAGTTCTTTAAAATTAAAATATACATTTTAAAATGAATTCAAGTTGCTTTCTTCAACAGTCATTTTCCTTGCCATGTTTTTGTCATCATGACTTGCCACAAGTTTAATCTAGACCTAATATGGGCATAAGTATAGTATCCGGGACCGACGTGTTAAGTTCAGGTTTAGGGGTCGTGAGGGTTGTTTAGGATCAGGTTAGGCATTGTCACCGTCGTGAGGGTAGGTTAGGGTCAGGTTATGCGTCGTGAGATCGGTTAGGCGTCGTGAGGGTCGGTTAGGGTTAGGAATAGGGACAGAGTTAGTGTCATTTGGTCAAGGATACTATAAGTTTGCCCTAATAAGGAACAGTTGAGAACCAAAGAAGAGTTTATGAATAATCACTGGAGGGTTCGTCATGGCACTTGTAAATTTAAAAGTCTTCGCTGTCATCATGATAATGCTGGATCAAGAAAATTTTCCAACCCTGACACACTCGAATAGCCTACTCTACATCTTCGTACAGCCTACAGGTACAAACTTATGTGATTGGTTTTAGCTGTCAGTATAATAGGCCTTTTGCGTCAGTTGAACCTGTATAACAATATAAATTAGGGATTGTTAAGGCATTCAGTTTCCTCTCTGCCTTGCTTATCATCTTGATCGTTGGACGTTGACGGTAGGTTTCCATTTCTCTGTTACAGTAGTTTCCTACAACGATCTCCTGCTCTAGCGAAGCCCTAAGCATAATAATTAGGCTAGGTTTATAAGAGGCGGGCCGTCATTGTCACCCTTGCCACCTCTTGGAGTGCTAAAGATTGTATTCCGTGCGATCTTAGAACTCTAGACGCGCGCGTCACACTCTCTTGCAGTACCGGGTAGCCTAATGTACCCTCGCTAATTTGCGTTAACTTTACACGAATTAATCCCGCTCAGTCTCGTAACGGTTTAAGTTTTGACTAATATCGATATTAGTCCCAGATGTAAGCATTGAGCATTGTTCAGCATTGCGTAGTCATAGCTTCACAAAAACCTGAGCCTTTCATATGAACGTGACGTTGTTTATAGACAAGTTATATGAGAAACCATTTTGTGAGAATAATCGTGAAAAATTAACTGCGGGTGGACTGTGATCCACCTGAATTTGGGGTGTGAAAAGCAGACTTTACTATGGGGATCTAAGAAAGACTAAAGCTGAAACCCCAACCCTCCGCAATTCTCACTGTGTGAGAAACAATGGCAGGACCAGGTTAATTTTTTACGCATTGGGGAGTAATTTTTAACTGGGAAATCTTTTTTTGATCGCGAGTTTTTCGCGAGATCTGAACGAGATCCACAGACAGGTAGACGGGAAAGCTATCACGTGACTCTTGTGTTCGGTAAGACGGTAACTTAAAATTTAATCAAAACGTTGTTGTATGTTTGAGAAAATAAGGGAGCTTAAAAAGCGGGTTTTAATCGGTAAAGTTCAATTAACAGGACTCCAGATTTTGGCGACTTGTTCTTGCTTCCGATAGTTGTAATTGAGTCTGGAATTATCGCCGATTCTTCGCTCGGCCTTGGATGACTCGCTGGTTGCTGACGCTGGTGGCGTAAAGCATCGCTGATCGGGAATTTCTGCTTTTGTTCAGGAGATGAGGTATGGTTTAAAGTTCTTTTAACATGACGTGCGAAGAATATGCTTTATTTAGCGCATATAGATGTTCCGTGACTTTGGACGAGGATTGAACATTGCATGGATTGAGACAGGTGGTCGCGTGGATATTGACGAGTGGAGCTGCAGGTGCCTGGACATGTTTCGGGCGATTGTTTATTATCGAGCGCAAGACATGTGGTAAAACCATGGCGGATTCGCGGTATATGGCAGAACCACTTGTCCAAGCAATGCCCCGATTTTATGTCTTGTTTTTGGCTCACGTGGCCTATTAGAATACAGTACTCGCCTAAGGATATCGTATGTAGGCCTATTGAAAACATCTCCAGCAATCGGGCACAGACAGATCTAGCTATGCACATCTCTGGACAACCCCAATATGGTGTAGCACTCGTAAGTAAGTTGGTGCCCTGTGTTTACATTTAGAGCATTTACCTTTCGAGCATTTTAGAAATTGGAGCTTGAGATTACAATTATTGTTTGCTGTTTAGGTCTACTTAGTGCGTTTTGACTTTTGACCGTGAGAACTGCTAAAGAGTTTGAGGTGGTTCATCCCCACGTCTTTCTTAGGACCCCAATATTACACCCAAACTTCATGCAGATAGACGTCTGACCCCTCAGTTATTTTTCTGCAATTCTTATACTGCCTTTGACGCAATTCCATGGCATGATTTGTTAGGTGGCATCATCAGGAATATAAATATCTGATCTTGTCAGTCTGAAAGTTTCTATTGTTGTTATGAGGTCCTTTGTATTGGACATCTTTGAGTAGCATTGTCTGTAGGTCTGTATTGCTGCGGGTTAGTTGAAAGAGCATTGCAACTGCAGACAAATTGAGACAATCAATTAAGTTGGGGCGTGATGGTGTACTGGTGCGTTACATTGCCTGAAGCCGAAGGTTCCAGGTTGTAATCCACCTCAAACCACTGGTTAGGTACCTTGAGGCCGTCCTTCATGCGATTCGGCGTGAAACTCTAGTGCAGTGTCCACGCTGTAGTTTGGAGTGCCTCTGAGTGTAGAGCCTGAAGGGGTGCTATAGCAAATGCGAGAAATAAACAAACAATAGGTGGAAGAGTCTACAAAGTGTGTTCATCTTTTTCAAGGAGAATGGAGAATTCTATGCAGTGCAATAAATACTGGTATATTGACATTTATAACATGATATGAGTTATGTATTGTAATTTGGTCTTGTCTTGCTTGAGGATGCGCTTCAGTGCCTCTGCAGATTAACATTCCTGAAACCAGTTTGTAGTTTGCTTGCTAACTCCATTTTGTGGAAACGTTGTGTGTTGTTAAATGTTAAAAATAGGATTTGAGATACTTAAAAAATGCAAGGGAATTTAACCTAGGCATAAGTCGCAAGGTTAGTGGGAGGCCATTCCAGATAGTGGGACCCACAACAGAAAATGGATCAGTATGAGAATTGTAAAAAGAAGTAGTAACTAGAAGAGGGTTCAGACTATGATCCACATGGAGTTGGGTGTGAAAAGAAGACTTAGCTATGGCCCTTAAGCAGGCTTTCTTTCCTCTCATCTTAAGACAGTTTTATTTGGCTGTGCTGGGGTTGAGAGCACCTCTGAGTTGTCTTGAAGAGGTGTCATACAGATGCATTTAATAATGAATGAATGAAAAATGAATGAATGAATGAATAATTAACATATTTGTAGTTATGTTGATGCATAAACGTACACTATTACAGTTCGGCAGCACACATTGCTCTTAGCTAGTTCAACAGACATTAGCATACAGAACACATTGCTGTGAAAAAGCAAGACATGATAACACAATTTAAGCCTATTAATGCAATTATCAAGTGAGTGCAGACATGAGATACGCTTTAAATTTGTTTTTAAGCGGATGTAGGATGCGGGGGAGACAAGCAAGTTTGTTCGGCAGTGTATTCCTGAGCAATGGCCCATGTTATTGGACACTATGTTTCCTGATATTGACCAGCACGCACGCTGTGTTGATGACATTTCTTTGACGAGCGCGTTTGATTATCAGGTAATTTGGATTATATGTTGCGCCAGCTGTCGAAGCTTTTGAGAACTATATTGTCCCTTCAAGCTCTTTACTCAGAGGTGCTCCCGACTACACCGCAGACACTGCATCTGAGTTTCATGCCAAAGCGCAAGAGCAATTGCGAGTGACGAACTTGCTCAAGGTACCTACGCAGTGGCTTGAGGTGGATTCGAACCTGGGACCCTCTGACTCCATGGCACTGAACCCACCACTACACCACTGTACCCCCACAAGTACTCAAACTACTCATAATGTCGTAGTCATCTTGAGAAGTGTTGTGTTGAGAAGTAAATTATATACAGTGAAGTATAGGTATATGGTTCAAGTAAAGTATATTATGGTATATTGCGGGGTTCTCAAACTGTGGTACGCGTACCACTGTACCCCTGGGGGTACGCCAGGCACTGGTAAATGGTACGCAAAAAATTCCAGAAATATAAATTTTCTTCAAGTTTATGGATTTTGTGTCCATCTGTCTTTGATAAGCAATGATTTTTAATTTTGCATCATATAACAGCATTGCCATTATTTTATTTCTTTCACAACATATAATCAGACTCGCATACTATATACAGTGCATGCAACATATTTATGTTTAGGCCTATTACTATATAATTTTGAAACAAATAATATATTAATGGTTGAAAGTACCAAGGCCAGAAATTCTCCGCCTATATGGGGCTCAAATAGAGGAGAGCTGAATTGGCATAAGGGTCAATTTCTGGTTGAGCTCTAAATGTTGTGATTCCCTTCAGCACGTCATTTCTGGGTGAAGCTGGTTTTTAAACTATTCTTGCTATCAAAAACAGACATTGGGTAAATTTGCTTTTGAAATTGACAATTTATATCAAACCAGATATTTTGAATCTGTGCTAGTCTAAACAAACCCACAGCACTATAGGTTAGCTATTTCTTACAGGGGTTATATAGACCAATTTTCCCTTTTAAATTTGTTGATGAAATTATATGATTCAAATTAAATTTTGCTCATTATATATGACTCTAATAAACGATGTCACCAATGATTAAATGGAACGTTAGTTGTCACTGCAAGGGGATTTCGCAATGGCTATTTGTTTATGATCTGACTTTGCTGGGGTACGCCATCATTCGATTTTTTACTTGGGAGTACAATAAAAATAAAGTTTGAGAACCTCTGGTATATAGTAATCCTGGATGAGGCATAAATTTTTCATAATATGGTCAGTAAATGGTCAATGCTTTCTTCAGAGACTTGGATGGGGGACCAGTTGGAAATTCTTGGTTAGAATCTGTCAGTGTTCAGAAATTAAGACAAATATTCTATAGTCTTGTTTGTTTTTGGACGAGTCTAGGATTCTGTATTCAAGTCGTTTCAATTCCATTTCAAGGCAGTCTGAAATGTCTGAAATCGTCTAGGTTGCAAGCACAATTCACAGTGTTTGGCTACTCTCACTAGTGTTGGTCATAACCTTCTGGTTTGCGCACACTGGTCTCTCTGCTGCTGGTTACAGAGTGGCTACCTTATAGTCAAGCGAGGGGACGAGAAGGGCATTCGGGTGTGTGTGTGGGGGGGGGGGGGCGAAAGGGTGCGGCTATGCCAAGTATGTTGATTGCATCCTTCCAGATTGGATAAGAAAGGAATGAGAAATATGCAAGACAAGGAGTGTTGACGAAACAGACTTTGCAACTTAGACAGGCGCGGACCTAATGGGCGTTCTGTGTTCCGCCACCCTCAGCCCCCCCACCCGAGGACAATACAGTAATTGCCGTCGGCAAACAACGACGAGGACAGATGGCCTCTACTGCTATGGACGTGTCTGCTCCGTAATAGGGTGGTGGACGCTAGAAAAAGACCGATGGTTGTAGAGATATTGAGATACAAGCAGACGACAAGCTGCCTAGAACTCGTAGTTACAACTTACAGGCAGGCAGTTGACGTTCATACACACTCCGCCGCTTGTCGCGCTCTGCCAGTGCCAGTCCCAATCCTGGATAAAGGAGGAGGGCGTCGCTAATGACCTTTGTTATTACACAGTGATGTTAAACTGAGACTACTACTGTGCTCATACAGACGCAAATGCAAGTAGGCAGGCAGACGAATGTACAGACACGTGCTTGCAGAAACAGACAGGCAGACACGGAGACAGACATGTAGCAGAGGTCGTTGTGGAATTGATTCTAATCAACGGATACCAGTTAGTCATGATTTGCACTCAGCCTTCCTTCTCCTCTACCCACCATATCCCCTTCCACCCGTACCCTCCGCCTCCTCCCCCACACGAGGCTGCGGCAGCTGACTTCTCAGCATGAGGGAAAGGGGAAGATACATTGCCTACCAGCTGCTGGCGTCCGACCCCCACCATGCACTTTACCCTAGCGATGACTCACCACCTGGCGGTGACACAAAGCATTGTCTCATCCTCATGCTCCTCCTTCTCCCATCCTCCTCCTCCTCCGTATCATGTTGCTATGAATCCACCTTAGTCTTGTTTTCTTAAAAATTCACTCCATTCAATTCCAGTTCCTCATCTTCGCTCCTATTTTTTCTCCTCCCCTTCCTTCTTCCCCTCCTTTTACTCATTTTCTCCCGTCTCGCCACTCCTCCTCCACCACCTCTTCCTCCTCCTACTACAACCCCTCCTTCTGTGCCTCTCCCATTGTCTAGGTACCAAACCGCAGACATGTAACAAAATACATTGGATTGGTCTCGGATGCAGCTGACATCAACGCGAGCATTGTTCAAGGATCTGGTCTGGGTCCTTTGAACTTTCTAACGGCCATTTCGAAACTCAAAACAAGCAACGTCCCAGAAACCGCATGGCCAAATACGCTGACGATACTTACCTGTTGGTACCAGCCATCAACAGTGACACGATTAGGGAAGAACTAGATCATGTAACGGAGTGGGCCAAATGCTGCAACTTGACTCTCAATCAAAGAAAGACTCAGGAGATGGTTGTTCACCGTCCGGGACGAGGAATGCTACAGTTCGGTCCAGCAGAGATTCCGGGGCTTATTCGGGTCCAAAGTATGACGATTGTAGGGGTTGTCGTGACTGAAAACCTAGGGTTTGAAGCCCATATCAGGCGAATATGCATCCAGGCAAGACAGTCGCTATATGCCTTGCGAATCATGACTGCACACGGCCTCAAGGGACCAAGCCTGCATGACGTTTGTAGGATGACCACAGTGGCGCGCATGTTATATGCGGCCCCGGCATGGTGGGGCTTTGCAGGGCAACAGGAACGGGCAGACTGCAGGCCATATTGGACCCTTTGATCCGACTGCACTATCTTCCTGAGGACAATCCTACATTCGAGGCTCTGTGTAGCACGGCGGACGGGAGGCTCTTCGCTGCCCACCTACTTAATCCAGGACATGTATTGAACCCACTCCTCCCACCATTGAGGCCCCAACCTTATTCCATGAGGCCAAGACTACATGACCGAATCATTCCTAGGGCGGACAACCTAACGAGGAAATCATTTATAACAAGGATGCTTTATCATATTTAAATGTAATACAAAAAACCAAAGTGCAGCATAAATTGTTGGTCATTAAAAGAACTTCTTTTTTAAATTTACCTCCTGCCAATTACTATTAAAATTTATATTGGATTTGGACTTAGGATTTTATGCTATTCTAAAACACTTTGACATTGATTGGATATAGAAATTATATACGTTTGTTTATTATACATTGTATGTACACCAAAACGCGGATAGCAATTGGTATATTAAAGAATATTCTTATCTTATCTTATCTTAGGTCACTACGTGCTATATGTTTGTATTTGGAAATGATATTTTTAAGATTGATTGTGAAAATTTTCTTTCTCAGTTGATTAGCTTGAACATTCGAGGGATCAGATGTATTGTCCAAAGATCTAGTTGCTGGACGGTTATTATTTTGGAGCGCCTCTGAGTAGATACCTTGAAGGGGCGCTATATAAATTCTGATTGATTGATTGAATGATTCATTCTATCCGTCCATAGTATGCTGGCTGGTTTGATTTTTAATTCTATGTTTATGCAATTTGATATATATATATATATATATATATATAAATCAGCGGATAATTGCTTCAATCTGAACTTTTCTGCATGTAAATGCCTGTCAACTGGTGTTTATTGTAAGTTTACTGCCTGCATCTGTTAAACCCTATTTATACTTCTCCGCTGTGAAAATAAAAGAGAAATATTGAAAAATGGTGAAAATCAAGATGACGTTAATGTTCTCGCTCGCTCCTCTGTTGAAATTTCGAGTCGTCTTGTGCATGTTATTTTAGGAGCAGATGTGAGGACCAGATGTGGTGTTGCATCGAATTCTTCCTGGGTAATAAATTATCACCCCAAATTAGCATCTGCTCCCAGCACGTACCACGACTCCAGCGTTAATGTCTTGCCGCTATTAGAGGTTTTCTTGGGTGATGGATGGCCCTGAGATATGACCTTTGCTATATGGTGCGTCTGCTGCATTCTTTGCAAAGGAATGGTAACGGCAGGCTAACAGGAGTTTGTACTTTGTACGTGACTGAGTTTTTGGTTTGCTTAGTGCAGTGCGTTTTCCTGGAGAATTTTTACGCTGTTTAAGTTTGATGAAACTACTTTGATGCGTGAACCACCGAAGGCACTCCTGCGATTACGCATCTTCGTGGGTATGGCACTGTATAAATTGACTTTCGTTAATTGTGTATGGCTACATTACAAAAGTAGTATTAAATTGGAGGGATTATTAATTTATAACAAATGCAGCAAATAAACGACTGAATTGCATAATTACCGTCCTACTTAATATCTGATCTTGGACTTAGCCTCCGGTCAAGTTTTGCTCTCTTCATCTAAGGGGAGATCCTGGTCCCTTGGGCCCACTCTTCGGTCAAACAGCTGTCGAGCCTGCTCGCTGGCTGCGCTACGCTGTCTACTTCAGAATAATTTGCTGAACCTTTTTCTTTAGCTGTGACTGGGCTGGGAGCGCCTCTGAATAGGCATCTGAGGGGTGCTATATTAATTTTCGGAATGTATGAATGAATGAAGTTATTTACTTTATTAGTTTTCTTGTCCATTCTGGTTGATTTTAAAATGCTGAGCTGTAATAGAAGTGCTCAGTTTATAGTGCACATGCAAACAATATGCAGCAATCGAAGGTATAACTGTTGACCGTCGGGTATAGACCTACCATGGAAATTGCCGGCGGTTCTCGAAATTGTAGATCGACATATTACACTTGTTTGTCCATTTATAACGTATACTACAATCATGTAGGCGGTATAATTTTTTAACTGAAAAATACAGTCGTGTGGTACATGTATACAACTATACATCCTGGTCACGTGACACTGCCGGCGGGTGTATCGTGCCGGTCTGCATCTGACCAGCATACGGTTGTCTCTCCCTCTCTCTGTCTCTGTTTTCTGTCTCAGTTACACCCAGTGCACGTGCAGTTATGAGGCAGCGTTCTGTGTCAGATTGCCATGGAGGTAAAGTTTTACGAGTTGCATGGATGCATGGAGGCTTGAATTTGTGAAGTTTTATGTTTTGTTAAAAATTACACATAATTATGAGCAATCAATTGAATTATATCTGTGTGTATTGAGAGAGTGAGAGAGACATACAGACAGACAGACAGGCAGACGGAGAGGTGTCTATGTAGGGTAGGAAGTCTTTAATTTGGAAATCGAGAATGATTGATGAGGATATTGATGCCTGTTATCATTGAAGCGTTGCTTGTTCATTGCAGCTGTGGTTGCTACGGGCAACGCTGATGTTGCCACGGCGACCGATATGGATAGCACAAGTCTGACGAGCGAGCAGGAAGTTGACTCGGGAGTCGAGTCAACGAATTCTGGTGACACGATGGTCTACCTGAGGATTTCGGTGCCGGAGTTGAACTCGCAGGTGAGTTGATTGTCTTTTGAGCCTTTTGTCTTCCCAGAATCATGATAATCAGGGCTATTTTAAAGGAATTTTTAGAACTGCACAACCTCTTCTTTCTCTTCCCATCCTCCATGACAAATTACCTTCAATTGGACGACAATTACCTTTTTCATTAGTTTTAACCATAGATGTAAAAAACGATGGAAACGGAATAAAAAACGGAAAAAAACGTCGTTTTTTTCGAAAAAATAAAAAACGACAAAAAAACGATAAAAAACGGAAACGGTAAATAATTTGACTTTGTTACATCTAAAACCGCATTTTAACCTTGAAAACATTCATTAGTAACCTACTACACGCAGGCTATCTCTTAATATGATGATGTTAAACGATGAAATAATGACTTTAGTTAGCTGAATTCTTGAGAGTTGGCGGAAAACATAAGGAATATCAGAAAAAAATTAAAATTAAGGAAAATAATTACCGAAAGTAAATGAATAAATAACGTTAAAGAAAAAATAAAAAACGATAAAAAACGATGGGAAAAATAAAAAACGAAAAAAACGACGTTTTTTGGGAGAGAATAAAAAACGGAAAAAAACGTTTTTTACATCTATGGTTTTAACTGCACAGAAGTGTTTGTACAACTGCACAAATCCATTTACAACTGCACATTTTGTGTAGAACTGCACGTTAAAGAAAGCCCTGATGATAATAGTTGTGAGAGGCAGGTGAAATAAGGGCAAGTAAGCTACCTTCAAATAAAGGTTGTTTAGGCAGGGTAGATGCAAGTTAGACAAAGGCAGGTGTGGTAGGTGAGTGCAGGGAGAGGATTACAGTTCTGGTAAGATACGTTCATGTAGAGTTTAATTTCAAGTGAGGAATGATTTCAGTTAAGAGAATGGACTTTTTAAAGTCGAGGTTGACACGGGAACATAATTTGTCTCCATTCCTACCACATTTCCCGTGAGTCTGTCCCCATCCTGCCCATCTGTGCATGTCCTATTGGCTATTTACCAATCCCCATTCCTATCCTAAGGAAGCAAAATGACAAGATAAATATGCTTGTGCACACTAAACAGTTAAAATTGCAAGTTTCTTTACACAGAATACTTAACTGAAGTCTTTACCATGCAGATCTTTACAGCTGTACTCTCCACTATCTCCACTCGTTTCTGTCCATCGCTAGCTGTTCCGCCTCCTCCAACAACTTTACCAGACATCTGAATTTGTCTTATCGGAGGGTTTTCCAGTCAGTTCTTCCAATGCTGAAATGATGTGGAATATTCAAAAGCATTTCAATTACGTGGCTTGATGATTTATATTATGATGAAAACCTGGAGTTAACTTAATAGGTTGTTAATTACTGCAGTGGACAAGTTATGTCCAATACTCTATATCCATCCCCCACAGTAATACCTACCACAAGCTTTGCCACAATTTCTGAGTTTTTCATTGGTATTACCGCCTCTTCTGACATAATAATCCATGATTGTACTGCAGTAACAATGATGGTTTCACGTTCCCCTCATTACTGTATCAATCTCTTGTTTGAAGCTGGCTTTGGAATTCATGCATTTGCTTGATAACCTGTTGTTAATTTTTTTTGTCGTTTAGAAATGTCTTCAGTTTCATCCTGATGACACAGTCTGGTTGGCCAAACAACAGATTCTTTCGTCGCTTGCAAAGGTATTTAAATGATCAACTATTTAAAAGAGCAGAATTTCTAAAATTCATTTGAACATCTTGTGCCAAAGTGACTGGTCACATTGTAAACAAGAGAACTTTAATACAATAGATGAATTATTTATTCATTCATTCATTACGAGAATTTATTTAGCACTCCTTCAGGGCGACTACTCAGAAGTGCTCCCGGCCTCCAATTATTATGCTTCACCTTTGTGTTATGTATTGGCTCTGACAGTTTACAACTGTGTAATGAGTGGGGTTGCCAACTGGAATCCGAGAGGGGCTGCATGCCTGACATTACATACTGACTAAGCACTATGTTACGACTGGTTAGTATGTCTTAGAGTTTGCTGCAGTCGGTAATAAAATCAGTATGCTCGAGACACACTTACGGGACCACTCAGCAAGTTGGCAACTAAACCGTGGTTATAGCTAATATGCATGCGGTCGTCGTCCGCTTATGGAAATAAACAAAGATATACTTTAGACGGTTGTGTCTGTGTCGGTTGTGTCATCTGCCAAAAATATTTCTTCGGGTGGTACATTATATGCAATCTAGATGTGTCTTGACACGCATCAAGGGCATTTTATGACTGTGAAAACGAAAATCATAAATAAACTCATCTTATTACAGCCATCGGAATTAACAATTGTGCCTTCAAGAAACTCTTTGATGTTTTAAACTTCTTTGAAGTCGGCGAATCACTGATGCCCCTCTATGTTTTAACCCATTTTATATGTAGCAAGTACCCTAGCTACCCTTAGAGACCCAGTTGTCATTTAGAGGGCTAAGTGTCATTGTAGGCCTATTTACGGATTTTATCCGTTAGTTGCCAACTAGCCAGATTTACTTAGTGACTAAGACTATTGATATCGTCATGCATTCGGCCCCGGGTGCCAATCTGAAGGCGGGTATTAAGACCCTGAATCTGCCACTTTTAGAGATTACTTTTAAAGTACATGAACCACCAGGCCACCTCTCAGTATTCAGCATACAGCTGCTAGCGTCCATACAGCAGCTGACTCATCAGTACTTGGCTTGGCTAACGGCCCTGGGCAGTGGCAGGTGGGTGCTCAATTACCATGATCATCTATCTTTATAATGATATACCATTGTGCCTTTCATCTTCTCTGTAGTTGCTGATTTTGCAGCTGTCTTGCAACGTCATTTGCCTCAATCGGAATTCACACTGAAATGCACCTAAGAAACATCAGTGGTTTTGTTTTGCAAATGTTGCTAATTAACACATTTATAAGTGCTCCAATATGAAGTTTGTGCATCCAACTTGCAAACATTGAACTGAATATTAATTCATCCAATGGCAGAGTGACGTGGTTGTTGAGTACCTGTTCACGATGAATTATAAGTACCAGACATGTATTTGACTACTTAATGTCTTGACAACTTCAGTAGGGACTAATAATGACTGGTAAGCGACTAGCCGATAATTATTGAATGAATTAGTGAATGAATTTGTTTGTACGTGCGCTTGTTATAGCGCCCCTTCAAGCTCCCTACTCAGAGGCGCTTCCGACTACAGAGCGTACACGGTACACTGCATCAGAGTTTCATACCAAAGCACTGAGCAATTGCGAGTAGTACACGCAATGCATAATCACTCCAAACTATTTTATTGTTTACGTTGAAGTATCCGTTCTACGATGGATAGTTGAGTATCCTTCAGAATGACTTTTGGCACCCAGACAGTGTTTGACTAAATTTCAGTACACCTAGTAATGTGTTAAAAAATCCTTTTTATTTCCTTCATGGATTGGTTTGTGTTTTAAAAGTAAATAAGTAAGTAAGTAGCCTTTTAATGATGCAAGTCAAGCGCTCACATTTTACAAAATGGACAGTTGATTTTGAATGTTGCTGTCATTGAATCGGGATAATCCAAAAGCGGCTCATCAGTTGTTATTATTAGCTCAGTGACTATGACGTTTGCTTCTTGATGCTGAACTGTTCGGGGAATGGTGAGAGTTTGTTGGTAGCCGAAGCTGCAAAGTCTATGCATTCAAAGATTGCACCCAGGATTTTCTGGCAACAGATGTTGTGTTAGTACTGGAATCTGTGTGGTCCATTTCTGAAGGCTTGCAGGAGAAGCGTGCACTAAGCTTCGGAGCTAGTCTTTTTGTTCTTAGTAGAAAAATTCCTTGTGTAAAAGGGCACAAATTGTTTAAGGTTTTTGCTCACCTAGTAGGTGTTCATACCTAGTATACATTTGTTCATACCTAGTATACATGTGTTCATACCTAGTATGTGTTCATACCTAGTATGTGTTCATACCTAGTATGTGTTCATACCTAGTATGGGTTCATATGTGTTTATACCTAGTATGGGTTCACAATAGTATGGGTTCATACCTAGTATGGGTTCACATGTGTTCATACCTAGTATGTGTTCATACCTAGTATGTGTTCATACCTAGTATGTATTCATACCTAGTATGGGTTCATATGTGTTTATACCTAGTATGGGTTCACAATAGTATGGGTTCATACCTAGTATGGGTTCACATGTGTTCATACCTAGTATGTGTTCATACCTAGTATGTGTTCGTACCGTTCATACCTAGTATGTGTTCATACCTAGTATGTGTTCATACCTAGTATGGGTTCATATGTGTTTATACCTAGTATGGGTTCACAATAGTATGGGTTCATACCTAGTGTGTATTCATATGTGTTCATACATAGTGTGTGTTCATGCGTTTGCAGTTCATGCATATGTTGTTGTCTACTTGTGTGATAGACGCTGAAGGATGGCTTCAACTACGGTCTCTTCTGTCCTCCAATGCACGGCCGAGCGGGCAAGTTCCTGGATGAGGAGCGCCCTTTAAGGGAGTACCCACTCCCTGGACCCATCGGGTATCTTGAGGTAGGTACCTTATTAACTTTATATAAGTGAGGTAGTGGTGCACGGTGGTGTAGAGGTATGTTCGGTGCCATGGAACCGGAAGGTTGCAGGTTTGAATCCACCTCAAGCAGCCCTGTAGGGACTATAGACACTGAGCAAGTCCTTCACTTGCAATTGCTCATGCGCTTCGGTGTGAAACTTCTATTCAGTGTTCGTGCTGTACTCGGGAGCACCTCAGAGTAGGAATCTTGATAGGGGCACTATAGCAAGTATACATACATGCATACATAGAATGCTGTGATATAAGGTACCTTGATATCTAGAGGTGAAGTCATTGCAATTGACGGTCAACAGATTGTTTAAAGGCTATGAATAGAGGCTGTTAGATACTGATGATTCCTAAAACTCTGTGGATCATTCCGTGATCAGCTAGGCAATTTGGATCTTGCAATTACTGACCTTGCCACGTTGGTCTCTCCAACTCTGCCAGGTTTTGACTTTTAGGGATGACACACCTGCCACAATCCCCAAGATCGAAAATGATTATCAGATCTATCCAAACATGCACTTCAATCTTGTGATTTGATCCATTAATTAGGTCAATCTGTTGTCATTTGATCTTGGCTTAAATGGTATTGTATTAGGTGTTGGATAACAGTAGACGATTTTGTTCAGATTTTTATTAAAAATTTTGTTAATCGAATATGTGACGTTTGCACAGTCACACTGAAATGTGAATCTGGGGCATGGATGATCTGTCACCAGGAGAAGATGCATTTAGATATGGATCCATGTGCTTGAGAAACCAAGGAGAAATAGTGAGTTCTTGAGCGACTTCTTGAAGGAAGGAAATGAATTTGATCTGTGAAGAGAGAGTGGCTGTTGATTCCATTTCCTGGTAGCATAGGCATGTAGTGCACATGAACCGTTAACTGTTTTTGCAGTCAACATACTTGATGATTGAAGGCAACCAGGAGAGGTTGAGGGGTTTCTAGTGAATGAATTTATTTGTATGTGCGCTTGCCCCTTCAAGCTCCTTACCCAGAGGCGCTCCTGACTACAGAACGGACACTGCATCGGAGTTTCATGCCGAAGCGCTGAGCAATTGCGAGTGAAGGACTTGCCCAAGGTCCCTACGCGGCGACTTGAGTTGGATTCAACCCTACGACTGCAAGGCGACGAACATACCCACTACACCACCACGCCTCACAATGAATCTAATGAGGTGTGCTGGTGCTGAGAGCTTTGTAAGTCAAACAGGTCAATTTAAATTTTATCAGTTGGACTGTATATAATGATATCAAGCTGTGGCTTAGAAATGATCAGATTGTGTATTGAATAAGATTATAATATTTGCTATGCTAATCCGCCAAGTTATCTGTTTGAAAATTCTTCACGCACAGTTTTGCTTAATAGTTTGCTCTTTTTTATTCTTATTAATTTTAATTCTCTTAAATAGTTGTATTTAATTTGATCTAAATCATGGGTTGAGTATTTTTGTAGCTGCTCAGTGTTTAATATGTTTATGTTTGATGAATTTTTTCAGTTCAAGTTCAAACGACGCATTTATAAACAGATGCAGGTTAATCCAAAGAAAATGAAGCAGATCCATGTTAAGGTACGATCCATTGATCATTGTAGCTCCAGGTTCCAGCTGTCAATCATATTGGCTGTCAATCATATTAACTGTCAATCTTAATTAGCCCAAATATATTATTAGCCGAGTCATATTAACGTGATGATGATGGATGGATGATGATGATGATGATGATGGTTGGTGGTGGTGGTGGTGGTGGCGATGACGACGGCGGTGGTGGTGGCGATGACGGCGGTGGTGGTGGTGGTGGTGGTAGTAGTGGCTGTGACGATGATGGTCATGATGATCAGGATGGTTTACAATTTGCTATTTCTTCTAGGCAAATCTGAAGCAGATGATCGAGGCCGTGAAGCGGGGAGACACAAACAAGGTCGCAAAGTTCACGTGCTCTGGACTTGACCCAAATTTTAACGATCGTGACACAGGAGGTTGGCTTAACAAACAATATTCACCTCATGGAATTTGAACCTTTTGACCTAATTTCATGTGAATGTGTTTAACATATTTATTTTTAAGCTGTCTAACCTTGTTCACTAAAAGCAGTTTTTGCCCAATTGAATGTTAATGTTTTAGCCTAACTGTATTAAGGTATATCTCATTAAATGTTACAACTGATTCAAATAGGTTTTAATTAAAAAAGCAATTTAAATTAAGAAGTTGATTGTATTCCAAAATATATTCTAAAATTGAAGAGAAAGTAGAGAGTCAAAGTTAAGTCTAACATTTAATTAATTTTGTAATTAAGCTAAATGCAAATAATTAAATTACACTTAAATTTATTTCTTCAGTACATCTTGTAATTAGTATGGTATTTTCTGTTAAATATGATCAATAAAGAAAGTTTTGAATTAGATTTTTTTCAGTCGTCTTTGTTACTTCTAATTAACAAAGAAAATAATGAATCAAATCTAAAGTATACAATGCATTCAAATCAAAATATGAAAAACCTGTGTCCTTTTTTGGAGTTAGATCAGTTTTCTTTTACGTGCTAAAATTATCAAATGTATGGCTATTGAACTGATTAAAATTGAATAATCGCATATATGATTAATTAACAGCAATATTTTGCACTTGAATTTATTTCTTCAGTACTTCTTGTAATTAATATGCTACTTCCTGTTATATATGATCAATAAAGAAAGTTTTGAATTAGATTTATGTTTTCAATGATCTTTATTACTTCTAATTAACAAAGACAATAATGCATCAATTCTAAAGTATACATTCAAATCAGAATATGAAAAACGTGTGTCCTTTTTGGAGTTAGATCAGTTTTCTTTTACGTGCTAAAATTATCAAATGCATGGCTATTGAACGCAGCAAAACTAAATAATCATGTATGATTAATTAACGACGATATTTTCTTTCAATTGCCGAGATATTGGCTGTCAGCAGAATTTCTCCTGATCTGGTTGGTTGGTTTTTGCAGAGACACCGTTGACGTTGGCTTCTGTGATGCCGCATCCGGTCGAAATGGTGATGGCGTTGGTGAGCGGTGGTGCTCATCTCGACTTTCGTAACAAGAAGGGGTTGACACCACTGCACACTGCGGCACAGAAGAGCAACGAAGATGCGCTGAGGGTCAGTTGAGGTTTTGACCCAGCTTCCTTTTATCAGTCCAGCTACTTGGTCTAAGGAGTGTCTTCGTTTATGCTAAAAGTTGACCAACACTTTCTCTGGGTTGATATCATGCTAGTGTATTGCACAAGTCTTGCCTAGCAGCAGGCTTCAAGTGGCAATTAAGTGAATAAATAGGTACTGATATTATTATTATTATTATTTGTGTTGTACCCAAGGACTTTTTTATCCCTCAGGTGTTCAAAGTATATCCAGAAATGGGAGTGGTGGTATTTAAAAAAATTTTCCCCCAAGGTACATGTAATGCCACAGGAGTCTAAAAATTGTGCTAGTTGCTTTGCTGAATGTCTGGATATATTCAGGCCTCGTACTCTGCAGCATTAGTAAAAGTGCCACGAAATGCTCTGGTTATTATTATTATTAATTATTATTATAATTGATTGGATATTGATTGATTTAGTGTTTAAAACAATGGCACTTTAGAAGTTCTCAGACGAGTTAAGATTACTTTGCATCCTATCATGCAGTGATTGTCTCTACTACATGGAAAAATATCTACACCATCCTACTACAACTGAGCACCTATGATCAGCTCTGTAAATGCAGAGATCATTTTGCAAAGTTCTCAAAAGATGCTATGTGACTGAGTTTATGAATTTTTTTCTCTGAGGTTGCAGCGCGTCGTGTACTTTGCCCTTTGGCTAGGGGTGAGCTTCTGGTCCAGCAGGCTCGCTTGGCTATTAATCAGCGCCGTGCTTTCTCGGTTGAGGCCTACTGTCTGGAACGACCTCCCAGTTACGCTTCGCTCTCTACTTGTGGTCCATCCGGCTGGGTTCTACAAGTCTCCCAAGTCTTTTTTCTTTGTTTGTGGTTGGGCTGGGAGCGCCTCTGAGTAGTTTCTTGAAGGGGAACTATATAAATGCTCTGAATGAATGAATGAATGAATGAATTTACCTGCGTGTCGGATGTGTGTAAATGTTGTCGTAATTTTAGGTTCTGTTGGATCTTGGAGCATCAACGAACTATCGCGATAGTCACGGTCTGACGCCGTTGTACCACGCTGTCTGCAACAATGCGAACGCTCGATGTGTGGAGATTCTACTCTACGAGCACGCAATGCTCGGTGTCTCTGATGAGTATGGATGGACCGAAGTTCACCAGGTGAACAACTTTGCCCCTTTGCCCTGTCTTCTGTTCTTGCCATACCTCATCACTGCTTATCTTATCTTATCTGACCATTTATAAAGCGCTTCTCGCAGCAAGAGCTTTCAGAAGCGCTCCCAGTGCGCTTAACTCCGAGAAAAAAGGCAAGTTTTTAGACGAGAGAAAGACAAGGATACACTACCAGAGAGGATGGCGGAGCGAACTGATGGGGGAAGTCCACTCCATAGGGAGGGACCAATGCTTACCCTTAGCTATGCCACACGACTCCATACACACACACAAGCACAAATACGCACACATACATACACAGAGAATGATCCCAGCATAGCTAAGCACGTGAAGCATAAATTTATAATCATGATGATGTATTTTAATTACGTATGTACAAGTGTCAGTTAAACTTGCACTTACTTTTACCTGTCCTCTTTTATCTTATTGGTGCAATATTCTTGGAACATCTGTGTTTTTATTCTTGTCATTGTTGAAGGCATCGAAGGCTGGCAACGTTCAACATCTGGAGCAGTTGATCTACTACGGAGCAGACATCAACCTCCGCAACTCTGGTGGAAACACTCCACTCCACGTCTGTGCCCTCAATCAGCAGGTAACTACCACCTGTGCCTCTAATCAACAGGTAACTCTCACCTGTGCCCTCAAAATAAAAATAAATAAATTAAAAATCAGCTGGTAACCCGAACCTGTACTGGCTTCGGGTCAGAAGCGAGAGTAACGATTTCACACTGCTCATATTGGATTAGACTACATTAAGATTAGAGCAGATTAGGTGAGATTACGTAGTAGACTGATTTAGATAAGATTTAATTAGATTGTTTACTTTAACGCTGTAGCAGAGCCATATGAGTCTTGTATTTGATCAGATGAAATTGGCTAAAACTGCTTTCGATTAAGGGGCTGTCCTTCCTCATCCACTACCAGGCATTGAGAGGGTTGACTGCATGGTTGTTCTGGTGTAACCATTAGCAGTGACTTACGGGCTTCGTCACATGTCAGTCGTGTCCTGAGTTCTTGCTCTTCATCCATCTACTCCTTGAGCATCCTAAGAACTCATGGACTGCCACCTACTGCCCTACACAACGTTGAGAGTGCTACAACAACAGCGCGCCTCCTCTGTGCTGCCCCTGCCTTGTGGGGCCTGACTACTGCTCATGACCGATCAAAACTAGAGAGTTTTCATCGTAAGATGCGATGCTATGGTTTTCTGACGCCTGATTTTAAGAGCGTTGAAGCACTTGTACATGACATTGAAAATTGGCTACTTCATACAGTGATCCGACTCGACTCACACGTCCTGATTAACATTTTCCCACCGAGAGTCCATAGGCTTTATAATCTTCGTCCTCGTCCTCACAGTTTTGAACTACCGATTAAGGACGACAGGAATTACATTTCTCGAGTACTTGACGGATACTCGACCATTGCCTCTCTTTCTGACTTCCACCAATTTGATTAAATTATTATGATTTTTTGTATCATTTCTTATTTGTAACTGACTGCAGTATGTCAGCAAGAACTCAATAAAGCGAATATATCATCATCATTAGTTAAATCCTTGCAACAGCATAATTAGCAGTCTTGTATTAGGTCAGATGAGGTCAAAGAAGTTGAACTTCATTAAGGTGTTACAGGAGTGTGAATTTGGATGGAAATAAACTGGATTAGATCCATTGTTTTAGGAGGAATCGGCGCGCGTTCTTTTGTTTCGAGGGGCAAAGAAGGACGTTCTGAATTTTGCCAACCAGGACGCCTTCGACCTGGCCATCATTTCAGGCAACACTCAACTCGCTCTTATGATCAAAGGCTTTGCACCGGAGGAAGTTGGTAAGCAATCCCCTAACATGTTACAATTTATGGAGCCTTGCATAATGGCAGCTCTTCTGAACGGGTCACCCTAATAGAGGCGTTTTATAAACACTTAAAGCCCTAGGTTTTAGGTTTGGCGGTTTCCCTCGTAGAATGAAGTGACCAACGACTGTAGGCGGTTCAAGTAAGCATCTGTCGGCCAATGGGCGTTGATTTCATTTTGGTTTACACATCTTACAAGCATAGGCTGCTGAATTTAATTATATGCATAGCCTAGGCAACATCGTCCGCTTTGTGGAATGGAGGCGAGGCGCAGGGACGGTCGGTCGATCGGTGGTAGCCCCTACCCTAGGCCCTTCACCCTCCCTCTGGCCCTCTAGCGGTCGGACGGATGGATGGAGATGCATCGCTAGGGCAGACTAGACCCGACAGGGCATACCCCGTACAGGCCCTACCTCGATCAATTGACCACTTGTATATATATAACCGAGCTGTGGGTCGACTAATTTGTGTATACGAAAGCCAGCTAAGCTGGCTAGAGGTCATACCTGTACTTCTAGAATGTATACAAGTTGTTCCAATTATCCAAATTTACCCCCCCCCCCCCCATACACTCATATTACTATGGAGTTCATTGCTATGAAGATACTTACAGGGTTGAGAAACAAGTCTGTAGTTTCTATATGCGATTAGATTGCCATGAACAAATACGAACTTACTATTGTGGTAGATGGCGATCAAGAGGAAGCCATACGGGCATTTTTTGCTCACAACAACTGGAATTTTGAAAAAATTGGTAATTATGAAGACGATGCGTATATATATATATATATATACTGAAATTGTATAAATTGTTTTGTGTGGTGAACCCTGTACAAGTAGGCCCTATTGTTCTTCAGGTAGCGCTATACGTGCGCAAATAAGATTGAACTAAGATTTATAAATATTAAATTAAATTGCATTTATTATCCTTGCAAATATTTAGCTCAAACCATGCTATAGAAATACATAGTAATAATAACATCAGCAATGTTAGTAAGCTTATAATGACAACTGATGTGAACAGCAGTAACAGCAGTAATGATAATAAATGGCCAATTAAAAATGTAATTATTAAAATTACCATGATTATTATTATTACGATATGTAATAAGACAATAAACATATGCATAACCCAGCTAAGCTGTCGTTCAAGTCAAGTCGAATGAGCTAATTGTATGTTGATGACATTATAAATATATCTCCAACCAATCGAAACTGCCTTTGTTCCAATTGCAGAGTTGGAACCACCAAAGAGAAGAAAATCTTGTATGGATGCCGCTTCGAAGGAGGTCTTGGTCGCGTCCAATGGAAATAGTACAGAGTCAGAAATTGAGGCTCAAAACAGTCATGACATTCAAGTGTCAGCTGATCATTTGCAGCTGCAGGGTGAAAATCATCAATCGGAAGGCGCCTGTCCTCTTTGTTTTCTCTCTCCGTGCGTGGGTTCTGCATCTCCAGGTTGGCTTGGCGGAGGACAAGCAGCGCATGCAGCTAACAGTCCAATACGAAGAGTAATTTATGGAAAATATTGGAAGATCATTTGCAACTTGGGTGGGTGGACGAGCCCATTATATCTGGCCAAGAAACTAACGGAATCGAACGGTGTACTTCATATGCGGGAAATAATGCCAGATTGCGTAGTGCGAAAAGTGAGATCGTTGTATCCGAATCCAACAGGCACGCCTTACATGGGCCACAAGTGGGAGTAACATTGATACTTTGGATAATTCGCCGGACTTTGTTTAGACAGAGAGATTTTTATTGTACACTTACTTTCTGACATAAAGCAGAATTTTATCGATTGTGAGCTGCTTATGTACACCTGTCATAGCTATGATTCAATGTAACATAACATTCCCCCATTTTAAATTTATATAGCGCCTCTTCAAGATTCCTACTCAGAGGTGGATTTAAACCTGAATTGCCCTCAATTGCTCGGCGCCACACGAAAACCACGTTACGGAGACTAGGTTTTTCATAAGTGCTATGTCAAATCAATTTTGCAATGGCCACAGTCCCTTGTCCGTTCAATCTTCTTTTTTTCTTGCTTGGATTAGGACCTCGTTGAGGGGGGGTAAGCCACAGATTCATTTTTATACAGATTGGAGCATCTTGTTACAGATCGGATGCCCTTCGTGGCATCAACCACAGTTTTCCGCTGTGGACCTAGTCTTGGTGATGAACACATGCCCGCTAGGCAGAGGGTCATCAGGCTTATTTAAATTGAGTCATGTGCTCCCATGTCACAAGGCTGTTATTGGATATTTGCAGCTTTTAGTTCTCAAGCAAAATGCCACTCTTTTTCTACAGTGTGCCCTGCTAGCCTTGCCGCTGTTGGTCCGCGACTGCTTATTCGTCAGATATAACCCTGCTTATTTCGCAGCTGACCTCTATTTCTAGAGGTCGTTCCACTATCCGCCACCTGTGGACGCGTGTGATAGCAGTCAGCTCTGCCACACATCAGCTCTGCCACACATCAGCTCTGCCACACATCTCTCTGTCCTATGCCAGGCCAAAATCCGGGGAGGTCAAGCAGAGTAGACAGCAGAATGCTAAGGTGGTTATGTGTAATGACGGTTGATGGTTATGTAGCACTGATATGTTTGATTTTAGTGTATCATACAATATTGTCACAGCTCTTACGGTTATTCTACTGTGTAGGGTGCATTGCTTTCATTTGAAAAGCTCTCACTGTCTCCTAATTGGTCGTCATCGGATTCGTCCGAAGAGATTTCACTCTGGCAGGTCTCCTTATCTGCAGAAGTTTCTGTCACAGACTCCGATATTGCTTTAGATGCTGACCACACGGCAATGTACAAATTCCAAATGTTCTCAACAAATACGTAGGTCTTGCGCCGATACACTTTTTTCCCGATTTGGCGACGTGGGTTTTTCGAACGAACAGTCGTGCATATAGACGTGTATGGTCTGTCGACGTGTTCGTTCCAGTCCAAGACAGCCAGATTGCTCCGCAGCTCGTACATTAAATTCCCGTAGTGTATCCGTTTATCCAGATAGATCAGACAAACGTTATTAAAACTTTCCACATAAAATGTGTCGTGGCCTTTGACATAATCTTCAGCGTGCTTGTACACTACCAACGACCGAAGAAAGTCCTGGAGCATTGTAATTGCAGCCTCATTTGAAACAATTCGAACTTCAATCATATGCCCCGGCTCTTTGCAGTGGGAAGTTTCATGGCACTTGCTGTGGTTGTTCTGAAAATGAGGGATGCATGATTCTATGAGCTTACGCAGGGTTTGGGCATCTCCATTGCAATTGTCCATACACCAATAGACGTGGTTTCGAATGGCAGCACCCTTGTCAGAAAGCTCGGGATGCCATGTTTTTCCAATGTTTTTTTGTGCTCCTTGCCCAATTTTTTTCACCCCGGCTGTTATAGGACGGGTGCAGTGCCAGCGGTCATTGGAATTCCTGGCTTGCTTCCTCTCACGTAGGCGCTTGTTGATTGTCATGTTTCGATCATGCACATGATGGGCAACTTTAATGTTGCTGAGATCCAGGCTCTCGTACATCCTGTCGAATCCCACTGCCTCGTGACGCTGTGAACAGTTATCATCATTCCCGTTAATGTGTTGAATATCAACGACTTTGTGAGTTTTCAACCCGATAGCAACATGGTCGGTGTGATAACTATTTCGTCTACAATGATGTCGTGCGTCAGTCATTATAGAGATAGCTCCATCAGGCGACAGTGAAGACTCCTGCGCTCTAGCGCCAAATATAGATTGCTTTCGCAGGTTCTCAGAAATGGCACTAAATGTAACCATATTCCTCCTGCGGAAAAGGTCTGACAATAGTCCAAACCGACTGAAGTCGCTAAAGCGCTCGTACTGTATGGGTGTCATACCAGAGGCCAGGTAGCTCAACATCACTCGGTGGTTGACTTCAAATTCCTTCCGCTCGCTGTCTATTGTGGATGAGGAACTCCACTGAAGGGAGTGTTTTTTCGCACACTCCATATCCACCGACAGCACATGACCACTGTGTGTCCATGACTTCACTGAATACGGCGTCACACATGTGGATGAATGTTGTGAGATTGTGTCGATCAACTGGGCAATGCTGGAGCACTGCCCAACAAAATTCTCATGTGCAGTCTCCAAAGCTGTTGCTGGAGCTGCTGATATTGCTGCTGTGACAGATGCTGGATCAGTCAGTGAAGTTGATTCACTTACTTCTTCCGTGACTGAAGACATCGTGAGTGTCTGCTGCGGATGTTGAGTTGCAGAAGAGAGCTTATTGGTGTCAACATCCATTATGACTTTCACCAGAACTTCTCTCAAACTTTTTACTCCCAACGCCAAGCGAATGTCCTCACATTTTTGCTCAAATTTAAGTTTATCACTGTCGGTTGTAAAAGTTAATTCAAAATGTTTCCTTACAGAAACGTAAGGGTAGCTATAACTCTTGGTAGATCCATCAGACAACCGTTTTTTAAATGTTCGCATGTTGCCAACTGCAACACCTGAAGTCGGTGTCGTTGGTACAGCGTAGTCTCCATCCATCTTTGGAAATAGTTCGATATAATGATACTAATATATGTCCACTAACGAAATACAATGTTATACTACTATAAGGTCCACTACTGAAATAAGATAATAATATAATATACAGACACGAGATATAAGCTGTATCGACTATGCGATTTAAAATGGCTATGAAGTGAAGAAATTACGAAGCTCAACTCTGCTGCAGCGAAATTCAAACTAGAATGAGTACTGCAAACCAAGACTCAATTGTGAAAGGACATTTCCTAAGTTCATTTCCTAAGTTCATTAGCATAATTTGGCATGTGACCTAGTCTCTCTTCCTTAGGCTGTATATTAGCATCTGATATATTACTGGTGCAAATTCTTAGAATATGAAATACAGCTTACACTTGGCAGCTGAGGGACCAAATATAAACAATCCTACAGACTACAAGGTGACTGAATAGGGAGACGAACGTCTGTTACAGCATGAAGTGTCAGCTGAGAGCCGATTTAGTGCCCTGGGGAGCCTTCATCGCAGTCTATTGTCTTTAGTGTTCCGGGTATAATAAGGCAACGGTGACAGCATCAACAGCTGGCATTTATATACAGGTTTACGACCCAAAGCTCGGTTATATATACAAGTGGTCAATTGATCGGGGTAGGCCAGAGGGAGGGTGAAGGGCCTAGGGTGGGGGCTACCACCGATCGACCGACCGTCCCTGCGCCTCGCCTCCATTCCACAAAGCGGACGATGTTGCCTAGGCTATGCATATAATTAAATTCAGCAGCCTATGCTTGTAAGATGTGTAAACCAAAATGAAATCAACGCCCATTGGCCGACAGATGCTTACTTGAACCGCCTACAGTCGTTGGTCACTTCATTCTACGAGGGAAACCGCCAAACCTAAAACCTAGGGCTTTAAATACAGTGCAATACTAGTAGATCATGGAGTAAAAGTTTGTGAATTTAGCAGTTTATCAAATAGCCATTTACTGTGTAGGAGTTTTGGACAATGTGATTTTTCATTGTGTAGCAGTTATTGAATACCGTAGTAGCATATGGATGACCGTTTATCAAGTAATGCTTATTTTTTTGAGTAATGCCTTAACAAATAGCAGTATTGCAAATAGAATTTTTTATCAAATAGCTGTTTATCTATTTTTTAGGAATTTACTATATGGCATAATTTAAGAACTGTGGTGCATTGCTAGTTTCTTTTGTGGAGATTAAGTAGCAATTTCAATCAATCAGTCATAATTTATATTGCGCCCCTTCATGGTACCTACTCAGAGGCGCTGCCGGCCGAGATCAAGTGAAAAAAAGTCTTCAACAATTTGTGAAATTGAGAACAGCTTGGGAGGTGTCGCATAGTCAAGGGAAGTCCATTCCAGGTTGTTGGGCCAACTACAGAGAATGAACGCCTCTGCATTGTTGTAGAGCGAGTGAAAGGAACCATTAAGTCACCAATTTATTACATAGTCGTTTACTGACGAGCAGTTTATGCTGTGGTAGCATCTGGAGCACCAGTGTAATGAGTAGCAGTTTGAGGTGGTGTATTTTTGGTCGAAGCTGTAAATGTTACATTACATTTATGCCTCATGTGTATTGTTGTTCCATCTTTTCAGTTCCATACCAGGACTTTCCGACGTACAGTGCTAAGCGGCGTTCCCGCATCCCTGCCTCGACCTTCAGTACCCTCCAGCGAAGTCGCAGCAACCCCCAGCTTCACCTCCGACCCTTCGAGGTCGCAACGTTGGAGGGCAGCCTGGAAGTGTCAGAGGGGGGTGCGTTTGGAGCGGGTACGAACAATGAACGAAGGCCGAACCGGAGAAGGACGGAACTCACCTTTGTCTCCGAGTTTATGGCTCAGGCGCCGTTCCTGGCCAACTTACCTCGTTCGCAGAGCATGTCAAGTTCAGGGTCGGGTCAAGGTAGGTCACAGATTCTGGGCTGAGGGTAGGGTGATATGTGGGTTAGAGTATTAGAACACCATGTTTTGGTTGATTAGCATAGATTTTTTGTTTTAGAGGTTAGAGGTTGGGTAGTCTTGGTGGAGTTAGGGTAACAGGATTCACTATCAAAAGGGTGACTTCGAAAGGGTGACCATCAAAAGGGCGGCTGTTCGAAAGGGCGCCGATCAAAAGTCGCCCGTATGATCGGTGCCCTTTTGAAGTCGCCCTTTTGATGGTCACCCTTTCGAAATCGCCCTTTTGAGAGGATACCGGGTATCAGCACACTATGAGGTTTGTGGTTGGGAATAGCAAATCTCCGGTGCAATTAGATTAGGGTTATTGTTGGGGTTTAGCAAGATTTTCATGTGATATTAGATGTTCTATAATTATTGTAGGGTTATGGAGAGGATTAGGAAAGAATTGCTTGTGGTAGGATCATGTAGCGAGTAGCGTTGCACTTGATGGTGTTATTTAAAATTGTTTTCTTTGTTTTTTAAGTCGAGGAAGTCGATCTCTCACTGCATCCAAGATCACCATCCTTATCACTCACCGAACAGTGAGTGGCACTCTTCCTATTGTTCTTTTCTTATTGTTCTGCTTCCTCCTTATTGTTGTTCTTTTGCCAGTTCTTTATTTAATTGTCTCAGGCAAAAGCGATTTAGACATGTCTTAAGCATATGAGAAAAACATAAAATGGCTTAGAAGAGCTTAGAATGTTTAAGAGCAGCGTAAAGCATAACATTTTAGAACATACAAGAACATCTGACATCCTATAAAGAACAGCTAAGGAAACCTAAGAACAGAATGTGTATGGTTGACCTAAGCTGTGTATTGTTGTTACAGTGAACAGCCTTTGCTGCCAAGAACAGCTGTTCTTCAAGAGGGAGAGAATGGCTTTGGCTTCATTCTGCGTGGTGCCAAAGGTGAGAAACATGTTTCTTTTTGTATTCGATATTTATGCAGTATGGTTTTTTTGGTTTGAATATGCATTGAATCGAGCAATGTCATAATGGGTTTTATAATATAATGATGATTGGGCAATAATATTTACATTAATATTAATAATAATAATAATATTTACATTCATAATAATAATAATATAATAATAATAATAATAACAATGATATTTACATTAATAATAATATCTATAATAATAGTAATAAAAAAATATAAAAAATAGTAATAATAATAATAATATTTACATTCATAATAATAATAATAATAACAATGATATTTACATTCATAATATTTACATTCATAACAATAATAATAACAACAGTAGTAACGATAATAATGATATCTCTAATCAAACAATGACAACGATATTTTATATTTTGACCAGAGATAAATTCGTCAAAGAGATCAATAATTATATGGTTTTTTTAGATTACTTTAATGGGCATCTCTCAAAGGTATTTCATATAGCACAACGGTTGCATTAGCTTTTATGTAGAACCTTTTAAATACTGGCTTAGGACTGTCCTTCTGTTTTCTTTGTCAGCTCCAGACTCCGGTGTGATCCACCTGGACTTTGTTCCATCTCCAGTCCTTCCGGCGCTCCAGTACTTTGAACAGGTCGAACGGAACAGTCCGGCAGACGGCGCTGGCATCCAGCCAGGAGACTTCCTGCTTGAGGTCAGTGTCAGAGTAAGATGGAAAAGTAAATGGCTACGTATACGATTTTACACTGAACGCGTAGAAGGGCTTATACGCAAGTGGGTTTCTGTGCAGTGTCTAGTGAGCATAATATTTAGCTGTTGCCTAACCAGAAACTTTTGGTTGTTGCTTAGCCATGACCTTTTGACTGTTACCATGAACTTTTAGATTGTTTTGTATTGTATCTATACATTTATGTGACGCTTCTCACAGTGCACATAATTCAGAGGTGCTCTTTTAAGACAACGAAAAGAGGCACTTGGCTTACCAGTTAATAAGAAGGAATGTGTCAAAGGAGGAAGCTGGTTCCATAGTGCAGGGCCAATGAAAGCAAAAGCTCACGTTTTAGCCAGGGTCGTAGCCTGCTGGACAAGATGATCATGCCAGTCAAAGGAGCAGAGCAGGCGATTAGAAATGGCTGAGGTGTGGCTTCGTTTTAAATGTTGCCTAGCCATGAACTTTTAAATGTTGCCTAGCCATGAACTTTTGACTGTTGCTTATAGCCATGAACTTTTGACTGTTGCTTATAGCCATGAACTTTTAGATGTTGCCTAGCCATGAACTTGTAGCTGTTGCCGTGCCTGGAGCATATAGCTGTTGATGAGTCGTGAGCATTGAGCTGTTGCCTAGCCATGCAACCATTGCTGTTGTATTGTTGCTATGGGTACGCTATAGTGGATTAAGTAGGGGCACAATAGAATGGAATATAAATGCAGAGTAACGTATTGTACAGTAAAATAGGGTAGGGTGGTAAGGCATTGGTAAGGTAGGATAGGGTAAGGGATTATATAGGGTAGAATTTACGTGCGTAATGTAAGGATAGGGATGGTTAAATTATATAATAAAAGTAGGGAAATTTAGAGTGCGAGATGACTGAGCAGAGTGGGATGGGTAAGAGTAATGCAATCTACTTGACGTACTTCATTCATTCATTCATTCAGAGCATTTATATAGCGCCCCTTCAAGAAACTACTCAGAGGCGCTCCCAACCCAATCATGGCCAAAGAAAAAAGACTTGAAAGACTTGTAGAACCCAGTCGGATGGACCACAAGTAGAGAGCGAATTGTATGATACCTGTAGGAGCAAATACCTTTGCTTACCTCCTTTTAGATCCAATTCCGAACCTCTTGTAATGTAGCATCATAAACCTTAACCTTTTATTTACCGCATCTTATCTTTGAGCGTGCCATATCTTACCTTTTGTTTACAGGTGAATGGATTTGACGTTCGAGCCGCGTCACACGACTACACCGTTCGACTCATCAAGGAGTCGGACGTTAACCTGACTCTGACGATCCTGACCTTGCACACGACACCGACTCTGACATTGTCAAGAGTCCGAGCAATGTCGCAGAGTGAGTGCGACTTTTAAAGTGCAATGTGGTTTGGTTTCTGTTTGGGTGTGTTGAGTTTTTGATTTAGCGAACATAGATTTCGGTTCTTTGGGCTTCTGTTGCATGAGCTGCTTTTTAGAAATGCATTTCTTTTGCAATGGTTACAGGGGTTGGACTATGGTATCGTAAGATCAGGTAAGGTAATCTAAAATTTTAAGGTACGTATGTTTAAATTTAGATGTGTGGTATTTTTAATTTCGGTTAATTTATGAAAGTTGTTTGTGTGGTGAGTTGCAAAGAGGTGATTTGACTTAAGGTATGGTAAAGTAAACTAAAATATGGTAATTAAATGAAGGTGTTAGTTAGGCATGTAACGCAAGATTGTTGTGTATATTGATGCATGATTTGTGTTTTATATGTTTAGTTCTCTGTTACAGGTAATCGGTTAATTAATTAGCACAGGTGAATCTCCTTAGGATATTACCTTATGCACTGGGAGTGCTTCTGAAAGGCTCTTGCTGCGTAAAGCACTTTATAAATGGTCAAGAACCATACAATCACCTTGGGATCTTTTAATGATAAAGGTATAGTTAAATATCTGATACATTTTTAGCAGTTACAGGTCATCAGAATTTGTTATGTAGCAGAACATATTATAATTATTCTAAGGAGATTTGTTTGTTATTTTGTCGATGTTTGGGTTTTGGTTTGATGCATGTTTGGTGTTTGTTAGTCGATCATTTGGACTGCGGTTCGATTCTTTTTTTCTGCATGTTCCATGTTTGTGGATGTTGCCTCGTTTGGCTATTTTTAGCATCAATGGAAATTCTTGATGGACTGACCGTCAGAAGGAGAAATTCATTTGATAGTGTGAGGCGGTCTGAGTTGACGGAATTAGGTAATGTCATGCTCTACGATTGGTTGATTTTAGCTAGGTGAAGCTCGTCAATTGGCCAATTGTGACCAATTCATACTATGCGTATTTCTAATTTAATTAGGTCAGGCTCTGCAATTGGCTGGTTTTAACTAGGTCACTGTAATTGGCTGGTTTTAACTAGGTCAGGTGCTGCAATTGGCTGGTTTAACTAGGTCAGGTGCTGCAATTGGCTGGTTTTAACTAGGTCAGGCTCTGCAATTGGCTGGTTTTGACTAGGTCAGGCTCTGCAGTTGGCTGATTTTTAACTATGTTAGACTGCAATTGGCTGCTATCAAAAAATTTGCATTTTACAAATTATGTTTAGCAAATCAGGAACATTGTTGTTTGGTTTGTAAATTCGTAGACAGCGATTGAAATCTAAAACTTCAATGTCATAATTATGGTTATAAGCATTTCTATTGCCATTTATTCTGACATCAATCAATCAATCAAGTTTTATTGTTCACCATGTCAATTCATTTTACTTGTAAAGACATCTTTACCAAGGCCGTAGCCAGGATTTGATTTCGGGGGGTGTTTCATTCACCAATTTCCCTTCCTAAAAAACAGATGGCTTTTTTTTAGTCATCTGGCATATTTCGGGGGGTGTTTTCATGGTTTTATTTCATGGTTTTTACATTATGTGCTCGTAAACGCATTATATTATTTTTCACATTTTCCATTTCAGGGGTGTTCAAACACCCAAAACACCCCCCTCGCTACGGCCTTGATCTTTACTGACAGTAACAGTTGCTGTTTATCAACACTGTTTCTTAACAGAGGTGAATAACGTCACCCGTCTTCTTTCCCCATGCTTTGGACTTTCACTGCAAGACTTGCTATTGTCCAGTTTTTACATGATATAAAAATTTGACTTGTAGGTTTAATAGGTTTCATAGAACAAAAGTTGTTTTTCCAGTATAATTGTAAATCATAATTGTTATCATGTTATATTTATCCTTTTTTCTTTTTACGAGTATAATTGTTATAATAATTGTTGTCTTATTATGTTTATTCTTTTCTATTACATTTTAAGAAAACTTGGATCGTATTCTGTTGGACTACGAGAGATCGGACGTGTCTGATCGTACGAGCATCCGTGGATCGTACAACGAAAGTCTCAGTTCAGCAGAGGGTGCCAACGATCAGACCAACAAGATCGCTTCAATCCGATCCGTCCATGGCAAGAGACTTGCTCCTGCGATTCCACAGCCGGAGCACTGGCCGGCAAACGGAACGGCCGTGCCAAGTGGCATATACAAAGCAAGAAGCGCCCAGTGTTTGGCCGTGTCCACAGCCGCCGACGAACCGGAACCATTCAGCGCACCTAGTCATGTTGGCATGTCGCACCTGTCGCTTGGTAACCGTGGCAACGGCACTTGGTTGCCTAGCGACCAGTTCAGCGTTCGAAACGAGAAGCGGGATTATTATTCGCTGGCGCCAAGGAACCGGCCGCCTCTTCCTATGGGGAAGGCAGCGACGAAGGCACCGCCTGTGACCACGGAAGCATGTCTGGATTCGTCGGGTGTGCTATCCGGTGGGGCAGCATCCTACCATATCATGCACAGCTTTTCCGTCGCGACCGGAAAGACCACCGTGGAAACGGCGGAAGGGTTGCGACCGGCGGAAACGAGGGAGATGGAAAAAGGTTTGAATGGTCGCCACTCGCCTACAACTGTTCGGTACAATAACGGAATCGCCGAGGATGCGGGAAAATTTAAAGTTCCCCCTCCTCCACCGCCACCACCGCCGCCTCCTCAGCCTCCAAATTCTCTTGCAGCGCAGAATTCAACTGCAGTCGGAAGTTCAATTGCGAAGGTGAGACCCGCCGTGCCGCGGAGGAAGTCACGTCTGTCCTTGATGCCGGGTGCACAGGAAACCGTCTCCACAAAACCAACGGAGGTCTCGTCCGACTCGGTTGACTTTCTGACTCTGGCGGAGACTGCCCGACTCCAATTCCTCCATCGTAAGTCGGGCGGATTGAATGGCATGACGGGCGATGTGGAAGAGTCTGAAACGTCCAGTTTACATGAGAACCGACTTCAATCAGACATGGATAACGCCACAAAAGGATCTGCGGGGTTTAATGAGAACCCAGCGAAGGGATTGTTGAGCGAGAAACCAGCTTCCAATAAGAAGTCATCCGAGCAGATGAGCTTCCAGGAAGAGCTGAAGAACTCTTTGAGTGAACGGTGCCAGTTTGGCGCCAATCGAAGACAACCGATCATCGCAGGTGACTTTGCAAACGATTTTCCTGTAAAGCGATTCGACGCGGTTTCTTGTGAGCCAGTCTCCGGACCACAGCAGCAGAGGTGCTTCGAGCAAAGAACTGATGTAGCGACGAATCTGAGCAACTCGGTCAACCGTGACGCGGCTACGGGTAGTCTGAAATCACCGGAGCGTGACGGTGTTTCGTTTTCTGGAAGCGGGTTCTCCGACGATCTAATCTCTCTAATCATTCCTCCTCCGCCTCTCTTCTTCTTCTCCAACGATACCTCTTCAGAGTCGTCTGCCGATCATCGTTCCTCAATGGTAGCCAATTCGAATTTGAATCTCACAAGCATCGACCTTGCCACTTTGGCCCCACCTCCCCCGCCGGGTTTCGAGGATAGCACACCTGTCGTTGTCCGCAAGATCGAAAGCAATCAACAGGTCAAACGCGCATTTCAGTCTCATGATTCGGTCAAGGACTTGGGTCGACCTGTGGTCAGTTGGTCGGTCGACGAGGTTCGGTCGTGGCTCGAGAGCATCGCAATGACCGAGCATGTTGAGAGCTTTGAGCGGGGTCAAGTTAACGGGTTGCGTTTGGCTCGACTTGGTCGAAATGAACTGATTGCGCTCGGGGTTACGCAGGTCGGACAGCGAATGGCGATCGAACGGGCGATAAAGAAGGCGATCATGTTGCATCCGTAGCGGTTGTTGTGCAAGACTGAGTGAGTTATCATGTTGGATTGTGCGTTGAGCAGTAAATGAGTTATCATGTTAGATTGTGCGTTGAAAACTGAGTGAGTTATCATGTTAAATTGTGCATTGAGCGCTGAGTCAGTTGTCACGCTAGATAGTGCATTTAGCAGTAAATGAGTTATCATGTTAGATTGTGCGTTGAAAACTGAATGAGTTATCATGTTAGACTGTGCATTGGGCACTCAGTGAGTTATCATGTTGGATTGTGCGTTTACCAGTAAATGAGTTATCATGTTAAATTTTGTGCATTGGGCCCTGAGTGAGTTATCATGTTAAATTGTGCAATGAGCGCTGAGTGAGTTATCATGTTAAATTGAGCAGTGCATTATGATAGAAAGTGGATCGAAGGATGATCAAATACAGATAGAAATGTTGAATGCCTATGAGTTTTTAAGTGAATGAACAAGTAGTGAGTAATAGATCTGAGGTCATGTGACAATTAAGTAAAGTTCGATCGAAAGTCAATCCAAGTGCCTGCCATCGATCATGTTGAGTCTATTTTCAGTGAATGATGATCAATGGAGCGATAATATTGAGTTGCATGTTGCTTCTCTGGTTCATTTGACTGTCTAGAAGAATTTTGATTTAGTTTGGAGCACTAAGCCTTGTGATGTATTCGCTGGGTTCAGTTGAAGGCAAGGTTTCATTGGTTTGACAACTTAAGCATGTTTTGTTTTATTTTATGACGTTTACTGCAGAATTTTGTCAGTTTTGAAGTTTTTATGTCATGTCTCATAGGCGGAGACCTGCGCCGAGAATTGGGGGGGACGGAAAGACGCGAGATTTTCGGAAAAATTTCTGACGGCCGGCGAAATCCCGGGGAAAAATTTATTTTCGCCGCCCAAAAAAGTTGATGACCTTTTTTTTTTAGTCATCCGGCCAAAATTTCGACCAAATCTCCGAAAAGAATTCTATTTTCGCCGCCAAAAAACTTGATGACCTTTTTTTTTTTTTTTTAGTCATCCGGACAAATCTCGACCAAATTTTCTATTTTCGCCGCCAAAAACAGTCTTGACGCTCAAACATTGGGGGGGACAAATGCATGGGCCGTCCCCCCCAACACTTTTATTGGGGGGGACCGTCCCCCCCTGTCCCCCCCTAGGTCTCCGCCCATGCATGTCTTCAGTTTTGCCTATTTGTGCGTTCTTACGTCGGGTTTCTGGGTTTAAAGCTTTTGCATTTTTTGCACTCGGTTGCGAGCAATTTCGTGCGTCTGGTCAGTGAACAGAGATTATTTCGTTTGCCTTTAAAGTAGATCTTGCCAATGTTTTTTAGCTTTATAGTTCGTGTATTTTGTAGGGCTGTACCGAATATGTGATCATCGATATATTGGCCGAATACGAATCACTGAATGAGCTGTTCGGCTGAATACGAATGCGAATAGTGAACAAAATAGGTCTACTGACGACATCATTCAGAATTTCAAAAGCAAGCAAAAGTTTCCGTAAATTTAATGCATAAAACAAAAAGTAAACAGTTAACTAGGGTACATGTCATTTTTGCATTCTTCTGCCAGTCTGTTTACAGTCGCTATAGCAGCCACGTATGGAGAAACATGTCGTGTGACCACTATTTCATATTTTGTGTGACCGCAACAATTCTGCCAGATACTGAATAGCTATTTGGCCCCATAGCATATACGAAGCAAATGTTCGGTACAGCCCTAGTATTTTGTGGTGCTCCGAAAATAGTCATTGATGTTTTGTGTTTGAGTCAACCTCGAGTCCAGTAATTATTATTATTTCTGTGTGTAGAGTTTTTAGGAAGCGTTTCTCGAACGTTTCGGATGTTGATTTTTTCTTTTTTTCTGGTGCTATGTCAAATGAAATCAACTCACAGAGACAGAATAATCCGTCCTCAAACTGACGTTACTCGATTTACATGTGGTAAATAAATAAGGTTTAAAAGAATCACTACGGTGATTGCGCATTCAATGGATTGCATTGCTGTATGATTAGTTTTTAGCTAAACTGCCAGTAAATATCATGTTGCCAACTGTTTTTCAATCTAGTTCTTCAGTTTGAGATGTTCTTGAGTTTTAAACGTTTATTTATTTCAATTAGTATAATTAGTTCATTTCTTTATTCGACCTAATTTGTACAAGTTTCCGTTATTGCTGTCATGATCGAGACTAGACATTTAATCAAAGCGTACAATAGAACTAATGCCAATCTTTTTGTTTTTATTGTTTATCGAGAGTAAAATTCTACTCCGTAGGGTCAAAGGCATTAACTTAGAATACTATTATTATTATTAACATTACTATTATTATTATTATTATAACTATTATTATTACTGCTTTTCTTTACTAGGTAAGTATGATCTCTCTGGAGGCAGAAGATTAGACAATAGCATCTGTAATGGCCACGCTTCATCCATTTATGAATTACTAGCTGTACCCGGCCACGCGTTGCTGTGGCTGAAAAGACCGTCCAACTCTCCCTACTTCCCTTCCCCTGCCTCCCTCCCTCCCTTACCCTGCCTCCTTCCCTCCCTCCGTTCCTCTGTCCCTCCCTACCTCCATTCCCACTCCCTCCCCTTCCCCCTCCATCCCTCCCCTTCCTCCCGTTTCTTCCCCTCCCTCCCCTCCGTCCCTCCCCTCCTCCATCCCGTCCGCTCCCTCCCCTTCCTCCCGCTCCCTCCCGCTCCCTTCCTACCACACGGCCGCATTCAATTGCAAATAAATATTGAATTCGCTGAAATCGAATGGAAATGTGTTTTTTCGAGAAAAGCATATAAAAACCTGCCCGCTCGAACGTTGTGTGAAAATTGTCAATCTAGCCTTTTCTAGCCTTTTTTTCGACCGGATCCGACCTTTTTCAAAATTCAGAGTGGCATCCCTGTACGTTATAAATACACGGGCCAAAATGGCGGACGTCTGCGTGATAGTAAAAATGTATAAACGTCTCAACTCGAGGAGAAAGTTGTGTTTTTTTGGTCTAAGAGATTTGTTTCTTTCCAGGATATCCTTTTACAAACACGACCGTGTTCGAACGGAGCGTTTTGCGAAAAATTTCAAAAGAATCGGTGATGAAGTTTCCGAGATAACCCATTAGGACCAAACTTTTTACATTTTTATTTATATAGATTATTAGTATTTTTTTATCCGAGTTATCCCTCGGGATTTATAAAAAAAAATTGAGCCCATGTTCTAGAATGGCTAGTCTTCACAGGTGGGAAAGTGCTGCAGAAAGCGAATGCGTTGAAGCAATTCATGAATTTATTATCATATTATATTATCATCATTATCATATTAGTATTATTTTTGGGTTATTAATGATTAATTTTGTGCGTAATCTTGTCATCAGCACTGCTATTTCGATCATCATGGAAGTTTCTACCGGTAATCATCATAATCAGTTTGTTTTAGTCATCTCTGGCATCAGTATTTTTTTTATCATGATCAGTTTTAACGATTTTTTTCTGTAATCATCATTGCTCTCTTTTTGGCTTCAAAGCAAAACAGATTTTTACTCAATTTTAAGAATTTCTTTTTGAGTTTTTTGTTGTAAATATTTGTGTTAAGATCTGAGTTTATTTAGTGTTAAGATCTGAGTTTATAAGTGTGTTGCACAGCAGTTTTGCACCGATGTTAATCGTTTGCTTATTTGCGCTATTTACATATTTATGATGTTTTATGTTTACGTTGTATGCATAAACGAATGTAACGTAAATACTTTTGCGTGTGTGCTTCCTGTGTTCTCTTGCAAGCCATCTGAATTTAGTCATCATCGTTTAGTGACCCTAATTTCGCCATTGCAATGATTTCTTTAAATGAAGTCAGTTAGTCAAACGAAGTTGTGACAATTATATTTATAATTTAATCTCGATGTACGTTATGATAGTAATCGTGGACAATTATATGCGATGATCGTGATTGGCAATTGGACCTCGTGTATATTTTTTGAAAGTCTCTGAGTTTCGTTTTGTTTCCAGGAGTTTGATTGAAAAACTGTTTCAGTTATCGGTTGTTTGATTTTTTTATGAAGGAGTCTCATTGTTATTTGAACAAAAGAAATACGCGTCCACTCGTGAGTGTCCGTGGATAGTTTTGCAGGAGAGGTAAAACAAAGCAAAACGCAATGGTAAAACCATAAATGGGCTAAGTCTGGATGAATGCAGGTCTCATTAAAAGGAATTTTTAGAACTGCACAACCTCTTCTTTCTTTCTCTTCCCATGTTCCATGGTAAATTACCCCGAATCGGATGAGATGAAAGAAAATGACCTTTATTACTATTTGTAGCTGCACGGGTGCGTTTAAAACTGCACAAATCCATTTAGAACTGCGCATTTTGTCAAGAACTCCACGTTTAAAACATGGGCAGAGACCTAGGGGGACCGAGGGGACGGTCCCCCCAGTGTTGTTGAAAGTATTGGGCAAATGTACTTAAGTAAAAGTAAAATGAGTTTTAATTAAGTCAAGTAAAAGTACTCGGCACAAATTTTACCTAAGTAAAAGTAAAAAGTATCCTTCCAAAATAATACTTTTAAAGTAAAAAGTAAAAGTACCGAGTCTTTCTATTACTCAATGCATTATTAACATGGACGGAGTTTAACAGGGGCTAGGGGGGCTAAAGCTCCCCCCCAAGAAGCCCCACAGTCATGTTTTCATCGTGTAAAAGGTCTATTATTTCGGGCTTAGCCCCCCCCAAGGACTTCCAACTGATGACTAAAATAAAAGAAAAAAAGGTCATCAGCTTTTTCTCCCAGGAAATACACAGTAAGTTTAATGAGATTTGAACTTGACGACTAAAAAAAAGTCAATCAACTTTTTCCGGCCGAAACGAAAAAAATTGGGCGCCGCGCCTTCTGGACCAAGTTTTTAGCCCCCCCCTCCAAAAAAAAACGGAACCAAACTCCGCCCATGATTATTATCATCAGTGGCGGCGCCAGGATTTCAGGTTTGGGGGGGCTGAAGCCCCAAGCCTTCCTCCCTCCCAGAGACGCAACTAGAACATTTTCTTCCCAGGGCGGTCATATTGCAATCGCGCGAAGCTGCTAGTGCCGAATGCATGAACAAAGCACAAACCGACCAAGGGTTTTACAAGAAATTGTGCACTAGCACAAACGCGCTCCACATTGCAAGATGTAGTTGGAGATTGAGTGGGTTATTTAAACGAAGTCAGCAATAATTGTTGAGGTTGTTGATTTTTGGTGTATCTGGCCGCAATTCTAGATTAAGTTCCGAATTATCATAAACAAAAGTGCCCAACTAAGGTAGCAAAAGAGAATGGGAGCTCCTCAAACGCGTCCGCTTAAAGTCTATGCCGTGCCAGCGCTGTACCATAATAATGGAGGCCGTTACCCTGAACATTCAATTAAGATAATCACAAATAAAAACAAATCACAATAAAGGTGTCCAACAGCGAATTAATATTCAGAATATCCACAATACAATGGTGTGCAATTCAGTACTATCGTATAAAAAGTCGACCATGAACACGGACTCGAGTTCCAAGTTATTAGGCCTACAATAAAGGTGTCCAACACAGCGCTAATATTCAGAAATTTCACAATAAAATGGTGTGCAATTCAGTATTACCGTATAAAAAGTCGACCATGGACTCGGACCGGAGTTCTAAGTTATCACAATAAAGGTGTCCAACACAGAATTAATACTCAGAAATTTTACAATAAAAAAGGTATCACAATAATGGATCGATCCGATTTGACCAGGGTGTATGACAACAGAGGCCGTTACCCTGAACATTCAATTTAAATAATCACAAATAAAAATAAATCACAATAAAGGTGTCCAACAGCATTCACAGTACACTATTATATTTATCTGCCTGCATATTACTAATGACAGAAAACAGTTAAAGTTTCCTTAATACAAACATATGCATGCTTAGATATATGCACACAATTATTTTATAATTATAATAAATTATAATTATCTGCACACAAATTTTTTTACATATATATGCTATTAGCACTAGGACTTCTTAGTTGACCATTATATCAAACGTAGGCCTACATTCCCAGACAGTGGTGGTATACACAATAAGAATATAATAATTATTATACCGAAAATTACAAAAGCGCACACATTTGAGGTGTGTAAGCGAAACATGATGCAAATCTGACAACTACATTGTTGTGTCAAAGGCATTTCTGGATAAAACGCAATCTTCTGGATAACCAGCAGTCTGTAATATTATTTTCATGCATGAAGTGCAGTACAAATGCAACACCACTATGGAAGACTTTAAAAATTTCACATATTGCAGAGCTGTAAGTGCACTTTAAAGAGTCCAGCTCACTTTTGGTAGGGCTGACAGCTTCCATTCCATAAAGAAGAAACGGTTTAGGCAGCTACTAAATGCAACAAAAGTGGTTCACTAAATGTGTAGCATTTGCAATACAATGAATGAAATGACATGTAAAACTTAATATATATATATATTTATATAGAATATGTGAATTATATATAATAAATTATATAGTTGATTTCGATGCCATTGACCATTGTCTAGCTTTCTTATTACGAATAAGCCGTAATGGATATTTTCTGCTTTTTGCTTTGGGGGGGCTGAACCGCATTTAGAGGTCATAACCCCTAGCCATCTGACGACGCCACTGGTGCAGGCATCAACGCTGTGATTATATAGTTGATTGCAGGAAGGAGAAAATCTTGAACATTCTTTTGTGACGATGATTAATTTTGTGAAATATGCGAAAAATCAAGAGAAAATACAGCTTTGCCCCACTTTTTGAAGGACTAGGCAATTTCGATATTTCTATACGTCTAGTACTTATAAAACGGTTTCAATCTGAAACGAGGTGTCTAAGAGCCATAATGTTTCTTCGACAATTTCGACAACTCTGTCCGGTTGTATGGTCAAAAGGTAAGGGTGCAAACTTGTCACCCGTTTTCATAGACTGTGGCCAAGAAATGAAGTCGCTAACTTCATTCTCAAATAGATTTCGATGCCGTTGATGATTGTCTAGTTTTCTTTTTACGAAATTAGCCGTTATAGACATTTTCCGCATTTTGCTTTGGGGGGGCTGAGCCGCATTTAGGGGGGGCTTAGCCCCCTCCAGCCCCCCCTGGCGCCGCCACTGATTATCATTAACCTTCAAAAATATTAAATTCTCGACATGGTTGTCTATGAATCTAGCACGCATGCTTCTGATTCATTGTTACCAGAATGCACAGCTGAAGAGTCGTTGTGCTGCAGAAATGGCAGTGCATCCAGCGTGCAACACTCATCGAAAATCTATTTTTAGGCATGCAAATTCAGATGAGCTGTTTTAGCTTAGCGTATCAAGATGTCAATTAGCGCATTGAAGTAACGAACATTGTAACGAGTGTCACATAAATTGTAACGAAGTAAAAGTACTGAAATATGAGTAAAATTTTACTTCGTTGAAAGTAAAAGTATTTCAGTTTCTTGATACTTCGTTACATGTGAAAGTATTCAAACTTTTACTTAAGTACAGTAACGCGTTACTTTTACTTCGTTACTGTACTAAACTGGTCCCCCCAATTGGAGGTGTTGGGGAGACGGCCTATGCATTTGTCCCCCCAATCGTTGAGCATCACGACTAAAAAAAGAGGTCTTCAACTTTTTGGCGGCGAAAATAAAAAATTTGTTCGAGATTTCGGCGAATGACAAAAAAGGTCGTCAAAAATTTTGGCCGGAAAAAGATGGAAATTTTTCGGCGACACTCAGCCATTCGTCCGTCAAAAAATCTCGCGTCTTTCCGTTTCCCCCCCCCCCCAAGTCTCCGCGCATGGTTTAAAAAGCCCTGAATGAACGCACAGTTAGTGGCTGTACGAAGAGAGCAACGAGTGCACGAAGCCCTGCTCTTATTAGTCACTAAGGTCCTGCAGCGCCTTAATACCTCTGCGACTTGATGAGCGCTTGCCGCAAGCACTGCACGATCTTCACGCCCTCGTTCTGCTAAACACCTTGATCTATTTATACCACGGTCACGAACCTCGTTAACCTACTAACAATCGGCTTTTTTGTTGTGGCTCCCTCAGTGTGTAATGATCTTGCCGCGCAATAATTCATAGCAGGATTCTGGAGGGGAATTTACCTGCATCTCTTCGCCGCGTGACGACCTCTTTTCACGGGCCTGTCACGCCGATAGCGCTTTTGAATAGCTCTGCTGTGAGAAGCGCTTAACAAAATATTCATATTGGATTCGATTATAGAGCAACGAAAAGAAGCCTGAAGGTTTAGGGCTAAACCTACGACGTACTGAATCGTATTACTTCTATGTGAAGTGGCGGCGCCAGGATTTCAGTTTTTTTGGGGGGGGCTGAATTTGCGGGAAAAAATTTCCGTTTTCAGTCGCCAAAATTAATTTCTGCCGACCAAAATCTCAAGAAAATTTTTCATTTCTGCCGTCAAAATTTCTGACGACCTTTTTTTAGTCATCGGCCAAAATCTCAAGAAAATTTTCCATTTCTGCCGTCAAAATTTCTGACGACCTTTTTTTTACTCATCGGCCAAAATCCCAAGAAAATTTTCTATTTCCGCCGTCAAAATTTCTGACAACCTTTTTTTTAGTCATCGGCCAAAATCTCAAGAAAATTTTCCATTTCTACCGTCAAAATTTCTGACCTTTACGGTTAATTGGGGGGGGGCTAAAGGGGGTCAATCGCCCAAATATTTCATTTTTACATGGATGGTCTTTTTTAGGGGGGCTTAGCCCCCCTGGCCTCCCCCCCTTAGCACCGTTACAATGTGAAACCCTGAAGTGAGTGAGGTTTTGTAGGGCCGTCCAAATAATTATTATGTACGTAAGGAGGGGAGAAGGGGTCACAAAGTTTGGACGATTTGCGTATGGGACTACAGTCTACAAGTGCGTACGGCGGGGGAAGGGGGGAAGGTCTCGACAAAATGTACGTGCGCTAAATAAATTTTTAATTATGATGTCCATGTTATTCATGAAGCCTATTCATGAAAGTATTAGCCTACTATATATATATATATATATATATATATATATATATATATATATATATAGGCATATATATAATATATATATATAGTCGTCCGATGGCATTTGATTACATTAGAATTAAATGCTGTTCAGATCTGAACGGTAACCATGACAACTATATAGTTAACAAATTTGAGCTATCAAATATATAGGCCTAATTAATAAATCTAGTAGCCTACGGTAAAATGAATTCTTATCATTGACTTTATAGCCAATTGTATTGTTTCCATTCATTCAAGTATTTATATAGCACCTCTTCAAGAAACTACTCAGAGGTGCTCCCGACTCCAGCACGGTATAAAAAAGTTTCAAAGTGCTTATAGGCTATAAGAAAAGAAGCCTTCTGTAGGCTACGTACGCATGCGGGGAGGGGTTCCGCAAAATGTACAAGTTGCAACAGGGGCGGAAAGTGGGTCGAAAATACTTTTTTGTGTGTACGTAATTTATGGATGGTCCCTTCTTGGTCTTAGGTTGGGACTAAGAACCCAGATTCTCATCTGTAGACGAGAGACAAAGAGAGGCAGAGACAAATTAACAGACAGCTTCCTCTTCACATGTATTCGACACGACCATGAAAATGCTCTAATACTATGCCCATTCTGTTGATACAATTAGCGTCATATCACGACTTTCGTGGTAACCCTCAGTGGCACATGGGAGGGTCTATCTATACTCAGAACTCTACCCTCTGCCTTATAAGGTCAGCATTATTATGTCTGCACTGCGTTCGGGAAAAAGGATTCCTTACCATGATAATATGAAATTATTATAACTATTAGTGAACCAGGGGCGGATCCAGGGGGGGCCAATCCGGCCATGGCCCCCCATTTAAAAATTGCATGGAACGTGGCCCCCCATTTGGTTTTAAACACATGTAGTGGGAGAGAAAAACAGGACATCTGGCCCCCCTATTAGAAAATCGTACGGGACGTGGCCCCCCGTTCGGAAATGGCATCTTCTTTTCCTGAAAAAATTAATGGATGACTAAAAAAAAAAAAAAAAAAAAAGGTCATCAACTTTTCTTTTTTGGCGGATAAGTTGGTATCTTTTTCCCGGAAAATTGGTCGATGACTAAAAAAAAAAAAAAAAAAAAAGGTCATCAGTTTTTTTGGCGGATGAAATGGTATTTTTTCCCTGAAAATTGGTCGATTGACCAAAAAAATTTTCTCCTGTCTCACAAGACCAAAAATTTTGGCCCCCCTCGAAAATTCCTGTATCCGCCCTTGTAGTGAACGACAGTAGCTTTATAGTTTAGCCATGCAGTGTTCGCTAATAAATATTATGCTAGGATTAAGAAATAACTCTGGCATTCTTAAAATTAATGAATATTTGCTAGTCATGCATTTGCATAAAATATTAAATAGCATAAGGAATGTTTTTCATCGGACGCAGTGTAGGCCTAATTCATGCACGGCGCGAATCAGCAACAATTGAAATAGCTAGGCCTGCACCACAGAATAGGCTACTATATAGCCTATAATAGTAGGCCTACGTGGCTATACCGTGACTGATGTCTATAGAGGCCTATGGACTTACCCGCCAAAATGTCTATAGAGGCACTAAAATGATTGACAGAGGCCTTCAGGGTCTATAATTCGAAGGGTGTCAAACGATTGAAGAATTCGAGTCGGCTACTTCCTGGTTCATTGTTGTCCTGCGAGATAGGCCTGTGGCTATAGTCTACACCTAGGTTACAGTTAATAAGATCACCTCTGCCTGGTCTGCCATTCGTGTGAAGCGTAGCCTGTATATAGCCTACAATAATTGGTGACAATTCCTAATTATAAAATAGTTAGGCCCAATCTGTTTCGATTAGGTCGATTCGAAGACTCGCGCTAACATGCAAAACAAGAGCTAAACAAGCTATATATATATAGTTGCTTGATTCGTACTATAGTTGATTGATTCGTACTATAGTTGATTGATTCGTACTATAGTTGATTGATTGACTGATTCAACGTTCCACCATCGAAATGAAAGCACAGCTCTTCTTCTTTCTGATCGCTTGTTTCGCTGCCATGGGATCAGGTTTGAAATCGATATAAACTGAATATAATTACGACGCTACAAACATCTACAATAAGAGTACCGTAGCCTAATCGTGAAAATAAACTCTGAATTATTTCAATAGCATAACTGACTTGAAAGCTAAGCGCAGGACACCAGCTTATTCACGAGTCCTAGTTATGCTAATTTAATGTGTAATTAAATAGATATAGGCCTATTATCTGAATTAAGACATGGCTGTGGAAGACTAAGTCTAAACTTATAGGCCTGTCGACCACGTCGGGAAAGGTAGCTGTAAGTTGTAACCATAGCAATCATGCATGGACCTACAATTCTTGCAGTCTCTCAAACGCTGTAAAAAAATTCAATTAGCGGAAGTTTACGTTACACCAGTTACAGATCTCGAGGTAAGGTAAAACATAAAATAATTGTTTCAGGGTATAAATAAATCTTAATTGGGCCTTCTGGGCTTTCTTCATGGGCGGAGACCTGGGCGGAGAATGGGGGGGGGGGCGGGGACGGAAAGACGCGATATTTTTTGACGGACGAACGGCTCTGAGTGTCGCCGAAAAATGTCCATCTTTTACCGGCAAAAATTTCTGACGACCTTTTTTTTAAGTCGTCCGCCGAAATCCCGACGAAATTTTCTATTTTCGCCGCCAAAAAAAGTTGATGCCCTTTTTTAGTCGTCATGCTCAACGATTGGGGAGGGGGGAGACAAATGCATGAGCCGTCCCCCCCAACACCTCCATTGGGGGGACCGTCCCCTCTGCCCCCTAGGTCTCTGCCCATGGCTTTCTTATAGCGCATCTAACGGGCATGCTCGTTATGACAGAATGCTAATGAGGATAAATCGTCGTTGACGAATGTATGATGCTATATACGTGACGGACAACACCGGTAGTCTCACGCATACACGTTGATGTCGACCTAATTAACTCACAATTAATGTGTTTCGCTTCTGCAGGAGAGCGTGGAGACAAGAGGCCTCAAACGATATCTTCCTCTTCTTCCACCTCCCCTTCTTCTACTTCTCGTTTGACCTCTTCCTCTTCATCTCTCCCTTCCTCTGCGCGTGTCCCTACTCCTTCTTCTTCGTCCACTACTTCCATGCGCAGTTCTGTGACGTCCTCCTCCATGCGCAGTTCTGTGACGTCATCATCGAGCGACCAATTCTTCTCCATCGTCTCCGCATCGACTTCCGCTGGAATTCCCCAATCCAATTCGACGTCATCGCCGATCGTCCCTATGGCGAGTGGAATTGGCGGAAAAGAACCGACAGGTTAGTCCGGTCAGAGCATAAAATTTACAATCACAGCCTCATCATCGTCGCCCACACACTTAATTATAGGGGCAAAATGGACAATTGCCCAATCATGGAAAATGACATCTATATTTTTCAAGGGCGAATACAGAAATTTTCGAGAAGGGGGGGGCAAAATTTAGGGTCTTGGAACAGACATTTTTTCGTCTTGGTGGCCGAAAAATCTCATGACCTTTTTTTTAGTCATCAGTCATCCTGGTCGGAGTAATAATGACCTCTCTGGTATTCTGCTTTGCTTGTTGAAACCAAATTGTGAGGGGCCACGTCCCATACACTTTTTAAATGGTGGAGGGGGCATGGCCGGATTGCCCCTGGATCCGCCCCTGATGTACCCTATCACTTTTGGTCATTAAAAACCACTAAATAAACTGACAAAACAAACAAAGTAGCCACTGTAGCAATCGCATGCATTCATGCAGTCATTATACTAGACTAAGGTAATTCTTATTCCTGCACGTTCCTATGCTTGTATTATTTATTATTATTGATTATGTATAATAGGGCTTACTGAAGGCGAAATCGTAGCAATCGTGGTTGGAGTAATCGGTGGAGCGATTCTCATCGCCGCAATCATAGGTTTCGTTCTTTGGATGAAAAGAAGAAAAAGGTAGGCCTATAATTTCATAATTAATTAATTAATCAATTAATTAGTTCGTTCGTTCGTTCATTCGATCGATCGATCGCTTGTTCATCCATCCATCCATCCATCCATCCATCCATCCATCCATCCATCCATCCATCCATCCATCCATCCATCCATCCATCCATCCATCCATTCATTCATTCATTCATTCATTCATTCATTCATCCATCCATCCACTCACTCACTCACTCACCCATCCATCCATCCATCCATCCACTCACTCACTCACTCACTCACTCACTCACCCTGTAACGTTTCCGTTTTAAGCTTATTTTAGCAGGTATTGAAAATGTACTGCATTTAAATGATCTGTTCAAAGAGAAAACCAATTCTTTATAAATGTATAATATAATCAGAAACTGTTAAATAAACAATACAATTATGCAGTGTTCCTATTTACTTATTTGGCGTATCATTAATTATAATTATCTAATTGCTTATCTGTGTTCCACAGTTGAGATATTTGATCGTTATCGTTTCTGTAGTGTAAAACGGCCTTGAAATAGTTCTGCAGATTCTCTGTAGATTCGCTGTATGAAGATTAGCAACCCAGTGCTATATTTGAAGAAATAGTTCTGCAGATTCTCTGTAGATTCGCTGTATGAAGTTTAGCAACCCAGTGCTATATTTGAAGAGGATAATGAGATACTGCCAAGCTGTGGAATCCAGATCGAATACCAGACAAGACAATATTCAATACTTCCGTAGCATCAAATTATCATACTGTCACCGACTATCAAAATCTAGGGTTTTAAATCTAGTTTTAATAGGGAACTTTATGCTCAGAGGCCTTTGGGTGATCAATATTAGAATGAGCTAGGACCTAAAACAAATGTAGCTGAGATTCGTTTAAAGATTATATTATAATAAAACAATATCAAACAGTAAAATACAATCAATAATCCTATCTACTTATTTGTGGCGTATTATCTAATAATATTATAGCTTGTTTCTTATCTTCCACGTTGGACTTTTCCAGCGTAGATGTAGAAGTTCTTCAGTTCGTATGGATTGGAACGAAGGTTCGAAGAGGAAGGAAGGTCACCTTCTTCTTGCTTGCCGTCGTTTCCAATTCTCTTCTGTAGCTGCGTAGACGGAGAATGCTGTAGTTGGCACAGCACTCGGTAGTTTCTTCCGCCTCGAATTTCTTCACAAGCAACGGTAGCTTCTCGTCGCTTGCCCGTCTTCTCAACCTCGTCTTGTTGTAGTTTCGCCCCTTCTTTCTGCCGTCGAACTCCAATCGCAATTGTAGTTCCGAATTCGACCTTCTCCCGATGTCGATCGCAATACACTCGCAAGTGTCACACCAAACTTCGCAAAGTTTCGTTCGACACGCCCTGGTATCTCAATTCCAAGGTCTTATAGTCTCTAGTGGGACAGGCCGACAGCGTGTCGCCTTCCACACCCAATTCACCGTCAGATCTTCTGAATTACCGACGAGAACGCCACGTTTGACTAAATGGCCGTTCTCGCTCAGAAATCTACGTCTTCTTCCTCCGCCATCTTTTCGCTGTCTAACATTTATCGTCTGCCGTTGTTGCCGTCTGCTCAGGTTGACGCTGCTTTCTGCCCTCCGTTGTATATCGAGAATTGTTGTAGCGCGTGTTCAAGAATTGTTGTAGCGTTATTATTATTATCTAACTTAATGCCACAAGTAATATTAATTATAATCTACAATACGCCACATATTGTCTAGCTTAATTCTTACCTATTTAATACTTATACAATGCATCATTTAATAGGTTTGTTTGATAAGAAGCATTCTACCGCTACAAATGCCCCTCCTTCAAAAGACTGTTTACAGGCTTTAACAAACTCACCTACTTAACAAACTAACCTAGTAAACTAATTTACTTACTATATACGACATGACAACTAATACACTTTACTCACTGGCTTACACTTCTTCATTTACTCTATCTCAACTTTTACTATACAATCCCTCTACTCAAATAGTCGGACATAACATTTTCGGACCCTTTAATATATCTAATGTTAAAGGAATAGTTTTGGAGTGCCAAACTCCATCTCATCACCCTTGCATTTTTCATTCGACCCTCTTTCATATATTGCAATCCGCAATGGTCTGTCTCAATTGTAAATGTCTTTCCACAAAGATATCGGCCGAACCTGCTTATACCCCACATGATTGCTAAGCACTCTCTCTCTTCCACAGAATATCTTCTCTCTCGCTCTAACAGCTTCCTGCTCGCATACGCTATGGGATGATTCGTCCCCTCGTACTGCTGCATTATCACACATCCGATTCCACTCCCACTTGCATCAGTTTGTAGGATGAAATCCTTCTCTAAATTTGGAAGTCTCAGAATTGGTTCTTTCGCCAATTCGTTCTTCAACTTTGTAAAACTATCTTCCAGCTCTTCATTCCATTCTACCATTCCAGGTGCTATCTTCTTCGTTAAGTCACTTAACGGTGCCATGATTTCCGCACAGTGTGGTATGAATTTCCGATAATAGTTTATCGCTCCAAGAAAACTCCTGACTTGTTTCTTTGTCTTTGGACGTGGCATGTCTACTATTTTATCCACTGATTTCTCCTTTGGACTTATGTCATCCTTGTTCAACGTATGTCCCAAAAAGTCAATCTTTCCATATCCTATTGAACACTTCTTCGGCTTCAATGTCAAATTCGCTTGTCTCACTCTTTCGAAAAATATCTCCAATGTCTTCAAATGTTCTCTCCATCCTTTATTATGTGCTAGAATGTCGTCGACATAACTTTCAAGATTTTCTGTTCCTTGAAGAATCTTCCTGATTAAACGGTTGTAACTTGACGCACTATTGATCAATCCAAAAGGCATCACATTGAACTTGTATATCCCATTGGCACATACAAATGTAGTGTAGTCTTTCGATTCTGGACTCATAGGGATCTGCCAATAACCCTTGCAGAAATCGAACTTGCTGTAGATTCTACTACCACTCAACTTATTAAAAATATCCTCATTTGTCATCATAGGCTCAGGATCAAATATTGTAAGCTTGTTCAGCTGTTTGTAATTGCAACACAGCCTATTGCTTCCGTCTGATTTCTTGACAACCACCAGCGGTGCTGCATAAGCTGCCTCTGATCTTTCTATCACCTTATTGTCCAACATCGTCTGGATCTCCTTATCTATTTCTTTTTGCAAATGGTATGGTGTTGGATACGCTCTTTGTCTTACTGGTTCTTCACTCGTCAAATGTATTTCATGCTTTACTAAGTCTGTTCTTCCAGGCTTGTCTGTGAATATGTCTTCATATTTCTTCAGTAGTTTCCTCATTTCTCCTTTTTGTTCTTCATCCAAATCAGGATTTATATCCACATCTTCATAGGTCTCTGTTTGTTCACTTACATATAAATCCAATATTTCTTCTTCTTCATCTTCTCCCACTTTTCCGTCATATACTACTGCTGAAATGTACGCTACGGTCTCGGCATCTTCTCTTTCGTGGTATTTCTTCAATATATTAATGTGATATGTCTTTATCTTTCCTTTCTCGATTTCAACTCTGTAATCATAGTCTCCAATCTTCTCTCTCACAACATATGGCCCTTGCCACTTTACTAACATCTTGTTCTTACAACTAGGCAATAGTAACAACACCTTATCACCTATTTCCAACTTCCTGTATCTCGCTTTCCTGTCATAATACTTCTTGTTTTTAGCGTTCGCTTTGTGTATCGCCTTCTGCGCCATATCACAAGTCTCCTCAATCCTTTCTCTCAAATCCTGCATATACGTATACACGTCCTTCACTTCTTCTTCCACTGTCTCATTGGTCCATAACTCCTTCAGGATCTGCACTGGTCCTCTACACGATCTACCAAATATTAGTTCGAATGGTGTGAAACCGTGACTCTCATGTACCGTGTCTCTCAACGCAAACAGTAATGGAGCTATATAACGATCCCATTCTTTCGCTTGTTCACCAATCAACCTCCTCAACGTCGCTTTGATGGTTCCATTAAGTCGTTCTACACATCCATTGCCCATTGCATGATATGGACTCGTCATGGTGTGTTTTATCAATAGCATCTTATTTACTTCAGCCATGAGTTCAGAAGTGAACTGGCTTCCACGATCAGTATGGATCTTCTGAGGCACTCCCATACGACAATAAAATCCGAACAAAGCTTCTGCAACTTCCTCAGTACTAATTCCTTTCAATGGAATAGCTTCCGGATACCTTGTACTCAAATCTATGATGGTCAATATGTATCGATAACCCCTTGCAGACATAGGGTTAACTTCTCCGATTATGTCTATGCATATGTGTTTGAATGGTACATCTAATACAGGTAGATGACCCATAGGCGCCTTGTGGTTCACCTTCTTGTCAACTGATTTTTGACAAATATCACAACTCAACACATATCTCCGTATATCCTGTCCTATTCCAGGCCAATAGAATTCATTTAGAATCTTATCATGTGTTTTCCTCATTCCTAAATGAGCCGATAATAATGAATTGTGTGCCATTGCTAACACTTTATCCCTCAATGGTTTAGGTACCATTAGTTGCCATTTCACCTCATCCTTCTGTACTTCTTTGTATCTTTTATACAACAATCCCTTCTTTTTCACATATGGTTTATCTTCTATGTTGTCTTCGTTACCATCCCATTCAATTGCTCTTTCCATTTGTTTCGACATAGTTTCATCTTGACTCTGCAACTCCTGTATCTCTTTAACTGACACATTCAAGTTCGGCATCTCCGCAACTTTCAATGGTTTGTATTTTGCTACCTTTTTAGCTTCTGCTCTAGTCTCCACAACTGCTACTGTCATTAATTTTTCATCTTGATTCCTCATCACATCGTCAGAAAATCTTACTGTTTTCTTTGCACCAATAGGTCTTTCTTCATGTTCTGTTTTTCTAATCAATATTCCTTTGTTTTCCACTTCAGTACATTTCTCAATTATTTCTTTTGGCTCATGATTTGCCACACTCTCAGTTCTTTCATCCTTAACCATGTACTTCAATCCTTTGATTTTCCCAATTATTACTGGCTTTATTGGTTGTTCCATCACCATCGCTTGTACTTCACCATTAAAATGTTCACTCTCTATGTACACCTTAGCCAATGGGAAACATCTTAAACTCCCATCAACTAATACACAATGTGTTTCTTCTCCAGTCAACGCCTCTTCATTTATCAAAGAACGTTTTACAATACAACAACTTGCGCCTGTGTCGTATAAGCATCCCACTGTGTTTCCATTAACTGTCATCTGGTATTCACTCTTATCTTCAAGGCTAATACATCCATCATTGTCTTTTATCACCATTGCACTAGCTGCCATGTACATTGGTGGTATTTTATTATGTTCACCCTGTTTCATCTGTTGTTCTCCTCTTGTAACTTCAACCACTCTCTGTATTTCACTTTCTGGCTTAACCAAGTGTGCTCGACTTTCGAATATTTGTACTGCTGCTGCAGTGTGTTTAAATGTACCCCTGTTTTTCTTTGGGCATTGATATGCCTTATGGTTCTGTTCTCCACAGAAAAAACAAGTAATCTTATGTCCAGTTGCAATTTCTCTTTCCCTGCTGAATCCTCGGTTTTGATGTGTACCCTGATTTATCTTCACATCACTTCTACTCCTGTTCAGATTGTACCCAGACTGTTCTTTGGGTCTGTGTTCATACGGTCTACCGTTCAACCTGTCACTATGAAATTTCACATCTGGTTTTACAGACTGCTCGCTGTACTTGTAACCGTGTGCTTCAATGTGTGATTCCGCACAAACTAACATGTCCTTCAAACTCATTTTACCCTTCTCTTTTATAAACATACGAAGTTCAGTACTGCACGTCAGGTAAAACTGATCTTTCAACAATAGATCTTCCACTCCTTCGTAAGTTCTTTCAAATCCCGCTTTGCTAACCACTGCTGCATATACCTCCTCAATCTATGTACAAAACTAGAAGGTGTCTCTCCAGATTCCATTTTACTGGTTTTGAACTTGTTTCGATAACCACCTTCAGTAAGTTGAAATCTCTTCAACAGCTGAGTCTTCAAACACTCATACTCTTGCACTTCTTCTGCAGACAACCTTTGGTATACTTCCAGTGCTCTGCCTTCCAAATGTCTCGCTAACGTTAACGACCAAACTTCTTTTCTGATTTCATACGCAACACATGTTCTCTCGAATCTCAACAAGTAGGCATCCAAACAATCCTTGGACTCGTTGAATATAGGAAATTTGATATTCCTGATTCCTTTATTGTTTTCTCGGTGATCTCCCTGTTGTTGACCATCACCGATCCTCATGTAGTCATTCTCGTGCTCTCGGTTTTGTTCCCCTCTTGAATCAATTTCACGCATTCTCACTTGTGCTTCAAGTCTCTTTATTTCTAACTGGTGTTCGCGCTGTTCTCTGGCTTCTGTTGCCAAGCGACTTTCTCTCGCTTCTGTCTCAGCTGCTTCTGCCTCAGCTTTTCTCATTGCTGCTTCTGCCTCAGCTTTTCTCGTTGCTGCTTCTGCCTCAGCTTTTCTCGTTTCTGCTGCCGCTTCAGCTTCCATCTCTGCTTTTCTTGTAGCAGCTTCTGTTTCAGCCTTCCTCGTTGCTGCTTCTATCTCAAGTCTCTTGACTTCTGCTGCTGCTTCAGCTTTTCTCGTTTCTGCTGCTGCTGCTGTTTCAGCTAATTTCATCTCTTTGGCGATCTCCCTCTCAGTCGCTCTATCTTGTCTCCATTCTGCCTGTCTTTCTTTGACAAAGGCACGTGTCTCGTCCCCTTCCATGTTCATCCGTTTGGCAATTTCTAACCAAGCTTCAAAATCACTGACAGACATACTTACTGTCTTACTTGCTGACTAGCAACTTATGACAAAAATATTGGCAACTATGTGCGCTATTTAAATTTCTAACAAATAGAAATTGTTCAATTCTGCAAAGTGTCAATTCAGTTCCACAACAACAACTAATAGTTCACACACCTACTGCAGTATCTTCAATCTACAATTTCAGATTTAGTCTCTAACAATCTCCTAGCTATAATTGTTCAAAGCTTTTCTAATACTGTTCAAAAGACAGTTTTTCACTGACTCAAATCTTTACTGAATTAAATCTTTAATGACTTAAATCTTTACTTACTCAAATCTTTACTGACTTAAATCTTTACTGACTTTTATCCCGGCATGGGCCCCCACTCTTGTCACCGCCATCAAAATCTAGGGTTTTAAATCTAGTTTTAATAGGGAACTTTATGCTCAGAGGCCTTTGGGTGATCAATATTAGAATGAGCTAGGACCTAAAACAAATGTAGCTGAGATTCGTTTAAAGATTATATTATAATAAAACAATATCAAACAGTAAAATACAATCAATAATCCTATCTACTTATTTGTGGCGTATTATCTAATAATATTATAGCTTGTTTCTTATCTTCCACGTTGGACTTTTCCAGCGTAGATGTAGAAGTTCTTCAGTTCGTATGGATTGGAATGAAGGTTCGAAGAGGAAGGAAGGTCACCTTCTTCTTGCTTGCCGTCGTTTCCAATTCTCTTCTGTAGCTGCGTAGACGGAGAATGCTGTAGTTGGCACAGCACTCGGTAGTTTCTTCCGCCTCGAATTTCTTCACAAGCAACGGTAGCTTCTCGTCGCTTGCCCGTCTTCTCAACCTCGTCTTGTTGTAGTTTCGCCCCTTCTTTCTGCCGTCGAACTCCAATCGCAATTGTAGTTCCGAATTCGACCTTCTCCCGATGTCGATCGCAATACACTCGCAAGTGTCACACCAAACTTCGCAAAGTTTCGTTCGACACGCCCTGGTATCTCAATTCCAAGGTCTTATAGTCTCTAGTGGGACAGGCCGACAGCGTGTCGCCTTCCACACCCAATTCACCGTCAGATCTTCTGAATTACCGACGAGAACGCCACGTTTGACTAAATGGCCGTTCTCGCTCAGAAATCTACGTCTTCTTCCTCCGCCATCTTTTCGCTGTCTAACATTTATCGTCTGCCGTTGTTGCCGTCTGCTCAGGTTGACGCTGCTTTCTGCCCTCCGTTGTATATCGAGAATTGTTGTAGCGCGTGTTCAAGAATTGTTGTAGCGTTATTATTATTATCTAACTTAATGCCACAAGTAATATTAATTATAATCTACAATACGCCACATATTGTCTAGCTTAATTCTTACCTATTTAATACTTATACAATGCATCATTTAATAGGTTTGTTTGATAAGAAGCATTCTACCGCTACACATACTCCAGTCAATGAGAATTTTCTTCCCAATTGAAAATGACCTTGAAATGTCAACCAGAGACAACGAGCCCAAAATCGTTTCTCTACACACGAAAAATCGTCTCACCAACCGTCCCAATCACAATGTAGACTTCACGGACGTTAGAATTCGCAACTTTGAACTTCTAAGTCGCCTCTACTCTCACACGAATGCCTCGTACTGTTTTACGACCAGATACGAGCATAATCCTCATCCTCACCATTGAATAAACTTCAAATGAATTGCCAGCCTCAACTGAACAACCATCTTTCTCAATGTACATGCAAGGAATCAACCGTTTAAGTCGAATTTCAATGACGTGGCTGTTTCCATTCAATTCTGTCCGTTACGCTCATTTCGATGCTTTTAATTGGTTACGCGTCAATGCAAATGTTTTCGCTTACGTAGCGTCCGTAGTAACCGCTTGACGTCACCATGACTGCCTCGCTCATATACGCAAGATTCGTGGTTTCCTAGTTACTAATCCACTAGACGCCAAATCATTAATCTAGACACGCCAATTAAATTATCTAGCTTAACTCCTACTTAGAATTAACACTTAACACTAGATAAGTTAGTTTGATAGATAATAGCGGTTTAATACGCTACAAATACCCCTCCTTCAAAAGTCTGTAATCAGGCTTTACAATCTCACCTAATTATCTATCAACTAAATTTCTATGAACTTCCTTATTCTATCTTACACAACAATACAACATTACTGAACTTCTTCTTATCTACATTATTATAATACATTACTGATATATTTAAGTACTATGTAATTCCTCTACTCAAATAATCAGACATAACATTATTGCTCCCCTTGATATATCGTATCGTAAAGCAATAATTTTGAAGTGCTAGACTCCACCTCATGACTCTCGCCTTTCTCATTCTCCCTTCCTTCATGTACTGTAGTCCGCAGTGGTCTGTCTCTATCACAAACTGCTTTCCACACAAGTACCTGTCAAACCGACTAATTCCCCACATTATCGCTAGACATTCTCTCTCCTCAACTGAATATCTCGTCTCTCTTTCCAATAGTTTCCTACTCGCATATGCAATCGGGTGGTTTATCCCTTCATACTGCTGTATCAGGACGCAACCTATTCCTCTTCCCGAAGCATCAGTTTGAATCACGAATTCCTTCTCCAAGTTTGGTAACTTTAGAATTGGTGTTTTAGCAAGAGCTGCTTTCAGCTTACTAAAACTCTCTTCTAATTCCTCGTTCCAATCAACATTATTAGCTGCTGACTTCTTTGTCAAATCACTTAATGGTGCCATCAGTTCAGCACAATGAGGAATAAATTTTCTGTAATAGTTTATTGCTCCCAAAAAGCTTCTTATTTGTTTCTTCGTTTTCGGTTGTGGCATCTCCACAATCTTATCTATCGATTCTCCTTTAGGACTAATGTCGTCGTTGTTTAACGTATGACCCAAGAAATCTATACGTCAATAGCCTAATGAACATTTCTTTGGTTTCAAAGTCAGGTGAGCATCTCTCACTCTTTGAAAAAATTCTCGCAAAATCTTCATATGTTTAGTCCATCCTTCTGTATGAGCTAGTATGTCGTCAACATAACTCTCCAGATTCTCGGTTCCATGCAAAATCTTCCTTATAAGTCTGTTGTAGCTTGAAGCACTGTTTACCAATCCAAATGGTAAAACATTGAATTTATATAACCCACTTGCACAAATGAAAGTCGTATAATCTTTTGATTCTTCGCTCATTGGTATTTGCCAATACCCTTTGCAAAAATCAAACTTGCTATATATTTTGCTGCCACTCAGTTTATTGAAGATATCCTCGTTTGACATCATCGGCTCTGGATCAAAAACTGTCACTTTGTTCAATTGTTTATAGTTGCAGCAAAGTCTATTGCTTCCATCAGCTTTCTTAACAACAACAAGCGGTGCTGCGTATGCTGCTTCTGATCTTTCTATTATTCCATTCTCTAACATTATCTCAATTTCCTTATCAATTTCAGATTGTAGATGATACGGTGTTGGATATGCTTTCATCCTAACAGGTTCATCACTCGTAAGATGAATCTCGTGTTTCACCATGTCAGTTCTTCCTGGTTTATCTGTAAATATGTCTTGATATTCTCTCAGTAATTTCTCTAATTCACCTCTCTGTTCATCTTCTAATTGTGGATTAATATCAACATCCTTGTATGTCTCAGTTTGCTTACTGACATACAGGTTTAATATCTCCTCGTCTTCGTCTTCACCTTCCCTACCATCATGTACAATAGCTGACACATATGCTATTGTCTCAGAACCTGACAATTCTTCTTCATCCCTCTCGTAATATTTCTTTAGTATGTTGATGTGGTATGTTTTCAGTTTTCCACCATCAACCTCAACTTTATAATCGTAATCTCCGATTTTCCCTCTGACAACAAATGGTCCTTGCCATTTAACAAGCATCTTATTATTACAACTCGGCAGTAACAATAGGACTTTATCACCTATCTCCAGTTTTCTATATCGTGCCTTTTTATCGTAGTATTTCTTGTTCTTCGCATTGGCTTTGTGAATTGCTTTCTGCGCCATGTTACACGTTTCCTCTATACGTTCTCGTAGATCTGTCATATATGTGTACACATCCTTCACCTCGTCTTCCACTATTTCATTCGTCCACAGTTCCTTCAATATCTGTATCGGACCTCTACAAGATCTTCCGAAGATTAATTCGAAAGGTGTGTATCCGTGGCTCTCGTGTACAGTATCTCGTAATGCGAAAAGTAGTGGTGCCAAGTACCTGTCCCACTCTTTTACTTGTTCACCTATCAATTTTCTCAGTGTCGTCTTAATTGTCCCATTAAGACGTTCTACACAACCATTTCCCATCGCGTGGTATGGACTTGTCATCGTATGCTTGATTAATAACATCTTGTTTACTTCGGCCATTAGTTCTGACGTAAACTGGCTCCCTCTATCTGTATGAATTCTTTCTGGTACGCCCATCCGACAGTAAAAGTTAAACAAGGCTTCCGCCACTTCCTCGGTACTAATACCTTTCAACGGTATCGCTTCAGGATATCTGGTGCTTAAGTCGATAATCGTTAATACATAACGATATCCTCTCATAGACATTGGCTCTATGGCTCCTATGATGTCTACACAGACATGCTTGAACGGCACATCCAGCACTGGAAGATGTCCCATCGGTGCCTTGTAGTTCACTTTCTTATCCACTGCTTTCTGGCATATATCACAACTTAATATATATCGCCGAACTTCTTGATTTATCCCTGGCCAATAAAATTCATTCACAATTTTATCGTGAGTCTTCTTCATGCCTAGATGAGCTGACAGTAGCGAGTTATGTGCTACAGCTAGAACTTTGTTTCTCAACTGTTTCGGAACCATCAACTGCCACTTCGCTTCATCTTTCAATACTTCTTTCCATCTCCGGTACAACAGTCCATCTTTCTTTACGTACAGCACTTTTTCTGTACTCTTCTCATCGCCATTCCACTCAGATGCTTTTTCCCAGTAACTCTTCAATGTTTCATCTGTCTTCTGTAATTCCTTTATTTCTTTTGTGGTTATATTCAGGTCGGGCATTTCTGTGACCTTGAGTGGTTTATATTTCACCACCTTCTTCGACTCAGCTCTCGTTTCTATCGCTGCTGTCGTTTGATGTGCGTCACTGTTCATGACGTCATCACTTCCAACTTTCTCTATTACGTCATCATATTCCGTGCTCATTTCATCACTCTCGAATCTTACTTTCTTCTTGGCATTTTGCCAACGTGAATTATCATTCATAACTCTCTTGAGTATTCCTTTATACCCAACTTTTTCTTTTTTCTCACTCTCACTCATAATCGTCTCATCCACTTTCTCTCCTTTGTCACAATTAATCACATTTTCATCCGTGTTCTCATTCGTTACTGTATATTTTAACCCTCTCACGCGTCCAATAATTATCGGCTTTACTGGTTCATCCATAACCATTGCCTCAACTTCACCAGTAAAATACTCGCTCTCAATGTTTACATTGGCTGTAGGAAAACACCTTTAAGCTCCCATCAACTAGGATGCAGTGCGTTTCCTTCCCAGTCAAATCACTATCCTTGATTAGCGATCTCCTCACGATACATGTACTCGCTCCAGAATCGTAAAGACAATTGGCATCTACGCCATTGACCTTCGCTTGACATTCGTCTATACTTTCAATATCAATGCAACCATCTTTCCGTTCCGTAACTACCGTACTTGCTGCCATATGTTCCGGTACTTCTTCTTTACCTTTCCTATCCTGGCGTTCTACTGTTCTGTCAATTTCATTCGATTTCGTATTTTCATTCGTCTGTACAGCTCTGTACGCCCTATTCTCGTAAATCTGTACTGCTGCAGCTGTGTGTTTAACAAACCCTTTGGCTTTATGCACACAATCAAATGCTTTATGACCTACCTTACCGCATGCATCTTGTGTTCCGCTGCCTGCTCTCTATCTCTACTATATCCTCTATTCACATTTCCACTGTGATTTGTCTCTTTGTTCTGTCGCGTTTCGACTCTTCCTCTGTTTACATTTCCTTGGAATTTCTCTCTCGATTTCTCTTCAAATGGCTTTCCATTACCTCTGTCATTATTGAATCTCCCTTGAGGTTTTACAGAATTCTCTGCATATCTGTACCCATGAGCTTCGATGTAAGATTCTGCACACGTCAATGTGTCCTTTAAGCTCATTTTTCCTTTCTCTTTAATGAACATCCTCAACTCGTTACTACAAGTGAGGAAAAATTGATCTTTTAGCAGTAGATCCTCGATTCCTTCGTAGGTCTGCTCAAATCCAGCTTGTAGCAACCATTGCTGCAAATATCGTTGTAATCTGTAAATGAAATTTGAAGGAGTCTCTCCTTGTTCCATCTTGCTAGTCTTAAACTTGTTACGATACCCTCCTTCTGTTAATTGGAATCTTTTCAGGAGATGCTTCTTTAAACAATCGTAGTCTTGTGTCTCTTCAGCCGACAAACGCTGGTACACTTCTAATGCTTTTGATTCTAGATGTCGCGCTAGCATCAGCGACCATACATCTCTCGGTATCTCGTATGTCGTACACGTACGCTCAAATCTAAGAAGATACGCATCTCGGTATCTCGTATGTCGTACACGTACGCTCAAATCTAAGAAGATACGCATCGAGACAGTCCTTTGCCTCGTTAAATATCGGGAATTTAATATTCTTCATTCCCTTATGACTTTGGTTTCCTTGGTGGTTGTCACCCATCGTCATATAGGAATCTCCATCATCTCTGTTTCGTCCATCTCTCGATTCCATTTCTCTCAGTCTCATTTGAATCTCAAGCCTCTTAACTTCTAAAGCTTCATTCGCTTCTCTTGCAAGCCTCGCCTCAGTTGCTTCTCTTTCAAGTCTAACATCATTTGCTTCTCTCGTAAGCCTCGCCTCGTTCATTTCTGCTTCACGCATTAGTCTCGCGTCAGCCATCCTCGCTATTTCTATTTCTCTAACTGCTTTTGCTTCTGCAGCTGCACGTAGCTCACTTTCCTTTTTCTCTTCTCGTTCATCCGCCCTCTGCTGTCTAAATTCGTTCTGTCTGTCTCTTACGAATGCCTTTAGCTCTTCACCATCCAATGAGAATGAACGTCCCATATCAACCCACTGTTGCCAGTCCGTGATCGACATTCTTACTTACTCACTTTTGTCAAGTAGTAATAAATTTAACGCTCTAATATGCGCTATACAACTTCACACTCGCTTATAATAATTATTAAAATTATTAAGCGTCACACTAGTGCGCCCTCTTAACGTAATACAATCTCTGGTGTATGTTACGCAATAAGGATTATCGCACCGACTCTAATGCTTAAATCTATACACGCGCTGCGCTGGCGTTGCGTTGTGCTTAACAATTTCCAAATAGATCGTCATTTTAATTAGCTTTGTCTCTTTAATATAAATGTCAGTAAAGTTCAATCTAATCAACAATAATATTGTCAATTTTATCCCGGACGAGCCCCCATTTGTAACGTTTCCGTTTTAAGCTTATTTTAGCAGGTATTGAAAATGTACTGCATTTAAATGATCTGTTCAAAGAGAAAACCAATTCTTTATAAATGTATAATATAATCAGAAACTGTTAAATACACAATACAATTATGCAGTGTTCCTATTTACTTATTTGGCGTATCATTAATTATAATTATCTAATTGCTTATCTGTGTTCCACAGTTGAGATATTTGATCGTTATCGTTTCTGTAGTGTAAAACGGCCTTGAAATAGTTCTGCAGATTCTCTGTAGATTCGCTGTATGAAGATTAGCAACCCAGTGCTATATTTGAAGAAATAGTTCTGCAGATTCTCTGTAGATTCGCTGTATGAAGTTTAGCAACCCAGTGCTATATTTGAAGAGGATAATGAGATACTGCCAAGCTGTGGAATCCAGATCGAATACCAGACAAGACAATATTCAATACTTCCGTAGCATCAAATTATCATACTCCAGTCAATGAGAATTTTTTTCCCAATTGAAAATGACCTTGAAATGTCAACCAGAGACAACGAGCCCAAAATCGTTTCTCTACACACGAAAAATCGTCTCACCAACCGTCCCAATCACAATGTAGACTTCACGGACGTTAGAATTCGCAACTTTGAACTTCTAAGTCGCCTCTACTCTCACACGAATGCCTCGTACTGTTTTACGACCAGATACGAGCATAATCCTCATCCTCACCATTGAATAAACTTCAAATGAATTGCCAGCCTCAACTGAACAACCATCTTTCTCAATGTACATGCATGCAAGGAATCAACCGTTTAAGTCGAATTTCAATGACGTGGCTGTTTCCATTCAATTCTGTCCGTTACGCTCATTTCGATGCTTTTAATTGGTTACGCGTCAATGCAAATGTTTTCGCTTACGTAGCGTCCGTAGTAACCGCTTGACGTCACCATGACTGCCTCGCTCATATACGCAAGATTCGTGGTTTCCTAGTTACTAATCCACTAGACGCCAAATCATTAATCTAGACACGCCAATTAAATTATCTAGCTTAACTCCTACTTAGAATTAACACTTAACACTAGATAAGTTAGTTTGATAGATAATAGCGGTTTAATACGCTACACACCCATCCATCCATCCATCCATCCATCCATCCATCCATCCATTCATTCATTCATTCATGATTATTGAATAGGCCCACATATGCATAATGACTATTAATCTCATCAGTGATGACAAAACCGGCCAAACTTGATGACGATGGATATAATTATGATGACCCATCCAGTGTCGCTATATAAATTCACGATTCATTTAATTAGGCCTATTTTATTCCGCAATAGCCTAAATTAAGTGAAGTCGTTGACAATTATGTCACAGAAACGAATAATGATAGGCCTGATAATCATTTTGTCTCTTTCTGCCTCCCTCCATCTGCAAATAGGCATCAGGAATCCAAACCTGTCGCTGCAACCGTTGCCAATGACTACCAGTACGGGGAATTTCCGCGCCCTGTCCAGAGATTGCCCTCCGAACACCAATATGCCATAATCGATGAAACGGGTAAGTAAATATATCTGATTGCTTTACCAAAATTAAGGAGGATCTCTGCTATGGTGTCTAGTGACTCAAGTGGTTAAGAAAATCACCTCTCACCACGGCTTCGATTGGGCATAACTGTAGTATCGGGACCTAAGTGTCGGTTAGGATCAGGTTAAGCGTCGTTAGTGTCGGTTAAAGCCTTAAAGGCCAGACTAGGAATGTAGGAATGTAGGTTATATGGTTAGGGCTAGTGTCGTCATTAGATACTGTCCAAAGATACTGTAGGCTATAGGCTATGATATATATAATTTATATATATATATATAATATATCTGCTGGTCCCCGATACCAGAGTTATGCCTTCGATTGATGGGGCCTATGCTCTCTCTCTCTCTATGTCCGTTATCATCATGATACATGTATTATCACCTTAAAAGATAAGTTAGAATATTTCTGTAGGATAACATTAAAAGTTTCACATTAAAGGAAATAGCATAAAACCTAACAGTTTAATTTACTAGGCCTTGTTTCACATTAAAACACAGCGAATGAATTATAGTCTAACATTGAAAGAATGAATAGGCTAAATATAGACAGACATAGGCCTAATAGCTTAACAGTAGAACCTACAATTAAGAAGATCGATTAATTTATAGGCTACATAAATTTTTGACATCCAAACCTGAGGTTGTTTGTTATGCAATCCAGACTGTAATAGCCACTGGATCCAGCGCATTATTATATTAGGTATAATATACAGGTATATCCAAATACATGGATGGCACACCGCACCCAAACTCACAATAATTCATTCATTCATTTTCGAACATTTCGACAATGCCATAATTAATGACAGCAAGAAAGTACGGAAATTTAATTTTAAGTGTTAATGAATTACTGCAAATTATACATTATTACAGATACAGGATCTGTCAACGGCGGTTTTATGACGTCACAATACGAATACGTCAGCTCTACGTCACAGACGAACGACCCAGTTATCGGAGTTTCCAACGAAGCGATGACGTCAGCGACGGACGCGCCCGTCGATTCGGATTCCCGTGGACCAATTTCCGAAGTAACGCTCGTGGAGAATACGTTTTATGGATGATGTAGCGAATTTGGAACTGATAATAAGTGAGATGACGCGCGAGTTATTTCTCGAGGAAACTCCAGAACAACGTTCCCACTAATTTCGTGGAGTCCATGTGCGCTTAATATAAAAGTTCTGCTGTGCAACTTTTTGATAAGAGTATAATATTTTGTGCGTATAATTGTGGATTACCGGTAGGCCTATTTGGAATCTGCGGGTAGTCTAAGCAACGTCGGCTATATTATAGCCTAAACCTATGCCTATCAGCTAGACTTCAACTCGATGTGACACAGTGATACTATGCTAAAAAGTACTTTAAATATTAATGTGAATAAAAGAATTTAGCAAGTTCTACAAGTAAAAATATGTTGGACCATTTTATTTTGAATGTATGATATATTTATATGCACAGCTATCTAATTTTAGGAGCATGTCAGTACAAACTGTGCAATAGGCAGCCGCATATGTTCTCGTTATGTAGCCAGTAGATTAGGCTATTGTAGCCTAGGTTATACTATTATACATGCGCCTATGCCTAATTTGATTCTGAGCGGTTTTATTCTTTGAAAATTCAAATTGAAAACGCTTTTGTAATTTCTTTTATTCTGGGGTAACAATTAGTTTACGAGTAGGCCTAGGCTTGGTTTGATGCCTAGGCTATTAAATTTTGTATTCGTAGCCTTAAGTTATTTCCAGATTTCTAAAGCGCCCACAAAGCAAACTTGCGAGAACCATGCAGCTGTGGGTATAGCCTATCACGGTAACCGTTAGCCTATACCGCAGGCGGCAACGTACGGCGCAAAGGTCCTGTACGTCCCACCTCTGGGTACAATTGACATAGCCTATAGGCCTAGTATCAGCATGCGCAGTAAGTTGTGCCTGGCAATTGGGAACTTTTCTGTTTCTTTTTTATTTATATATCAAGGATATAATTATGATTGTCGTCACATAGGCTTACGACTCATCTTAATTATGCTTTAATTTACATGCTTTATTGCCAATTATTATTACTTCAATGTAGTATGTACCATGGTGCGTTTCCAAGTGGAGTAATAAAGAATATACTTACTTACTTACAAGTAATAAGAAGTCCGTACAACAAAGGTACGTGTAATCGAAACAGCAACATTTTCATGAACAATTAAAGCTATAATGGCGTTACCATGCTGTTTTTATATAACTACGAAATGTCACAATGCAGAATTGCCATTATCCTGACAGCACGTCACTAATAATCGCTAATGACGTAGGTAAGAATGGCGCTGTAGACCAATGGGATGCCGTCATAATGACCAATTAAATCAATAGGACATTGCGGGGCACGGTGGTGTAGTGCATGGGTATGCTCGTTGCCTTGCAGCCGGAGGGGCCGGGAGGACTGCAGGTTCGAATCCACCTCACGTCGCCGCGTATACGATAAGGACCTTGGGCAAGTCCTTCACTCGCAATTGCTCATCGCTTCGGCGTGAAACTCTGATACAGTGTCCGTGCTGCAGTCGGCAGCGCCTCTGAGTAGGGAGCTTAAGGGGCGTTAATAATTATATCAAGTGCACATACAAACAAACAAACAAAGCAATCATCGTAGCAGCAATTTTCCCATGAACAAAGTTAGTGGCGCAATAGAATTGTATAACAATTTAGCATAAAAACTTAAAAGTGATAGGCCTAAGGTATACGAATGACCACAATAATTGTTTGCCCGAAAAAGGCTCGTCCGCCCATGCCTGTTTTGCCCGAAAACCACATTCGCTCGAAATTTGGGGGTATTTTTGCCGCTCTGGACCCCCGCCCCTTACGCCTATGAACATACCCACTACACCGTCGCGCTCCACTTGGATACACCTGTAGGTCTAGTTATCACTATGCAATTATAAATTTATTTAAAATTTCATAGTTTCACTTTCTGCATCTTTATGTCATAAATACCTTTAGGCCTATCACAAATTTTTCTGCCGAAACACAAGGCAAGATCGAGTTTAAAAGGTGTCAATTTTCCGGAAATTGCGGAGAAGCGCCCCCTCTTGCCCTAAGTGCGGGCGCCCATAGGTTTCAGATCAGTGGCGTAGCCAGGAATTTTTGATGGGGGGGGATTTTGTGGCCGGAAACCCTTTTTTTGCTATTTTTTCTTGCTTAAATGGAAAAATAGCCGTTAAAAAACCTTTTTCCGGAGAAAATGGGGGTTTAACCCCGAAACCCCTCTTGCCTACGCCACTGTTTCAGATGCCCGTGTAAGTGGTTTAGCAGGCATCCAGTGAAGACAGTATAGTCTTATTTGAATGTCTGGCGACTTTTATTAGTGCACGTGATGGCCGGTAGTCAGTTTTGAGCAACGTTTACAGCTGCATACGTTCAAGTTCATGCCTATAGGCCTACATTAAAAATTAAAATAGGATCTATAGCTGTCAGTTGCATCTCTGTGCACGATTATAATTATCGTGCACAGAGATGCAACTGACAGCTAGATCCTATTTTAATTTTTAATGTAGGCCTAGACATCTGAACTTGAACGCATGCATCCGAGAGTTGATTTTCGTTGTTGTTGGTCAATGTCTAATTTGTTCATTAGTAGCCTAATAAGCAGTTAAAGAGATTTCTCTCTTTTTTGTATTGGTATTTGGTAGGGGCGATTGATATAAATTATTCAGTCAGAAGACAGATGGCCGTTAGGTTGAAACTTCAAAAAATAAAATAAACAGCGCACTGAATCCGAGAGATATTTAATCAGTGTTTTCCAAACGTTCATATTTATTTTGAACATCCATAAAATAAATTTACAACGATAAATTGTAGGCGTAATATGCATTGAAACTTGACGCTTGATGATGTTTAATTAGTTAACTGTATAAACAATTGTATATTCGTGGTATGAACGCCAGAATTCAAAGTTACCTGAATATCGCTCTGCTGAGATTTCACTTTCACACGTCACTTGACGAGAATTTCTGATTTGTTAAAGGTTATTTTGCCGAAGTAGTCAGATTGCCTTATTTCGCCATGAAGTGCCTTGCAAACATGTGCTTCGTTGTCTTTTTCGGGATGCTGTGGTTCCTTAATGTGGCGAATTTTGCACATTGCCATACGGAAATTCCTCTTTTGCTACTCATATCGTTTGACGGTTTCCGCTGGGACTATCTTAAGATTGCCAAGCAAGAGGGCTTCGCAACCCCCAACTTTGACCGACTTATTAACAACGGCGCTACCATTGGCGCCGGAGGCCTTAAAAACACGTTCGTCACAAAGACACTCCCTAACCATTTTACCCTCGTAACAGGGTTGTACGAGGAAAACCACGGCATCATCGCGAACAGCTTCTTTGATCCGGTGTTCAACAAGACATTCCAAATCAACGATATCGATGCTGAGGACCAGAAGTGGTGGGATGGAAAATCGGGAACTGCAAGTCAGGGAGTTCAACCGATCTGGGTGACCAATGATTTAATGGGTGGTCGGAGAGCAAGTGGATCACACTTTTGGCCAGGATCAGTGGTCGACAACCAGCGTCCTTCGTACACGAGATGCTACAATGATAAATTTGATTTCGGAGGAGTCGACACAATAATTGAATGGTTCACAGACAAGACCAAACCGATCAACCTTGGTCTGCTATACATTCATGAGCCGGATCATACCGGGCATAAGGAGGGAGCAGGCTCAATCAAGGTGCTTGAGAAGATAGTGGAGCTTGATGGTCTTCTAGGGAAACTCTTGCTAGCATTGGATGAACATGAATTGAGTGATCGCATGAACATAATTCTGACCAGTGATCACGGAATGATCAACATCACCAGTTTTATCTATCTCGATGATTTCGTGCCTCCTACCCTCTACAGTTTCTATGGCGGGTCACCTGTTTGGAATATTCTACCTGCTCAAGGTCAGCCAGGCCTGTGAGCCTGCTGGATTTTGTTTAAATTAACACATATTATATTAAAAATTATTGATTTAATTTAGATAGAAACTTATCTTCATTCACGATATTTATTAATTAAAGAATTCTATGTGTATCAACGCATTTATTACCAATGATCAATTAATAAATATCACTGCAATAATTTTTGTTTAGTGAGATTGGCCTGGGCTGTGACTCGTAGGAATTTTAAAATTTGGTACTAAAATAATATCTCAAATCCCACTCAGCCACTTACCTACTCACTCACTCACTCCAATTCTTAGCATATTCCTGATTTTAAATATTTACTCAAAATAAGGAAATATTAATTAATGGTTCTGATTCTTTAAATGAAATTTTTATTCAGGGCAAGAGGATAAAGTCTATGAGTTGCTGATAAAGGTTCCTAATGTGACGGTCTACAGAAAGGAGGAAATCCCTGCGGACTATCATTACAAGAAAAATCGACGGGTTCAGCCGTTCATCCTTGCAGCAAATGAGGGCGTCAACATCTGTCCGAACCGTAACACCAGTGGCTGTATTCTGAAGGGCGAGTATCTCAAATGATTTGTGAATTGATTGATTAGTAATTCATTTAATATATTTAGCCTTTGATCTATTGATTGATCGTTAGGGGTTGCAGAAGAGAGAAAAAATCGAATGATTGATCAATCAATCCATTTATTTAGTGATCAAATGGTAGACTAATTGATTGATTTGCTGGTTGATTGATTGATTGAACTTCTTTACTTAAATGCTTTGCATGTATGTATTATTTTATTTTCCTCGTGATATGATGTTTGAGTTGGAAGCAAGGTTAGAACTGAGGTAAAGGTTAGGGTTTAGGCTTAAAGATTATTCATATGAATTAATTCTCAGATGCAATGATATTTTGTAAGTATTTCAATTTCCATAATATTTCGGTACTTATTCTTATAAATATTTTTCTCTAACATGTAGAACAGTGTTTCCGAATCTTGGGGCCACATCACCGAAGGGTGCCTTGAATCTGCTAAAAAGGTGCCAGGCTTGATGGCAGAACCATAACATACGAGCCCCTTTTCTGTCACTAAATGTGAAAAACTGCTGATTACCACTACTGAAATGGAACTAAAAATTATTTCTTTATAACTTAAGTGGAATAAAAATAATTACATCCCTCCGTTGAATAAAAGTAACATCGCTTGTCAGTAAAATAAAGAAAGATATGGTTAAAGCCAAAAGCGCCGCTTTGTTGCCATTGCCTAAGGAAAGATGCCATGTTCTGAAAAAGGTTTGGAGCCACTGATCATAATATATTGAGTCTCTTTTGATCGTAGGGAATCATGGTTACAACAACAGCCTGCGGGGCATGCATCCAATTTTCATCGCTTACGGGCCAGCGTTTCGTAAGAACGTCACTGTGCCACCTTTCAACAACGTTGATGTCTATCCACTCATGTGCCATGTTCTTGGAATCCCACCGCACCATAACGATGGAAACTTTGACAATGTGAAGCAGCTACTGGCACAAGGTGGTCATGACGATGATGACGAGGAGGAATACGGAAGCATGCTGACCTGTAAGGAAGCTGTGTTCTTCTTCGGTTTCATATTTGTGTTGTGTAATGTTAGCGTGATTAATAAATCAGCACAATTAATGTTATCAATGTATTCTAATCACTTATCCATTTCTATTGAATGATCAGTTTAATCAATGCAGTTAATGTAATCAACATAAATGTTGTACATGTAAGCGTAAAGCAATGTGATATGAATGTGATTTGTTAAATAATATGTGTGTGTGTGTGGGGGGGGAGGGTGTATTCATTGAGAAAATGATCTGACAAAATGCAAAATGCTAGCAGATTTTGAGGCTTAAGAAAATGAAATAGAGTATTAAAAGTTGTATGAATTGATAAATGAACTATTAAATATTTTTCTATTTTTTATAAGGATCTGGGGGTAAATTGGGAGAGGTATCTTTGGGGTGTTAGAGAGGATGTTTGTTGTGTGTTCGAGGTCTTAACTGATGAATGAAGATGGGACAAAGAGGTTCATTTAATAAAAGTTTTGTTAGTTGACAGAAGCCATGCTTGGTGTATTGTTGTGTAATATGGAGAAGAGGAGTTTGGTAATAGCTATATTAGATAACTTTGAGAAACTGTCGGGAAGGAGTGTTCGAGGTTTGTTCAACTTGTTTCTTTTGAGGAGTTTACATTCATTCGTTATCTTTTAGCATTACTTCAAATGGTCACTAAATAAATCCATTGTTTTACTACTTAAATCATTCTATGAATGGATAGATTGTTAGATAAATCAATGGATGAATTTATCCTGTCTTCTAAAATCCTTGGCTATCAGTCAACTGATAATCGTAATTGTAGATTCGAAATTTCTAAAGCGCCACTCGAAAGCCAAGCGCGGGGCACCAGCTTATTCACGAGCGCTGACTAATGGAGACTTCTGTGTGTTCGAAACTGTTTCAGTTCTGCTGGCCGTTGGTCTGACGGCATTTGTGTCCGGAGTCTGTTGTATTGCGGCTTGTCGATCGCATCGCATCTACCTTCGAAGGAATGGACAGGTGTTGCGGAGGTTGAGTCCGAACGCCCTCAGCATGACGGAGAAAGGACGAGACAACAAGCAGCCGCTTCTCGCATCTGAAGATGAAGATTTTGCCTGATGCGGGCGTTTCTACCTGGCTCACGTCTCTTACCTTTATCATGACTAAAATTCTCTTGCCGCTTTCCATTGGTTTGTTTCCTGTCTTTGGGTATTACACAGGATTAATTTTATGGTGGATATCCATGGCTAAATGTTGAATTCTCCAAATCTTGCAAGTGGTTTCGAGCAAGTTCTTGCTTGAATATTGTGGCTTAATTGTGTGCCATTGTTGCCCATTGATTTGAATGCTCACTTTGTTAATCCTTGTGTGTGGTAATAGCCTCCATAAAGCAGTTACTTTGCAAAGGCTTTGAGCAAGTGCATACAGAATTGCTGGTTAAAATTTGTTCTGGTTTCTTAGTCTAATCTTAATATCATCAAAAGCTACCGGACGACTATAGGATAATACATTGTTATAAATATTTAGGCTAACGTGGACTTGATAATTAGACATTTATTTTTGGTCGAGACTCCTCCCTCGTACGCACCCATACGCAAATCACCAAAATCCGGTGACTCTCCGTCTGTACGTAATAATATGGACGGCATCCTAGAATTGATTCATTGGTGTCCCTGGCTTAATTCTTATGTTGCAAGAGCTGAGGCTGGGTTACCTTGTAGATGCTTAAAGTCTCATATAAAATGCTTTATCCTTGGCTAACTTCTCTGATCAATATTCCTAATTTTCTTTGACTGGTTTGCATCTAACTATATATGCTGCCTAGAGGTTCTGGTCTACCCACTTCATTGTAAAGTCATGCTTGTCTGAGTAAGTTGCAGGTACTTTTTGGATGGTGGATGGTTTGGTCACTCTGACCTACATTACGTTGTTAAAGTGGAATTTAGAATGAACAGTTTTTCACATTCCTAAGCAACAAAGTCTCTTTGTAAAAATGGTTCATTATTTTGATGTAGATGTGTTGTGGCTTTTGGTCTATGTTACTTAATTTTATCCTTGGTTTTTTAACTTCTGAGATTTGTCAGGTGCTATATAAATGTTTCATTACATTATGCCTCAGTGTAAGAGTAAGTTCAGGATTGAACTTAGTATTGTTTACCATTTGAAGTAAGTGAATCTAGTGGCATGAACATCGAAATGCAAGTGTACTCGAGTTTATGAAGTTTTTGCCAAGTAATTTGAGGATTCTTTGCAAACACAATTTGGATAATAAATACACATACACTGTATATAGGTTATCTATAGGTTTCCTATTGTGCATGGTTTTGTCTGCTAATTTTCGTGGTTTTTGTTGAAGTGTAGAGTTGTTTCGGTGTAAATTGTTGGAATTAGGTTGTTTTAAGTGTTGACATTGTCTGGGTTAACTCTGAGCCTTGTTTTGCTGCATCGGAATTATTTTATTTTAGACTTTTTGATGGTTTATTTTATTAAAAGCGAGTTGAATTGTTATGATTAATTCATATAATCTTCTTCCTATAGTATTTGAACAAAATTTAAAGTATTGTTGTCTGTAAGGTTACTTCTGTGTCATGTTTAATTCTGCGTGATGCTTGATGTTTGATTATTACAGTTTTTGCGTACTTTTTCATAGCTTTTGATTTTATGGTGAATGAATCATTTATTTTGCTAATGGAATTCCTTTCTAGTTCTTTTATAACTAGAAAGTACGGTGCCAATGTGTTGTATTGGTTAGGTGTCAATTGCTAATTCAAAGTTTCTAGGTTCATATACACCCCCTCAAGCAGATAGTCAAAATGAAGGGACATTGTGCGGTTAAGTTCTCGTAGTAATAATAGAAAAAATAACGATAGTAATATTAAATTACTTTCATCTCACCATGCTGTCAATTATAGAATTTTATGGATTTAGTTGAAATGGGACAAAACTGAATTTTTACTGTCCAAGATAAAGTTTCTATAAAATAAATTGTATGAATGTGCTTGGATATATTTTCGTTGTTAATAGCTGCTTTGAAGGTAGATTTAGGTCATACCGGTATGTACTGTAGTAACTCCTGCTTTAGAAATCTTCGTATATAAAAAATAATAATCCAGTGCTTTCTTATTTCCATCAAAAGAACAGTGACAACTGACCATAGTTATAATAACGATAATAATTATAATGACAGTAGTAATGAATTTATGAATAATTTATTTGCCATCGTAAGTTCATTCCGTAATCATTACTCTGTATTTTCAAGTGTAAAACTTTCTGATGCTTGTCTGTTTATGGTATATATATATATATATATATATATATATATATATATATATATATATATTATCTAAATATCCAAATGTATTCGTACTGTAATTGTTTTTATTAATTGTGCATGACGCTTTCAAGGTGTGCAGGAAATAACTAACGTTAAATGTTCTTATTTTGACCTTATACTGAAGGCATTTGTTATAATATTGTGCATTTGTGGGTTGTGTATGTTCTTCATTTAACGTGCTTAAGGTGAAAAATCTTTGGAACATGAATGGGTTGATTAAGGCACACACGCTGCAGAGTCTAAATGTTTGATTATGTTTAATTTGGGATATATTTTTATCAGCTTTTTAAACAAATATTTTGAACATGCTGTACTTTTGTCATTAATTCTTGCTTGCGTGCAGAATGTAAGATATTGTAATATGCCAATATAAAGTTATGTAAAGCAGACATGTTGCTTAATTGAGATTCTGTTGAAATGTGTAGAGCTGTGTAAATTTTGTTTCTGGACAACAGTAACAAAGTTGTGCACATTTGAATCAAATTTAGTTTGAACACAAGGATGGCTTAGTTGAATTTCATCAGTTGTATGGATTTAGCTGATATGGTCAAATGGGGCAGAACTGAAAACAAATTTATCATCAGAGGTGAAGGTTCCGTGAAATAAAACTTATTAAGATGCAGTGTTTGTTTTAAATATATCTGCAGACTGTCAGCAAGATACACTAGCCTTGCATAGCCTAGTTGATAATACTACTACCATGTCTAAATGAGTACATAATGGTTGTACTACTTCGGTTATTAATTAAGTGCATTTGTAAAGTGGATCAGTTACTGTAGAGGTTCTATAAATTTGTTTTCCTTCATAAGTACTGTATACCTGGAACATTTCATTGACACAAGTAAACAAATATATAGGCTGATGTAAACAATTTTAGGGTTTTCTATTATTGATCAGTAAATGCATATCATACCGTAACACACTGAAGTTTAGAATTTTGGCAATAGCTTCACTGTACAAATGCGTGCAAAATTTGTGGGGTTTACGGTACAGAAAAAGGAGGGAATGGGGAGGATGGCATGGCATAGCATCTCTTGTTCGCTGATTACTAAAACGGTCATCAGATATTTATTCGAATTTTGAACACAAAGACTAAAAAGTCAGCAGAAGTAGAAAGTCATCCTGAAAAAATTACCTGGACAAAGGATGTTGCCGCTGTTCGCCTCAGCGGTTGCCGGTGTCACAAAATAAAGTACCCCGATACAAAGTCTCCCCTCGAAACAGAGTCTCCCCCTGGCTGAAACTCTGTATTAGAAGAAATTTTCTGAAGTAAAAGTATTATATGTTTTCTTGTTATATAATCTGGCAATGTAAACTAACCGTTTAGCCTGCTCATCTCTAAATTTGATGCAACTGTAGCCAATTTTACGCTGAAGTTGAACGGGGGAGTCTTTATTTCGTGGATGGCGGAAATATTCTCTCCCCATGGAGACTTTATTTCAGAATATACTCTCCGGGGAAGAATTTATTCTGGAACAGATCCTCCGGGGGAGAATCTGTTTCGAAACAGTCTTCGGGGGAGACTTTTTTGGGGGGGAGACTCTGTCACGCACACCGGCAGCCCCGAACTGCTGTTTGTCCCACGACTCCCACCCTCCAGAAGCCTGAATCCCCCCCCCCCCCAAGCAAGCAGAGGGACTAGATTAAACACGGATCCCTACCCGCGTAATATAATGATAATATTCTCTTTATTAACAATCCGGTTGACACCGCAACCGGTTACAATGTATGACTACTCTTTACCGCGTGTGAGTGTGCGCCTTTTTATGCCTTTATTTGCGTCTGACAAAGTGCACTTGCACTGTGGTGTAGGCTACTAGAACGATTTTGAAATAAGCTATATATAGCTTAAATAAGCTATATATATATATATATATATATATATATATATATATATATATATATATATATATATATATATATATATATATATGACATTGTCAAGACTAGGAAGCAAGAGTGATATTTATCGGCTACTTCAGGCCCGTGGTGCCAGGGATGCCACTCATAGCTTTGTTCAACCTAGATCTAGGGTTTTCGGTCTTGTGCATACTAGGTTTCTAGGTTTTTTTGTTCGGGATCTAGCCTTTTTCTCACGGCGGATTTTCCGACTTTTACCACATAAAAAGACTGTTTGGTGAAAACATGGGCGGAGTTTGGTTTCCGTTCTTGGGGTGGGGGGCTAAAAATAACGGGCTTTGGGGCGGAGGCGGTCCAGAACGAGCTGCACCGACGACCGACAATTTTCTCGACCAAAAGTTGATAACTTTTTTAGTCATTCCATTGAAGTTTCGTGAAAAGAGCCATCCCCCGAAAATTTAAGAGTCTGGACCTTTTTGGGCGGGCTAAGCACGTAAAAAGATACAATTTTCAATTTTTCACGGTAAAAAAGCGGAATCTGGGTCTTCTTTGGGGGCTTAGCCACCTAGCTCCTGATAAACACCGCACATTGGTGAAAATGCACAAAAACCGTGAAAAGTCGAATATTATGTGAATACGGACCCGAGAAATTGGAGAGTTTGGAGCGGACTAAAAAAGGTCATCAGAAATTTTTCGAGATAATAATAATAATAATATCTTTTCTTTAATTAAACGCCTGCAAGACGCACTGCGCTTTACATTTACAGGTTATGCAGTAATCTTAATTAAACTTAACTACCAACTGAACAGACAGCTTTGTAATTACACGGCGCCAATGGCAGCCTACAAAGCAAATCCGCCCAACGGGGGCTCGAACTCACTACCTCTCGCACTCTTGGCCAGCGTGTTAACCACTACTCTACCCCATAACGAGTAAATTTTGGCCGGAAGACTAAAAAGTCATCAGAAATTTAAGTTTCAAGCGCGAAAAATCAAAAAATCCATGTGTTTTCTGATAAATTCTTAATCTAGTCTTTTCTAGCCTTTCCTCGGCCTGATTTGATCTTTTTAAACTTCAGAGTGGCATCCCTGAGCAGTCCCTGAGTGTCTGCGTGATGCGGAAATAATTTTTCGGTGCGTGGGTCGCATCATCGCATGTACATGATCTGTTTTCGATTTCATATTAGGCTACATCCGGTTACGACTTGGGTAAGTTCAGCAAACTTTTCAATTTAGATATTAGTCCCAGGATTTTCCTGATCCGTTTTACTGTCGATCGTGTTTGGAATGGGAAGCATCCAGCACGCGACAGTGACCTTAAGGACGACTAAGTCTACTTATTGAAATACTTCAATTCATCGACGTGGCATACGCAGTTGCTATAATTTAGTTGTATGCCAGGATCAGACAGACCTATACAATTTAGCCTAGTAGTATAGCTGCGGGGCGGGCCTATTATATGCCTACGTATGAGAATTGCACAAAATGAAACTGAAGTGGTCAGGCGTTGATTTATGTGTATAGGGGTGTGCAATGAGGATTTTACTATGGAGTCCTAAGAAAGACTGGCGGGTTGGATAGACTACGACGTTAGGCATAGTCTATTTGTGAGTTGATTAGAATCTATGTAGCATGTAGATTGTTTCATGCAGCGTGCTGCTATAGTCTATCGCGAAGCAATAGACTATAGCAGCACGCTAGGCTTGTGCCTCAAATAATAGGCCTACTGTTTGCGTTGCGATAATAATTTGTTTGACGTTGTCACGTTGAGGTCAGCACTTTTGAGACTGCATCAAATGATTATACGTCCGTAGGCCTATGACTATTCAGTTCTAGGATCGGCGAAGTGCTGTATAATAAGCCTGTATTATCTGGAGGCTATACCATTCGCTATAGTAGCACAGTATAAATAACAATGTTATAATGTTATTTATAGTGTGATAGTAGCCTAGTAGGTCTACCGGTCCCAGACCTGGAGGAAGGAGGGTGGTGACGCTAATTGCTTTGTGTTTTGTGACAGTGTAGTTGCCATGGGCTAACCAATGGTCAATAGGCTATTGATCGGCATAGAGGCTCTAGCCGTTGTGCTAGCCTGGTGTGGACTGCGTGCTGCTATAGGCTAATAATAATTGTTAAAATTGGAATCTACAGTCAGTTTCCCGGTGCTCTGATGTAAATATAGAAATCCAGGAAATCGCTTTAAGGATACAAAAAAACCCGTTTGTTTCTTGGTCATGACCAGGAACGATACATTTTGAAGAAGCAGATATATACATAATACATTTAGTTTATTATACGACCCTCGGTATCTGTTTTAGTTTAACGACACTATGCGATAAAATAATCATTTGCGTCGCCTTCTTCATCCAATCTTGGGAAGTTGGGACTGGTGCTACGGAACGGACGTGCAGTGGCGGAGTTTATATTGATATCAACTTTTTCTTCACCAAATAATGGTAGCACAGTAACAATTATTAATGCAAACAAAATTTAAGAAAAAGAAATACAGCACATTCTACTTCGAACAGTAGACCTGCCTGCAGTTTGCTGGTTAAAGACAATTAGCACGGTCTAAGATTCCTTAATACAAACATAACCTATAGCAGGGCTGTTTTTAAGGAATTTTTAGAACTGCACATCCTTTTCTCTCTTTTCTCATCCTCCATGGTAAATTACTCCCAATCTGAGGAAAATTACCTATTTTTTACTAGTTTTAACTGCACGGAACGTGACGGAAGTGCTTCTACAACTGCACGAATCCATTTAGAACTGCACATTTTGTGTAGAACTGCACGTTAAAAAAAGCCCTGGCCTATAGTATATATGCATGTGACAAATTTGTGTAGGCCCTATATGCAGTAGAAAACTCACTTATAAATTGAGTCATTGGCAAACGATGTTGACTGTACTGTGGCGTCATCGCAATCTATCAGACTCTTATTATAATATCAGTCAAATATTACAACCAATTGTGCACACCATCTCTCTTACACCAACGTCAACATCTAGGCTAATGTTTTACAACAGATCTGCGTATAATTTAGGTCTTGGAGTTGAGCATTTGCGTGATTACTGTGTTGGGACGCATTCCTCTGCTTCCGGATTGTGACTCCTATTGGTCGAGGAAAGCGATCTTCGCATAAGGCAAACCAGAGCCCACACTTTTTCAGTGGCCGGCCCCAGGTGCCAGGAGGCACCGTCTTCTATCTGCCCTCTGAGCGACTCCTTCATATCTGGACTCAAGACGTATTTGTTGTATACGGCTAAGTGCTAACCCTAAGTACTGTTAGTTGACTGTCCGACACCCGTGTTATGGCATGGCTGTGTTACGGCACTATATAGATTGTCATTTTGATATTATTATTGTTATTATTATTAATTATTATTATTGGTTTCTAACATCGTATAGTACTTAGCATTTTGTAAATGCCCAGCAGATTACTGTATGTATCAAGAAGAGAGATTTCTAACGTTTAAATAGTCAATTCTTATGACTCTGACTGTATTTGGAAGTGCTTCGTTTGTTGCAGACATTTAGTTGAACAGTCATATGATGGCAAAACCAGAAGTTGAAGACACTGTATTCTTCGTTTGGATCGGCAGAGTGCACGCCTTCCAGACATATACCCAGTTGATCAGTTCAAAGCCAGGTCAGTTTCAATGCACAAATACCAACAATAAGATTCTGTAAAAGCTGTCGCATTCCCAGCATAGTGCTAAGAAGAGCTCACATTTGTCATGTGTGTAGCATTATCAATCAATCAATCAATGAGAATTTATATTGTACCCCTTCAAGGTACTTACTCAGAGGCGCTCCCGGCCGAGATCAAACTAAAAAAATAGTCCTCAGTGAAATTGAGAACAGTTTGGGAGGTGTTACATCTATAGTTAAGGGAAGCGCATTCCAGGTTGTTGGACCAACCTCAGAGAATGCAAGTTTCAAGCCTCCTATATATAAGACAATTACTGTGTATGAACCTTTAGCAATTCTTATTAATTGCAACTCCGCCACTGGTTGCACCCTGCCAGTGCCAGTCCCAAGCCTGGATAAAGGAGGAGGGCGTTGCTAATTGTCTTTGTTACCACACAGTGACGTTAAACTGCAACTACACACACACACTTATTAATTGCACAGTAAATCTAATGTGATAGGAAGAATAATGTGCAATGGCAGATGGAAGAAGCAGGTGTAACTAGACGTAAGCTGGAAATTACATTTATATCAATGGATTCCTCGTTTCCCCTTCTTACCTGCTACTCTGAGCTAATCGCCCATCTTAAAGTACCATATGAATGTTATATGATGACTTTAGTTCATCATCATTTACATTTCATCATCTTTTCCAGAGACGAATTTTGACGGGAAGAATAACGTGCTCCTTTCCACACAACCTTCTCTTCCGGATATAGCAGAAAAAGGAGTTTTGGAAGCGGTGGAGGTGGAAGATGGAATCCATGATGGAGAATGCCCTCCGAGTCTTTCCATCACCATCAAATGCCCCGATCAAAGGGTGTTAAGTGTTGTACGGGTGAGCAGAGCGCTCACCTTCGCGAAAAGTCCTCAACAGCGGAGGCACTACTTGGAGTCATTTCGTAGTTGTCTGCTGGAACACCTGCGTCTAGACGAACGTCTGTCGAAGACAATAGTGACAGTGTGTAATGGTTAGTTAGCCTATTGTTCTTTGACTTTATTGATCAGATTGTTTTCAACTCAGCACGGCTCAATCCCATTAATCACTTAGCAACAGGATGCATAGGTTTCTCTGTTGATGTTCAATATGTACACGCTCGTTGCTAAAGGGCTAAACTTTACGAAAATCGGCTTGAATCCAATCAGCAATGTTCAAGCCAACTCTGGTCATGTCAACTCTACTTGCATAAACTCCACTTATATCAACTTAAGTCAGATCTGGTGAACTAAGCAAATCTGAACTCAACCTGCTCAGCTCCACATCCTGTATATCATTCAGGTGGCCTTTGATTGACTGAACCATTTAGTTCATCGCTGAAACAAAGGCTGCATAGGATTTTGTGCAATTGAAACATGTAAATACAACTGTCAGGATGCAAACTTAGGACAGAGCTGAATGATCATCTGAGGTGCTGTATTCAGTGTTTTTCACATCAGATGGTTGTTTTTAGCAAGGGTTTCAGCTTTTTTAAATGGCAGGCCTGTGGCAATCTGTTATAGCATGTGGTGGCCGGGTGGGCCAAAATGCCAAAAGGGTTGTCTGGGCAAAAGAGGTAGGGGCCTAAGAGGGACTCGGTGGGACCTGTCGCATCTCGTATTAAAGGGCACATTTATCCTATACGGATGCGTTTGACGTAACTGCTCCAGGACCATGTCTCTAAATTTTACAAAACTAAATTTTAAATGGTGCATTTGCACCTTGCAAACCGTCTTTATTTTGATTTTGATCATCAAAACCTCGGTAGTGTAGTAATGGTTTAATAGTATTGACGGTCTTGTTGCTGGCACAACAAATTGACTCTGACTCACTCATATACACTGCAGTGTAAAATGACATATTTGAAATTTTATTCTCAAATTTTTAATATTTGGGTAAGACTCTGACGGGCCAGAAAGATATAGGCAGCAGGTCAGAAATGGCCAGAGAACCTGACTTTGACACCCCTATGTTAGAGCTACCTTGCTCATTGTACTTATTTTGCATCATAAACAGCAGAACAAGTGAGAACATGATGCAATACATAAAGTACAGTTGCGGAGGATGGTTTTTTTCAGGTGGTGAGGATGCTTCTGAAACAATGATCAATGAAACAATTGAAGACGACCTCGAACGTGCAAAGAACCCAATTTTCCCGACACAGAATATTGGCCAAGGCTTGGCTTTCCTCTACTTCTTTGATCAACTGTTTCCGGTCCTCCATGGTCAGTGGAGGACACATGTTTCCTTATTTAATACAAATAATTGCTGGGCTACCATTGTGCTTTTAGTTTGCATAGTAGTTTACATAATGGGGCATGACATTGAAATTAAGTCAGAATTTTATTTAGAAGTAATCACCATGTCATACAAAGAAACTGAGTATTCCAGGTTTTTCAAAGGTTCATAGAGGTGCTCTATTATAAACATTCAGATTTATTTATATATATTCATATGCAGAAACAGTGACACATTGATTAAAGAAATTCTCCAATTTAAGTAGCATGGTGGTTATCTTGCTGAAATCGGTCTATACAACAGGACCCAAAGCTACTCAAACTGAAGAAAGAAGACTCTGGAAACAGAGACAAATGGAGGAGAAGGATCCGAGTGGCTGACCACTCGCCAGAGGAATTAATTCTAGCCTGAATGGAAAGAAGAATATACAAATATCCGATGACATAACATGACTCTGCATGAATTAGCTGAATGAATGTAAATGTTAGATGATATTCTGCATATACATTTTCAGTGTTACCATTACCTGACTTCTGGTTTTGTTTCTGTAGGTATGGAGGATCGTGTGGGTAGATTGTCTCACTGGAAATTGTTACCATCTGTTGTGATTGACTGTTCGAATGACGTTGCAACAGCTGATGATGAACAATTTAAGGCATTTGGTTGGTTAACAATTGCCATTGATCCAGTCGGAAAAAGACAAAGACTTATCAGCAGCCAAGTCTTTCAACTGGGACACGACACAGTATATGACATTTCCATTTCATTTAAAGAGATTCTGAGAGATTCTTGGGCCTTTTACCTTGTTGAGTTGCTGTCACAGCGACAACGGCAATAATATTCTTTAGCCTCGTTTTTGATGTGCAGGAAATAAAAAATTTAACTGGTCTGTGTGTTGATCCCAACATTGGATGATTTGCTTTCGTGTTCAGGTCATTGTTGAACGCCCTCCGCCGATTTGGACTCTGAAGACGTTGCGCAAGATTGGAAAACTATCGCAGGAAGAATACGAGAGTGAATTTCTCTCTTTCAGAAAAACACTGCGAGATTTAATTGAAGCAAAGATGTATGGTGGTCAGATCAAGGAATGCCACTGGTCGATCTACGAAGGTAACGGTAAGTCATGGTTTCCAGCAACTGTTCTGCTTCTAAGCTGTTGTCGAGTCATTTGATCAGTAGGAAAAGGAAGTGTGCTCTTGAAAAATGCACATTGATAAGGTTCTTAAAAGGAACCTTATATAAATAAAAAATATGCCTTAAAAGGAACCTTATATAAATACAAATATGCCTGTTAGCTTTTGTTCTGTAAAAACTTTTATGTCTCTGTCCCTGTTTCTGTCTCTGTCTTGATCTGTCTGTCTCTTTGTCTCTCTCTCTTTGTCTCTGTCTATCTAAGGTTTCAGTTGTACCCTGATTACCTTGCTCCCTCTGTTCGATTCAATTTTTTCTAGCGTTACCCTAACAAATTACCCTTGTTAGCGGGGCTTATGCCCTTTTAGGACCCGCCCTTTGAGCCAAGGTCAAGGGTGTGGTGGTGTAGGGGTATGCTCGGTCCCTTGCAGTAGGAAGGTTGCGGGTTTGAATGCACTTCAAGCCACCATGAAGGGACCTTGAGCAAGTCCTTCACTTACAGTTGCTCATGCGCGTCCACGTGAAACTCCGATTCAGTGTCTGCGCCGTAGTTGGGAGCAACTCAGAGTATATATCTTGAGGATGCACTAACCTCATACATACATACATGCATACATACCATTCGAGAACATTTATGTATTCTCTAGAGTGTTTCTGAGTCTTCAGGGATCAGTTTTGCCTCAAGTAAAAACATGATTAAAAAAACTTAAGAATAATTAATTTTAAATGTTGTTGGTAATTGTAGGTACAAACCTTGCAGATCATATTCGGAACTCTAGAAAAAAAGACATTGCTCACAGTATGCACAATATATGTATAATTGTATATACTATGTAGATATGCATTTTTTATACATATAAATATATATATATAGGCACAGTAAGCGCATATATATATATATATAATCTCTCAGACCAATGCACACACATACACATATGCGCAGACGAACAATTGACTTGAAACCTGTAAGCAGTGGCGTAACAATAGGGTAGACTGGGTAGACAAAGTCTAGGAGCCCCCGAGTGTAGAGGCCCCAGAGGGGCCCCCGAGTTTGCAAGACTTCGAAAAAATATGTTAAATAGAACCCGTCAAGTTCCGTCGACACGACACGACGCGACGAGTCGGAGACGCCCAGCTCCAGCAGTGCACAGCACTGATGTTTAATTAGTGATAACTTTCCGGTCCCGGAAATGACGTCATTGCATTTGCATGGTGTTGACATGATTTTAGACAAATTTGCAAACATTAAGGCAAGGAAAAAAGAGTTCTGAGTTTTGACTGAATGACTTCACACTATAGCAAAGGACTTCAACCAAACCTTACATAGGCGGCGGGCCGTTAAGGCCAGCCTACTTAACTTCAGTCGCACATGTCATAACTGTCATTTCAGCCTTGTTAGGAACTTACAGTTTACTGTTATTTGTACTTGTATCTTGTTCATATCCTTGTTAGGAACTTACAGTTTACTGTTATTTGTACTTGTATCTTGTTCATATACATCAGCATTTCAGTAAATTAATAAGTAATAATGCATTTCAATAAGTACCGTAGGGAGAGGGCCCCACCTTCATATTTTGTCTAGGGGCCCCCGAGTTCCTAGTTACGCCACTGCCTGTAAGCCTCTATATATTTTATGTATATTATTAGAAAACACACACACAATTACTCGTGTGTATATATATATATATGTATGTATGTATTGTTGCACAGCTTAAGAGATATATTTGAAATATCTGTTGCTGGACTATTCAATGAGACACCAGGTATCTCAATTCTGAAATCTCTGCATATCATCCTTATCTCATCACGTTGAGCAACAACCATTTATGAAGAAGTTAACAATTCCGAGTGTCGTTCACAGGGTGACGCTGTATTACGACAAAGATACTTAGTGTCGGGTAGCTTTGTCACAAAACAGCATCACTCTGGCTCATCCAGTCGTGGACTGGCACAGCTCTGATACGAAAGGATTGTAGCAGAATATTTAGTTTACCTCGAAGTTTGACTAATTGATCAACGTGTTTACCATTGCCAGGAAAGCCGACGAGTGATGTGGTCGATCCGGAAAGCGATGAATCGGATGACGGTGTGGAGATGGATTTGGAGACAGATTCAGCGTCAAGGGGCAGCAATAATTCTATTGGCAAGTTGGAGACAGATTGTGCAGCAGATACAACGTCAAGGAGCAAGTTGGAGGAAGATAGTGTGGCAGTTTTAGTGCCACGTGCATATGAAGCAAAATGCGCATCAAATTCGCTAGGAGACGGATATTGTTTAGATGATGTCGATTCGGCATCATGTGACTTGAGGAACGAGTGCATCAACTATGCGATTCTGAAGCTCGTTGAAAAGATGGAGGATGAAATTGTCACAAGGGATGTGTTCTATCTCACAGAAGATGCTGGTTGGTTGCTCTTTGTTGTCTCATCATGGAAGTCTCATCTATTGCAAAGTCGTTGCTAGTAACTAGTGAATCTATTGTATGTCACATACTAAAGATCAACTGTTATAGTCTAGCTACTATCAGTCAGCTATAGTAACTAAACTATAGGCATTGTACTCGCAGGGTTGCTGAGATGTTGCTAATTATACTAAAACTGCTACTCGATTTAGATTTATAGTTTATTGGCATATTATTGCAAATTTATTTGTACATATTTATTAAAAGGAAATTTTATTTTAATTCAACCAAATTTATAGACAGAATTGTAATTTAATTCATCTGAATCCCGCCCCACCCTGCATCTCTCTTGTAAACCACCAGTCATAAAGCCACAACCCTAGCTACTATGTACCCGCTGGTCTTCTGCTTTCAGGGGGTGATTATGGTTTAAAGGTGAGTCCTTCTCTGGAGGTCAACGTCAGTACGGTCACTGATACACGCGATGACGGTGTCGTCCTGAATGTTGACATGATCGCCGCCGCTTTGAAGCAAGAGAACTTGATCAGCGATGAGGTTAAGAGTCGATTGACATTATCAACTTATTCTGCTCACCGCCAAGCTGGTCTCGTTTTGCAGTTACTCTTATTCATCTTAAATCTGAACATCGCGATTTACCCCAGCCTCACGAAGGCGTTCGAGGGTCTGAAGCAGAGAGCGAAGCCGCCGAAAGATGGGCCACAGGAGGGAGGAAATTTCAACTGCCCTAAAACATTGTCAGCGGAGGGTGTGAAACCACCTGATGAGACGGCCCCTGCAAAGAACAGTAAAGGTTCGTTTGGTCTACGAATTGCTCGGAACCGTGTGATGATAAATAGGAAATGTTTTGTGTTTATTTTTCTATTATGATTAGCTTTTGTATTCTCCAATTATTTAATGTTGTCGGGTGATTTTTTATTAATGTAAAAGCAAAAGTTTTTTGTTTGACATATTTTGGGTTTAATATGCTACTTGCAAGTATGAAAAAGCTTTAATTTTTCCTTTTTCAATAGATGCTGCTTTTGCTATTGCTGTGGTGATAACAACTTAAGGGGAAGTCAGTGGAAATTTAACACGTTCACCGCCCAGTACGAGATATCTCGTACCGGATTCAGTCATTTAACATGGCGTGTAGGCGGTGAACGTGTTAAACTCATATCACTGTGATCAGTGTATTGTTATAAATGATAATCTTAATAAATAATAATTTATTCAAATAATATGGAAACTAAATAGAGCCAATCCTTGTGACCTTCATTTAGTATAGGTAATAATGATTATCTTTATTTTAATCGCAACAATTTTTAATGCGTTGATTGCACGCGTTAATCGCGATTAATCAACAGCACTAGTAATAATGATTATCTTTATCTGTGAATCAGTTGGTTACAACATACAAGATAAATAATTGATTGACTGAAAAATTCATACCGATGGCTTTTGATCTTTGATGGTGGTGCTTGCAACTGGCTGGACGCTATGTATTTGGGCACATAGCAACTAAAAACTGTAGGATTGATTCTTGTTTGAACAAATGGAACATCTTTCTAATTTCTTTCAGATAAAAAAGTCGATACAAAACCTCAGAAAACATCGCTGAAAGGGCCAGAGGCAAAGTTACAGATAATATCAAATGTACTTTTTACGATGGTCGAAGGTAAGAATTACTACCCCTACGACTTTGAAGTCCAGCTGAGAAAATTCGTCTTTGAAAGCAAACAGGACGTTTCCAAGCTGAGAAATAAGGACGGTCTGACGCTTCTCCAAGCGATCGTCACCAACAACAGACCCCAGTTTTTCAGCCCTCTGTTCCGAGCGGGGTGCTGGACGGACCTCAAGCCCCTGAAGGCGGACGATGGCCCCTACGAGGGTAAATCTGCGGAGGATATCTGCGCTAGCGCCAGGTTTCGGAAGGTGCAGAAGGAGATGGATACCTACACGACCTGGGAGAAATCGTTGAACCAGATCCACCTGGCGGCGAGGAAGGGTGATCTGGTGGAAGTGAAGAAAATGATGAAGTTCTCGCAGGACCTCCACCAGGAACCAGATTCAATGGACTGTACGTCGCTGTACTGGGCCGTCGTCGGAGGAAATGTTGACATCGTGAAGTTGTTGGTCAACCTGAAGGTGGATCATGCGAAGGTCAACAAACGTAAGGAGTCCATTTTGCACGTCGCCTGTATCGTCGGTCACACGCACCTTCTGACGACCCTCGTTAAGGACCTCAAGATGGACTGGACGGTCAAGGATGCTGCGAAGAAGTCGCCGTTGTTACGGGTCGCCGAAAACGGGGACGACAAGAGCCTTGCGAAGCTGATGAAGTGCGGACTTCGCAAGGACAAGCTTGGTTCGATTTTGGCGATCGCAGGTCACTACGGGCGACTGGGGTTCCTGCGAAAGGTGATCGAAGACCTAGGGGTCGATCCTGGGTCGAAGGACGATGCGGGGAAATCCCCGTTTATGCGAGCTTGCGAGCAGGGCAAATTGGAAGTGGCAAAGTACCTCCTCACGAGGGGCATCAATATTTGCGAGACAGACACGCGCCGGAGGAACGTGCTTCACATGGCGGCGGATGGAGCCGGAGTGGAGACGGTGGAGTTCCTCATCAACGAGATAAAGTCTCGTAAGGGTGATGACGTGCTCCGACGTACGCTCTGCCAGAGGGACAAGTACATCGGCGGCGAACTGTGCATGCTGATACGCGGCAAGGACAAAGGCCGCGACAGCTGGCACTACGTTGAGGTCTGCCGAGGTCTGATGGACGTCTTCATGAAGCGCACGCGTAGCGGTACGATCGACGTCGCCAAGTACGGAACGCTGCTGCACTCTGGGTGGGGCGTCGACCCGGACGAAGATTCGGCTCGAGAGATCGAGCAACGATTCGAGACGAGACGAAACGCCAACATGGCGGAGGACCTCGATGTTACGCCGCTCCACATCGCAGCCTTCAAGGACAAGGATGACGTGGCGGAGATGCTGATGGAGAGGGGAGGTGATGTGAATGTGAGGGATAAGTTTGGGTTGACCCCGCTGCACGTGGCTGCTATGCGTGGGAACCTGGCGATCGTGAAGGGGTTGCTGAAGAGGGGAGCCGCGACGGATGTGCTGGATAACCTCGTCAAGACGCCGATGGATGTTGCTGAAGATAACGAACATCCTGAGGTCGCCGCTTTCATCAGATCCAGTCAATATTTACCTGTGGCAGAGGTGAGTCTTTGTTCAACGGTTGCCATAGAAACCTAAAGATTTTAGGGATGATGATGAAGGCGGGGTCAGGAGTTGGATGTGGAGCAGTATGGTTAGGATGAGTAAGAGAATGGATGATGGGGAATGAAGCAGAGGAGAACAATAAGAACAATAATGGTAATAATTTATAATAATAAGATGAAGAAGATGAAGAAGGACGACTGTAGTGGTCAAAGACAATCCTGATGATATCTAATGACTAAGAAAAGATGAATAAAGCAGTGATTATCCTGATCAACAAATGACAATGATGAAGATTAACAATAGCGCTGAAGACAAATAAGCAGACAAACAAAATCTGCTTGAGAATATTTTCATCATGATCAAAATCAACGTTGCGTTGATGCATTGATGATGCTGATGATAGTCAACAACCTGTAGATTTATTTAATAGTAATTTTTTTACAGTGGATCTTCAAATTAATAATAAAAAATTTGTTGGCGGCAGATATGGTTAGCAAATTAGAAGTAGCGTGTATTTAGCAAACTATTATGTTGCAGAACTTTCGTGAGAGAATTCTGCCAAACATTCAACGCGTGTTTGACGAGGAATATATCCGGCAACTCCAGGAATCGGGACGAGACGTTCGAACTCATCTCATAAACACGTGTAAGTAAATTTCTTATTTATATGACTGTTATCCATTTATGATTTGTCATAGGTACATGGTAGGCTAATGGTTAGCATGCTGGACTGCCAAGCGAGAGGTTGGGGGTTTAAATCCCCCACCAGGGAAGACGTTTGTGTTGAAATTTCTGCTCAACCTGTGCCCTCCATAGTCATCTTGGCTTTGATGAGTACACCGACCTTACACTATTGGTGGTAGTGGTTGTTTGTGGTGGTGGTGGTGGTTGTTTGTGGTGGTGGTGGTGGTTGTTTGTGGTGATGGTGATGGTGACAATGAGTGATGGTGACGATGATTGGTGATGGTGATGGTGACGATGTTGATGATGTCACACCGGACTACCCGTTACTAAAATGACACTTGTTCTCTAAGGCCCATCCCACCTATTGTTTGCTGTTTCATTTTAGGCCTTTGTAACGGCATGGCTGTGTTAAGGTGCTATGTAAATTGGCAAAAGTTTTAGTTATTATCGTTATTATTTTATTGACATGAATATCTACGATTCAGGTTACTTACTACAGACTAGGTAAGATTGCTCTACAATAGGAATTGGGCTAAAAGAAAGTAACTTTGCCATGTACTACCTGAGCTGATAATTCGTACCATTTTAGCCTGTTGCTAATCAACATTTCCCTGTCCTGGGTCGCAAAGTATTGAATTTCAGAGATGTATAAACACCTTTGAGCTGTTCTCCAAACGTTTTAGTGCTATATAAATGGCCAGATACAGAACTGTTTAAGTGACATTTCCCATATCGAATAGCATTACAGAATGTGCTTTTCATGTGTCTTGTAGTACGGGATCTGACCATTGATATCAATGAGTCACTGTTGGCACTTGGGTCAGGACCTGTTCTCGAGGAGTCGACCTCGAATGACCATTCGACGAAGGACTGACCACGCTGGAGGCAGTATCTAAACAGTTGATTATTATCCTAGGTGTTATATTTCTTCCGACTTTAAAATCAGATTTTGACCAAGCAATTGGAGGGGCCCGGTAGAGTAATGGTTAACACGCTGGCCAAGAGTGCGAGAGGTAGCAGGTTCGAGCCCCCATTGGGCGGATATGCTTTGTAGGCTGCCATTAGCGCCGTTGTAATTGCAAAGCTGTCTGTTCAGTTAGTAGTTAAGTTTAATTAAGATTATTGCATAACGTGTAAATGTAAAACGCAGTGCGTCTTGCAGGCGCTCAATTAAAGAAAAGATTATTATTATTATTAAGCGGAAACCAGTAGACCTGCTCGTAAATGATGAAAACACTTTGGCTGCAGTACTATGTTACTTGACACTAATAATATTTTTATTTTGTAAGAAAATTATTAGCAACTAGTATCACTAATAGTTGTTTTTACAGTAGAGCAGAGTATTTTTCAGTTGTTTATGCTATTGATGTGATGTCGTGTTATGACCAGCACTTCTTAATCTAATCGGTGTAATCACGATGCTGAAGCACATGTTAGAATTGTACGAATTCAGAAATACACTTTAGTACAAGCATTTATAAATGGAAAACCTTTGTTTGCTTGTGTGTCAATTAAGGTGCTTATAAACAAATGCCGAAAAGTACAGCAATATTATGTGACTTGCATACTGACCTGAACATGTGCTACTAGAGATAAACAGAATCTATTGTGAGGCAAATTGCATGGAGTCTTATATGCGGAAGATACTTTAAAAAGAGGGTTCATTGTCGCAATGACATTGTTCGTGATGAATGTCACTACAAATATATATTGCTGATATGTTTTTGATCACATGTTAGCTTTAATTATGTTTACCAAGGTATTGCTTGCGCTTTTTGCTTAGTGTTTTCTTTTAATCTATGAGCCGTCACGGTTAATGGTTAGAACAATTATAATTAATTGCAACTAATTAAACCAAATGGTGGTGTGGTGAATTTTGGTTATTGCAATGACTGAAGAAGGTTTTTGGTTCTGGTAGACCTGCACTAAGAATTAGCAGTAAGATTCATGTATTCAGTGTATTGCATTAAATATTTTCAATGAATGTTTCTTTAGATTTATCTCAGTCAAAATGTAAATTGCCATTGACATTTCAGTTTAGTGTTGTATTCCCAAGATGACGAATATTATCAAGGAAAATAAAGTGTTGTTTTTATTAAAGTGACTGTCACATTAGTTATTCAATTAGTTAAATTGGCGTAAAGTTGTTTTCCTACTTTATCAATTATCAGCTAGTAAATTTGACGCAAAATGTACAAGATATTTTGCTACATACTCTGCCGTGAGTGCCGTCATATGTTTACCTGCTTTTGGCTGTCCACTTTGCCTTTCCGCTGTTACCTTCCTGTACTTTTCTGCCTACCTTTTCTTAGGTGCGTGCTCTTTACTTCCTACCTTTGCCTGCCTAGATTTAGCTGTTTAATACAAGCACTGCCTTTCCTTCCTACCTGTATTTCACCTGCCTACTTCACATTCCTTCCTGCATTTACCTACCTGACATAATATGACACATCTACTTTTGACTTAACAGCCTTCATAACAACCTATGTGCCTATATAGCAACCAGCATCTACCGTCAACTTACGTCAGCCTAGCAGCCTACATTATAATAACTGATGACCTAATTCTACCCATCAGTCTATATAGCTAGTATTATCTACCAGCAGGTCAACAAACCCGTCTAACTGCTAATACAAGAGACTAAATCAAGCACGCTTATATAGCGCCTCGATCGTAACTTTAAGTCTGATAAACTGTCGGTCGGTGTTTCGCATGATCTGCATATATCCCATTATCAATTATCTCTCGCCATCTTCCTCCTCCCGTCAGGTGGGCACTACCAATCCAATCACACTTGGGCACTCCACGGCCATAATCGCTCTACCCATTAGCGGCATTAGCCTAACCTTTCCCTCAATCATGCGGCTGCAGGCTACATATGTCTCAAAATCTGCTTAGTGTTTACATAGCACACTGACGTACGCTAATGTTCTTTGTCTTCCATCCTCTGCCTCACAACCCCCACCCACTAATGATGAAAAATCCGAAGAATAATGGTGGTGAATATTCATGCTATTATTTATTTCTACATGACACTTTGCATCATTTGTTACCATACGTCATAGATAACAGATTTTCCCGACTTTTTCCAGTCAGCAAGTAATATCTATATTCTGTTCTCATCCAATGTTCCCGCAGTGCGTTTGCAGGCGCTTCCATAAAGTAATACTTACTTACTTACTTAAGAACTGAATGTGAACAACAATGTTCATAGCGGTTTTTTTAGACGACGTCAACAGTTGTCATAGTAACGCATTTCTGATTTGAAAACCAATGGTGAGACTATAATTATTCGCTATTATCGCTATAATTATCAATCTAAAACTCATTTTAGGCCTAGTCGATTCTGATTTTAAATTTATAAATTAGTTTAGTCGTGTTCGGCATAATTTTTGCAAAGAAATGTTCATCATAAGGCTGCTATATGAATAAATTCAGCGTAATGGGCGATAGCCTAAGCTTCTCAAAACTTTTTGTTTCACTCTGGTTGGACTGGGAGCGCTTCCGAGTGAGTTTCTTGAAGTGGCGCTATGGAAATTCTTGAATGAATGAATGATAGTAGGCTATGCAGCTATGCTGCTCATTCGCTGCGCTGCTTTGGCGTTGTACTCGTTGCTCCCATGTGAGCTCTGCAGCTGCCCTGGAACACCTGACAGCATCGCGCTTTTCAGTACTGTTGTAGGTATAGGCTACTTCTGTCTGGAATGATGGCCTCGGCAAAGCTATAGTAACGGGGACCGAAACATACTGACAATAGCCAACCCTCACGACGCCTAACCGATCCTCACGACGCCTTATCTGGCCCTAACCGACGATCACAACGTCTAACCTGACCCTTACCGATCGACCCTCACGACGCCTAACCTGACCCTTACCGATCGACCCTCACGACGCCTAACCTGATCCTAAACTAACCGACCCTCACGATGCCTAACCTGATCCTAAACTAACCGACCCTCACGACGCCTAACCTGACCCTAAACTAACCAACCCTCACGACGCCTAACCTGACCCGGTAATCCCGAAGACTGCCTGCCCGTATACAAAACAATATGGTTGCCAAGGACTTAGCTAAAATAGAGCGCTGCGACCTATCAGCTGCAACCCATGATACAATGCGCTCAGTAAGTAAATAATCAACGCGAGCTCTAAGTAAATGGTCAGGTTAATACAAATATAAATGAGAGGAAATATGCAGTAAATACGAGTAAATAGAAATTCTAAGCTAAGGCCGCAGCGCTCTATTTTAGCGATTTCTTGGGCGACCATACTGTTTACATGTACGGGCATGCAGTCTTCGGAATTACCTTTGACCCTAACCGACCCTCACGTCGCCAGTAAACTGGTCTTAGGTCCCCGATACTATAGTTATGTAATGGTATCCGGTTGGAGTCTCGGAGATACGTGACCATACGCCTGTTAGGCTACCTAGGCGTCTACTGTAACAGGCTACTCATGGGCGGAGACCTAGGGGGGGACAGGAGGGAACGGTCCCCCCCAATCAGTGTTGGGGGGGGACGGCCCATGCATTTGTCCCCCCCCCCCCCCAATGTTTGAGCGTCAAGACTTTTTTGGGCAGCGAAAATAGAAAATTTCGTCGAGATTTTGGCCGGATGACTAAAAAAAAAAAAAGGTCATCTACTTTTTTTGGCGGCGAAAATAACTTTTTTTCGAGATTTCGCCGGTCGTCAGAATTTTTTCGGAAAATCTCTCGCGTCTTTCCGTCCCCCCCCCCCCAATTCTCGGCCCAGGTCTCCGCCTATGAGGCTACTGTAGACTTAGGCCTATTTGATTCAGCTTGGTTGAACTGGGAACGCCTCTGAGTGGGCTTCTTTTAAGGAAGCAGAGGCTGACCCGGGGGTGCAAATCCGGCCATGCCCCTTCCCCTTTAGAAATTTCTTTATTTTTGCCCAGCTATTCTGGCTCGGAAACTTGACGCCCCCCCCCATGAGTAGTTTTTATAGGCCCCTCTCCCCCCACGAGGTCTGTCCGCAGTACAGGCCGGCCGGGGTTTAAGAACATGTCATGTCTTTTCATTCCGCCATCGTCGCTATGCGACGGTTGGCTGCACGAATGGATGAGCATTTTCCACAGTTGTCTATCTCCTGCCATGTTCATTAACCTCCTCCCCGAAAGTCCAGTCCATTTCAAGATGTTGTCTATCCATGCCATTCTTGGTCTTCCTCTTCCCCTTTCTCCCTCCATCAGTCCCGTCATCAGGTTGTTTTCTATGCTTTCCTTTTTCTGTCTCATCACGTGTCCGAAGTATCGCAACTTTCTTGTTTTTACGTGGGTCAACAGTTCTTGCTTTGTTCCTGCTATGAAGTACACCTGTTCGTTGGTCAATTTTTTGGTCCATGGGACTCTTAATATTTTTCTAAAACATTTGTTCTCGAATGCTTGTATGCGTCTCTCCTCCTCTTTCTTTAAGGTCCATGCCTCACACCCGTATGTCGCCACTGGAAACACCAATGCCTTCAGTAGTCTCGATCGTCTTTGTTCTGTTGCTGACAGCTTTATTTTTCCAAATCTTCGTCATATTTACCAGACTCGTCATTCCCATCGCAAGTCTTGATTTTACTTCTCCCGTGCAATTTGCGTCCTTTGTAACCCGGCATCCCAAATAAACAAATGAATCCACTTGATCCAGCTGTCCTGCGCTTACTTCTGTTGTCAAAATCTCATCAGTGGTTGTCATGACCTTCGTCTTCCCTACATTTATCTTCAGGTTGAACTGTTCTGCTGCCTTCTCTACTCGGTTCACTATTTCTTGAAGTTCTTCCGGAGATGTAGCAATCAGAACAATATCATCAGCATATCTGAGGTTGTTTATAATTCTCCCTCCGATTCTAAGGCCGCCCCCATAGCCTTCCAATGCTATCCGCATCACCTGCTCCGATAGAATATTAAATAAGCATGGTGAGAGGTTGCAACATTAAGGGTTTAAGAACACTACGACTAAAAAAAGGTCATCACTTATTTTGCAGGGAAAATGGTACGGTTTTTCTTGGAAATGGCATATTTTTGCCCGAGATTTAGAAAAAGTCATCAACTATTTTGGCGGATAAAATGGTATCTTTTATCATGGGAATTCGACAAATTACTAAAAAAAAGGTCATCAGATTTTTTGGTGACCAAAGACGAAACTTTTCCCTGTCCCAAGACCGAAAAATTTGGCCCCCTTCGAACGTTTCTGTATCCCGGTATCCGCCCCCTAAGGGGCGCTAGATAAATTCTTGAAGTGAATGAATGAATGCTTCATAATATAATCCATGTGAGGCGTATAATTATATGGACTGTACGGTTTATTGTTTATTGCCATTCTATGATTGTGTTTGCATGGGCGGAGTTTATCAGGGGTTAGAGGGATAAACCCTCCAAGAAGACCCAGATTCAGTTTTTTTACTGTGTAAACGGTATATTTTCCCGGTCTTAGCCCACCCACCCAGAAGGCGCAGACTCAACTTTCTTCTCCGGAAATTTTTTTAGTTTTCGGCGAGATTCCAGCCCGAAGTCTTAAAAAAATAATAAAAAAGGTCATCGACTTTTTGTCCGGGAAGATTTGTATTTTTCGGCGAGATTTCGCGATTTCAGCCAGGGGACAAAAAAAGGTCATCAACTTTTTGGGCCGAGAATTATTTGTTGGCGCCGCTCGTTCTGGACCGAGTCTCAGCCCCAACAAAACCCAAGTTCTTCACTAGTTCTTTATTAGCCCCTCCAAGAATGGAAACCAAACTCCGCCCATGTGTGTTTGTACATAGTAGGCCTACATATCAAAATGCAGTACGCAATTTATTTCAATAAAAAAAATTCTTCTCGCTGTGCAGCCACGTTCATTGTGTCTGCTAAATTAAATTAGCAATGTACGTAGGTCTAGGCCTATAGGCTATATAATTATAATCTACAAGGCTGGACAAAATTCTGAAGTTTAGGCCTACTAATAGGGTAGGCCTATAGACTACAGATATTGTCATGTAATTTTGAAGAATGCCTTGTATCATATATTATTTGGTTTACGAAGGTCTTTCGTGTCATCTCATCTTGAGCAAAGGAGACAATTCGATTGTCTTCAATCTACCGAGCGATGCCTGTCCTGCGAATCGGCATACGGCTTTTCTTGGGCCTCGTTTGGTGGATGGCCATCGCCAATGTTGCACCTGAGTAAGAAACAACAACAACAGCAACAACAACAACAACAACAACATAATAATAATAATAATAATAATAATAATGATAATGATCATAATAATAATAATAATAATAATAATAATAATAAAGTAATAACAATAAAAGAGTCAGGGGCTAGCCTTTCATTAGCAATATAACATAATAACAACAGCAACAACAACAACAACAAAAACAACAACAACAATAATAATAATAGTTATAATAATGATAATAATAATAATAGTGATGGACGTAGCAATAATAATAATAAGAATAATCATAATAAAAACTGGTGGAATCACTAAAAGTGAAATGACTTGTTCTGTTTTAAATATTTTAATGAAATTTGGTTGTGCATAAATATGAATTGCTTTTAAGTGTGTGAAAATTTATTTGATTTAGAAATTCTTAGTTCTGACCAAGATATTGGCAAAAAACTTTGTTTTGCCCTGTACATATAATAGATGTAGTAGCCTAGTAGTAGAAGTACGTCACGACGACGATGATGACGATGACGACTACGATGATGATGATGATGATAATAATAATGTAATAATAATAATAATAATAAGGCCTATTTTAATTCTCATAATTATGTTCCTTGTATCTTTCCATTCTCGTGGGAGCATTGAAGCTCAAAGCGTGCAGAATTTCCGGAGGCTCTCTCTCTCTCTCTCTCTCTCTCTCTCTCTCTCTCTCTCTCTCTCTCTCTCTGCTTGTCTGTCTGTCTGTCTGTCTGTCTTTAACTTCCTTATTCGACGTATTTCCGTCTTTGTCCAGCGCCAACAGCCTACATTTCCTTGCATCTATGACCCCTGATTTCACCGGTGCCATTGCAACCTCTCACTAACCCTGACCGGATCTTTATAGTATTACCGTTTACCTCTTTGACGTTTAGCTATACTTGCAAGACACCGAGCTATCCGTTCAACTTCACCCTCTGTGGATCATACGGAGGCTTGGAGCACGTCGATCAGATCGGGTGCGATTTCTTCTGTATGCTGATTCCAAACACGTCGACGAATGTTATCGTCTATGATGACGTTTCGAAAATTTTCTACACTTTCTGCAGAACGGCAAAACCGGCGCATATATTAAAGGCAATGGGTAAGTGACTGTGTTTGTGCCTTCTGCAAAAGTACTTGTGTTGACCTACAAATTTGAGTAAGAATGATTTAGAATGTATTTAGGCAACTCAGTCTTTTCGGAGCCAAAGCCATGGCTAGGGGGTGTTTTGGGTGTTTGAACACCCCCCCCCCAATGGAAAATGTGAAAAATAATGTAATGCATTTACAAGCATATGATGTAAAAACCAAGAAATAAAGTCATGAAAACACCCCCTGAAATGGAAAAAAGCCATGATGCCGGATGACTAAAAAAGGTCATCAGTTTTTTTGGGAGGGAAATTGGTGAGTGAAACACCCCCCGAAATCAAATTCTAGCTACGGCTTTGTTCGGAGCCTTTCTTGGGACATCACACATCCGGACATACAAACAGAAGGACAAACTTTCAGCCTCATAATGTATATATAGCGTAATAATAATAATAATAATAATAATAATATATCAATCTTTTATTCACCAGGTGATGGTAGCACAATTACCATAATAGGACAATAAAAAGTAAATAAACAAAGAAATGCAGCATTCACAGGACAGTATATCTGCCTGCATAGTACTAAAGACAGAAAACAGACTAAGTTTCCTTAATAAAAAAAGATATGCATGCATATACATCCATAGATGCATAGGACTTCTAGGTTGACCATATATCAAAAGTACATTCCCAGACAGTGGTGGTATACATAACAAGAATATAATTATATACAGAAAATAACAAGCGCTCAAACACTTAAGGCATGTAAGAAAAACATGATGCAAAACTGACAACAACATTGTTGTGTGAAAGGCATTTCTGAATAAAACGCAATCTTCTGGATAACCAGCAGTCTGTAATATTACTTTCATGCATGAAGTGCAGTACAGATGCAACACTACTATGGGAGACTTTAAAAATTTTACATACTGCAGAGCTATAAGTGTACTCTAAAGAGTTCAGCTCACTTTTGGTAGGGCTCACTGCTTCCATTCCATAAAGGAGAAACGGTTTACAGTGGGCAGCTACTAAATGCAACAAAACTGGTTCACTGAATTTGTAGCATTTGCTATACAATGAATTAAATGACCTGTAAAACTTCACACGCATTTCATGCAGACTAATTTTAAATGACTTGGCTGCAGTCAGAAAACAGCCCAAATATTTTAACTTGTCCACAAAACTTATCTCTACTCCATTGACCTTAATGCACTTACATGTATTACGGAACCGTGTTCCAATCCTTATAACTTGAGATTTGGCTACATTAAGCTTCATATCAATACCTTTTAACTCGGCAAAGCAAATATCAACCATTGATTGGAGGTCACACAGTGATGCTGAAATTAGGATGAGATCATCTGCGTACATGACACATCCCAAGTAAGTATCACCAATTCTACACCCATGACTAGATCTACTTAATTTTTCAATAATGTCATTCACATAGACAGCAAACAGCACCGGGGATAGAACACCACCCTGCCTAACCCCACACGTTAGGGTTATCATCTCTGACAATATGTTGCCCCATTACACAAATGCTGCACTCAGACTATACCAAGTTATAAGTGTGGTCAAAATTTCTCGAGGAACCTGTCTGTCCATTTAGCTTATTGAACAGAGTAAAGTGATTCACTTTATCAAAAGCTTTTGACATGTCCAGTGCACATAATAATGACGACAATTTCTATGGCGCCGTAACACAGCACATGCCGTTACAAGGGCGCCTCTACAAACACATACAATGATGTACTTGTACTTGTAGCGGTTGACGCAGACATGCAGCTGAGCTATGCTGAATTCGTCGTCTTGATGGGCGTCCTCACCCCTTCCTGCCTACGAGAATCGCTCGTCTTGTTCGAGGACATCGTGACTGTCAACCCGCACAAGATAACGGAAATGGATACAATGACCTTGAAGGATCTGAGAGAGTGGCTCAATTCCATTTATCATCTATATCACGCTGACGATGAAGATGAAGATGAAGATGATATCAACGAATCGAAAATTAAGTGTGAGTGCGTGCTTTCCCTTTCATGTTGTCAAGACACGAAGGGCCTAAAACTGCGTCCACTTTACAGCTTAGATGTAGATGTACTCGGATTTTATATATAGCGATCCATATAGTCTCGACCGTGCTTATTTTTCAATGAATTTGATCGGGTGAGATCCTTCACCACTGCTCGCCCGTTTGAATGGAAGCCGGGATTTAAATATATCTGAAATAGCCACCTTCGGGAAGCGAACCGCGGCCCGCGCGCTCTCTTTCACAGAGTCGCGTGTGCAGCGCGCTTACCGATGTTGCTAACTGGGTCATGACTCAGGAAGCATACGTAGTTGACGCTGTTGAGCAGGGCCGGGGTAAGAAATGTGTGTGCCCTGTTCGGGAAGTTTTGGGCAGATCTTCAGCCGAAAATTCTGATTACCTTTTTTTCGTCGTTTGGTCGAAAATTTCGTAGACTATACCGATCCAAAAAAGTTGGTGACCTTTTTTCGTTGTTTGGTTGAAATTTGCTAAAAATCTTAAAATTTTCGGGAAATTTTTCTTCGCTGCATGTGTGGGCCAGTGTGGGGCCCCCTAATGTGTGGGGGCCCCTGTTCGGCAGAACATGTTGAACATGCCTTAATCCGGCCCTGCTGTCCAGTTTGTAAGTAAGTAAGTAATCAAGTATGTAGCCTTTATTTGCATTCGACAAGCACACAAGCATTACATAAAGCGATTACATATATTAAAAAATGAGCTATAGGATAACAACCATCGACGTATATTGAGTGGACATAGCATATGCGCCAATATCGTCCATGAATAAAACTGAAGCCTACGCTCAATATGCTAATGAGGGCTGTCTGTCGTTACGTATAGCAGAAAGTTATAGTATATCATCGACGTATATACGTCTGATAGCAGTGGCGTAGCCAAGGGGGGTTTCGGGGGTTAAAACCCCCACCATTGGCCTAAGAAAAAGTTTTTGTAAAGGTTATTTATCCACTTAAATAAGAAAAAGCAAAACAATTGCTTGTAGTAACAATTGTTTTTCTTACTTTATTCACTTTGTTACTTTATTCCCTATTATTTACTGTAATACTGTTGGGTTGGCTTCAGAAAGAGTATCCGGCCAAGCAAAAACCCAACCCCCCATGAAAAATTCCTGGCTACGCCACTGTCTGATAGAACTCCTGATATTAAACTTAAACTTTACGTTATTGTATTACATCATTACATGAACTGTTATGCTATACCATGATACTATCTACTATTATAATTATGATCCTAATATTAGTATTTACTATTATAATACATGACACTATAAAGTATAATTTACTGTTCATATTTGTACAAATACTATTTTTTATGACTGAAATGACAGATTTGAAATCCCGCATAGAAATTTGACAAAAATGATAATAGTTTTAAGTTGCTGTTTACATCATTGTATTACCTGAACTGTGTATAACATACACCGTGTCTAAAAAAACTGTGCAAAATTGTTTTTGTCAGAACTTCGTCAAATTTTCACCAATCTTAATAACTTTTGGTAGGTAGAAGGCAAAGTGGCTGAAATTTCATGTTATATTTGAATTTTCCACCTCACCTGACTCATTTCACCGCACTACCTTGTTAAACACAGATGTGCCAATTTTTCATATAACGCTTAAATTTTATTACCTGCAACAAAATATCTGACGACTGAATTAGCACGCAGTAAAGCAACATATGGTTTACTTAGCAGAGTGTTTTAATAGCTATGACAGATCTGCTTAAACGTGTTACAATTGGTGCTCGAAATGTGCCCCGAATACACGGACACAAGCTCTTAGACGGCGACGCAACTGGCCGATAGCAGCATCAACGATCGACTGGTCAAAGCGCGCCCACTCGTCAAGCAGGAACGTTTTGAGTTCGTCGACGTTGGCTATTCTGGACCGGTAAACCTCCTGCTGCACACTCCATGTGCCATAGTCGACTGGGTTAAGATCCAGTGAATTCGATGGACACAGTATTGGAGGGATGAAGTCGGGCGTCTCTCGCTCCAGGAAAGAGACAGTGTCGCGCGCTTGATGCGCCGGGGCGTCATCCTGTTGAAAGACAATAAACTCGCCCTGGGATATCCGGCGTATGTCTGACGGTATCTTCTGGGCAAGAAGGTTGTCGCGATAGTAGGCCTTTGCCCCATTCACTTTTACATCCGGCTCGAGGCAATGGATTTCAGTGCAGCCAAGCTTCAAGACGCCGTTATATGAAAAATTGGTACATCTGTGTTTAACAAGGTAGTGCGGTGATATGAGTCAGGTGAGGTGGAAAATTTATATATAGCATAAAATTTCAGCCATTTTGCCATCTACCTACCAAAAGTTATTAAGATTGGTGAAAATTTGACGAAGTTCTGACAAAAACAATTCTGCACAGTTTTTTTAGACACGGTGTAGATTGAAAAATGATGAGAATATTTTTAAAAAACGGGGGAAACGTCGTTTTTTGGAAAAAATTTAAAAAGACAAAAAACGGAAATGGAAAATAATTTGCCTTTGTTACATCTGAAACTTAATTTTAAGCTTAAAAACCTTGCTTATGCAGTTTTATCTTAATCTGAAAATAACACAACTATATTATTGGGCCCATTCAAGCTCACTACTCAGAGGCGCTCCCGATTACAGCGCGGACACTGCATCGGAGTTTCACGCCGAAGCGCTGAGCAATTGCGAGTGAAGGACTTGCACAAGGTCCCTACGCGGTGACTTGAGGCGGATTCGAACCTGCAACCTTTCGGCTGCAAGGCGACGAACATACCCACTTCACCACCAGGGCTGTCTATTTATTACGTAGCCTATACGCAGGGAGGGATATATGGACGAGCCTTTAGTTGTAATGCTCTTGGTAGGAAACATACAGGAGGATGCATTTGTCTGTAGTTTGTACGCTGACGTAGTGATAGGATACGATGAGGACCTATGTATGCTACGAAGATTAATTAGCGAAAGTCATGTATAAAACATTTCGTTTATACCGTATGATTATCATTTCTGTTATGGTTTACTGTTTAGACCTGAACAGGATTTAATTGTAATGTAGGCCTAATCAAACACCATCGGACGACTTTACATCAATTACTGTGGACGTCATGACAATTAATTAATAGACATTTATTTTATGTATGCAGGCTACATCTGCCGAGACCCCCACCTCGCCGCACGTATACATCGCCTAAATTCCGTGACCCCTCCACTCCCTGCGTATGTAATAGCCTATGTGAACAGCCTCAACCATGGGCGGAGACTTAGGGGGGAGGGGACAGGTGGTACGGTCCCTCAATAAATGTGGTGGGGACAGCCCATGTATTTGTCCCCCCAATAATTTCTAATCGGTAAGTGTTAGGAAACCATGTACACACTTCACGAAGAAACACACGGTGAACAACAGACGACGAGACGAGGTGATAACTGAAAAAAAGGTAATCAACTTTTTTTCTGGGGCAAAAATTTAGATTTTCCGTCGGCATTTCGGACGGAGACGACTAAAAAAAAGGTCGTCAGAAATTTTGGCCGGCAAAAAGGTGTGAAAATTTTCGTCGGCGTCTCAGCCGTTCGTTCGCCCAAAATCTTCGACCGCCTTTTCGTCCCCCGCAAATCTCCGCCCATGTATTCGCCCATGGCCTCAACTGTACACAAAAATGCTCAGCAGCTGTTGAGACGCAACATAATCCGCATATTTTTTGGTAAATTTCAGACAAGATCACAGCGAAAATATTTCAGGAATACTGGAAATCAAAGGCACGTAACTTAATTTACTTAACACCAAGAAAATAGCCAAATAACCTAGGAACCAGCTCACTAATTAATTCATAAAGTCGCTAAATGATATGGGCCTAATTCAGGGCTTTTTTAACGTGCAGTTAATTCTACACAAAATGTGCAGTTCTAAATGGATTCGTGCAGTTGTAGAAGCACTTCCGTCACGTTCCGTGCAGTTAAAACTAGTAAAAATAGGTCCTTTTCCTCAGATTGGGAGTTATTTACCATGAATGATGAGAAAAGACTCTTACAAAAGAGAGAAGAGGATTGCAGTTCTAAATATTCCTTAAAAACAGCCCTGGCCTAATTGAATTCTTCATATCGTAGATAAACTTTCTCAGTTTCATACACTACTATACGGATAGAAACCAATCATGAGCGCATTTGGAGGGGTTGCACCCCCTGCCTGGTGATGGGTTGAACGAGTTCAAACTCCTAGTTTTCTTAGGATCCATACATAGCGAAGTCTTCATTGCCACATAAATCAACGCATGACCCTCAGTTAATTTTTTACACTTTCCGTACTGTCCAAGCCTTAATACTCCACCGGAGTGCGGACCCGCTAGAGGTTCCGCACTCCTCAATACGAAGTGATGGGGTGTAATGTAACGACGACAATTTCTATGGCGCCACAACACAGACACGCTGCTACAAGGGTGCCTCGACAAAGACAAGTATACACATTCAGAGACAATTAAGCTACGGACTCTCTCGAGGCAGCCACATACGGCGCCAAGAGAACCACACCTATCCACCACCACCACCTATTTGATTGGCTTAAAAGTTTTACTGAGTGCTTTTGACATCAATTCGGTGCTGAAGTCCGCCAAAATGTAATGTGCACGCAGTCTCTGATTCATTAATAGAGTTATAAATAAAACTCTGCACCCCGTTCCAAAATCAGAGAATCAAGGGGTGATATATTAGTAGTAAGCAGACCCCAGTGACAGTTCAATCTAGGTCAAGATTCATTAGTATTCATAGCACAGGCCAATGGAAGCCTCCGTTTTGTCACGTGATTTATATTCATTGGTATGTGCTATGAATGCTAATGAAGCTTGACCTAAAATGACCTGTCACTGGGAGTCTGCTTACTACTTAGGTTACATCTGCTTTTGTTTTACATATTTTCAGATTATGAAAAGAATTATTGATGATGAGCACATCAAATGCACTAGAACGGACCTTCCACCAGGGTCACAATAGAATCCTCCAGTGCGTAACTAAAGGAACGTCATCATCGCCAGAGGGCTGCTAGACTGCTCACTGCCTTCTGGAAGACAATTCCAAGGACGACGTTCATGGAAATGTTCCGGGTTAATTATATTATTATTGTGAACGGTGCACAAACGATTCAGTTTAATGAACGAGAGACTTAGACTAAACAATCAAATCAACTGCATCGAACAGATTATTCTAACTGCATCAATGAGTTAACTATTAAATTGAAAATAATAACTGAATGATTGTTCTGATGAATTTAATAGACGAACGTCCTTTACGTTGAACATATGAACGAACGAATGCATGAATTAACACTAAACAAACGACTGAGAGAGCGAGTTAAATGATAATAAGTGAGCGAACAATTTTGGAACCCGTGCGATTGCCAGATATAGCCAGCCAGGACAGTAACAATAAATTCCAGATGAAATATAACGTTAAGCCCCAAAAATCTTCAAGAATATTTTCTTCGTGACATTAATTTTCTAACCAGGCATAGAATCGTAGATAATTGGTCTCAACATGAGAAAATAATCGAGCCAAATGCACACATAGATTGAAACACAAGAGCGCACTACAAATGCTAGCCGGAGGACACCTGAGTGATTCTCAAAAGCACAGCAGAAGAAGTAATTATCACAAGAAACACTTCACCAAAGCCCTAGCAAGAGAAAAATACAAGCGAACAAAACTAAATCAAAGTTTTCAGTTGAGTTTGTGGAACCATAGAGTCTAGACACTCAATTACATTCAAATCAGAATATGCAAAACCTGTGTCCCACAACGACGCTTGACTAGTTTCAAACTTTCAGTGCATTTTCACTAAAATTTCGATTGTTTACAACTTTTCGCGGAACTCCTATGCTCGCCAAGGGTTCCGCGGAATCCGCTTTGGGAAACGCTGTATTAAGTGTTTAAATAAGCAAAAAACACTTTAGGGGCCCCCCACACGTGCAATAGGAATTTTTCGTCATTACTGATTATAATAGTAAAAATGAGTTTAAAATCTATGAATAAATAATTATTGTCAAATTATTCAAAAACTACTGACTTTAACATTATGCAACTTTTGCACATGTGTGGGGCCCTTATTGCAGTTCTCATTTCCAGGCAGATTGATCTTAAAATCAGTCAGAAATGCTAGTAAGAGTTATACGTTTTTTTGCTTATTGTACAGCAGTAAGTTGTAGCAAATAATATTTTATCCTTCACCACCGCTCGCCCGTTTGAATGGACGCCACGCCATTTAGGTCCCCGAGGACGGACCGTGCTAGCCCGAGATTTCGAATCTCTTAAATAGCCACCTTCGGGATTCGAACAGCGGCCCGCACGCTCTCTACCACTGACGCGCGCGGCCGCCAGCTTTCTTACCGATGTAGCTAACGTGGACTAACAATGTCATATCAATGTTCATAGCGGTTTTTAGATGACGTCAACAGTTGTCATAGTAACGCATTTCTGATTTGAAAACCAATGGTGAGACTATAATTATTCACTATGATCGCTATACCAATCTAAGACTCATTTTATTCGATTCTGATTTTAAATTTTAAATTTATAAATTAGTTTAGTCGTGTTCAGCATAATTTTGGCAAAGAAACGTTCAACATAAAGCGCTATAGGCCTATGACTAAATTCAGCGTAATGGGCGATAGGCTCCTCAAAACTTTTTTGTTTCACCCTGGTTCGACTGGGAGTGCTTCTGAGTGGATTTCTTCAAGTGGGCCAAGTGGCGCTATGTAAATTCTTGAAATGAATGAATGAATGATCCTTATCGATCGACCTTTACGACGGCTAACCTGACCCTAAACTAACCGACCCTCACGACGCCTAACCTGACCCTAAACTAACCGACCCTCACGACGCTTGACCTAACCCTAAACTAACACGACGCCTAACCTGACCCTAACCGACCCTCACCTTATCCATACCGACCCTCACGCCGCCAGTGAACTGGTCTTGGGTCTCCGATACTATTGTTATAACTTATGTAATGGTCTCCGGTTGGAGTCTCGGAGATACGTGACCACTGACCATACGCTTGTTAGGCTACCTAGGTATGACTCGCCAGCGTCTACAGGCTACTGTAGACTGAGGCGTTTGATTCAGTTTGGTTGAACTGGGAACGCCTCTGAGTGGGCTTCTTTTAAGAAACCAGAGGCGGACCCGGGGTCGGGGCAAATCCGACCATGCTCCCCATTTAGAAAGTTCTTTATTTTTGACCAGCTATTCTGGCTCGAAAACTTGACGTGCCCCCCCCCCCCCATGCCTAAGAGTGAAAGTTCGGATATGGCGAATCCAACTAACTTTAGGCCAATAGCAAATGTTTCTTTTTTATCTAAAATAATTGAAAAAGTTGTAGCTGCCCAGCTCACCCATTACCTTAATAAAAATGATCTCCTTCCATTTTTTTCAATAAGGTTTCCGGAAAGACCACTCCACGGAGACTTTACTTCTTCGCCTTCTTTCGGATATCTATACGGCCATAGACAACTCCCAGGTCACCCTTTTGGCATTGTTCGATGTGAGCGCAGCTTTCGACACGGTTGACCATGATACCCTTTTAACTAGACTTTCTATCTCTTTCGGCATCTCAGGAAATTTTCTCAACTGGCTTACTTCCTACCTTCAGGACCGTTCTTACACTGTCGCTTGTGGGGCTACTAGATCATCCTGGGCACCTGCCCCGTTTGGACTGCCCCAAGGCTCTGTCCTAGGTCCCTATTATATATAATATACACTGCAGACCTTGGACCACTCTTACTAGCAAATTCAATCCTTAGTCAATCCTATGCTGATGACCTCCAGGCATATGTTCACTGTCCAGCATCTGCAGCTACTGAAGCGGTTCAAGAAATTTGTAGGGCTATGGAAACCCTGGAAGCCTTGGTGTCTTCTAACCGTTTGCGACTGAACCTTACCAAGACGCAATATATCTGGTTTGGGACGCGTCAACAACTTGCAAAAATCGACATAAAAGCCTTAGCATTAGAGTTTCCTCTGATGACTTTCTCACCTTTTGTGCGGGACCTTGGTATTATTTTAGACCAAGAGCTAACTTTCACTCGGCATATAAACCTGCTATGCCGAAGATGTTACTACCAGTTACGTCAGCTTAAGCTGGTCTCCCGCTGTCTGTCTTTTAGTGCTGGCTCTACTCTTGTTCACTCTTTCGTAGTTTCCCGCCTTGACTACTGTAGCACCCTCTATCGTGGACTACCGGCTGACCGGATTGGGTACCTGGAACGGGTCCTCCGTCTGCGGCGCGACTTGTTGGCCATATCCCAAAATATGGCCATGTCTCATCCTATATGCGGGATATCTTACACTGGCTCCCTTCTCCACAGCGGATTGCATACAGGGTCTGTGCGCTGGTTAGGCGATGCATTGAAGGACTAGCTCCGCTGTATCTTCGAGAACTCTGTTGTTCCACCTTGGAAGTTCAGCGTCGATCCACCCTTCGATCGGCGAACCACGCTGAGCTTCTGGTTCCCCGCTCACGGACTGCTATCCGACAGCGTCGTTCATTCTCTGTTGCAGGTCCTACAGCTTGGAATGGTCTCCCGTTACACTGCGTTTAATTCCCAGGGGCCACTCCGCTCTGTTCCTTAAGAACCTAAAAACTGTTTTATTTAGCCGTGGTTGGGCCGGGAGCGCTTCTGAGTAGCCTACCTTGAAGAGGCGCTATATAAATTTCTGAAATAAATAAATAAATAAATAAAATGAGTAGTTTTGTAGGCCCCTCTTCCCCACGAGGTCCGTCCGTAGTACAGAGGTTTAAGAACACTATACGACTAATAAAGTCATCACTTATTTTGCGGGGTAAATGGTACGGTTTTTCTGCGAAATGGTATCTTTTGACCGAGATTTAGAAAAAGTCATCAACTATTTTGGCGGAAAAATGGTATCTTTTATCATGGGAATTCGACAAATTACTAAAAAAAAGGTCATCAGATTTTTTGGTGACCAAAGACGAAATTTTTCCCTGTCCCAAGAGTCCAAGACCGAAAAATTTGGCCCCTCCCTACGAACATTTCTGTATCCGCTCCTGAAAGGGGCGCTAGATAAATTCTTGAAGTGAATGAATGAATGCTTCATAATATAATCCATGTGAGGCGTATAATTATATGGACTACGGTTTATTGTTTATTGCCATTCTATGATTGTGTTTGCATGGGCGGAGTTTATCAGAGGCTAGAGGGCTATATAAGCCCCCAAGAAGACCCAGATTCAGTTTTTTGGTGTAAGCGGTATCTTTTCCGGGGCCTAGCCGCCACCTCCCAGAAGGCGCAGACTCATAAATTTGTTCGGGGAAACTGGTTATGTTCAGGAACGCGAAACTTCCGAATGACTAAAAAAGGTCATCAACTTTTTTGTCCGGAACTTTTTTTATTTCTCGGCAAGATTCGAGCCCGAAGTCTTAAAAAAATAAAATAAAAAAGGTCATCAACTTTTTGTCCGGGAACATTTGCATTTTTCGGCGAGATTTCGAGATTTCAGCCAGGGGACTAAAAAAAGGTCATCAACTTTTTGGGCCGAGAATTATTTGTCGGCGCCGTTCGTTCTGGGCCGAGTCTCAGCCGCAACAAAGCCCAAGTTCTTCCCAAGTTCTTTTTTAGCCTCTCCAATAACGGAAACCAAACTCCGCCCATGTGTGTTTGTATACCAAAATAGAGAAAATCAGTGGCGGCGCCAGGATTTCTGATTTGGGGGGCTGAATTTGCGGGGAAAAAATTTCCGTTTTGAGTCGCAAAAATTTCTGACGACCTTTTTTCAGTCATCGGCCAGAATCTCAGAAAAAATTTCCATTTCTGCCGTGAAAATTTCTGACGACCTTTTTTTAGTCGTTTGGTCGAAATCTTGGGAAACGGTCCTTTTTCATATCCGTCAAACTGTCTGGCAAATCTCGTGCGTACCTTTACGGTTTATGGGGGGGGGGGCTACAGGGGTTAATCGTCCAAATATTTCATTTTTACATAGGAAAAAAATGGATGGCCTTTTTTAGGGGCGCTTAGCCCCCCTAGAGCCTCTACTAAAGAAAATCTTCTCGCTGTGCAGCCACGTTCATTGTGTCTGTTAAATTAAATTTGCAATGTACGTAGGTCTAGGCCTATATATAGTCTTTAAAAAAACTCTGAAGCTTAATTAGGCCTACTTATATGGTAGGCTTATAGGCCTACCACAGAATACTGTCATGTAATTTTGAAGAATGCCTTGTATCGTATATTATTTGGTTTACGAAGGTCTTTCGGGTCATCTCATCTTGAGCAAAGGAGACAATTCGATTGTCTTCAATCTACCGAGCGATGCCTGTCCTGCGAATCGGCATACGGCTTTTCTTGGGCCTCGTTTGGTGGATGGCAATCGCCAATGTTGCACAGCAGTAAGAAACAACAACAACAGCAACAACAACAACAACAACATAATAATAATAATAATAATAATAATAATAATAATAATAATAATAATAATAATAAAGTAATAATAATAAAAGAGTCAGGGGCTAGCCTTTCAATAGCAATATAACATAATAATAATAACAACAACAACAACAACAGCAACAACAACAACAACAACAATAATAATAATAATAATATTGATAATAATAATAATAATAATAATAATAATAATAATAATAATAACAACAACAACAGTAGCCTAATAGATGCATGTAGGCCTATAGTAAGCCTAGTAGTAGAAGTGGCGTTGGTGACGACGACGACGATGATGACCATGACGACTACGATGATGATGATAATTGGGTCTATTTTAATTCTCATAATTATGTATCTTGTATCTTTCCATTCTCGTGAGAGCATTGAAGCTCAGAGCGTGCATAATTTCCGGAGGCGGTCGCTCTCTCTGCTTGTCTGTCTGTCTGTCTGTCTAAAATTTCCTTATTCGACGTATTTCCGTCTTTGTCCAGCGCCAACAGCCTACATTTCTTTGCATCTGTGACCCCTGATCTCACCACCGCCATTGCAACCTATCACTAACCCTGACCGGATCTTTATAGTAGCTTACCTCTTTGACGTTTAGGCCTAGCTATATTTGCAAGACACCGAGCTTTCCGGTCAACTTCACCCTCTGTGGATCATACGGAGGCTTGGAGCACGTCGATCAGATCGGGTGCGATTTCTTCTGTATGCTGCTTCCAGACACGTCGAAGAATGTTATCTCCCATGAGGACGTTTCGGAAATTTTCCACACTTTCTGCAAACTGGCAACACCGGCGCTAATATTAAAGGCAATGGGTAAGTGACGGATCGAATACTCCCCTTCACACAATCATCCGCAGCAGCAATGTAAGAATTGTGGAAAATAACGGGGTGGGTGGGGTTGGGGAGGAGGTTGGCCTATGATCCGCTTGGAATTTTGGGTGTGAAAGACAGACAATGGGGCTCTAAGAGAAAGGCTGGGGAATTGAAACCCCCAAACACCCTCACCCTGAGCAGTAGTGTTATTTCTATTAGCTGAAACTCTGACTGAGATTGCAAAAATAACTGGTCAATGTTTGGCGGTTAACTGCAAGTAAAACTGTATCTGAAAAGGCTGAACAATTGTAGTTGCAATAACAACTGTAGAACAAAATAATGTAACTAATATATAAATAATCACAAAGTGTTAACTTTAAAGTGAAACATGATCAAGTGTTTTTCCTTACTTACTGTATGAATATTATAGTGTTTTCTACTCTGGTTTTTCACAGTCGGTTTTCAGTAGGCCTACTCATTATTTTAACTTTCGGTTCCTTTCCGTTTGGTTGTGTTGTCATTCATTGGTGCTAAACGTAAAAAATAGACGAGCAAAAGGAAAAAGTATAGTTGTCAAAAAGTAGAAAGTCGTGTGTTTTTATGAGGCGTCAGTATAGACAAGAGCCGATGTTATGTTCGCAATGTTGCTGGCAGCAGTGTGAGAATTGTGGAAAAATAACTGGGCTGGCCTATGATAAACTTGGAATTGGGGTGTAGAAATAGAGTTTACTACATGGGGTCCTAAGAAATACTGGGGGCTGAACCCCAACCCCCGCAATTCTCAACCTGGCTGGCGATGACTCGGAAAATCATGAGTTTCTGGCACGTTAATGGACAGAGAAAATTGGACATATATTTGAAATCATTTGCATAGCGAACCTAAGGATTTGCACTCAACACTGTTTCTGAAGGAGATTTAAAAAAATAAAAATATTATTTTTAAAAAAAAATTTTTTATTATTATTATTTTATTATTATTATTATTATTATTTATTATTATTATTATTCTTTTAATATTTTCAACGAACAACATCAAAACAGGAAGTACAATAAAATAGGGAAGCAATAACTAATATTATATATCCTCTGGGACCGGCTCAGCTAAAGTTCCTCGAAAGGACACCGAGTTGAAACGCTGAACGGTCATAGAGAGACGTTGCAGCAAAAAGCAGGTCTCTCTCAGTTCACCAGAGGACAAAGTTAGGATACGGCCTAGATCCGACACAAAGTTTAGGCCATCAGAGCAAATTGGACCTAGGGTTTCAAGGGCAAGAGGGACAAAGAAATGTGTGTTAAGAAGAGCGACGTATTTATTGTTTTTCCTGTCAGCTGCTATCTCGGCTGCCGCACCCGCCGTCGTTGCCGTTGCCTGGAGATATGAAGGAGCAAGAGTGTCAATTACACATTTCTTTGTCCCTCTTGCCCTTGAAACCCTAGGTCCAATTTGCTCTGATGGCCTAAACTTTGTGTCGGATCTAGACCGTATCCTAACTTTGTCCTCTGGTGAACTGAGAGAGACCTGCATTTTGCTGCAACGTCTCTCTATGACCGTTCAGCGTTTCAACTCGGTGGCCTTATTATTATTGTGACGGAAACGCGGCCGCCGCCCCGAGGGGGGCGCTGGGGAGAAGCCGGCGACGTCCGCCTCGCGGCCTCCAGGTGGCAAGGCTAAGCGTGTCGCTCCAGATGGGCGCAAGTCCGGCCTCCGTCGTCTATCGAAGGGCTTAACAGTTGATCCTGCTACCGTACGAAGACCCGAAGACACGACGTATTTCAGACGATGTATTGTCACCACTCCACACGTCACAGCAGGCGGACACGTGATACCAGCAGCAATCGTACCCTGGCAGCGGACGGTCGTATACCAAAATGGCGGCTCCCACGGAATGGCGGACTTCGGGAGCGCCCCACTGCGACAAACGCAGGAACCACACAACAGCGGCAGCGGCGTACTGCGGCGGCGGCAACGGCGAGCTCCGACGACCGATGCACGGCGACGGCGGCTCCCTCGGACGACTGACAGCTGCAACGACGACCGCTCCTTCTCAACCGCGACGACGACGACCGACGGCTGCAACGACTGCTGCTCACGACGACGACTGCACCTGCGCTTCTCAAACGGACGGAGCTCTCGCAGACTTCCCGATAATGACTGGCCTAATGCATGGAGACCGCGCTCCTATATATACCCGACCGAGGGGACCGTGACGTCACAGGCCCGGACAGGGGGACTTTCTACGTCACAGGCCCGGACCGAAGGACTTTGCCGGAGGAGGGGAGGGGACTACTACGTCACAGGCCCGGACCGAGGTCCTTGGAGGCAAAGGAGGAGGGGAGGGGACTTCTACGTCACAGGCCCGGACCGAGGGACTTCAGCTTACAAGATCCGCGCATGCGCACAAGGGGGAAACCGTGACGTCAGAGGCCCGGACAGAGGTCTTTGGAGGCGAAGGAGGGGGGAGGGGACTTCTACGTCACAGGCCCGGACCGAGGAACTTCTACGTCACAGGCCCGGACAGGGGACTTAACGCGCACGTGCGAGCGACGGTGCGATGCGATGCCGGCGATCGCGAAAACAAGACCGCGGCGGCGACGGCGGGGGGGAGAGGAGAAAACCGCGGCAGCTGCAAAGGCGAATTTCGCCACACTCTCCTTCCACCACGATTTCGAAATGTCCCTTATTTCGAAGGGCCAGGGCCCACGGGCCCTCCCAAAAACAAGGATCCCCCTAGACCGTCCGCGTTATACAGTAACCGGCCAACGGGCCAATGGCAACAACTCTGCCCTCGAACGACTTACAAGTCGTAACAACAAAAGCGGAACAGGAAGAAACGAACTAATGTCCACGAAATGTCCACGGCTCATCATTTAGAGTCCACAACACTGGGCCAACGGGCCACAACACCTTACACTAAGTCTCATCATAACGAGACACGGCCAACGGGCCTAACAACAGAAAAGCACGATTTCTATACGTTTCAACAATGAGAAACAGTTAACGACCACATATAGCAACGTACAATTAACTAACGCTTCAACTTGAGCGTTCTAAAATGTCCATAGTCTATTGCACCAATAAGTCTCAGAGTTCAAGTCTCTTTTCACAATAAACGTCTATTCGTAGCGAGCCGGACGACGGACCATTCGCTTAGGTCGGCCATCCTGGAAGTTCACAGTCACAGGCGACGAAGCATCAACAGCGGCGGACTCGTTAGGCGAACGAGTGGCAATGTCACCCTCTGATGGCTGCTTATGACCTTACCTATCATGGCACTCATAGCACGATGGCACCTCCTAATTAGACCATTCCCGCCGGGATGATAAAGGGAAGTCCTTACCCTATCAATCCCCAAAAGGCTACATATTTCCCCAAAAAGTATCCCGTCAAAACCTTTCTCAATGTAGACATGGCCCATACGACTACGCGGGTGCGGACCAGGAATATTCATGCTAAACCGCTCCCACGGCTTCCAACAGGGTAAGGGTTTCAAAGGACCCTGCCAAGGCGGATGACCTCGGTGGTATTCGGCACAGGGAGAGCATCGCCGATACAACCTCTTTACGGCTCCCAACCAACAAACCCAATAGGTCCTGCGTCTAAACTGCCACCTAGTTCGGCACACACCCAAATGTCCACAGGTCACCTCTACATGTGCTACCTCGAGAGACTGCTCTCGTTTAACTACTGGTTCCACAATTCCATCAGCAAGCAAACTGTCTAACTGGTTATCAATAACAATCCTATGCGGCAGCGGATGACGTCTCAACGGTGGTCTCACCGGATGGGCATCTCCTGTCTCAATCTTACGTGTACACACCGACGTCTCCTCTAGGCCCCGGTCGGTAACGGCACAAACATCTCCGTTCTCGACTAACAAACTTCTCAAACGTTCCCGGATTTCCGGCGACACATCCTCGGGCAAATCTGCCAACATTAACTCACTAGGCGAAGCGTCTTTATTCGGACTAACCTTCCCTTCGTCCATCAGAATCGGCTCAACTTCCACCGGATCCAAACCCGCAAGGAACTGATCCTTGTTAAACTTAACCGGACTATCATTAAGGTCTACGGGAGCCACCGAGATCAAATCTCCATATACTGTTTTCACGGGCACCTCACTTTGGCATTTGGGCTGTAACTGTATTTCCTCGGCGACCATTACACGCCGGCACCACATTGAGCCATTCCCTCTAACTAAGGGGATACGTTTGCGCCCAATAAACAGAGCCCCGTTACCAAAACTCAAGCGACAACGCTGTTCCCTCAGGAAGTCCATTCCCAACATCGGTTCGGAAATCTGGTCAGAGACCAAAAAGGTAGCATGGACCTCAAAACCATCCCAAAATCTAAGGGGTAACCGGACCTCGCCCAAAACATTAATATTCGAGCCATTAGCAGCCATCAACAAGCGTGTACAAGAACGGAGTTCTAACCCTTCAACGGCTGAAGACGGAATCAGGCTCACTTCGGATCCGGTGTCGATGAGAGACATCTGCGGTCGGTCGTTGATCCTTCCGCGAACGTAAACGGCATTACTGCTGGCACGGTCGGGCAGCTTCGGACGTGTCGTGTGGTTCACCACCACGGATGTCGATGGCGCGGTTGCGTCTCCTCCTGTCGTTTCCTCGTCACTCGGCCGGTTCCGGAAGCGGCGCGGCTGACGGCAATCTCGGACCACGTGACCGGCTCTACCGCATCCATAACAGGTCACGGTTCTCCTCGTAGTCTCCGGCTGGCGATCTCCCAATCGGCGGTCCACAGGACGTTGATCACGTGTCGATCCATCGTCTTCGATCGTAGACTGGTTCCGTAGCTCCCGGAACTGTTCATCCATTTTCCGCTCCATTTCTCGCTGCCAACGACGCTGATCGTCGCGCTGTGTCGTCAAGAAGCGGTCCAGGGTCGACTGGAGCTGGTCGGTCGGCCCGACTTCTTGCGTTCCACGGACACGGTTCGACGGTCTCCGATGATCGTCATTCTCAGAGGCTCTCTGGTAGGCCTCTAAGCGTAGAGCGGTCCGATAAGCCTCATCCAGAGTCTTCGGCTCACGCTCCCTGACTTTCAACGAAAGCTCCCTGTCTCGTAGAGCCTCCAGGAACGAGTCTCTTGCGATAATCTGCGTCGTCTCGTTGGACGGGACAGGATAGGCCAATACAACGAGTCTGCGAATCTCGTGTAATAAGTCGCTCAAACTTTCTCCGGCCCCTTGACGTCGAAAATACAGCTGACTACGGAACGTCTCAGCTTGTCCGTCCGTCCCATATCTCTGTCGGAGACGCTCCACCAGTTGGGCGTAACTTGCGTCAGCTTGCGCGCCATAGTCCCAAAGAAGCTGCGTCGCAGCCTTTTCTAGCGCGCAGCGTAGATGATCCACTTTGTCCGCGTCTGTCCATCGATTGTGACGAGCACATACCTCGAATTGTACTAGAAAGGATTCCAGGGACCCAGTCCCGTCGAATCGACCCGGCTTCATTGGCGTCGGTCGGTTCCGCAGGAGACTTCCGAAGTTCTCCAACAACTCCTTCGACGAATCCGTTGTCTCCGTCTTCACACGGGGACTCGTCTCCACCAGCTCCTCACCATCGTCAGAAATGAGCTCGATCAGTCGGCCACGGCTC
>OX457042.1:17898475-17908475 GCA_949752735.1 Lumbricus terrestris
CTTCTACCGGTACGCGACCCGAGAAATTTGGGTTTCACAAAAATTTCCACCCCCATCCGACCCCCACCCCAACCCATCCACCCCACCCTTCCATCCCTGTAAGCGACCCGTGAAATCCGTAATGGCAAAAGAGCTTAAACACCTTTAAAACGGTTAAAGTGACTTCTTTTATACGTTGCAAGCGAATGAAAATTTATAGCGAAAATTAGTGTTTTTGACCCCCCATCCTGGCCCCCATGGTGGTAGAGATTTTCCAACCACTGATCCGGGGGGTTCTGATGGACCTCTATCTAGGAAAAATAATCAAATCAATAGCTGCGTTTTTTAAAAAAAATTGGGAGGTTTCTCCTCCCCACCCTGGCCCCCATGGTGGTAGAGAATCGCCAACCCTTCGCCTTTGCGTCTCGTGCCGAGACCTACACAGTAGCCTAGTGAAGGTTTGGAATGAAAAGCTCAAAAACTGGGAGCGTGCATTCTGGACAAAGTCACCCACATACATACATACATAGCCACATCCTTTCTTATAGATATAGATAGTTGTAGGCCTATACGCAATGTGGGTAAACAGCCACGGAATTGCTCCCTTCCAAAACTTTTGCCCTACCAGAATTTTTGGCCTGCCCGAATTTTTGCCTGCCAGAACTTTTGCCTTGCCAAAATGTTGCCCTGTCAGAATTTTACCCTTTCAAAATTTTTGCCCTGCCAGAATTTTTCTCTCCCAGAACTTTTGCCCTGCCAGAATTCTGCCCTGCTAGAACTTTAGCCATGCCAGAGAGCGGACGGACGGACGTGAACAGTAAGAAACAATATGCCCGAACAAATTCTGTCAAGGTAAAATTTCTGGCAGGGCCGCGACCAGGGCAACGACCAGGGCAAAGGCATTTTCGCCAGTGCATTTGCCCTGTAATGCCCTGGCGTAGCGCCGCCACTGAGTAATAGACTATCGTCTGCTGCGACATTTTGATTTTGCGCATCCTTGTCATTATAAACTGCTACGGCTAAAGGCTCCTATTCGGACGTATGCAGTGACATGCATAATTATGCAAATTCAGATGCGACTAGGCAAGAGGTTTCTTTCTGACTTACTTATCCGCACCAGTGTGCACATGTGACTCATTTATGAAATTGCATTTTAACACTGTGGACGAATTAAGTCTACCTACTCTTGATGCAACCGCGAAAATATAACATTATTTTAGTTTGTAATCAGAGACGGCACTACAGTGGGACAAATCAGTGCAATATCTTTAAAACTGGCCAGAATTTAGTTGGGAGAAAGCTGAAGACACGAAATTGGAAAGAGGGGTATATGAGTGAATCACGATTTTCTGGAAGAAATTGAAGGTGGTGGAGCTGGGTCTCTGCTTTTCCTACTTGTCTTCCTCCTCCGCCTCCTCCTTCTTCCCCCCTCCTTATTCTCCTCCTCCTGGTCCTCTTCCTCCACCTTCTCCTCCTAACATACAGGCATTCAGACAAACAAACAAATAGCCTAGACGTCTAGATAGTCTAAGATAGACACACATAGGGACGGGCAGACGGAAAGACATTTATACGGACAGATAGACATGCATACAGACGGTGAGAACAACAGCCAACGTTGGGCAGATTTTCAGACGGGTGGACGGACTCTGTATGACGCTAATGACGTTTAGGCGACCTCCCACTGATTATCAACACAGGACTGTTCGACCGGCCAAGACAGAGGAAAGAAACACGGTTGTGGGGTCGGGGTGGGGGAGGGGGCGACGCTGAGAGATGCCTCACAGAACTTCTGGGCATCTCCCAATAATAGTGCCTAATTTACACCCCCCTCTTGAAACCAAGACTTCGTGAGACAACGAACGACCATCTCGCGACAATCGCTAAAGCACGTTACGCCGAACAGGGAAGGGCTTAAGTGTGGATGTCGTTGTCATCATCATCATCATCATCATCATCATCATCATCATCATCATCATCATCATCATCATCATCATCATCATCATCATCATCATCATCATCATCATCATCGTCGTCGTCGTCGTCGTCGTCATCATAATTATTGCATTCACCACCGGCAACAACAGCAACAACAACAGCAACAACAGCCATAACAACAACAACTACAGCAACAGCATGAGCAACATCAACAACAACACCGTCATCATCATCATAATCATTGTCATCGTCAGGCGCCTTGAAACGTAATGGTTGTTTTACGGCCCATCTAAATTGTTATTGTTATCATTTACAACATCAACATCAACATCGTCGTCGTCGTCGTAGTTGTCGTCATCATAATAATAATAATAATAATAATAATAATAATCATCATCATCATATCGTCATCATTATCGTCACTACCACCTCATCCACCATCACCATCACTACCACCACCATCACCACCCGCAACAACAGCCACAACAACAGCAACAACAGCCTTAACAACTACAGCAACGGCATGAGCAACAGCAACAACAACACCGTCATCATCATCATCATCATTGTCATCGTCATGTGCCTTGAAACGGCATGGCTGTTTTACGTCGCCATAACATTCGTCATAGTTATCATCATCATCACAATCATTGTCGTCGTCGTCGTCATAATCATAGTCATAATCATCATCGTTATTATCGTCACCACAACATCTGCCATCACTAACACCATCACCACCACCATTACCACCACTACCACCACCGCTACCAATAACAATAACAACAACAATAAAAAATAACAACAATTACAACAACAGCATGAACAGCAGCAACAAGAATACAATAGATGGTCGCTTTCATCATCATAATCATCATCTTCATTTACGTGATCTTCACCTTCATTGTCATTATCATCATTTTGTCATCATCAGCACCACCTTAAAAATCAGTTTGTGTGCGTGCTTGTGTGTATGTGTGTGCGTGTGTGTGTGTTCGCGCGCGTGTGTGTGTAATACTGTGCATTGCAGCAAAATAGCAATCTCATAATTATGAACCCCATTATAGTGATTATACAACTTTATTGCATAATTATAAATACCGCATTCCAATTTATTTCTGCATTGTAAGGGGCCCGCCGCCCCGGACATGCGCTCGGAGGGCCCACGTTCATTGTTGCTACGGCCTTGGTAATGAAGCTCGTACGGTTTTGTTGACTCCCGCTGGCTGGCTTTGTTTATTCCTATGGGTGCCAACCCCTTATGCTCCTAAGCTGTGTGTGTGTGTGTGTGTGAGAGAGAGCGTGTGTGTGTTTGTGTACGCGCGCGCGTATGCATGTGTGCAGTGACGTATAGACATGAATGCAGTGTTTAATCTATTCCCCCTCCTGTGGGGAGAATCAAAGGGGTATGAGTAGCGAAACGAAAGTCCGGCAGACGTTCGCCGAGGCGCATCGCGCCGGGGAGGGTCTGAGGAGGGATGCACTCCTTCCATGAGAAATTTGTTGAATTTTCACTTTGCAGTGGCAGCATTTTAAGTTGCTCTAATATTTCAGTGATGACAAGAGTGGTCTATAAGGCTTCAATAAATAGCCTACATTTAAAATGATGGCAATTTTTCTTTGAGTTATTATTGTAAGCCAATGGTAGTATTTTATGATTTTAATATGCCATCTTAACAAAGATTGCTCCACTATTACAGTGCTGATAAGCAGGGCCGGATTAAGGCATGTTCAACATGTTGGGCCGAAGAGGGGCCCACACTTTAGGGGGCCCACAAATACAATATAAATATTTTTCATAATTTTTAATAAAATTGTAAGACCAAAAATTAGACTAAATCTCTGAACAAATTGCAAATTTATTCGACAACTACTAATTTTAACATATTCAACTTTTTCACATGTGTGGGGGGTTCTCATGGAGTTATCGATCAAGGTGGAGGATACCTTGGTGATTCCATTAACAGGCATATTGATCTTAAAAATCAGAGAGAAATGTTAGTAAGAGCTATGAGTTTTATTACTTATTTAACCTATACTTAAATTCAAATCGAGACTAATCCATGATACATTCAATCCAAACATAAATTCAAGTCGAGACAACTCTGGGATACATTCAATTCATACCCAATTTCAAGTCGAGACAACTTGGATATATTCAGTCCAGACTTAAATTCAAGCCGAGACAACTAGAATCCGTTCAATCCTGACGTAAATTCAAGTCGGGACAACTCCAGGATAAATTAAAATCAGACCGAAATTCAAGTCGAGACAAACTCGATCTAATCTTCAACATAACATAAAAATTCTCCATCTTAATATTAGAAGTTACTCTAAGAATCATTCTACCCTTTGGGAATATCTAAGTAATATCAACCACAAATTCCATGTTATTGCTCTCACTGAAACTTGGACTAAGGATGATAATGAAAACCTCCTGGTCTATCCTGGGTACACTACCTTCATTAAATCTAGGACTGTGGAGGGGAGGTGGTGGGGTGGCTTTGCTTGTTGATGACTCCCTACAGGCTAAATCTGTCGACCTTCTACCCACTATGGACTCTACCCTAGAAACTATCTTTGTGCAGATTAATAGTCCTATTGTTCCTCCTCTCATTATCGCCTCTATATATAGACCTCCTAACACTGACCTCAACCTTTTTAACCTTGCTATGGAAAACGTACTTGCTACACTCAATAAGACTAAGAAAGTCTGTTACCTATGTGGTGATTTCAATATCAATTTGCTTAATCTAGGTACTCATCCCCGCACTAATGATTTCCGTAGATGTTATGTCCTCCTTTCTCTTTCATCCTCTTATTCATGCACCTACTAGGATCACCAAGGTATCCTCCACCTTGATCGATAACATCTTCTCTAACTCCCTTAATTTTAAAGATAGCTCTGGCTTACTTCTCTCGGATGTAAGTGATCATCTTCCTATCTTTGTGGTTATTGATCTTCCTCTAAAGCCCACTAGCAAATCCAAAATTGTGTCCTATCGTCCCAACAGTGAGATGGCATTCTCTAACCTCCAAGCTACCCTTAACCTAGAGAACTGGGGTGAGACATTAAACTTAACTAACCCTGACCTTATCCTCAACTCCTTGAATACCAAACTACTTCACTGCTATAATACTAGTCTCCCTTAATAACTAGGAAAGCTAGAATATATAAAACTAAAATGAAACCTTGGCTGTCCCCGTCCCTTCTTAAATCCTGCAAAACTAACAATAAACTTTACAAAAGATTTCTGGAAACTAAAACTGATAAGGCATTGACCAAATATAAAAACTATAAAAACAAATTGACTACTATTCTACGCAACTGCGAAAAATTGTACTACACTAATCTCCTTGAGCAACATAGAACTAACCTCAGGGAAACTTGGAAGATTATTAAAACCTTACTTCAGCAAAAAGGTCAGAGCATTGCTAATTTGCCCCTTATTGTTAATGGTGTTGCTATTGAGGATCCTACCACTTGTGCTAACCTATTTAATGACTATTTTGCTTCCATAGGACCTAAAATGGCCGCCAATATTCCCCTGACGTCTTCCCACTATTCCTCTTACTTAAAAACTCCCAACCCTAGTTGTATGTTTATCACACCAGTTAATGATTGTGAAATTGCCGATATAATCTCTAATCTTAAAGTTACTAAACCGTATGATTGTTGTGAACTGCCTGTTCCTATTATTAAAAAGCTTGCGCCTACCATTTCCAAACCCATTGCTCACCTAATTAATCAATCTTTTATCACTGGCATTGTTCCTAAAGGTATGAAACTTGCTAATATCTCCCCTATTTTTAAACCCAATGATTGTCAGGATATGGCTAATTACAGACCCATTTCTAAACTTACCTGTTTTTCAAGAATTCTTGAAAGAGCCATGCATTTTAGATTATCTAATTTCCTCGAAAAGACTAATATCCTATACGATAAGCAATTTGGCTTTAGAAAAGGTCACTCTACTACTCATGCAATCCCTAAAGTCATTGACAAACTATCGGACGCCATTGACATCCGTAATAGAGCTATTGGTGTTTTCCTGGATTTATCGAAGGCTTTCGATACCATCAAGCATGATATTTTAATTGAGAAACTCCGCCACTATGGCATTAGAGGAATGGTTTTAGAATGGTTTAAATCTTACTTATCCAATAGACACCAACTAGTAACCTATCGTGGAGCGACGTCTGATTTGGCCACCATATGTTTTGGGGTTCCCCAAGTATCCATCCTTGGCCCTCTGCTCTTTTTAATTTATATTAATGATATAAGTAATTGCTCCAATAAGCTCCTCTTTTATTTATTCGCTGACGACACCACAGTTTTTATATCGTCTAAAAACATAAGTGACCTGTTTGATAGTATGAACTTTGAATTACTTCATTTATCTGCTTGGTTTAATGCTAAATCCTTATCTCTCAATATTACAAAATCCAATTATATCATATTCTCTAGTACAGGTAAGAAAATCCCCGACGAACCTTCAAAAAGTATCATTCTTAACAATATCCCTATTAAGCGTGTATCTCAGACCAAATTTTTGGGACTGATCATTGACGAGCACCTTAGTTGGAAATTCCATATCACCCTTACTAGGAATAAAATTGCTAAGTCTATTGGAATAATTAATAGGCTTCAAAATATTCTTCCCCCCTCCACGCTTAAAACACTCTATAATACCTTTGACTTACCTTATCTTAGCTATGGTACTATTATATGGGCCGGAGGTTACAAAACTCACCTTGCACCTCTATTACTATAACAGAAACGTGCAGTGAGAATTATCTCTGGCTCCCACTATTTGGCTGCCTCTGCTGGTCTCTTTAAAAATCTCGACCTGCTAACGGTTTATGACTTATTTAAACTCCAACTCATGGGCGGAGACCTAGGAGGGGGACAGGGGGGACGGTCTCCCCAATGAAAGTGTTGGGGGGACGGCCCATGCATTTGTCCCCCCCCAATAGTTGAGCCTCAAGACTAAAAAAGGTCATAGAAAATTTCTTCGACGAGATTTGGCCGGATGACTAAAAAAAATAGAAAATTTCCTCGAGATTTTGGGCCGGATGACTAAAAAAAAAACAAAAAAACAGGTCATCACTTTTTTTTGGCGGCGAAAATAACAAATTTTTTTTAGATTTCGCCGGTCGTCAGAAATTTTCACGAAAATCTCGCGTCTTTCCGTCCCCCCCCCCCAATTCTCGGCCCAGGTCTCCGCCTATGCTCCAACTGGCAGTATTTATGTACCGTCATCAGCATAATTTATTGCCTAGTCTATTTAGGGACTATTTTATAACTAACGCTTCTATTCACAACTTCAACACCAGATCACGTTTCAACATACACCACATTTCATGCAATACTAACACCAAACAACACACTGTCAGACTCTCAGACCCCAAACTTTGGAACTCAATTGATCCCAGCACTCGCTCCATTAATTCTCTTAATTCCTTTAAGTCGGCATTTAAAAATCAGAAACTTTTTGAATTTCCACATTGCAATGGCAGCATTTTAAGGTGTCATTTTAACAAAAATAGCTGTGCTTTTTCAGTGACCCATCAGAAACTTTTTGAATTTCCACATTGCAATGGCAGCATTTTAAGGTGTCATCTTAACAAAATAGCTGCACTTTTCAGTGACCCATCAGAAACTTTTTTGAATTTCCACATTGCAATGACAGCATTTTAAGGTGTCATCTTAACAAATTAGCTGTACCTTTTCAGCGTCCCTTCAGAAATTTTTTGAATTTCCACATTGCAATGGCAGCATTTTAAGGTGTCATTTTAACAAAAATAGCTGTGCTTTTTCAGTGACCCATCAGAAACTTTTTGAATTTCCACATTGCAATGGCAGCATTTTTAAGGTGTCATCTTAACAAATTAGCTGTACCTTTTCAGCGTCCCTTCAGAAATTTTTTGAATTTCCACATTGCAATGGCAGCATTTTAAGGTGTCATTTTAACAAAAATAGCTGTGCTTTTTCAGTGACCCATCAGAAACTTTTTGAATTTCCACATTGCAATGGCAGCATTTTAAGGTGTCATCTTAACAAAAATAGCTGTGCTTTTTCAGTGACCCATCAGAAACTTTTTGAATTTCCACATTGCAATGGCAGCATTTTTAAGGTGTCATCTTAACAAATTAGCTGTACCTTTTCAGCGTCCCTTCAGAAATTTTTTGAATTTCCACATTGCAATGGCAGCATTTTAAGGTGTCATTTTAACAAAAATAGCTGTGCTTTTTCAGTGACCCATCAGAAACTTTTTGAATTTCCACATTGCAATGGCAGCATTTTAAGGTGTCATCTTAACAAAAATAGCTGTGCTTTTTCAGTGACCCATCAGAAATTTTTTGAATTTCCACATTGCAATGGCAGCATTTTAAGGTGTCATTTTAACAAAAATAGCTGTACTTTTTCAGTGACCCATCAGAAACTTTTTGAATTTCCACATTGCAATGGCAGCATTTTAAGGTGTCATCTTAACAAAATAGCTGTACTTTTTCAGTGACCCATCAGAAACTTTTTTAATTTCCACATTGCAATGGCAGCATTTTAAGGTGTCATCTGAACAAAATAGCTGTTCCTTTTCAGTGTCCTTTCAGAAACTTTTGAATTTCTACATTGCAATGGCAGCATTTTAAGGTGTCATCTTAACAAAATAGCTGTACTTTTTCAGTGACCCATCAGAAACTTTTTTGAATTTCCACATTGCAATGGCAGCATTTTAAGGTGACGTCTTTAAAAAGCTGTACTTTATCAGTGCTTATAAGAGTGGCCAAAGACTTGAATAAATATACGCAATACTTTAATAAATATTTTGTGGGAGTTTCCACACTGTACTCTTTCAGGATGCCATTTTGGAAAAAATAACTCCATTATTTCAGTACTGATAAAAAAGTCTTTAAGGATTTCAATATATATATATATGTTATATAATTATAATTACAATAAAATATCTGTATGTATCGAGTTCAGCAGCTCAGTTCTGTTGTTGCTGGGTTATTTTAATGAATAACTGCAGACGTGATTATTTAAGTTGACTTTTAAGCACTAGCTATAATCAGCTTATCCCTGTTTCCCAATATGGTCCTGAATTGCTGACCAAGATACACTTTCCGAAATCATATGGCACACAAATCAACCAAGAACTAATAAACTATTGGTACCAAAATATGATAGCCACAATACAGTAATGATGTTGTTTTAATAGGTGTTCAAATAATAGGACCAAAACATTTTGAAATTTGACAGTTTAACATTTGAGGGACAGCAAAGGAGAGAAGCCATTCAGTTGTATAAAAATAGTATTTGTACAAAAATTAACAGTAAGTTATACTCATTTTAGCCGGATTGTGTCATATATTAAAATAGTAAAAATTACTATAACCAATATAATAATAGAATATAATATTACGGTATATTAATATAATAGTTCATGTAATGCAATGATGTAAACAGCAACTAAAAACTATGATCATTTTGACGTATTTTTCTGGAGGGGATGTCATCTCTGTTTTTATGTAGAAAAAAATGGTGTTTATACAAATATATACAGTAAGTTATACTCATTGCAACATGATAGTATCATATATTATGGTAGTATTAAATAATGTCATTATAATCATATAATAGTAAATAATATCACGGTATATTATAACACTACATGTGAAACAATGATGAAAACAGTAACTAAAAAATATCATTTTGTGAAATTTTTCTGGGGGGGGAAATGTCAATCCTGGGGGGGGGGAACTTTCCCCCCCCAGAGACGTCTAGATTAAACACTGATAGCCATCGATTCTTCCTACCTTTTCTTGTTACTATTGCTGTTCCTAATGATGTGGGGATGACTAGATAAGCGTCAGCTTCTTCTCTCCACGAGTCGATTCTCTTTGCTATAATGATCTATTATCGAATGTGCAATGTTTACCTCTAATATTTCCTGTCTATATTTTGTTCATTCCATGTACTAAGATTTGTCATGGTGATAATAGCATGTTTACACTGAATCGATTCAATAAAATTTGATTGATTGATTGAACTTCGGGATGATTTCAATTCAGACCTATATTC